>JAGFMF010011568.1:10166704-10257583 GCA_019455555.1 Galemys pyrenaicus | reverse complement strand
TTATAATTGGTAAGACCTGGAAACAATCCAAATGCCCAAAAGTAGATGACTGGATCAAGAAGATGTGGTACATATACACAATAGTATACTATTCAGCAACCAAAAATGATAAACTAGAGCCATTTATGGAAACATGGATGGAGCTGGAAGGAATTATACTCAGAAAAATAAGTCAGAAGGCAAGAGAAAAATATTGGATGGCTTCACTCTTAGGAGGAATGTAAAGGAACAATAACTACAAAAAAAAAAAGGAGAGAGTTCAAGGAAATGAAAAATTACAGCCCAAAACAAACAGACAAACAATAAACACAACAAGAACAAAAGGACAAAGACAAACCAAAGGGATCATTTGGGGGGAAGTGGAGGTAGAGACCAGGATGAGGGTAGAAAAAGCACAAGGGACTGAGGTGATGCACAGGTGAAATGGTGGTGGAAATTCCCTGAGGACTACAAATGATGTCAAATATAATCAAATAAGTCTAAAAAAAAAATGAAAGGAAAGCTTAATTTTCATCTTTGATTATACACAGTGAAATTATATGTGGGTATACATTTACTATTCTTTTAGAATATGCAATTGATAAGGATATCAAGCATGTCTTTTTAATCTTACTTTGTCACTGCTATCTACAAAAATGAATTAATATAGATAGTCACACAATAAGTTATGTAAGTCTTTAGCACTACATTTTCTGACTATTACTAATTGCTAATTAACAACTCAACTATAATCTAGTTTCATGCTAGTCGGCCAACTTTTAGCTTCAGTTGGGAGACATTAACTTGAACATTTTGTTCTCTTTCTGATTTATATGATTATGAACTCCCTGCCCAAATCTGTTTTGAAGCTTTGGTTGGTTAAATATATTTTGCAGTTTTCCCTAAAGGCTTGTTAAATAAGCATCTTTGAAGTAACCACTATTCAGTGATGGGTAAAGTGATGCCCAAAGGCGTGTATCTTTATTCTATCATTATATGGATTTTAAAATATGTATAGTTAGGAAATGATCTAACTGAATTTTCTATATATGCTGATAAATTTATCTATACCTCTACTATTTAACGTCCTACTAACTTATCTACCTAACAATCATTTATACACATACTAGCTAAATAATCTATCATTTGCATATCTCCTATCTTTAAAAATACAGGTATAAGTGGATTCAACACTTAAAATAAAGCAAAAATATATTTGTTTTTTCTCATTTAATTTAAATCCATTCATATGGAGCCTATGCAGTCTAGAATTCAGTTAGAGTGATCTCTTACTTCAGTTAATCACTATTGATATGCTAACCACATAAGATTAAATAATCCTAAAATGTAAAACCCTTACAATTTGTGTTTATAGGGACTACATATTTTACTGATGAGGACTAAGGCCCTGGGATCTAGGTTCAAATTTCCCTAGATGAAACTGAAATGTATCATGCTAAGTGAATCTGTCAGATAAGTGGATTAATAAGATGTGTTATATGTGTGGAATTAAATATTAATCAGCTACAAAAATATTAACTGTTGCCGTTTGTGACAACATTGATGGAACTGGAGGAGATGATGAGTCAAATAAGTCAGAAGGAAGATGACAGATATTTAACTGTTTCACTTATATGTGGAATATAAGGAAAGGATATGAGTAAATCAAATCAATAACTAACCTCAGATGTCTGACTATTGAATTGAGGCATGTGAAGGGGGTTCAGTGGATGATGGTTCAGGGCTCTGGGTACCTTGGTAGTAGGTATGCCATGTTAACATATGTTAACGGTGTGATCTTATACCTCTCAATCATATAGTTTTGTAATGTTACCTCAATGAAAAAAACAAATCAAGAAATGAAACAAATTCTGAATGAATAAATATAAGTTATCAATGTACTTAAAAAATTAAGTATGTAAAACATTGCCTTGTTTAAATGAGGATGTTTTGAAAATGAGAAAGGGAACAGATTATCATATCTTTCGTTTTAGCAGGCTTTTGCAAAGTAGAGGAAAGATTTCAATCTATATGAATTGTAAAAATTTTCAAAGGGTGAACATATATATATGTATATATATAAATAAATATAATAATCACATAAAGAATTCATTCCAGAACACTAGAAATCATTCATACTAGTGATTTTCTTTTCCACCATGGATTATCATTGTCCTGAATTCTATCACTATAAATTAATTTTATACAGTTTTGAAGATACCCTTGTAAAGCATATGTGAACAAACATTGCATGAGCCTTACTTTAACATCATGTTGTTGCCATATATATATAGTAAATTCATTCTCCTTACAGTTTTATATTCAATTGTATGAACATACCACAGTTTCTTTATCCATGCTACTACTTTGTGAATGTTTTCAAAACTTTACAGCAGGCAATGATTTCTGAAATTACATCTTAAAATTGTTTTCTATAGAGGATAAAAAATGATCAATTAGGCTACATTAAAATTAAAAGCTAATGCTTATCAAAACAAACCATTAAAAGTTTAATGATAAAATAACCCAGAGTAGGAGGAATAATTGCCACATATGACAAAAGACATACCAGAAAATATAATGCTCTCCAATTAATAAGTGAAAAACACAGAAGTCCAAAAAACATTGGATATTATGCTCTTTATATTTGTAAAGCTAGTTTAGTTCTTTTATAAAATAACTGCTTGAAATTTCTGTAGTGTATAATATATTCAGTTATATTAAGGCTCTATCAAAACTATGTATAACTATGTAAAATAAATTTTTGGAAAAAAATGTGGATTACACTAACCATTATTATTATTTCCTTTACTAGAACTATGTTATTTCCAGTGGATCACAATGTGATTCTAAATTCATAATGTGAAGCTCATATGGTTCAAATCAGAATATGTTAAAGCCTATGACACCTGAGTTTATAAATATTAAGTTATCAGTAATGAACTTGAAGCTTCTGCTGTATTTCTGAGATTTGAGAGACAGTCCTTCAAAAGTGTTTTTGAGCTGGTCTATTAGAACTGGTGGTGTTGTCACTGACTTTCTGTTCAATTCACTTCAGCTGAGATAAGAGCAGAGCCCTATTCTCTCTCATGAATGTTTGTAAACTATTAAATAAAAATGCCAGCATCCTTCTCATCTATTGTTCACAAAATTCAATAGTATGGAGGTATTTTCCTTTCACCAATATTTTGTTCCTTTTACCAATATGTTTGAAAGTAGTTATATTTGTTACTTCCATTATTCCATGAACAATAAATTCATACAGCACTCAAATAATCAAATAATATCTTTCATAAGGATAAGCAGATAGATCTGAATCTCTTAATATTATTTAGAACTGATAAGATGCAAAAGAAATAGTGCTGTGGAAGAACTCTACAATGAAATAGACTCAGTCTAATGTTTTCTACCATCTAATTATCTTGAACACACTTCACAATTGTTCAGGAGACCTTTGCTTCCAAGCTGTCATCAAAACTAGATAAAATTAGTTTTTTTTTAAAAATTAGCATTTAAAAATTAAGCATTTCCAGTATATCAATAAACTTTGGGATTATAATTTCCATTTTTAAAATGAATTTCAAATAACAAATATTGAAGAAAGTTGAGTAAATTAAAATGAGCACTCAGTCCCAATATATTTTCAGAGAATTAGATCTTCCTACTACATAACAAAATGTTATAACAAACATAAAAAATACTTTTTACAAAGAGTGTAGTTATAAAATATTTCCACTATGATCTCCAACAATATTTAACAGTACTGTCAGTAAATATTTAATTTCAAGTTTTAAGTCATATTTAACTTTAGCATATATGTTATAGAACATCTGGTTGATATATAATTTTTGATTCAACTTTAAATGAATGATTAAGAGTAGTGGGTATAGTGTTTTGCAAAACAACGTGATAAATGCTTTACATTAATTATTTCCTTTCATTCTTAAAACACATAGACCATTAGGATTGCTATTATTAATTCATAATGAAGTAAATAAAATAAAGACAGCAAAGAAACTTACTCTATATTGTGTGGTTAACAGCAACAAAGCTGATATTTATGTGGAGCTAATATTTTTTTTTTCCCTAGAGTGAACAATGATCTTATTTATTTACTTATTTTAATTATGTTTCACTGAGGTATCAGTGTTTCACAATATTGTAAAAATAGGGGGAAAAATACAAGACATATACTTGACAAAATGAATGATTTCTAGGATGTGTGTGTATTTCAAATCTACAAATTAATAAAGTGGAAATCAAGCCAACAGACAATAAATGTGAACTGTAGCAGGTACTTCTTTAGATAAGATGATTCTGAATTGACTACTAATATAAGAGAAAGTTCTGAAAATGGTTAGTCATTTAAGGAAATGTCAGTTGGAACCATAGGAAGATGTTTTTTTCTGGGAATAAAAGAAAGTCAGACAATAGCAAGATTTGGAAAGTATGTGGAAAACCTAGAACAACACAAAGAGAAGCAACTTTTTGGTAATTCTGTACTACTATTTAGGAGATGAGGGAATATCTAGAAGTACTTCTGCAAGTATGAGGTTAAAGCAACCCATAAAGCTAAACATGAACATAAACTAATATGTTCATGTTTAGATATTGGTTTGTTCTAATGCTTTTAATAATAGAAGTTGGAAATAAATGCTGGTATTCAATTAATAAAAAAGACAAAGAAACTTGAATGGCCAACTGTTTCTAAATCCGAAGGATCATGGAATTATAGATGAGGTCATACAGGAAGATTAACTGAAATTTGAGAATTCAAATAGTTAATTAGTAGAAATAGGGTAAGACTCAAATCTCCAAATTTGGCAAGTGCACCTTGGATTACTAAATTCAGAAGTTCAATTCAGTGATATTAATAATGAAGAAAAGTCATCCTCCAAGAAAAGTATTTGCTTTAATTAGGCCTATAGAGAAAATATCATCCATGGACTCCCATTAAGAACAACAAGCACAAGAAAAGTTGCTTTAGGCCTCTAAGGTAACAAACTTTTCTGTCATAAAAGTATGAGTCGCTCTTGCCCCAAGACTGCCCATCTGTGTCTATACAGGTGTCTCTTTTAACAAACCTGTCCCTTTCAGAGGCAGCTCTCCTGACCACATATAACTATGTAGATGTGTCTCTTTCTTTTTCCTTTTCCTAAAAACCTGTCCTTTTGAATATAAATATGAATATCCATATGATTGAAGTCCTTGAATGTGTTCAGATCTAATGCATTTCTATTACAAACATGTATTTAGAAATCATGTTAATGAAACTAAAGTTGTTTGAAAAATAGCTGTATAGTCAATAACTAAAGTTACAAAATTTAAAATTAGTTTCCTTAATCACAATGCAAAATGAAATGTTCTCATAAACTCACATCATATGTAATTTTATTATACTACACTGAATTTCCTAACTAGATCACAACTTGTAATAAGTCAGGAACTGGCACCTTCATGAGTTTATACCAAGCTTCTGGGCTATTTATTATCACACACATGGGATTTTAATTTTGATCTTTAAACTTTTGAAATTTTAGATATTTCAGCTATTTCTTGTAATATTTCCTTTCTATTTGATATATTACCGATGCATACATGTGCTGTACCCCATGCTTTAAACACAGTCTATTCATAAAGTCTCTTGAGGACAATTTTAAAGCACATAGTAATTTAAAGGAAAAGTTCAAAATATTTTGAAAGGTAATCCCTCCCTAGGTGTTCTATACAGATTTTTAAACAACCATCTGTAAAATGATTATAAAAACTTATTCCTGATAAACCAGCAGGGAACATACATATATATTTCTGAGTCATAATGCAGTAAAAAGTAAAATGGAAGGATTTAATAGTATTTTTCAAAATGTTCCATGGGCACATTGCCAAATACTTAAGCAAATGGCTTTTTGTATCCTTTTCTACTGAGTCAATATTAGTAATTTTCATAAAAGCATCTTACACAGTCAAGACAGTCACAAAAGTATTTTTGCCATGAACAAAATGAGTTTATGTGGAATATTGATTCTTCATGTCAAACACAGCTGGAGAGTTTCACCAGTAATTCCAAACTGGCATGTAAAGTATCCTCACTATTTTCTCGTACCTACTAAATTAGAATAAATTTGATTAGTAGGTAGCTTTATAAGGCAATACTATTTAGATAATGTAGGGCATTGTAAGTGCCAATGTTACCTCAATAGAAAATAATACAATTTATATATATATTTTTAAAAAGTTGTTACTAGATGACTGGGTAATACAGCACCAAGGGAGATAGAGAGGATGCTATTAGTTATCTTCTAAAACACCCTGCTGAGGACAAATCAAAGTGCCCTTCCTTTCCTAATGCTTTACAGGGAACAATAAACAATGTCTAAAGAGCCAGGTCGCTGTTTCTTTGCCTGGGTGCCATTGCCCCTGACTGTAGAGCACAACATTCTCTGTGATGGGATTAGGCATCTGTTGCAAACAGATGGGCTCCCCCAAGTAACACATAACAGGTAGTATCAAAGCAGAATGGATATTCCCCAATTCTCAGAGTTGATTTAGTTGGATGCTCCTCCTATGAATATGTTGCTTAATTTTGCAGGAGTTTACTGCATTTGTGAGAATTGTCATGCTTCTGAACACAATTTAATTGTTCTTAATGTTTTGAGGTATATCAGAATTTCTTGATTTCTGGTTTATATTTCGTCTCCAGGTTTCCTTAATGCCTGTCTATATAGTAAAAATTAAGTAAGTCACATATTGCAGTTTTGTTTTCAGGAGGCACTTACCTGCTTTTTCAGATTTCCAAAGCTTATTTTTGCTTTTGACTGTCTTTTTCTGGCATTATCTGGACCTAATCTGTACATCCATATAATTGCTTTTTTGTTTAATTAAAATCCAAGCATCACATGTTCCACTGAAAACTACTAAATGATTGCCAAATTATATGTATGAATATGCTAACTAATTAGTCAGCTAGTTCGCTTGTTAGGATATTCATATATACCAGAGATTTTAGAGTTAAGTTCAAAATGATCTTGCAGGCTCCCTGGTGGTGCAGTGGGTTAAGCAACACACTATGAAACAAACCTCAGCCTCTACAGCACGAGTTCGATCCCTGTCCCCGGCCTTGGAGGGGACTCACAAGGTGCGGCAGACCTCTCCTGCTGTGCCCTCTGCTCCCCTCAGCAGTGTACTTCCATTGATCTGCCTGTTCTGCTCCCCACTCTGTCTGTGGTGAATCCTCTCACCCTCCACACCTCTGGCCTGTACCCCAGTGCTTGTATGCATAAATAAATAAATCTTTTTAAAAAATCTTGCAAATTAATATTAGGCACTTCACTTTTTACTTCTGTGTTAATAAAATGCTGGACTGACTTCTGCAATAAACACAGAAATATATGAGTAGTCTTCTTTATGTTATACACAAAAGCACTTCTGAAGATTTTAAAGTGTATGAGCTTTAACAACATATTTGCACTTTTCTCTGGCCTTCAAAGTTTTGGGTCATCTATTATCACTGATGAAATATAGCATTATGGCTGGCAATGAATTATCCCAATTCTTTGACATTATCATGTTTACTTTTTACAGATATATTTACTACCATTTAGTCACGTAAAGTTAAAATTTCAGTGTGGGAAGGAAAAGAGCATAGATATTAGGCAACATTTTCTGCTGTTACCAAATCTAAATTCCCAGTAGCTACTCACTCTTTGAATTATCAGTAGAATAGTCACACTCATGGTACATATGACAAACTGTCACTTCATGAGAAATAGAAGGTATTATTTTGAATCCACAATTCCATAGATATTTTATGTATTGACCTTAGAAAAGCATTTCTATGACATTGTAGAAACAAATCTACATCCAGTTTGAATATATTCAGGCCTAGGGATTTTGTTTCATGAAAAATGAGAAAAGAAAAAAATTGTGACATATGTAGCTATAGTAAAGTACATATATTTTATTAACTTTTAGCATTTAGCACAGATATGCTATGAGTCTTAAGTAATGTATATAGAATTTATTCAAAAAAGAATTTATGACAGCCAGTGAAAATCTGTATTTTTAAAACTAGTGCATTACTAACTAATTTGATGTAGTGTAAATGGTTTTAAGTGCTACTGTTTTGAAGTAAACAATCTTTACTTTTTGGAAGGCAAAAAAAGAAAATCTAAAGAATTATTTTCTCTATATTAAATGCTTAAAGGATAACACTATAGCATTTATTATATGGTAGACATTGTTTTACACAACTTTATACACATTAGTTATTTTTTTCTTAGCAGTCCTATGAGGTAGGTGGTTATGTTTTTACTACTATCATGATGTGGATGAGGAAATGAGGCAAAAGAGAGGCATTAAATGACTTTCCCAAGGTAATACAGCCATTAAGTATCAATGTCTAGGTATGAATTACAATAGCTTGGTTCCAAAATCTGTTCTGTGTTACTATATCAATGATTCTAAATACTCTCTGTAATAACATGTCTTTTATTTCTGAATCATTTTTGAAAGATGTGTTATAGATTGAATTGCGCCCCTTCTCCCCCTACAAGGTTAGGACTGTGGCAGATGTAATTAGTTAGTACAAGGACACACTGGTGTAGAATGAAGTTTTAATCCACTGTGAGTGTGGTTGTTATAAGACAGAGACACAGAAATACATGGAAGGAAACAGTTATATGACAAGGGAGCAGAAATTGACTTGAAACATCTACAAACCATACAAAACTAAGGATAACTAGGAAATATTGAATTAGAAGGAAGAATTTTCCCCTACACTTCTGAGAATTATATGGACCTGTGATTTTGGACTTCTAATCTGCAGAAAGAGACACAATAATGTTCTCCTATAGGTTAATAATGTTAACCTACCAAGACTGTATTATTTTGTTTTATCAGTCACAGAATATGAATATTGACTATATCCATATTAAAAAAAAACAGAGAGGAAAAAGAGAGAGGACATTAGACATGAAAGTGGACCTTAAATATAGGCAAATTTTAGATTAAGGAATTTAGAGTTCAAGGCATTTGCATTTCTTGTTTTAATATTATCTAGGTCTTAAAACATTTTATATGTGGGAATAAGCTGACAAGTTATGTATATTTCTTGGTGATCCATTTTAGAACTATAACTTCCACATATGTATACAACTTAAAATGAAATATTAAGAATGGCTATTACGGGATCTGCCCTGGTGGCGCAGTGGGTTAAGCAATGCACTATGAAGCAAATTGCAGCCACTGCAGCAAGAGTTCGATCCTTGCTGCTGGCCAGGTTGGGGACCCACATGGCGCAGTAGATCTCTCCTGCTGTGCCCGCTGCTCCCCTCAGCAGTGTGTTTCTGTCAATCTGCCTCTTCTGCATCCTGCTCTGTCTGGTGGATTCTCTCACCACCCCCACACCTCTGGCCTGTACCCCAGTGCTTATATGCATAAATAAATAAATCTTAAAAAAAAAAAAAGAATGACTATTACATGCTTTCTTTTTCATTAGTATCTACTGGATACTTTGCATGTGCTCTACCAAGACTCATTTTAGATAAGGGTACTATTACTGATGCTGCTATTGTTACAGTTCAGGTTTAATCTAAGATTCTAAGTTTCTCCCAACATAAAGGGTGAATTGTTTCTTCATTTTCTTCTACTAAGACTAAGGTCAGATCTAGGTGAACTTTGGATGGAGAGAGATATTATCTGGCCAGAACAGTTATGGATAATAGAATTGTTCTAAAATTTCTCCTTTGAGTCAAGATGGACTTTATACCCTTATTAGTATACCTTTCTATTTCATAGTATAACATTAAAGTGTTTTCTTTTAAGATACGGAATGAGACAAACATGTTGCATTTCACTACACTGAGCAAGTGCAACAAGAAAAATTTTGTCAAGATATTTAATAGAGAACATCAGTGAATGGGCAGATATATAATGTCTTCTCATAAAATGATTCAGCATAATCTGGTTTAAACCTCAGCAAAGTCTTTGTAGAGACTGATGGATTTTAAAATTATCTGAAAATGCAGATGTCCTAAAGTAACTAAATAATTTTAAATTTAAACAACATTGAGAGACTTAATCTAGTTGATTTCAACAAATAACAAAAAGCTAGAATAATGGAGATATTGTGATTAGAATAAAGAAAGTAACTATATCAATCAGAATATGAACTACAAAAATAGACTCAAATATATATATGATTTTTATAAGAGTTGTTAAGGCAATTCAATGTTTCAAGAAATAGGTCTGAAACACCTGGATGTCCATATGGAAAGGAAAAAGAAAACCTCACACCCTTATTTCAAAGATAAAAAAATTAATTATTTGTGAACTATGAGTCTAAATAAAACTAAAATATAGACCTACAAGATAATATGACCAAACTTATTTGTGACATTGAGGTAGTTTACTTAGCCTCATAAAAAGCATTAACAAAGAAGAAAAATTGAAAACTGAAAAGCATCAACATTAAAATACCCACTGATGTCACTCTGTAAATGAATAATCTAGTTAATGAATAAGATAAAATGTTTGCATTGCATATTCAACTGAGATTCAGATCCTGAATACATAAAGAATTTCATACCAACAATGAAAAAGAAAGTGAAGATAAAACTTCATCAGATTTTGCCTGACAAACACTGCACTGACAACTCAGGCTTTTCTCTTGGGTCTCCTGCTTATGGGCCAACATGCCCAGGTTGGTCATAGGGTAACTATGTCATAGAAAACAGCAGGACTCTGGGACATGGCATTTGCCCTGTGTTGGGATTACTGAAGAACTTAGTCTCAATTTTACCATACCCCTCGATGCTTTGTTAGTTGCAATAAAAATGATCAGTAGCAGCAAGCCCTGAGTCTCTCGGTGCGCTGAGTCATAGACACCAAGCCTTGTGACAAATAACTGCAATGTCATGCCTGCAACTCTTCCCCTCCAACAACTTGCAAATTTGTTATGCTGTTCATGACACTTTTCCAACTGAAACTCAATGACACCTGGTAGTATTTCCAAAATGGTTGCCAACATTGAGGTCTAATACACAGATATGATCAAAACATAATTGTGCAGAAACTACTAGAACCAAATCACAAAAGATTCTTCCATTTTTATTTGAACTGTGTGTCAGGAAGAAAGGTTTCTGGAGCTCATTCAATGCTCCCATCTGGAAAACAGATGACTTTTTTTTTTTTTAACTTTACCTGGAAAAAAATGGGGAAGGACCCTGAGGTCAGTTCCTTTACCTCCAGAACTTTCCAACTGACTATCTGACTGCTGAGAAATCTACTCTTTGACACAGTGTTAAGAGAAAGATACAGACTCAGAATCCCTTTCTTCCCCTCTGGACTGGAATTAGATGCTCATAGGAAAAGCAGAGCTACTTTATCAGGAACTCTGCTGTGCCTTCCAGGTAGTAAAAGACTAAAGGGTGCATGAGAAACTGGCATGGATTGACAGGCAACTTACTGAAGATCATTTCATATTTTGGAGTTATGTTTAGTACCTTTGAATTTATGAAGAAAGATCTGTCTTTATCAAAATATTTACATCGTATCCTTACTGAGCTATAAATTCACCAAAATAGTAAATCAGAATCTACCTACATAAATATGGGGAAATATGGGGCTTCTACAGTGGTGCAAGGGGTTAAGCACCATACTATGAAGCCTCTGCGAACTCTATAGCACAAGTTTGATTCCTGGCCAGGGAGGTGACCCACATGGTACAGCAGACCTCTCCTGCCTTACCCATTGCTCCCCTTAGCAATGTATTTCAGGATATATGCCTGTTCTGCTCCCCACTCTAGTGAATCATCTCACCCTCCACATCTCTGGCATGTACCCTCAGTTCTTATATGTATAAATAAATCTTTAAAAAAAAAGAAATGAGAGGAAATAAAGCTTTTAAAACTTAGAATCCTAGTCAAAAATTCTGACTCTGTGAAGCTGAGTGGAACTAGAAGTCCACTTATTAGTAGTGTATTAGAATAAGAGATAAATATAAACTTACAATTGTACTTATCTACAGAAGAAAACATGTTGGATACTCCTGTCTGTTGCCCTTGGAATGAGAAGCTTCAACCTGCTCTCTTCTGTCTAATGTCCCAGTAAACACCATGGGAATATTTCACAAGACTACTATCTCATGATGGTGTCCCAACAGATTTTACAACAAATGCTTAGTAGCAATTAAACTTATTATACACCTCATGGATAGAGCAGACACTGATGAAAGAACTTTGCTATGATAAATATAGGCAGCATATGGTTGAGGTAGAAGTAGCAGATGGCATTCAACACCTCACTATGTACAAGAGCACAGTCAATGCAAAGTTCACACTAACCAAAGATTACGTTTTGTACAACTGGACCCAAGCTATCACAATAAAATTATTCCTGAATTCAAAGTCTTCATCAACTTCTGAGCATATATATCTAGGTATAAATTTTGACTATGTATTATTAGAAACTAAATGTAAAAGTTTAATAGCTAAAATTTTATAACTATCTTTTATCTAGATTTGAAGTACCCCAGGGTTAGACTTTTGCATTTCAGGAAAGCAGTTTTTTGTTGTTTTTTTTAAAGTGTAACACTCATTGTTACCTTTCTAAACACATTAGGCTTAATTAATGCAAAATCAAGAGATTCTGATTAATATCTTTGACAGAGAAATATAATTGGATATGAATTAATCCAGGTTTTAGAAGGTAAAAGCTGATTCAGTTAGAACTTGCCTTAAACTTTCTGGTGATCAGAAAGAAGCTTGAACTCATGGGACATGTCTTCTATCGAATATAAAGGCATGTTTATATCAGAGGGGCAGGGAGGAGCACAGAGAAGTATGACTGTTTAATTATGTTCCCCAATACCATTGTTGGACTGATTTGTATCTTCAGTTCACGTAGCTGGATTTCTCTGCATTTTTAACTAACGTACATTAATTAGATAATTTAAATTATTCTCACATTTCCTGGTAGTCTATAAAGATTAAAATGGAACTTTTGACACATCAACCAAATAAAATTAAAGGTAACTGAGTGAAACATTCTCGATCATCATTGGTAATAAATTTGAATTAAATTTTGGGATTCTTCACTTTGGGATTCTAAACAGTTTATGAAGCTCTACCCTTCCAATAGTGCACATTTAAGATCAATAGATAATATCATTTATCCATTATTTTAAAATATGCACGAATGTCCACATTTGATTAAAGATTTTTGGTATATTGACATCACTTTTTCCTATTAAACTTATTTTCCAAGGCTTAAAAACACTCCTCACATATTCATGAGAACAGATACAGAAATGATCAGCAAGCACCTTAAACATGTCCCATACAGAAGTCTTCAGTGAAATGAAAAATAAGTATAGAGTGAAGTACCATTTTACAAAGTCTACAATAGATAGAGTGAAAAGTTCTGATACTACCAAATGTTGACAAGGATTGAAGCAACTTGATATTTCTATATCACTGGTAAGAACATAAATAATAAAACCAATTTGGAGAACATTTCATAATTTCTTAAAAAGCTAAATAAAAAATTAATTTTGGTCAATGATTCCACAATTCCATTTTAAATATGTTTCATAGAAAAGAAACACATGCCAACAAAAAGATTTATAGTAGCTTCATCCATACTAAAAAGAAAAGAAATCTATCAGTAGTATATTAAATATATATTTTGGTACATTCATATAATAACATGGGAGAATGAACTACTGGCATATATAGCAGCAATTTGTATTAATCGCAAAAATCATTATATAAAGTGAAAAAGTCAGACAGAAAGTAACACCTCTTATCCAATACCATTTTTGATTTCTAAGAACTCCAGCAACAAAAATAATTAAGCCATTTGGTAGAAATCATAAAATGATTATCATTATCTCCTGGGCTAAGGTGAGAATGATCTGGACTGGAACACAAAGATCAATAGATAATATCATTTATCCATTATTTTAAAATATGCACAAATGTCCACATTTGATTAAAGTTTCTGGATAATGGAAATTACATATGTCATGTATTGAGTAGTATTGGCAAGAATTTACTTATAAAGTGTCAAAACTCACCAAATTGAACACTTGAGATCTTTGAATTTTGTTTTATAAAATTTTTCATTGTTTAAAAAAAATCAAATACCACTATAAACTTCTTCCATATTTTCATTTTAATGCTGTATGAGAGCCTGGTGTTAGAAAAAAGGATTAAAAAAAAAGTCATTTCCTGGATCCTTAGCTACAAGAGGTAATTTTATTAAAACAGCTAATACATGATAGGTGTCAATGTTACGCACTTGTCCAGATGAACATCATCTGCTTCAAGTATTTGGAATGTTCCACTATTACCCTGGAGACTGTGCTTGTCAATTTTTCATTCATAAAGCAAACCTAGAGCTCAAGTACACTTTACCCAGTTAATCTGTGCCTTATGACTTGCCTGATTTTACTATTCAGAATTTTATTAGTTTTCTAAGTATGCCCAAAATAAAGAACAAAAATAAGGGCTTGTTGCAACAATAATAAAAAAAGCTGTAGGTATATGAGATGTTGCTCCATTCGTTCAGCATTTTAATTAAAGCATGAAGAAAACAGGGGCTTAGCTTAATTTTGGAAGTGTCCACAGAGACATCAAGGAATGTATGCAATTTTTCTGGCACGAGTACATTATTTACCAGGCAGGCAAAAACCTCAGTGCAACCAGAAACAGCTCCCAAATGTGACCGGTGAGGCACGTTATATCTTAAATAACAATCGTGCCCTGCTGCTGGAAAGCCTCCCAAATGTGACCAGCGGGGAACATTAGACCTTAAATAACAACCATGCCTCTCTATTTAGAGAATAAATCAGTGTTTAAAAGAAACCTGTCCATGCAAGTACACTGTGATTAAAATTAAGTGAAATTAAGTGTAGTGTGATTGGATGGATTTTTATATTTTGGCAGTTTGTGCAAAACAGCAATTGCTGGCGTAACCAGGCTAAATGTACTTTCTTGAGACATCATGCATGCAAGAAATGTTCTGGCCACTAGCTACCCTAGGGGTTTTTAATTCTACAGTACTTGCTGATTTGAACTGAAAATGTTATGCAGGTTGATTACATTGAATAAGATACTCATTTGCATATAATTGATTGTTTGTTGCTCAATCTAAGCTAAATGCAGAGATTTTCTAGGACTTCATTCTCAATCTGTGCACTTATATAGATAGATCATATAATGTTCATAAAAACACCTTCAATTTATATGGATCATTTCTTCTGAGGAGTTTAAACATACTAATATGTGATCGGAAAGATTTCCCTTTTCAAAGGGATAGTGGTCTATAATGACTACCTGAAAAGCATATTTAAATAATTCCAAATCAATGTGGGCATAATAAGAATTCTTTTTCAAACAACTAGGATAGAATACTGCATTGCTTTAAGTATAAGACACCATCTAAGAAGTTTGTTCAGTTCATGTAAAGTTGTAATTCTAAGCATGAACAGATCCAAGAGCCTCAAGGGTAGTTGTGCTAAAGTTCCTATCTAGTAGCTATATACCATGACATCAAAGCATGATGGACTCCACTCACTTAAAACACTATGAAGGTAAACTGTCAAAGGAATGAGTGTACAGGAGTTCGGGACTATGGATATTATGTATTTTTTGCATGTCTTGATGTCATCCAGGTGACACCTGCCTGAGAACAGAGCAGAATTATGCTACATTTGTTCCAGCTCAATTGTTCTGGACATTTTATCTATTTGCTTTATGCTCACATATATAAATTGGGAGTTTAATTTCACCATCAGCTGGTAGTATGTGAAGTCTTTTCTAGCAATTTTTTTTTTTTGGAGAAATTGTGCATGATATGCCAATCACCTACCTAAGAGAGTTCTGAGGCAAAACCAGAATAAAAACTATGTGTAATCCTGCTTTGCGATGTTCCATACATCCTCATGGTCATTCCTCTTTCATACATTTTTTTCTTTTGTGTTTAAGTATTTAGATTTTGATTTTGATTTCAAAAATAACACTGGCTGAAATGGTCCTGGAGATGAAGTAACTTAGAGCTAGCACTTAAACCCATGACAAGCCCAGTAGTGGCCATACCTGAATGGTTTAAACATAAACTAAGCCCTAGACATCCACCTAGTGAGTTTAATCATTGTCAGACACTCACTAGGTGAGGGAGTCTTCCAATTCCATTTAAAAGGAAAGGAGGAGCTAAGGTGGAAACTCTGCTCCTAGAAAGATATTAATTTAGAGCTTTAGGTAATTTTGAAATAGGCACACAATATGCAGCTATTTGAGGGTATAACCACACATTTGTGATTTACTACCAAACAAAAACATAGTGGGAACCACTATTTGTGTTAGTGGCAGTCCCTGAATACCCAAAACTGAAATACAAAAGGAATGAAGGATGCTTATTTTTGGACTTCAGATACACTGGTCTCTAAGTTTTAGAAGAAATATTGTGCTAAGTTCAGAAATTTTAAAGCATAGTGTTAAATTAGCATGTCTTCTAAAACAATGGCTACTTTCAATCCTTTATGTATAATAAACCTTCCCTAATTATATTCACTTATATTTTTATAAGTTTTGGCTATACTAATTGTTTTTTATCTTGTGGTATCTATCAGGGAATAGACACATTTGTTCTTAAAACTCATAATAAAAGGAACCATTTAGCAACTGAAAAGATAACTTAAAAATCCAAAGTAATATGCAAGATAAAGTAATTTTAAAACATGATTAAATAAACTTTGCCTTACTGGGTGAAAATTAGGAACACAATATTCTATTCTTTATGAATATTACACTTCAATTATATTGTATGACTTTTTTAGAGTGGCACAAAACACCATAGAAGAAATTACTTACTAGTGAGATTATGCAAATAAAGTTTTATGTTATTGCAATGGATGCTTATAAGGAGAAATAAATTTTATGTTTCTATGATGTATCTAGTTTCCTGTGGCATTTTATCAGTGCCAATTCTACATTGATCTCTGTTAATAACTAAGAAAATTCATTATTAGTTATACAGTAATATGAAATTTTAAATGAAAAATAAAATACTGAAGTCTATGATAATCATATTAATTCTGCAAGTAACATGATATATGAACAATATCCGACTTACACAAACATTTCCATGTTTTTCTTTCTTGTATTATTGTCATTGCTTGATCATTTGCAGCAGAATAAATGAAATGGATGCACATATAAAGTGGCTATCAAAACTCCATTTAAAATACGATTAAACTCTTACAGATCAAAGGTCATTGGAAGTATAAATGCATTCTAATTTTCTTGTTCTAGACTGTTCAGCTTCTGTCTTCACATTTCCACATCTCTAAAGCACTTTACTCATCCCTCTCATCTCAACACACACTTTAATGTTAAGGTCACTGAAAAATGAGAATGAAACCTGTAACTTTAGGATTAAATGCAATATTTGTCACATCATTACTCAGACAAAGAAAAATCCTATGGAATAAGGAAATTAATCTCATGTTGATAAACTGATGTTTTCAATGACCATCTTACAATCTAATATGAGCAAGTAAGTGCTAAGAACATTTCCATAAGTTTAAAATAAATGTAACTTTTAAAATACTTGTTACTGTATGCCTATTGCTGTGATAACATAAAATGTGAAACAGGAACTGAAATAAAGATATTTAGAAAAAATGACCCATTATTCATCTAAAATATCATTTTTCTAAGGTGATTTATTTGATTTAACAATGAAGTCATGTAATATAGAAAAGCAAATGCAACTTTTCATACATTCAGAAGTGAAGTATTCAGTTATTTTTTATCCTGTCCCTTTTGACTAATAGTATTAGAATATTAATATTTCTAGTGTTTAGAGAAATGTCTTCAGAGCCAAAGGTGGATTATGAGAAATTTTGAACTCCATACTCTCCATCTGGCACCACAGAAAATGAAGCAAAAAAAAAAAAAAAATGATGTAAAAGCCATATCAGTGTAAATGTAGGCTTCTAAGCTTTCCTTCCCACTAGACTACGATGCCTACATGGTGAATTTATATATTTCATAATCCTCACTGGCAACAAATAAGTGTCACCAGGTTAAGTAACACATTGTTTTCTTTAAACATCATTTCAGCATTTTTCGCTTTGGTCTCTATATGGTGAAATTTTCTCTCTGTTGTGATATTCCTATGGGCATGGAATGGTGGAGTTATTGCTATAGGCTTTAAAAAACTAAAAACTCTTCATTTGCCCCATTGTTCTTTTCTCTGTGCAGAAAAATTTCTGCAAATGAGTTGTGATGACAAGTATCTCCATGCCTTTTGCTCACATTCCTTCTTGACCCATGCCAATCAGCATTTCATTCTGACCTTTCTATTCCTTCCTATCAGTCCAGCAATGACCACAGCATGGCGCTACCTATTATTATACTATACAGAACACTGATATTTTGACAATAAAGAAAATATTGATGATAAAATACAGAAAAATGTTTAATTATTTTACTTTTCACTGTAGTAATTATTTTTAGACTTTTTGATAACTGTACTTGTGTTCCACAAAAATAGGAACTTATTCTGCAATTACAAAATTTATGAAAACCGATAGTATATCCATGCTTTATCCCTGTGCTTGAAATGATATCCAAATTACTGCTAAATTTCTTACTTATAGAATAAAATAAATCCGATTTTGGTTTTATATCTTTTCACTAAGTCTGTGGGCAGTGTATTTTAATGAAAATTCAAAGTTAATTTTTTGAACATATGATGCCAGTTAGACTGAATACACATATTTAAAAATGAGTATTACATTGACAGGTCGATTAGCTCTTCAAACAGTGCTGCAAATGTATCTCACTACCCACCTTTATATGTTGTTTTTTTTTTTGCACTTTATTATTTAACAAAAAGGTAGTAGTAAGGTTAAAGGATGTAAATTATATTTAAATTTGGAAAATTGCCATTTGAAAATACTACAGCCATTTATGATCCCACAAACTAAGAACGAATGAGTTTCTCAAATACAGTCAATGTACTAAAACATTTTCTAATTTTTCTTGCCAGTGTAATATTAAAGAAACTAAGAGATTTTAGTAACTAATGTTTCATTGGTCACTGAAAATTAAATATTTTCTTACTGATATAGCTGCAGCCACTTTCATGGGGGTACTTGCTAGGAGTTATAAACTTTATATAAATTATTTTATTCTCTTTGCACCCAGTGAAGTGCTGCTATTTTTTCTGTTTTACTTACCAGGACACCAATAGATTAAGTATTAGAAGGTTATACATGAACACAAATTTGAACCAAAGCATTCTAGTTCTGGAACCCACACAACCCTTAACCATGTCTCCCTATCTTCCTCTACTTTTAATGTTAATTTCCTACTTTTTGCATTTGATCATTAAAGTTTTTCTAATTGACATAGGTAAATAAAAAAAGTCTGAGAAAAAAAAAGACAAACATTTTATAAGATCTTAGGAGGAAAAAAAAAACCTTATATTTGTAATTATAGGATCTGATGATTTTCTTCACTCAAGAGAAACCAAGTAAGCACTCCAAATAGAGACAAGATTCTAACTTCTTTTATAGAAGTTTTTTATTTATTTCATTTTTTCAGTGCCACTGATTTAGAACCTAGTGATTATTTCTAATCAATTTCTCTGTACTCTGCACTCCAGAAGATTCTGGAGACTATTCAGAACTTTGTATAATAAATAAGTTATTTCTTTTTTTTTAAGCTATATATTTTTATATATTATATATGTTTATATTTTATATATAAATTTATAAATATATTTTATATTTTAAAGTGATATATATATATTTAAAGATATATTTATTTATGCATACAAGAACTGGGGTATAGGCCAGAAGTGCAGGGATGGCAGTAAGAGGATACTCCGCATACAGAGTGGGGAGCAGAACAGGCAGATCTACTGAAATACACTGCTGAAGGGAGCAGTGGGCAAGACAGCGGAGGTCTGTCACGCCATATGGGGGATCAAACTCCATGCCACAGTGGCTGTGGACAGCTTCATAGTGCTGCACCTTAACCCCTTGCACCATCACCCTAAATAAGTTATTTCTAAAAAGTAAAGCTCATGTTTATATCTTGAGGCTTTAAGTAAACAGAACCATATTTGTGACTTAAAATTATGATCAATTGATTTATTTACTTTTTCTAAAAAAAAGTACTTTTAAAAAATAAGAGCCAACCAACCACCTTCATTGGGAAGAAACTTTGACATTATTCTGGCTTTCTCTAATCTGGTGACTTCTTTCAGGAATAGCAAAGAAGCTTTATAAGCCCTAGAGCCATATTATCTGGATTTAATTCTTAGCTTCTCCACTTGCTAGCCATGAGGCCTTAGGCAAGTTCCTTAACTTCTCATTGCCCCAATTCATCTGTAAAATAGGATGATAGTATCTACCTAATAGTTTGATGGAGAGCATAAGCTTTTTTTACTTAAAGAACACTTAAAAAAAGTCTCAGCAATTGATAAAGAATCTGAGAGAGTTAACTGCTGCTCCTGTTGTTTTCCTATTATTGCTGTGTTTGTTTGTTGGATGATGTAAGCAATACATCATGGTCCCTGAACAAGGAACATGGTAAATACTGAATGATTCTTGAATTGAATTAGCTTAAAAATCTAATGGAAAAAAAAGTTGTGATCATTGATGTTACTGCTATCTAAAAGGTGAAAACAAAGACTATAATAATTCACTGTACAGAAACTTAATGTAATGAACTTTAATTATCTTAAACATTATAATGAAAGACCAAGATGGGATGCATCAAATTACCACACTGATGGATTCCCTATGGCTGTGTAATCTTGCATTCAAATAGCTATCTGCTTACTTAAAGGCATGGCAGATACATGAGCTTAGGAAATCTGAAATGGCATATGTAATTTCAGAAATCCTTTTCAATAAAGGAAAAGTCATAAATACAAAAGTAGTTGCTAAAGCAAATTTTTTTTTGTAGAAACTAATAAATCACATCCATTTAGTGGAGCCTTATAGATAGATCTTTTAAGATCTTTTGAGAAAATTTTGGAAAATAGGAGAAAAGCTTGCATGGGTATGTCCAGAATAAAACCGATTTTACCACCTAGCACAGAATATCATCCCTAGCAAGAGTGCTATTACAGTGGTTCTGGAAGTGAGCAACCATGAATCAATTCTTTACCAGTTTTATATGTTCTATATAAAACTAATAAAATTAATTATTTGAATTATTCAAATGTGACTTAGAATCTTAATTCCAGGTTATCCAATTTACATTTCCTTTCCATGTCATCTGCCTATATCATTTACAACTTTTTCATCTTGTCAAGATGAAACAGGGAAATAGAGGTGCTATAGCAGGTCAAAGGAGTGACACTGTCTATGGCTTTCACCCACCCACACAATAGCAAGATCACTCAGGTTCAGGGAACAACAATAATGGGATTTTTTAACAAACCACGGAAACAAAGAGTTTCCAAGGCCACCGGTGGCTTATCTCACCTTAGATAGTGTCCAGAAATCCCAAACAAGATGGAACCATCCCACCAATGAGGGCCTGGAGCTCAAGGCACACAGGTACGCAGCAGGCCAGAAATCAACTCATCGCAGCTGGAGGTGCTCACAGGTGGAGCTGCTGAGATGGCACCACATCAGCCCACAGCATCACTCTGCAGGTTGGGAAGGAGAGTACTAGATGCTGAGCCAGACAGCAATGCCAGGAGGCCAGGAGGTAGTGCCAGACGATCAGACACTTGTGTTAATAGCTCTGAAAAGTGACCCGGACTCAGATAATAACTCTCAAGTCACCCAGTGTTGCAGCTCTATGTGAGCTGTTGTCCACACCAGCAACAAACAGCTCTTTGAGACAGCGAACCAGGGGACTTTGATGTTCCTTTCAGGCAGCAGTGATAGGTGTGGCTGCCCGTGCATCGGGAAGCTCTTCTGCCTCTCTCTTTACAGGTCTGTTTCTTCTGTAACTCTTAACAGCTACCTTCCTGGAGGAATACAGTTTTCCTCCTCTCAAAGCAAGAAGCAGAGTTGAGCCCCAGCTGGTGCTTGTCCAACCTTAAATCCTCATTCAGGGTTCCCAGCCTCGGTTGATAGCAAGCTGATTGGACCAGGTAGGACCAATCACACACCGCAGGAAAACTGCCTGCCTAAGGCTCCCACCGGTCATTTAGCCAATATCAGGAGAGAGCCAGTCGTGTACCACAGCTCAAGCTGTGGGCACCCAGGTTCAAAATAATCTGGTCACAAGTGAAAGATGAAATAATCAGAACTTTCTCTGATCTCTCTTTTCTTCATAACTGGGCAAGCACCAGTATATTTTTATAACTACACATCTGCCTTTCTGGAATAGTACATTAAAATTCATGATTAATAGATGATTATTTTTTGATGTGGGTGTTTCCTACCACATATTGAGCTCATCAAAGAACCCCCACATTATCTTACACATAATGGGAAGTCAGAATCAGCGTTTGGAGTTAGTCTAACAATAATCACAATAAGTAGATAAAGCAAGATAAAGATCTGACTTCACAAGAGAATTTTAATTTGTATTCTGTCCAGAAAATGAAAGACTTGTTATTGATTCATCACTGACAAAACTATATACTTTTGGGAGAACAGCTTCAAACCTCAGCAGGTTCATATGCTTCACTAACCTACCACTAAAGTTCCAGTGCCACTGCCTGTCACATTACCCCGTGTCTTCTGTCATAACTATGGAAACTATGGTTACCACCTTATTTTTTCAGGGTGTACAGTTACTTTTGTTTTGTTTGGCCAGTTTATCTTCGTTGGTTATTCATGTCCCTCAAGTGAAGAAAAGCATCTAGTAATTGTCTCACTTTCTGATGTATTTCACTTAACATAATCCCCTCTAGTTCTTATCATATTTTTGCAAAAGGCAGAATTTTATTTTTTTTAATAGTTGAGTAGTATTCCATTGAGCATATATACCACAATTTCATTACACATCTGATAATGGGTATTTAGGTTGAGTTCATATCTTGGCTATTATGAATAATGCTGGCTTGGCTATTATGAAGAACACAGGCACACATAATACTTTTCTTATTAGTGTTTTTATGTTCTCTGGGTAAATACCTGTAAGTGATATTGCTGGATATACTGGATTTTTATTTTTAGCTTCCACTGAGATAGCCAATAAAAGTCTTATCAAGGTAACTTTTTATAATTCTTTTCCCTAGCTAATATGTTTTACTTTTTTATTGACTTTTATTAATTTAACAATGATGTTTACTGGAGTAGATCATTTTACATTTATCAATTTGTATGTTATATATGAATGGTTATTTCTTATCTAGATTTTGAGAATTTTTAAAAATAGATTATTTGTTCCCTTCTCTTTTTTCACCTTTTGGCATACCAGCTATTCTTATGTTTCCTCATCTAATGGAGCCTGATATTTCACATGGAGTTCCTAAATCTTATTTCTCTCTCTTTTACTTGAGTTATTTATATATTTTTATCTATACTTACCTGACTTTTTCCCTGCGAAATTAATCCCACTTTCTATGTTTGTCAGGTTGCAGTCAATTCTAGCCATAATTTCTACTTGTGTGTGTTTGTCTGTATGTGTATGTGTGATACCTTTTATGTGACTGAGAATCTAACAGGCCATTGAGCTTCTTTATGATTGTTCTTCTAAACTTTTCTAGAAGCTTCTCCAATTTGTGTATTAAAGTTTGGCTTCTGCTGCTTTATCTTTTTCTTTCAGTAACTATATCTATGTTTCCTGGGTTGACATTTTTCTTTGCATATGTTTTGCCCTCTTTTTTCCACAGTAGGTGTCACTGTGGTTTTAGTTTTTGGATCCTTCTTGTTTATGTGGTGGAGGTGTGGAGAATGGGGAGTTCAAATGTGTCAATTAGACACAGCAGTCACAGTCTTCCAGTCGGGAGGTCAGGATAAGGCTGGGAAACCTATGCCAACACTCTTGTCTCTGACCATGACTCTAAAGTGCATGCCAAGCTGTTTTGTCTAAGTCCCTTCCCCAGTATCACAGGACTCTAGGTTTGACAGTGGATTTCTAAGTCCTCACTTACCAGGGGTTGGAGGAATGTGCTCCACAGACCCTCCTGCTAGCATAAATCCAACACTCTAGGACTGATAATTCTGTCCAAGGGCTACTTGGCAGAAAGTTGATATTTCATGGCCAAGGTGGAGGTCACTGGTGTCAGCCTGGGTGCAATGGAGTATCTGCCCTCCACCAGTTTATTTCTCTGCCAGGAATTTGCACTTACAAGGCTCTAGGGCCCACCTCCCTATTCTATCACCTTAGGATAAAAATGCATGGATCAATCTAGTTAGGGTGAGATTTCATGTGGGTAATAATTGATTTCTGATTGTGCTTGGTGTAAGGATTGCCTGCCACCAGCTATGACTCATCCTCCATAAAAGACTTTTTATAAAACATGGTTTTCTCTGTCAACTATTCAAGGAAACAAGTCATTTAGGTAGTAAACTCAAGGGAGTCTAGATATTTCTTGTTTGTGTTAGCACCATTATTTTAATCTGAAAGGTATGATTTTCATCATTAATATTGAAAAAAGAACATGGGGAAAAGTTTAGCGGAAAGAGAAATATGCTTTGGAAAGAGGAATGGGAGTGGTTGAGAATAATCTTTCTACATCAATCTCATTGTTTGATTTGGATTTTACTCATTCTCTGAGCATATGACACAGGTGTCCTCTAAGTGTATATTTTCATCCATTTTGCATTATACACACTGCTGCTCCTCTCATTACCATAGATAATTGAGAAATAACATATATATTTAAAGGTTTTTCTTAAAGTACTTTGAAGTCTAATGATGAGATTAAACTATCTAGAAAATGTACTTATCTAATAACTCATTAAAAGTAGTCCTGCCATGACCTTTCCATTGGCCTTTGTGACATCAAACAAGAACTAGCATATTGCAAAGCTGTCTGGTTACCAAAGAAGTGCTAATTCACAGGAGAACAAACTTGGAATTTACAGGGAATTAGAAATCTTTTGTTGTGCTAAATGGAGTGCATCATTAATTGCAATGAACCTTAAAAGGAAATGAAGCTGAATCAAGATTGAGTAATGAAGAAACTAGAAGTGTATGGCTTCTATTCTGAATAATTAATCAACAAAGAACTGATGCCAGATTTTAGAACTACATGGGATAAAATAAATATTTGTAGTTGATTTTATGAACATACTTGTATTCACCTATTTTTATGTTTAACAAATACATGCATGTATGTTAAGTTCACTCAGTTATAGTCAAGACCTTTTCAAAATCACCAATTAAATCTCCTTAATTGTTTTATTTTTGGTGTTTCAATACATTTCCACAATGTACTCGTGGATACACAAAACAATTTAGAGTATGTAATGTTTCTAACAAAACAAAGACAACTTATTGTCAATAATTATAAGCTAAACTTACGGAGGTCATTAAGTAATAATTAGCTTCTAGAAATACTTGAGAAATAGGAAGTAACAGTAAAATTTTTCACTTATCCTGTTGGAAGAACAATTGCTGGCATAAAGTAAATGCTCCATACACAAATGACAAGTGAATGAATTATGGAAATGGAAATTAAGTAGAATAGTCCTTTAAAATGAAAAGTAATAGGAAACTGAATCAAATTTAATTTTGTCACAGAATCAGCACTGATTACGAAAATTTCGAGAATAAAATTTACCTTGCATTGTTATAAGAAAAGTTAATTGAGAGTGTGGGTCTCCCTGGTGGCACAGTGGGTTAAGCAATGCACTATGAAGCAAACCGCAGCCACTGCAGCACGAGTTCGATTCCTGATGCTGGCCAGGGAGGTGACCCACATGGTGCAGCAGACTTCTCCTGCCTTGCCTGCTGCTCCCCTCAGCAGTGTATTTCATTAGATCCATCTGTTCTGCTCCCTGCTCTATCTCTGGTGAATCCTCTAACTGACCTGGACTCTGGCCTGTACCCCAGATTTTGTATGTATAAATAAATAAATCTTAAAAACAAAAAGAATTGAGAGTATAGTGCATTAAAGTATATTATCTGATTCAAATTCAGATTCTGCTCTCTTAATTTTATTATGCATAAGGGAAATAGAGTGCTTTTGTGAGGGCAGGCAGGTATCATTTTAAACCCTATTTCCAGTTCTGTTTGTGAATGTAGTGATATCTTTTAATCATTCTAAATCTCAGGCTCAATATTTCTCTAATGAGTATAGGACCTCCTCATAATCAACCCTTATAATAAAAAGAGCATGTTTTTAGATATAGATCCAAATTATAGATATTATTTTTACTAACCATGACCTTATATATTTTAATGGCAGCTTTGCCAAGATATAAAATTCAGCCTTTAACAGTGTACAATTCAGTAGGTTTTAATATATTCATAGAATTGTGCAACCATCAACACTATCTAATTTTTAGAACATTTTCATCAACCCCCAAAGATTCCAGTACTAATTAGCAGACATTCCCATTTTCTCCCTTCTACAAATCCCTAGAAAATACTAATATGATTTCTATCTCTAGGAAATTACCTATTTTGTTCATTTATTCAATTAATGTCTTAGAGTTTTCTGACTGCAAAGTCATACCATCTCTAAATGGTATGTTCAATAGAGGTGATGAGGGCAGACAATCTTATCTTGCTCCTAAAATTAGGATAAATGTATTCAGTTTTTTGCCATTAAGTATTATGCTAGCTCTGGTCTTTCATAGGTATGTTGTATAGTGTTGAAGAAGTTCTCTGTCCCTAGTTTGTTGAATACAATTATCATGAAAAAGTGTTTAATTTTGTAAATGTTTTCTGTATATATTAAGTTGATCTTTTCAAAAAGTTAACTTTAAATTCAAATAATTTTCCTTACCATTTATTTCTATTTCATATATTTCCTCTCTAAACTTTATATTTTTTGGTGCCTTGGGTTTAGCTTTGTATTTTCCCTACTTTTTTAAGATGGGAAATCAATTTTTAAATGTTTAGGTTTCCCTCCTTTTTTTTTTTTTTAATAGTTGTGAACAGTTTTAAATACCACCACATTCCCTTCAGTTTTTTCACTAGGTTACTTTTTGTCATGTTGTTTTTTCTTTTTGTCACTTTTCCCATGTAGCTTTATATTTTCCATAGTTTTGATAACTTGTAGTCCTACTACTTATACAATATAATCAATCTGAACTTCTTTTACAAAGATTCAGTTTAAATTTGAAAATGTATGCTGCAATCTGTATAGGAGTTATTTCTCTATAATATAGAATCATAATACATACTATACCCTCTACTTTGAATGATTTCATCTTAGTTTTGCTTACTGAAGTATAAGTACACATTACAATCCTCACTGATGATTTTTAATCCTTTTTTTTTTTTTAAAGATCCATCCATTTATACATATAAGCACTGGGGTACAGGCCAGAGGTGTGTGTGTGGAGAGGGTGAGAGGATTCACCACAGAGAGTGGGGAGCAGAACAGGCAGATCAACTTTACCTCAGCAGTACACTGCTGAGGGGAGCAGCGGGCACAGCAGGAGAGGTCTGCCRCACCATGTGGGTCCCCTCCCTGGCTGGCAGCAGGGATCGAACTTGTGCTGCAGTGGCTGCGATTTGCTCCATAGTGTGTTGCTTAACCCACTGTGCCACCAGGGAGGCCCCTGATTTTTAATCCTTTTATCATAGCTATTTTCTTTCTTCCATTCCCTGGCATAGTGCTTTCTTCTATTTTATAACAGGCTGATCCATTTACGGTTTTTTCCCCAATTATCAACAAGAATGTAAGCTCTCTGAAGTCAAGAACTAAGTCTTTTTCTAAAATTAGATACAATCCACTGTTTAGCACAAGTTTATAACTTTAAAAAATCCATATAATTGCTTTATATTCTATTTTACAGTAGAAGACAACAGCTTCCAATAAATTATTGCTAGCATCATCATATTTTAAAGTGTATCTTCTTTACATCTCATCAGAGATGCATTCCTGTGGCTGTTAGTATTTAAGGTGTGGAGGAGTACTGGAATATTGTACTTCCAAACCACTCAGCTTTGACTCATTATTACTAACTTTTTTTTGTGGATACAATCCACAAAGTAATTTGCACATGATAAACATTGAACAAGAGTTTATTAAATCAATTAATTAAAGAAAGAAGGCAAGGGCAAGTCCTGCTATGCAAAGTAGATTAACTAGCAGTGAGATTTGGGAATGTCTATTATTAGGTAAGCAAAGTCACCAAAAACAAGCAAACACTTTTGTATACCTAAGGTGAAGGAAGTCTGAAAAAAAATTTCAGAGTCACAGATGATCTGACTTCTCTTGTGAGATATTTCACACTTACCTCACAGCTCCTGACCCTTCACAGAATACATCCCAAATGGTGAATGTCTCTTTATATTTCCTACAACAGGGGAATAAATAAAAATTGGGATTCAAACAAAAAAAAGGTTTAATAATAATTCTCTCATCTGTACAACAGGATGCTAATACAAGATAAATAAATAAGGAAGCAAAACAAAAGTCACTCCATTTGGTAGGAAATACACCAAGGTTCTACAAATATTGCCACACTATAGTACTTTCAAGAACAAAGTCAAACTTTATATCCAAATTTCTCTGACTGGCAAAGTCTCAAACTTCCTATGAATGGCATTCTTCCCATTCAAAGAAGACAATTAAAAACAACTTTTAAAATCTATAATATCTTTATAAAGGAAGCATGTTGTGTGAATTAAGTTATTTTTAAAAATCCATAGAGAAGCTTTCAGTGTCACTTCTTAGAGGTATCTATTACATAATAATGAATCATTACTCTTATTACCAAATTGAATCTTACTGGAATAACTGTATTTCTATGGAGTTCAGTACAATTTTTTACTAGCTAATTTTCACAATTTTGAATTTTTTTGGAGACTAAATGATTATTTCCTAATTGATTATAAATTTACTGCTGGAGGTAAGTCTCTACAATAGACACAACAGGTAACCTAGCTTTTTAAATTCATAATAGTTATTCCTTGTTACTCCTTGGAGGACCAAAATACAATAGAAAAGATCACAGAATTGACATGATCAAAGTGCATAATATTATTCCTGACAGTGTGTAAAGTGTGACTTTTAAGTGAAAGTTCAAAAGCTGAAGCAGGTAACCTCTAAGGTTTTTCTATTCCAGTTTATATTACTTCTGTATACAAAGATATTCAATAAAAAAGTACCTCCTAAGAAGTTGTTACAATTCCCAGTAGCAGAATGTATTCATTGCTGACCTACAATTAGTGTTAATGACTATTTTTAATCATGCGAAGTAAATGACTGTACTTTTATATGTTGCGTTTCTTATAAAAAATATAATCAAAATTCTCCATGCATACAAAATTTTCAGAAATAACTCTCTAAACCAAGGAGTGGAAATTCTGGGTTTTTAAAAGAAATATTTTAATTCTAATATATCCACCTTAAAAGTTTGATTTAAAAAAAATTCTATCATTTAGTATGATAATCACTCATAAAATGTCAGAAGTCTGATTTCTTACTATCAGAAGACAATTTCTTTTTATTATTGAGATATAATTGACAAATAATATTGCATTAGTTTAAGATCTACAATGTAATGATTTAATAAAGGTATATTTGCAAAACAATTGCCATAATCAAGTTAATGAGGTGATCCTATAACACTGTACAAATGAGACCAGTGGTTGCTGTGGTATGTGTTGTGTACTTATCAGTTGACACATATTTGTAGTCTTCATTGATTTTAAGCACGAGTGGATGACCTTTCAATTTGGCTATAGGATATAGGACAAGATCCCAATAGTCTTGATAAATTCAAAAATCAGTGCTTCATTAGAACATTAGTAAGTATTGCCATTAAATAAAATTTTCAAGTCTTCTAGGAAAAAGAATAGTGAACACTTTGTCTTACTTTATGTAAATTATTTTAAATTGTATAAATAGAAACATTAAGATCAAAAAATAGATTTAAAATGAGAAATGATTTCCTTCTACCATCTTACTCTATTCAAAGGTTGCTTCCACATAATTTTTTAATAATTGTTTTTACTTTCCATGTGCAATATGGATAAATGGTTTCAAACAATTTTTCTTATTTTTGATTTACTATGTGTATATTGCATACTGTCCTTTTATAAATAGTAATCATTTATTCAGTTATGTCACATCTCAGTGTTCATTTTCCTCCCAACATAATTATTTAATATTTCTGTCCTTAGTGATATCACATTGTAATATCAAACCTTTCTTTTCCTAATATACACACTACTCCTAGATTTTAATTTTATTAAAAAATCTTACAATTTCTTTTTTATTTGAGAAATTCAGTGTAATGTTCATGACTAACAGTTTAGTGTTACTCTATGAAAACATGATTTGTATTCAGCTTAAGTTCACTATTAATAATTTAATTTTGATAGAGGAAATGTTTATATCTGGATCTTGGCTGAACATTTTTTGATGTATTTTGTGATTTAGAAAAAAAGTCTGTTCTTGGTGATAAACTTGCTTTTAAGTATTTCTATATAATTAATCTTATTTTATCCTATTTTATTCCTTTGGTCATCTGTCTCCTGAATCATTTTATTTTCTTCTATTTTTGCCTGTATTAGTGTGCTTAGTGTGCTAAGCTAAAGTAAAACAACAAATGTATGCAAAGACGAAGAAAAGGTAAAGAATATGGTGAATAAAGCAATAGGGGGAAATGTTTACTCTGGAAGAAGACACTAAGTTATTTTGGCTTTTATAGAGGAGAAAATACACCTTTACTATTATTACTTCAGAAAAATAATGGATCAAGAAATATAATTTCTTTTTTTAAAAAGATTTATTTATTTATGCATACAAGAACTTGGGTACAGGCCAGAGGTGTAGGGGGTTGAGAGGATTCACCAGAGACAGAGCCGGAACAGAATAGGCAGATCAACAGAAACACACTGCTGAGGGTAGCAGCAGGTAAGGCAGGAAAGGTCTGCCACGCCATGTGGATCACTTCCTTGGCCAGCAGCAGGGATCGAACTCGTGCTGCAGTGGCTGCGGTTTGCTTCATAGTGCATTGCTTAACCCACTCGCCACCAGGAAGGCCCAAAATATAATTCTATAAGTATAAATAAATATTGCATTTTCTATAGTTTGCATGATTATACTAAAGAACAGCTAGCTGATAACAAAATATAACTTAAAATTTTAAAATGAAAGACTACTATTTCAACGACGTATATTTATCTCACCTCGAGTCTGATTTTTTTTCTTCTCACCAAGAGATGATCATCTTTTCAGTTACTAACACTATATGAAGCTGTATTTTCAATTTAAAATGTTCCATGTAGTATGTGGTATTGAATGTATGTGGAAAGCACATTATTTTCTACTGCAAGGGTAACTTTAGAGTTCTTTGTGAAATTCTTTATGGTAACAAATATTCTAAATCTGTGGAAGTTAAAATTCTTTGCTTTTTATAACTAGTAATAATAATTTTGATCTAGAGTAGATAAGCTTCTGCCCAATTCAGTATAATCTTTGTTTTTTTTTATCCTAAAATTCTAACAATTTGCTAAACAGGACATCAGTTGATTGCTGCTTGTTTTTCTCCAAAGGAAATTTCCCATCTCATCCATGAATAATGAAAAAGCAAAACTTAAATAATTCAAACATATTTGAAGATTTTCAAATGGATTATGATTGATCTCAAGCATATAGGGGTATTAGGATTTTAATATGTGAATACTCAATTCAGAGAAAAAAATGAAAACTTAGTGGATTTAAGCAGAACATACTTTATAGGAACTTTCAAGGAATACGTGAGCATTAACAAGAAGTATAATTTGCTTTTTAAAACTATGTCCTTGCCTCTGCCATGAAGTTCCAATCAAACTAATTAATCAACATAAATATTCCTCTTCCTTTTGTCCCTTTTTCTCTTTAAACTTTCTGCAAAATAATACTAATATGATTTGAGGAAGGCTCTTTTTTGTTGTTGTTTCTATTACTTTCTTGGGTTGTGTCAGTAGTCTCTAAGTGGTCAAGTTGGATGCTCTTTAAGGAACAAGGGGTATAATCCTGATGGGATAAAAATTCTCCTTTTCTGCCACAGGTTCAGAAATTCAAGTCAGCCTGATCATTAAATTTTAAAAGCCCTCCATTTTTTTTAAACACTAACATTTGTTCTAGTAAATTGGGCAATTTCTTCTTGAGGATTTATATCCTCATAAACTGTGACACACATGTGGCACAATAAACAAATAAAATATCTACAAGGTAGATAAGCCAAATTCATTCAGGATAGATAAAATAACTCAAAGATTGAAGGCAGGGATCAGGATTATGTGGCTATATATGGGAATATTACAGTCTGGGACAAGCACTTTGAAGGGAAGATAGAATGGATGGGATATTTAATGATTTGATAGTATTAGGAAAGATGTAGTTCAATCTCATAGGTGTGAGATTGAATGTTATCTCATTGTGGTTTTGATACATTTTCCTGATAAGTGATAATGGAGAATTTTTATGTGGCAACAACAGTTAGCATGTCCAGTTAATAGATGGTTTGTTTCTGGGTTTTGTTTCTATTTTTTTGTTTGTTCCTTTGCTTTTCCCAGTCTCTTACCTCTGAATTCTAAGCCAATATCTTTAGTGATAAATTTTTTTCTGAGTGTCATATTCAGAGTTTTCTTTGTAAGAAACAATACTCATACTAACCATACACAAACACTTGCCTTATTTCATAGTTATGGACACACACATTTTTGTCTTCATTTGGTAATAAACTTCCTAAAAAGGATTTCATCCCATCTTCCAAAGGTATGATGTTTGGCACCCAGTAGGCACTGATTATTTTACAAAGGAATTAAATATCTGAATTATTGAAGAAGGTATGCTAGAGACACAAATTTAATGTCTTGCTATAGAAAAACTAGAAAAAAGTGAGCCCCAATCAACCAACAGTAATTGTCCAGCCTATTTGCTTCAAGATCCAGTTTGCAGGAAGCAAGCAGAGATATAGAGTACAAAATACTGTAAACATCTGGGTGTTTTTTTTTTTTCCTTTGGTTAGATTTTAGGCACTTTTGCTCTTTTGGAAAAATCAGGTTTAACCATAAGCTTTTCTTTTTGCCTAAATTCAACTTAGTTTTTGTTACCTTCAATGAAAGACCTATGAATAATACATAATGTCTCAATTTAAAGAAGTCCTCTAGGTTACGTTAAAATATATATTAGAAAGCGGTGAATTCCACAGAAAATTTTTGATCAAGAATTTTGTTTCTGCAATATGCAGGAGAAAGTCAGCTTTCTTTCATACTTGGTTCCATAAAATATTTATTCTGACCTCAATACAAATATATTACATAGTAGAATTTTACCTCTATTTACTTTTCTAAAAAACCCATGAAGTAGACTTAGCTAAAATAAAATTAGTTATAAGATATAATATTTGTACAACAGAGAATAATATATGCATTATTTGAAATATAATAAACAGCCATATGCCTATTTCAGAACCTTAGAAATAAATATAACAGTTCTCTGAAGTATACTTTGTGCTTTTCTATAATCAATTTCATCTAACTTATACCCTATTCCTAAGGTAAATACTATCTTAAATTTTTGTTTAATCATTTACCTTTTATTAAAATTTATCATATGTGAGATAAAATGTATATATTGCTTAATTTCACCTTCTTATGATTTTACAAGATCATTTCTAAAGTGGAATCATATTATTCAGTCATATAGAAGAAGGAAATCTTGCCATTTACAACAATATGTAAGGAACTTGAGGGCATCATACTAAAAAAGTCAGAGAAAGAAAAATAATGTATAATCTCACTTATACATGGAATCTAAAACAAAATATAACAAATTTGTAAAGAGAATAGATTAATGGTTGCCAGAGGTTTAGGGTGCAGTTCTCCAGTTATAAAATAAGTGTCACGTGGGCCTCCCTGGTGGCGCAGTGGGTTAAGCAATGCACTGTGAAGCAAACCGCAGCCACTGCAGCAGGAGTTCGATCCCTGCTGCCGGCCAGGGAGGGGACCCACATGGTGTGGCAGACCTCTCCTGCTGTGCCCGCTGCTCCCCTCAGCAGTGTACTTCAGTTGATCTGCCTGTTCTGCTCCCTGCTCTGTCTGTGGTGAATCCTCTCCCCCACACACACCTCTGGCCTGTACCCCAGTACTTGTATGCATAAATAAATAAATCTTTAAAAAAAATTAAAAAATAAAATAAAATAAGTGTCACGGGGATAAAATGTATAGCATGGTGACTATAGTTAATGATACTGTATTGTGTATTTGAAAGCTGCCAAGAGAGTAGATCTTAAATGTTCTCATCACAAGAAAATAAATTTATAACTTAGCATGGTGACTATAGTTAATGATACTGTATTGTGTATTTGAAAGCTGCCAAGAGAGTAGATCTTAAATGTTCTCATCACAAGAAAATAAATTTATAACTATGTGTGGTGATGGATGTTAACTAGATTTATTGTTGTGAGCATTTTATGGTGTATATACTCATTATGTCATACACCTGAAACAAATGCTATATGTCAATATATTTCAATGAAAAATTAATTTTTAAAGTTTTCAAAACAAAAATGTACTGTGCTTTTGGCAAAAAAAAAAAAAAAGAAATAAATAAATAAAAGCACCTTAGCAAATACTATGTAATAGAAACATCAAATACACATAGCATGACTTAAAAAAACCCTGCAATTTACAAGCGTTGTATTGGAGATTAGTGGGTAAAAAAAGAACTATCCAAAATTTGATGGTAGGCAGACTTGCCTACTTGGAAAAAGAACTGCCAATTATTTTTACTCAATAAACTACACAAAAATCTATTTTAGCTAAGTTAACAAACTTAAAGGTTAAAAAAAAGCAGTTATGAAAACTTTTAGAAAGCCAAATATGAAAATATCCAAAAGGACTTAAGTACAAAAATAGCAGTAGAAAGGAAAACGTTAATAAACTATGTATAAATGTATAAACTATGCTTAGTCCAATGATGCCTTACAAAAAGTGAAATAGGCGCCATTCTTAGAAAATATATTCATAGCACATATAATCATAATGTGTTAATATTTGCATTACATAAAGAAATTTTAAAACCCTTAAGAAAAAGGCAATCTAACAGGCATTTTACAGAGAGAAAAAAAAAATTCCATAAAGATAAGAAAATACAGTCTGCCTTGTTATTTTAAGAGAAAATAAAACAAAAACTAACCAGAAAATATATTCTACTCCCACAGACTGACAAAAATTAAAAGACAAGTGATAGGCAAGGAAATGCAGCCAAGGATTTTTACACTCTGCAGGTGGGGAGTGTAAACTAATGCAACCTCATTGGAAAATAATTTGGCTCTGTGTAATCGCTTCAATATGTGAACACTCTACATCCCAGCAATTCTGTTCCTAGGTAAACACATCCAGTATGCTGTACATTCAAGTGTGCTTGCTGAAGTATATGCACAGCACTACTGCTTCTAATATCAAGAAACTTGAATGAATCCAAAAGCTTCGGCTATGAAATATATGAATAATTTTATATTCAGAAAAGCAGTATGATAAAAATGGTGAACTATGGATGCATGAGTGAATTTCAAAAGCAAGCCAAAAAGGGATTTATATGCTATGATTCCATTTTATTTTTTCTTTACCATACTGTATATTTTCCAGTGTGGCATGATATATTTCATTTTGTTTATGGCTTCTTTGTTGTACCAAAGCTTCTTAATATGACCTGGTACCAATAGTTTAATTATCATTTTTATTGATTTTGCTTTGCAGTGAATTATAATCACAATCAAATCTATAAACTTAGTTTCATCTTTCTAGAGAGTGTCTGGATACTTCTTAATAATCTATTTCAAATGAACATCCGTAATCAGTTCTTCAATATTACTAAACATCCCCAGTGAAAAGTGTTTTCCAGTCTTAACTGGAATTGCACTTATTTCAAAATGAATTTATTGAGAATTTACATTAAGTATAATATCTTTCTATTAATGAACATGATATAGTTTTCTATTAATATTTTTAATTTTTGATCAATAGTAATAAATTCCTAGTAATATTTTTCATGTTTTAATTTTAGTTATCCCTGTGTCTTATTTTTTAGTTGCAATATTAAATTTAAAATTTGTATTGGGATTAATATTTTTGTGTGTGCGCCTTCCCAGCTTTTATCATTGCTTCTGCATCTATAGCAAAAAATCAACCTAAATAGAAGCCTGAAAGACAGTGTATATTTTTGAAGCTTCTCTGAATGAAGGGGTGACCATCAGATCACACTTCATTGCTCATTTTTAGCAATGAGCAACAGAAATGTAGCCCAAGACTCACAACTAATCTCTCCATCAGGGAATGACCAGTGTTTCTTATCCTTTCTCATATTATTGCTGTCCTATCTTCATACTCAATGACTACACCTTCAACAATAATGGAACAACCAAGTAAATGCAGACTGAAAACCTCCTATTTAGAATGCCAGAGCAAGAAAAGAATAGAAATATCATGGGCCCCCTAAAATACCAGACCTGTCATATCGGCCAACATTCAGCAGACGTTTGTATGTAAAAATAAAATTGTGACTATATTTCAATTATCTGTTTTATTTCAGGCAAATTTCTTAATTCTCAGATGAATAGATAATTGTAATATCTTCAACACTTATTTAAAAGCCTTTAAGTATAAGAAATGTCAGGATAAAAACATGGAAGAAATAGTCTACTATTAAATTTTAAAAAATCAATTCTGATTAAAAATAATAGAATGTTTTCCTAAAATAACATTATCTATGAAATTGATTTATCAAAAGTACACTATATGCAAAAATGACTAGCACATGATGAATTATTTTCTATGGAATTTCAACAACTAGTAAGATGTCCTCTATGTTTTCATTATTGTTATAAATATATTAAAGTTAAAATTCTAAAAATTAAGTTGAAACTTCATATATTTTACTCCTCCTTAAGGAATAACACATTTGTTATCAGCCAGGAGCAAGGAAACATTTTCTTTGTCAAGAGACACTTGCCATTTTAAAGCTGTACAATATGAAACATCATTATAAAATGAAGCATTCAAGTTTTGATGATCTGTTTCCTCTCTATTGACAACTAAGAAAGGGTAAAGTTGTGCAGCTGCTACATTCCATGATGCTTGTACTTTTACCTTCATACAAACTAGGCAAACTATTCCTTTTGGTATGCATAAGCTCAGAAGACAGGCACATAATAAAGTTCCTTAAACATTCTCTGATTTTTTTTTTTTTAATAGAATCTCCTCTCTCTCATGCTCACTGGTGTAAGGAGAAAAGAATAAGTGGATGATTCATTGAGGGTTAAGCATTGCCAGCTGATACTTTTTACTAGCTGCAGATGGAGCAGTTTCTTTTTAAAAGCAAAGTTCAAGTCTTCATGCAAACAACAATTAGAAAAGTTAATGAGTCTCATTTTATTTAAACAATTTTAGTTCAGCTGTGGGTAAGCTCAACCATTGACTATGTTATGTGACAACTATATTTAATTAAATGTTGGTTTCACAAGTGGGCAACTGAATTAACTCAGTTTTGGAGCATTAAATTTGTTTATACAGATCTTTTATTCATCACATTTCTTATCACCTTCTGGTTCTCCTGTTGTTTGTTTTACTTACCTAGACTATCCCTCATTGTACTCATTAACTCAAGAAATATCTACTGCATTCCTGTTATGTGTTAATAAGCATGGTATTGAGACTCAGAATCACAAATTTACCATACTGTAAGTAATGTAAATTTGAAAATCAGCATGAGAATCAATGCTATTAGATTTACAAAGTGTATATGTGAGTAAATCAAGTTTTTCATAGTGTCATCAGAATATAGTTCACAGATAAATATAAGAATACTTTTAGATATTTTATGATGCCCCTGAAACTCTGAGAACTAAATCTGCTATTTAATCATTAAGAACAATGTATTAGAAACAAACTTATGGGAAGGCATAAATGATAATGGTATAATCTAATGAGTTGTTCAAAATTCTATATAAGTCAAACTTTGTTTTCACTAAATTTACCTTTTTTATAGCATCACTTGGTATACAAAACCTTTATACATATATGCATTCACCTATGTGTATATATGTGTGCATAAACATACATATACACACAGGGTATGGTAGGAGGTTGTTTCATTATTGAAAAAATAAAAGCAAACAAATAAAACTTCTGTTGGTCTCATCTTGAATTTGTAATCATGGGTACAGGCCTTTGTTTCTACATCATATTTATACTGCTTCCCTAAATCCCTTATTTATTGTTGCTTGAATTGTTATCTAACAATATGAACTGTCTATAATTCTGGAGCCTCCCTATCAGTTGTCATAGTCCAACCAATCCCCATGTTGTCTCAACTTGTCTCATGTACTGTACATCTTTAACCTGTCTGCCAGACTGTAAAATGCTTCAGTAATATAATCACTAATGCATGTGCCTATCCCAATTCTGAATGATTTTTCTCTTGCATACAATGGAATTCCTCTTAAATGGAAACTTTATTTCTTGGTTCTATTCCAGGCCCCACTCATTCCAGCGTGAGTCCTGGTCTATCTTTTGATTTTTGCGTTGGTGATTCTAGATCAACTCATTCTCTTCAGAACTGTTCCTTTGCTCAGATGTTGAAAGGGGAATTGTTTCTGGTTATCTGTCAACAACTTGTGTCAGCTAGAAACACCTTTGTGGATTAGCAAAAACACAGAGGTCATTCTTCTGAGTTACTGAAACCAAGCATGCGTATTTATTTAATGTAAATCAATACTTACTAAAAACCTATTATGTTCAAGACACTTTACTAAGTGCCTGTTATGTTCAATAATAGACCTGTATTCATTGGATTTATCTCAATTTATTCTCCCTTTGGAAGATAATTAGTTCTGAGATCAATTTTCAAGATTTACAGAATGCAGAGATGTTAATCTAACCAAATATTTAGGATACATCTACCTACCAAATAAAATTAGCATTATACCAGGCTTTTGAACTTTAAAAGCTATAAAAAAGTTCAAATAAAGTTGCCACTGGTGAAATGTTTTAAAAATTTATAATTACTAATGTTTATGATGACTATGCTCCATAATCCCATAAAGTCAATTGTATAATGTATTAAAGAGTAAAAATTCTTTATTACAACTATTTCTAACGGCTAGTAAATGGTTCATAATAATAATAAAGCATTGAGGGCTGGAGATAGAGATGAAGAAGTTAAGAGGAAAACCTTTACTTTTACTTTGAATTTTTAGTAATTTAATATATTTAAAGTTATGATTTATTATTTTAGCAATGGCATATTATAGTCTAAGTGAAACAAATCAAGCAGAATTTTCATAATTATCCTTTCTTTGAATACATAAGGAATTGATATCCATTACATGTATTTGAAAATAAAAGTTACAAAAAGGAATATTAAAGTCATAATCCTATCAACTATTTTTCCCTCTTTCCCCTTTCTTAAGCTTATAAATAGCAAAACTTTCTATGACTTTTATTCTGTATTTATCACTATCCTTTGTTCTTTACCATCTACAGTAAAGCTATATTTTTTATTCATTGTGTGTACAAGTCATCAAAGAGCTTAAGGTGACTTTGTATTTCATAACTTTAAGAGTTAAATGACAATTCTAGTAAATACAATATATACTATATAAATCTAAACTTACATAATCATCTTATGCAGGATAAGGGGGCTAATTAATTGCCTAAGGAAAGAAGCATCCAACAGCTTCTTTCTCTTCTCCCATTTTCTTTCTAACATTATTCCATATCTTGGCTATTATTATTTTTATTTTATTTATCTATTTTTATTTATTTAAGCATAAAAGAAGATTAGAAGTGCAGGGGAGTGAGAGGATTCACCAGAGAAAGAGTGGAGAGCAGAATGTAAAGATTTAATGAAATATACTGTTGAGAACAGCAGGTGAGACAGGAGAGGTCTGCTGCACCATATGGGTTAGCTCCCTGGTCTGGAATCGAACTCATGCCATACAGGTGATAGCTTGATGGCACTGAGACTTTAACCCCTGTGCCACCAGGCAGCCTGGCTATTATTTGTTTTAAGCAACCTTGTTAATTATTTCCCATACCTTTTCCAAGCCATATGTCAATCTAATCTTAAGAATGCGATTTCATTTGGCCTGAGATCAAGCATCTATCATGACCATGCCTTTTCTTCAACTTCACTGAAAGGCATTGGCCTACCCCATTTCTTTTCCAATTTTAAGTTATTAAAAATTACATCTTATTTTCCAAACCCAAAGTTTTCCTCTATATTACCAACCTGATAAATTATTCCTGTGGTTGTAAATTTAATGTATTTAAATTTAATCTGTTTTTAAATATATTAATATATTGAATCAACAAACTTTCAGAATTCTATGCCTGAATCTATGGGCTATGTGTACTCTGGTAAATAAAACAGATAAAGTTTTCTTTCCTAGAGCTTATAATCATAGGAAGGAAGGTAGACTGCAATCAGCAAATGCACAAGATGCTACAGATTGTGGTAAGTGTAATTACCAGAAATGAAATGAATATACTCACACATGTGTGAAGAGAGACTGAGGGGAGTGAAAAAATTCCAAGGTGAAGGGAAAAAAACAAAACAAAACAAAAACATGAAGATCTTGGGAGCTGTAAACCGCTTGGAAACTTAAAAGCACTGAAATAAGAATAATGTCACAAGCATAAAGAAGCGGAAGAGTGGAGAGAAAGTAAGGTAAGGATCAATAGTGCCTAGAAGATTTTGATAAGAAAATGGTATTTTATTAATCCAGTGGAAAACCTCTGAAGAATTAGGTAGAGGAATCTCTATCTCTGTCTCTGCCTTTCTCTTTTCATTCACTTTTTCTTGTCTTTGATTAACCAAATCAAAATGTGTGACCTTTAGGCTCAGACTGTGCTAGGTCACATGAAATACATAGCCAACCAATCAGTGTTCTGTCCTTCAGGATCTGTCAGTTGGCTCAGTAGATCATTTAGGAGAATATTACTAATGATATTGTTGGGGAGGAAAATCTTCCTTTATTCTTCTAGGCCCTTAATTCTTCCTAGGCCCTAGGAAAATCATTGAATTGGCACAACACAAGACAGATTCACAAGAGAAAAAGACCAATTTAATTTTATGAGTATGGAGGGAATATGTGAATTTGAGACCTGTAATATAAACAGAGAAACATATTTCAATACTTTTCAGATAGAGAAATCTTCAAAACTTTTTGATCTGGACAACTACTCTAATGAGCTAAGCAAAGCTTATTTATATAGAAGAAAGAAGTTTTCAAAACTTTGTAGTGCTAAAATATCTCCTTCCCTCCTTGCACACCGTTCACATTAGAGACTGGTGTCATGCTTTTAGGAGAAAGAGGGTGTCTGAGAGAAATTTCTGCATCAGCTATTTCTGAAGCAACTTCTTTTCAAAATAATGAATATGCCACTTTGGCAACCTTCAGGGGTGGTCTGTCCTGAGTCCTAACAATATTTATCACTAGGATTCTACTCAAATTGACAATAGTATCCTTAAAAATAAGACAGCTTAAATTAAAATATTTCTTATAACATGATGAATCTCACTTATTGTAGAGAACTGATTTTGTTGGTTTGTGGAAAGATTCTGAATATACTAAGCCATACACATGAGTGAGTTTTCCACTGATATTTGAAGTCTCAAGCCATGTGAAAATGGAATGTTCTTAGGAGCAGAAAAAAGTATGAGATGTGGAGACAGTCCAACTGTACATCCTATAGGGATTTTACTATTTTAGCACCTGAAAAATGGCTCAGTTCCCTAAGAGCTGATGTAAATTGTGTCCCCAAAGCTGTATTACCTGCAGTCATTTCAAGCTTGGTAAGAAAGTGAATTATTAATTTCAGATAAAGCTTTAGCTTTAGGCAGGAAGGCATAAAGATTAATATTCAATCTATCTTTTAGGAAATCAGGAAAGGTAATTAAAATTAAAAAAAGAAAAACTATTATAAATCTACATTAGAATCACACACACACCCCCCACAAATAAATTCAGTCAAAACAGAATTGCAAAAATTACACTTGAAATTTCCTATTCAAACAATGAAAACATTCTTGTTAACCAAAGACTTGCATCAGCACCCAAGACACAATCTTGAAAATAAGTAGAATCCCTGAAGAATAAAAAGCAACTGGAGAACTGATTTTATTTAAGCTTTAATTAAAGCCACACTCATTAAAACTATGAATCAGATTGTTTCTCCTAGTCGTGGAGAATGAATGAAACTGAGTCTCACTAGGATTCTGAATTTCACAGCAAAGCTAATTGTAAGAAAAACTGCTCAAACATTAAGTCATCCCAGGGAAATTAGGATGGCCAGTAAAATCAGAGAGAATATACACATGGAAATATAGGATGCTAAATGTTCTTTTCTAATTGTAAATTTCTAGATTGCAGTCTTTCTTCTTTTATTTGGCCTAATTCAATTAATTTTATTTTCAGAGATGATAACCATATGTCCTCTATATTTCTTTTACTAAACCTTTCCATCTATAATAGTTTTAACAATTACAGTTTTGAGAGGAAAGAACATTTCTTAAAAGTCATAACAAGGGATGAAAAATTAATATGAAGAAACATAAGAATATTAAATAAAAGGTAAATAAAAATCACTGATAACTGATTTTTTTGTCTGAAAGTAAAACTAGGGTCATTTGTGATGAATTCATGCCTAAGTTATAGGTGTTCCTGATTGACTTCTCATTTTATCCCCAATTTACTCCTTTCAGATCCCAAACCACTGTCTTGTTTGTTTACTTAGGTATCTGTTATCACTTACGTATACATATTTAGCATAAAACCATAATTTTGATCTTTCTAAAACATCCTCTTCCACATCTTTATATCTACTAGTTTAACAATTCCCTACTAATCTACAAAAGTCTTCTGCAAATTTTTTTTTTTTAATACAGCAGCTGATAGTTTTACCGTGTATTAGCAAGATAGGCTATATTTCTAAATGCATTAGGGAACTTCTGGATTTTTTCTTTACATATTATTTTTTTCCTTACATTATTGTAATCCCCGTAGTTTCCCACCACCGTATTACCCATGCACCATAAACGTATTCCCATATGTTCATCCCTACTCTGCTTTGCACCCTCCCAAGGCTGTGTGTCTCAGTTCTATGATAGGATTTTTAAACATGTTATTCACTATTTTATATTAGCTTTTGTTCGTTTCTCTATATATTCCTTATGTTATGCATGTCAGTCATCATAATTAGCAAAAAATAATACTAATTCCTACATATTCTTCCCAAGTATCTTTTATAATGTTTAATGTTTTGTTTTTTTAAAAAAAGATTTTTTATTTACTTATGTGTAAAGAACTGAGATGTAGGTCAGAGGTGTGGGGGATGAGTGGATTCACCACAGACAGAATAGGGAGCAGAACAGGTAGAGCTACTGAAATAGACTGCTAAGGGGAGCAGTGGGCGATACAGGCGAGGTCTTCCGTGCCATGGGGTTAGTACCCTGGCCTTTGGTTCAAGGCTCCAGCTCATGTAGCAATGAATGGCAAGAGCTTAATAGCTCTGAGACTTTAAGCCCTGCACCCTCAGGGGGGACCTATTTTATGTTTCTTAATTTAGCATGACTGCAATTGTGAACTAACCAATATCAAGAGGTTTTGTGAGAAAATAGAGAACTTTCCTTTATATTTCTAATACTTTAAAATAATTTTCAGTTTAAAAAATCATACTATACTATACTATTAAGAGAATTACTTGATAATCTTTAAAACTAGTCTTTATTAGTTTCTTAATTTTTCATAATTATGTTTGAAATTAACCCTTATTAAGATTACCTCTGAAATTTGTAGGCAAATATTTAAGGGGTAAAAAATAGGCATTTGCTATTCAGTGGGTATTTTATAACAAGGTGGTAGTTATAAAAAAATATACATTTGTGTTATTTATATCTATTTGTTGTCATGTATCTATTTTCAAAGAACTTTATGGCAGAACTCTACAATAATCATATAATAAACAAATGTAGTGCCCTATCCTAAGAGCAAAATTATCCCATAATTAAAATTTAATGCTATTACAGATAAGTACTCATTAGTACAATGTACATATTTAATATCTTTACATTTTTGTGTCTTAATTTGCATCTGTGGTTTCTTTTTATAAAGAAGACAATTGATAATTAGTTCATCTGTGCAATTATCTTTCACACAACTTGTCATAGTAAAACTTAATTTTTTATTAGAGAGAGAACCACTGTGAGTTAATGAAAAAACTATTTTATGAAATATTTGGGTCATCATATTTTTATCTAAAATGCATATGCAAATTCAGAGCATGTAAGAAAACTTAATCAAATACTAGTGATATACTAAATCATTAAAGTTTTCCTTGTTTCCATAAATAGTTCTTAAGTAACTAGTCAATTTTTACAATCTAAATATCCTTCAATTTTTTTCTAAGTGAGAAAATAGTCCTGTTCTGGTTTTTGTTTACAATATTTATTTGTTTTATATATACAATATTCTGAGATAGCTTAAATATAACTAAACATAGTTTTGTGGAATCTTAGAGAAAAAACAACATTTACCAACCCATCAAGTCTCCTGCAATATCAGTAGCCTAAGAAAACCTTTTTATATTTGTAGAACAAATTGTTTCTAATTGTAGTAAAGAGCCTTATATACTCTTTCTTTCATACTATGAAGAAAACATTTGCTATTCTAAATCAAGACAAAATTTTGAAGATTTTTCAGCATTAATTAAAAAGCTTGTAAAATACTACACTGAATACCATTACAATCTTATTCTTAAACCTTACAGAATTTGTAGTAATTAGATTTAAAAAATTGGGGGTCACTGTGTGACCTCATTGTGAGAAATGGCCTCTTAAATTTAATAAATACTCTGGTTATACTGTTTATCCTGAGCATGTTGACTGAGTGAGAGAATCAAATTCAGTATAAGTAATTTGAATTATTAAGGGTGTCATCAAGAAGCTATTTTGAAAGGTGTGTTTTTTTTATTGTTGTTCTTATAAGAGTATGAATATCTGAGAAACTCAAGACTGTCAAATTTTTATATATCTAAATTTCATTTAGTCAATATACAATTTAAAATATTTATTATATTTCCAGTTCTGGTCTTGATTCAAGAAAACACAAAATTTGGTAACTCTGATACGACCATTAATCCATAATGAAATATTTGAAATTTATTTTGATAAGAACTATAATAATCATAAAAATGTACAAGAAAAGAGAGAAACTATTTTATTTGGAAAGTGCAAAAAAATAATGACATTTGAACTAGGTGTTCAAACATGAGTAGATATTAGCATAGCAAAGTATAATTTGGTTAACAAGTAAAATAGGATAGACTATTGTTTGAAAGGGCCTCCGTGGTGGCACAGCAGGTTGAGCGCCACACTGTGAAGCAGCCACTGCATAGCAGTGCGGGTTTGATCCCCAGCCAAGGAGGGGACCCACATGATGCAGCAGACCTCTCCTTCCTCGCCTACTGCTCCCCTAAGCAGTGTATTTCAGTTGATCTGCCTGTTATGCTCCTCACTCTGTCTCTGGTGAATCCTCTCCTCAGCCCCTGTGCCTCTGGCCTGTATCCCAGCTCTTGAATGCATAAATAAATAAATATTAAAAGAATATAGTGTGAAAGTAGAATATTAGTATACTAGGGCTAGATTGTAATAGGCACCATATTAGTTAAAGTGTTTTTGACTGCTAGAGACAGAGGTTACATATTTTCTCAATAAAGAGAAGGTCTGTAATAAGGTGTTCTAACTCGGTTTAGTGACTCAGTGGTGTAATCAGAGATCCATCCCTTGCCATCTGTTCACTCTGCCATCTTGAGTGTGTTGATGTCTCTGCTGATAGTTGCATCAGCTGGAAGCCTCAGATGCTTATTAATAGTCAGAAGTGAAGTAGACAGTGATAATAAAAGCTTCCTTTTTGTGCATACCTCATTTTTAATAATATAAGAACTACATTTTTCTCTAGTTGGAAGATTAAATTTTGAGCTGAAAGTTTTGAGTTTTAATACTAAATTTTGTTCTTACACAAAATGTGGTGTTTACTTTCAAGCGTTAAGACTTATAAAAATGCTATATAAATTTGTGAAGAAGGCATCTTGAGTTTCCTTATACCTCCCTAAAAAATATTATAACTTTTCTAGATTTGAATTTTTAGAGGTAAACCTAATGTAGCACATATACATGTTGATTCTTTTTTAAAAAATATTTATTTATTTTTACATAGAAGAACGATGGGGTAGACTTGAAGAGAGGAGGTGAGAAGGTTCGCCAGAGATAAGAGCAGGGGAAGAACAGGTGGATCTACTGAAATACACTGCTGAGGGGAGCAGAGGGTGAGACAGGAGAGGTCTGCTATACCATATGTGGGTTAGCAACCTGGCCAGGGATTGAAATCATGTCAAGGTGATGATAGTACTGAGACTTAACCTCAATGCCACCAGGGAGGCCCCAAGTTGATTCTTAACAATGTATACTTGAAACTTAAATAGTGTTACAATGCATGCCCCATTCAATTAAAAAAATAAAAATATAATTTAAAAAATTAATAATTTCATTCAGAAAATTAAAATCTAAAGGTATAGAATGATGGGTTTGATTGCCACTAAATTGAAATATTCAAATGTCTTCAATACCTGTTTTTAGCTCCACTTTTTAATTAATTTTATTCCATACTTTGTGGTGGTGGGGTTGACTTTTTTTTCCAAGCAAATTCTTAAGGTCACTGTTGGTAGACTGAGCTTTTGTCAGCATCAAAGCAGCCCCTGGTATATCAAACTACATAATTTTTTCATCTTAAAAAACTCTGTTCCAATAGTTTGTGTAGTTTGTAAAGAGAGGCAGGAAATGGAAGGTACAGATGATGATTAACAGAAAACCTGAAAGACATATCATGAATTATCTTTAGTGCATGTATGGAACATATAATTTGTTTGTCAGGGGAGGGAAAAGAAACACAAATATTTAGACAACAGGGAATATAATAGCCAAATCTATTATTATAAAGCTAATTGTTATAAATGATATGTATTTCAATACTATTGATTTCAAAACAAATGTTGTCTTTATGATTTATTTGACAGTTTTTGCCTTGAGAGATTTAATTCCATTTTTTAAATTTTACTATTACTACCATCATTTATTATTTAAACAACAATGCATTCATTTACATATTATTCCTTTAAGTAAAAAGCAAACCTCTAAAAAAAAATGATCACATTTTAAGTTTCCATGTGTCTACATTTTTGCCTTATTATCTATGGTTCAAATAAATGTATTGATTTAGTTTAATTTGATTGTGGAATTACATTATCAGTTGTAACAAATATTTATGTGAATATATTATTTAATGCTAGTTTTTGTGTGAAATATTTGGTAATAAATATTTTGACTGACATATGCCAAAAGCATGTAATTGTCTATGTATCAAACATGTTTGTATTATATACTAAATCATACAAGAAATAGAAGTTATAACACCACTTTTCTTATGTTGCCATATTTATATTTATTTAACATATTCCTAACGAAAATCAAAGTGACCCACTTAATATTTTCTTAGCACATATCAAACACGTAATACAGTTGTTATGAATTGTATTTCTTAAGCAGGAACAGCTACAGTGTTAGCTCTACTTGAATATCTTTTTTTTTTTCTTTCACTTGTCATGTATTCAGAGGAATTCAAAATACCACTGATATACTACAGACCTTGAAGGAAAATCATCTCATCATATAAATAGACAGAGAGAATGCATTTTGCAAAATCCAGCATACATTTGTCATTAAAAAGAAGTTAGCAAACTAGTATTACAGGTAAATTTCTTGAACTTGATAAAGAATATCTGCAAAAAATATACATTTACAGTTTACATTACATTTATTGGTAATAAATCAAAAGATTTCCATCTAAAATCAGGTTCAGACAAGGATATCCTCCCTTACCATTCCTATTCAATATTATTCTAGAAGTCTTATGAATAAGACAAAAAATGGGAAAAAATATGCCGATTGGGAAGCCAGACAAAAGAATATGTCTTTGTCCACAAATGACATGTATATAGAAAATCCCAAAGAATCAACAAAATAAAAACACACACAAAAACTCCTAAAAAATAAGTTATTATAATAGGTTGCAGGATATATAAAAGTCCATTGCATTATTACATACCAGTAATTGAATATTGGAATTTTTAATTATATAAGTAGTAGATATGTATACATATGCACACAAGAGCTACATAAAGAAAAACCCAAACTCTAGTGATAGAAATCAAAGAATTCTAAACAAATGGAGAGTTATCACATGTTTATGGATAGGAAGACCCATATTGGTAACATGTTAGTTTCTCCAATCTGATTCATATAATCAAAGCACAATAAAAAGCCAAGAAAGTTATTTTGTGGATACTGAAAGCTTTATCCTAAAGTATATTTTGAAATCTCCTGGTATTTGTCTTTGAGATACAAAGAAACATATAACACTCAACAAAAACAAATCATAGAATTATGATCATATAACTGAAGATACTAGAAGGGGAGGTTTGGTTGGGAACAAAGGAGAGAGGGACCCAATGGACTATGGTGGAGGATTATAGGTACCTGGTGGTGGGTGTGATGTGGTAAAATCAACTAAAAGAGTGTGAACCTGTTTCCCTAAATCATATATAGTGGAAAACCAATTATATCTCAATAAAAAACAAGTATTTTTCTAAAAGTTTACATCGAAAACAAACCCCAGAGGAATCAACACAATACTGAAGAAAAACATCAGAGAACTGATACTACCCTATTTTAAGACTTAATGTAAAGTTACAGAAAATAATGGTGTGATATTAGCAGCAGAATAAATTAGTAGATCAAATGAAGAGAGTAGAGAGACCAGAATAAGACTTTTACATATAGAATCAACTAATCTTTGGCAAAGGGGCAAAGACAATTCATTGGAGACAGGATACTTTGTCAACAAATGTCACATCATATACAAGTAAATGAATCTAGATATTAAAATCATACCTTATCCCTAAAACCAACCCAAAATTAATCATTAATATAAATGTAAAATACAAAGTTATCAACTACAGAAAATACAAGGTGAAAATCTACTTGGTTACAACTGGAAATGACATTATAGATACAATAGCAAAATCAATATTCATAACAGAAAGCTGGTAAATTCAACAGCATTAAAATTAAAAAAAAACTTCTGCTCTAAGAAAAACACTGGTAAGAGAATAACAGACAAACTAAGTATATTAATTAAAAAAATCACACATTGCTATGAAAGAAGTTACTACTACAGGTACAAATATGAAATGATTAATATGAAACAGTTCATCTGTGTCAAGGTCATACTTCACTTTGATTTCTAGCACAAATAAATGATTAACTTAATATCTGGCATTCAACAGGTATTCCATTCATGTGTCTTGTTTATTACATTGATAATGTTCTCTGCTTATGATGCCTTTAGCTTACATTTCATTATTTTAATAATGAGTATTTTCCGATGTAAGAATCTGATAAGGTAAACCTTTAAAATACTGCAGTTACTTCTTATACTCATTTCCATTGATTACACACCTATTTTACATTTTCCTGCTGATTAATTTTTCATTCAAAATTTCAGGCAGATTTTAAAGTGATTAAGGGAATATTTTCTCTCTCCATTTTTATCACCCTTTCTCTATGTGTCTAATACATAGATTGTTCATTTCTCTATTTTTAAAACATACTGTGATTTTTCTTTAAAATGTATATTATATATGTGATTTTTCTTTATAATGTATGTTATATATATATATATATACATCATGAGATCATAACAGAGATGGTGTTTTTCCTTAAATCAATGACAAAATATCATTTAAGCTCATAAAACTGATTTTAAAATTTACTTTAAAATGTTGTGGGTGTTATGTATTAAATTACAGACTTAGAAGATACTTTTTATGGTTTCTCTGAATTGTAAGAAATAGGCATAATAGCAAAATGTTATGCATTTCAATATATTATGCTGCAAATTTTCAGTAGAACTTTTAAGGGTAAAATAGTTGCTTTCTTTATATTCAGAATATCCGTGATATTCAAATTAGTTCTGAAGTTTACTTTCTTTTCGGTGCTACATGGCATAGTTTCACTGTTTCAGTTTACCATAAATTGTATCATACCTTCAATTTTATTTTCTCTCCCTTTTTGTTTTTTGAAATTCATTTTATCTGCCTTATTTTATTTACTGAGGCAACATTGCTTTACAGCATTGCACATTACTTAGGTGAATAAGATCATACCTCCTTAGATGTTTGTAATCAAATCACAAATATCACCAAGGTACCCATAGTCTCTTACCACAGACCATTGGTCCTCCTCCCTTTTCCCCCACCCTTTCCTCTCTCCTCTACTTGCCTCAACTCTTCAGTAGTATGTATAATATTTGTTTTGCTTCACTTATGTTAACTTCTTTGCTTTGTTTATATTATACACATGAGTGAAATTATCCAGTGTTTGTCTTTCTCCTTCTTATCTATTTTGCTTATCAGAATAACTCCAGTTTCATCCATGTTATCACAAATGGCAAGAGTTCATCTGTTTTATAAGGGAGTAATATTCTATTTTGTACATATACAACATCTTCTTAATACACTTATGTTTCATGGGCATGTATGCTGTTCCTAGAGCATGACTATTGTAAACAGTAAGGCAAGGAAATAGGACTTTATATATTTCTTCAAATTAGTGTTAATTTCATTCTTTGGGTAGATGCATAGGAGTAGCATTGCTGAGTCAAACACAATAGGTCTAGGTTTAAAACTTTGAAAAAAAACTTTATACTGTTTTCCATAAAGTGTTCAATTATGTTTAAAATCTCACTAAAGATTTGCTTAATGATACTATGTTTAATACTGTGCTGAAAGAAGTGATATTATTAAAACTTTATAAGGAAATTTCTAAGCAAACACTCATGATAGCAAAAAAAAAGCAAAAGCAAAAAAAAAGCACCTTAATGTTAGTCTATGGTATTCTCCAGGCAAATTTTTTTTTAAAGATTTATTTATTTATGCATACAAGCACGGGGGTATAGGCCAGAGGTGCAGGGGGCGGGGGTGAGAGAATCCACCAGACAGAGTGGGGAACAGAACAGGCAGATCAATCGAAATACTCTGCTCAGGGGAGCAGCAGGCGAGCCAGGAGAGGTCTGCTGCACCATGTGGGTCACCTCCCCAGCCAGCAACAGGGATTGAACTCGTGCTGCAGTGGCTGTGGTTTGCTTCATAGTGCGTTGCTTAACCCACTGCGCCACCAGGGAGGGCCCATCCAGGTGAATTTAAACAGTGTTATATAGGTCATTAAAGTAAAATGTGAAAGCTTATAATGGCATGTATTTGAAGTGTCTAATTTTTTTATTACAAATACTCAATAAAACCTTTTTGAAAAACGTAGGACCTTCTATAATGTGTACTTGTATTTAGGGCCAGATACACTCTCTCATGTCTAATGATTTGAACTTTTAGGTTCCTATTTGCTATTCCCAAGAAGTACAGAAAATAATATTTGATCCAAAAATATAGTCATGAATTTTTCAAAATTGATTTGTATTTGACCTTCTAGGAAAAAAAATCTCAAAAAGGTATCTTCTCAAACCAAATAAATGTAAAATGGTTTTCCATGCTTTTAATCAAGTTTTGAACCTGTACTTTCACAATTGTTCTATCTTCATCTAAAACTACTTGAGGGATGTGGCTATTTTTGTTTATAAACACTAGATGCTGAATTGGAAAATGAATAAGTTACAAACTTAATGAAGGATGCTCCTAATTAACACAAAGATCCTGCTCACAGGAGTCAAACTGTTCAAGGATAATTCTCTGCATACTGCACTGTGTAATTAGGAAGTTTTACATTAATTTTGTTATTGTCTTCACTTTTATTAATTTTGTTCTGCTTTATTTATTTTTTCTCTGTGACCTTGCTTTACTATTAGGGTCTTGTGTTTTGTCTTGGAAGAAGGAAACAGAGATTTAAGCCTTTAAAATGTATATATTATTAAAAGCACGCTGATAGTTTTGTAGGTAATACAAAACAGAGCAAAAGAGAGGGTTCATCTCTTTACATATAATACTTCATTTCATATCTGTTAATCATGTGTTTTTCCTCTTTTATTTTTCTAATTTCAATTTCAACATTGGAATTAAACAAAAGAGCATATATTTCTTGGGAGTAATTCAGAATTTAAAATGGAGTATTTACAATTATTGTTTAACACATTTCATGAGGCCAAATTATCCTGATTTAATTTGTATTTCCCTGATTATGAGGAATGTTGAACACTTTTTCATATGCCCGTTGGCTATTTGCATTTCCACCAGTAAGAATGACTCCAGTAAAAATGGCATATATTAATAAAAGTGGCAACTACAAAAGTTGGCAAGGATGTGGTGAAAAAGGAAATCTCCTACACTGCTGGTGGGAATGCAAATTGGTCCAACCTCTATGAAAAGCTGTATGGAGGTTCCTCAGTCTGCTAAAAATGGAGCTACCATATGACCCAGCAGTCCCACTATTAGGGATTTACTCAAAAGACACAAAAACATTAATTTAAAAGAATACATGCACTCCCATGTTTATTGCAGCATTATTTATAATAGCTAAGTCTTGGAATCAATCCAAATGTCCCAAAAATAGATGACTGGATCAAGAAAAGGTGGTATATATAAACAATGGAATATTATTTTGCAATAAAAAAAAATAAACTACAGCCTTTCTCAGAAACATGGATGGAGCTTAAAGGGATTATGGTGATGGTGCACAAGTGAATTGATGGTAGAAATTCTATGGGGACTACACCTAGAAAAGAAAGCAAACATTGTAAGAATAAACAAACAAACAAACAAACAAATAAATAAATGAAATTACCCTGATTCAAAACTAGGAAAAACACTGCAATGAAAGAAAACTCAGGGGCCTCCCTGGTGGTTCAAGTGGTTAAGTTGCGGCACTATGAGCTATCACCAGCCACTGCAACATGAGTTCCATCCCCAGCCAGGAAGGTGATACCCATGCCGCAGCAGACCTCTCCTGTCTGGTCTGCTGCTCCACTCAGCAGTGTATTTCAGTTTCCTAATCTGTGTCTGGTGAAGCCTCTCTCCCCCACCCACCACTGCACCTCTGGCCTGTACCACAGTTTTTGTTTGCATAAATAAATAAATCTAAAAAAAAAGAAAACTAACAGCAATTTCCCTGAAGAACACAGACATAAATATCCTCAACATATCCTTGACTAACAAGAATATTAGTTAACCAAATTCAATAATGCATTTAAATGATTTTACATTGGTACAAGTGGGATTTATTCCAGGGACACAATGATAGCTCAAACTCCAAAAAGGAAACATAATCACCACATCAAAATAAACATGCTGATAAAACTTTTGATAAGTTTCAACATCCACTGACCATAAAGATTCAAAAAATGAAGGTAGATTGAACATAACACACTAAAGGGTATTTATGATAAACTTACAGTTATAATCATTCTCAAAGTTGAAAACACAAAGAATTTCCACTAAGATATGGAACAAAACATGTATGTCCACTTTTACCACTACTATTCAATATATTATTGGAAGTCCTAGCTAGAGCAATTAGGTAAGAGAAAGATATAAATGGAATCCAAATTAGTAAAGAAGAACTATCACAATTTGGAAATGACATTGTAATATACATTGTAAACCCTAAAGACTCCACTAAAGAACTAATTAAACTAATAAATCAGTTCAGCAAATTGGAAGGTTACAATATCAATTAACAAAACCCCTTGTGTTCCAATATGCAAACAAAGGGCTACATGAAGAAGCCAAGAAAATAATCCCATTTTACCATAGCATAAAAAGATTTAATGCATAGGATAAAACTTAAGAAAGGAGATGAAGGACCTGTACAATGAAAATTAGATTTTGCTAAAAGGAACAGAAGAAATGGAAAGATATTACCTTCCTGAGCATAGATTAGAAAATTAACATTGTTAAAATGGTTACTTTACTCACTGAAACATGAAGATTCAATGCAATCTCTATGAATTTTAATGACATTCATCAAAGAAATAATATAAATATCACTATAGTATATACGAAAGCATAAAAGATCCTGAATAGCCAAAAGCAAACCTGATTTAAAAAAAAAAAAAAAAGAGGAAGGATGGTACTTACCCAGCCAGATTTCAAGCTATGCTACAAAGCAATAATCAAAACAGCATTTTACTGGAATGAAAATAGACACATGAAATAGAACAGAGAGTCAGAAATAAATCTAAAGCTATATGGGCAGTTAATCTACAACAATGGACTCAAGAGTGTACACTGGAAAAAGGAAAGTCTCTTCAGTAAATGGTGCTGGCAAAGTTGGACAGCTATATACTAAAGGATGACACTAGATCACTATTTCATACCACAAACAAAAATTAACTCAATATGTAAAAAGATTTGGATGTAAGTTCTAAAAACATAAAATACATAAAAGAAAACATAGGCAAAACACTTGTTAACATGGGCATCAGTCATCATTGGGTATTTGTCTCCAACAACAAGAAAAACAAGAAACAATATAAGCAATTGGGATACATCAAACTAAAAAGCTTCTGCAAAAGGAAAGAAACTATCATTGAAACAAAAAGACACCCTACTGATTGGGAGAAAATATTTGCCCACCATGTATCTGATGAGGGATGATATGCAAGAACTGCAAAGAACACATAAAACTCAAGAAAACAAACAAACAACCAAATCAAAGAATGGGAAGAGGAGTTAAATAGGCACTTCTCCTAAAAAAAAAAATACAGATGCCTAGCAGGCATGTAAAAAAAATACACATTATCCCTATCATCAAGTAAATATAATTTAAACCCAAGCGGTAATACTACCTCACACCTGTAACAATATTCCATATCAAAAAGACCATAAACAGTAAGTGTTGGCTAAAATGTGGAGAAAACATAAATGTATTACACTGTTGGAGGTAATGCAAACTGTTCCAGATACTTTAGAAAAAGCATGGAGGTTTCTCAAAATATTAAAAACAGAAATACGGTGTGATCAGCAATTCTTGTTAGGTATCTACTCAAAGAAAAAAAAAAGCATTAATTTGAAGAATTATTTACACTTTTCTATTCACTGCAGGACTTTTTACAATAGCTATGTTATGGGAAAAACCAAAGTACCGTACCCAAGTATAGATGGGTGGACTAGGAAGATGTGATACATATACACAATGGAATACTACTCATTTAAAGGAAGATATACTTCTGCCATTTGTGACAAGGGAAATGTTAAGTGTAGAAGGAAAAAATGCTAAGTGAAATGTGTCAAAAGGAAAAAGACAAATAGTTTAAGATGTCAATTACATGTAGACATTAGAGAAACATACTGAAGTATCAGATAAAATCAGTAACAATTCTGAGAAATTCAACAGTAAAATTCAGGCCTCTGGTTGGGGAGGAAAAAAAGCAGAAGCAATAGGGGATAAGTTGCAAAGGACTACGGGGGAAGAGTTACAGGTGCCCTCAACTGACCATCAAATCAAATATAGTGTTGTAAACAAATGCTACCTCAAAAGAAGAAAAAAAAAAAAGAAGAAAGAAAGAAAAGGCTAGTAATTAAATTTAACAAATAAATGCAACATAAATTAAAGTAATAGATATAAAAAGAGGCCTCCCTGGTGGCACAAGGTTTAACTCTCAGAGCTATCACGCTATTGCCAGCCACTGCAGTATGAGTTCAATCCCCAGTCAGGGAGCTAACCCACATGGTCCAGTAGACTTCTCCTGTCTGGGCCTCTGTTCCCCTCAACAGTGTATTTCAGTTGATCTATCTGTTCTGCTTCCCACACTGTCTCTGGTGAATCCTTGCTCTCCCTACACCTCCCCCACACCTCTGGCCTACACCCCAGTTCTTGTATGCATAAATAAATAGAAATAAATCTTTTAAAATGTATATAAAAATGTCAAATGAGGAATAGCAGGTCACAAGCTGATCTACTTCTCTAGCAACATCTTTATTATGGTTTTGGAAATCTGTTCTGAGCATTTGTTAATGTCATTTCAGTGCTTAAAGAAAATAATTTATTTTTTAAAAAAGAAGTATAATTTGAATTAGCAAGTACAGAATTAAATATAATGGAGATTGGTTAATTTATAGAAAGTAACCATTCTGAACAAATAGTATACAGTTAAAAATAAATATAAACTAGCAAAAAAATTTTCTTTAAAATCCCAGGTAATTTCACTCATATTTAGAATATGAAGAAACAAAAGAAAAGGAACAGACAAAACTAAACTGAATCAAATCCTTGATTTCTGACTGTGGAGTTGGGGGTGATCAGGGGACGGGGTGACAAGTAAAGGGTTGAGCAGGCTGAATGGATACTGTGGAGGATTAAGGATGTTTTGGCATTGGGTCTGGTATAGGTCAGTACATCTAAAAGGTATGATCCAACACAATGAAACCATGTACAATATTGTAACCGAAAGTTACATCAACAAAAAGTGCAATTTTTAAAAATCCAAATTAGAGTACTTAAATTTTTAAAAATTAATTAAATGTTCCATAGAGTATAAGTGCACTGATGGAAATAAATAGTAATTTAATAAGTTTATAATGATAGCTCACCATTTTTTAAAATTCAGAATGTTGTTCTCCATTTATAATTTTATGTTTCATTTGAATTGCTCATTATTATTTCATATTATTCCTTTATCAACAAGAAAATGTTTTGAAATGTATGTGAATCTTTTATTCAATATTTTGAAAAAGTATCCTATTCATAGGCATTTCGGCTTATGGTAATGGAGATTACAGAGACTAGGCATCCTGCAGGGATAACAAGTCAGGCAGCGCTCTATGAATTGTAAACATGTGCCAAGTGCCTGCTCTGACAGAGATTTACCATGTACTTTCATGCATTTTAATACTCAGAGTAACCAGATTAAGATGGAGAATTGAATTTTTGCTGGGAGAACATTAAAAAACTCTTTACACACACAGACAAGCATTCACATCCACACACACACAATAAGTACATATACGTACATATAATCACAGTTCAATTTTATCTTTATTTGGATTCTTACAAAAATAACTTTCATTGATGTCACTTGATTACTTTTTAGTACATCATTTGCTCTATCCTTTTGCTCTGTGATTTAAGCTTACTATATTACAAAAATTCAATCTCTTACTACTCTATTTGATCTGAATCTCCTAGAAAGCTTCCTTTAGAAGTTTTTATTTTCTACAGAATTTTCTCCCTTCTCCCAGAACTCAAGGAAACAATTTATCCATCCCCTTCATAGGGTAACTTAGAGTCAAGCACCTGACTATCCGTGTCCCACCCTTTTCAAATGCCTCTTCCAAAAGTCTTAGACATACAAACTAACAGAATAGTTTTCTGGAAAGAGGCCAGCATAGGAAGCAGATGCAGCTTTGGGACCTTTCAAGGAAAGTACCAGGATCTGCAGCATGGTCTAGAGTGGAGAGGGGTGTGCTGTGATTGGATATTCCCCTTCATCAGGTAACTCCTGATAGGAAGGGATTCAGTCACTTAAAAAAGCAGGTCTTTTTAAAGTTCGAGATAATCTAAGTATATATCCTTGTGTCTTATAATTTCTTAATGATTCTAAGGATGGCACTGAAGTGAGGCAAACCAGAAAGGGAGAAAAGAAACTATTGCTAGAAAGGCAAGAGGGAATAAACACTAGGAAACTTTTTAAATTACTCTCCTTTTTTATTGGTCGTTTGGAGTTATTGCAGTCTAAATGACATGTCTCTTAAAACTAAATGATGGAAAAATATTTAAGATAAACATATGCATAAAGTGCTTTAGAAACATGACTGATGTTACTACATAGCAGTAATATCCATCTTCAAACATTTGCAGCACTATCCCACTGATTAACTTCTGTTTTAAATAGTGACTTACATTCATTAGGGTTCTATTATTTCAGTATTATGGTTTTATGCATAGTAGTTTCAAAGCAAAAAAAAAAGTGGCAATATAAGGAACAGAATGTTTCCACATTCAACAAGATCATTTTTGTTCCTGTTGGTTTGCATGTGGCAAGCTGTGTTACTATATTCAGAAATCTTTGAAAATTATAAATCTAAAATCAGATAATTTGGTCTAGAATATAAAATTGTGAAACAAGTACAAAAGAAGACATATTTTCTATTTACCTTTTTGAATAACAAAATAATTCTATATTGTTACATTAACTGGAGCTGGAGTTTCAGCTAATTTCTGTGAGATAGAAAAGAAAACAATGATAAAATGAATGTGCTAATATGTACAATAGAATACTACCCAGGGGTAAAAAGGAATGAATTACCTTTATATACAAAAATGTTGGTTAATTATCAAAAACACTGGATTGAGAATAAAAGCCAACGACAAAAAAGGAAAGTCTTCTTCAATAATATACATAAAGTATTTTAATGTATACAAAAATGTATACAAAAAGTATATAAAAATACTTTGTGTTATTTTTCTTTATTTTTTTAATTTAAATAATATTGGTTAACAACCCTGTAAATGATTCTGCAGTATATGATTAAACTGTATATAAAGAAATTATCCCTTCTCCACCCCACAGGTCTGTCTTCACTGCATCCATGCTTTGTGCTCATACATAAAAATAAAAACTTATAAGTGAAGAAAAACAAGAGGGTTTAAAACAACCCCCTTCACTGTGTGAGAATAAGGAAAAACAGAGTCAGAGCAATCAGTGGGTGGCAGTTATTGCTCTCAATATAGTTCTAGAAATCAATTATAAATAGCATTCTGCACTAAAAGATTATTCAAGAATTCTCTAGCCTCTGAAATAATGACTAGGGCTTCATAATCACAAATATTTCTTATAAGTTGGGTAAAAAATGTACATACCAATGAACTAGCTTTGTAATTGTCAGTTTAGAAAAGGGTGCATAGTAAAAAGGAGAGCACACAAAACAAGTTTATATATTTATGACAACCAATGTAAAAGGACTAAACCTTCAAGGGAGAAAAGACAATAATCCAAAGATGATAAAAATACAGCTAAAAGGAAAAATAACACATATTTTAGTTCTTATTAGAGTTAAATGACAAAAAAAATATTGAACTAGTGTTTATGGTAATAGTAATATTAAATGTGAAGAGTTAGGCCCTTGATTTCCTCAGTCAATGTTTGCTTTTGCTACGTTCATGAAAAAAATTATACCTTAGTTTGCAATGGTCCAATAAACCAGTCAAGAGGAATTCCCTGGTGTGTCTCTATCTAAGAAAGTAACTTCTTAACCTTTAGAAACACTGGAAAATTATTAAAATACTTGCCTGGGTTATAAGGCAAAAAAAAATGAATAGGTTATGTAGTTGACTAAATAACCATTAATTGTCTTTAAATTCTTGAACTATTTTTCAAAGAAAAAAATTCTACTCTACTATTTTCTTTGCCCTATGGAAATGCCGTTAAGGAATACATTTTTTTTTTTTTTTCATTCACATGGAGCTCAACTAACTAAAGGAAATATTTGTTTCTTAATAAATGTCAGTGAACAAAAATACTTTAAATTGCTGGCAATTCCTTTCCTAGCTCACAAGAACCAACATGATGAAGACTATCATACCATTGTCCAGGGAAATTATAGCTAAAGTATATCATTACTATCATTCTATGTGCTTGTAGGAGATTTATTTATCTAAGAGGAGTTATATTTCAAGGAAGTAGATTCAAATGTGTGTGGCCAGTGTTTATATATGGGCTTGATTTGCTTGACATATGGAGGAAAGTCATATTTGATTCATTCCAAAATACATAAAATGTAATGTGAATGACAATAAACTCTTCCTAAGAGAGAGAGTCATCTGTATAACAATAGGTCTATTTTCAGTGGAAAATAATCATGCATCTATCTTTTTGCTCATTTGTGAAACTGCCCATGAATTAGTCTCCATATCTATCTATCTATCTATCTATCTATCTATCTATCTATCTATCTATCTATCTATCTACACATGTTGATTTTAGAAAGTTTATTCCAATCTAATTTTTACTGTTATTGCCTTTGTCTTCCTCTTCTACAAATACAATGTAGCCGTGTTATCAGTAAAAACAAGTACAATTTTGTTGTCATGGTTTCAGTTTAACAAATATACTCCAATCTGTATCTTGTGAACTATAATGTCATTTTCACTTAAATCACATTTAAAACATTACAACCACCCAAAACTGCAGTAACAAAAGATGTTCTATATTCATTGAAAAACCTTAGTTCATTTTAAAAACAAAAAGATTTCACCATATAAATGAAAATCAGAAGTCAATGTATTTAGTTTTTCTTACATCTATTTAAAGTTTGTAAGCAATTAATTATTTGAGTTCGAACACAGGTGCCAAATATTCCCTTCTACTACTAAACATTTAGAGTAATTACAAACCTCCATTAATGCAGATTGATTACTTGCACTGATCAATCACTCACTAGAAACCACTGAGAAAGCTACGTAAAAAATTTTAAAAATTAACTGAAAAAATGAAATTATGAGGTCAGTGCAGCATTACAGGCTAACGTCTAAAACAAAGGTAATCAGTGAACTTAGTCCAACATTTTGAGTCATGTGGTGTGCACAGAGGTGATAGAGGAAATGAGAAGAGATTTCAAGGCTAAGGTATTCAAATTCTAAGTACAGGATCCACCAAAATTAGCATCTATAACTAAAATGCTAGAATGAAACAGATTTAAACCTGCCTCCATAAAATTGAAAGCCCAGCTACAAATCAGATCAATCTTTCATTAGATTAATGTGGAAAAGGTTGCTAGCTGCAATATTGTGGTTCATCTTCTTATCAGTAACTTAATCCATATGATAACGTATCAATGTTAAAGCAGACAAAGCAACTTGGTGCAAATACAAGTAAATATTTGTTTACTCTGAGAGCAGGGTAGACTATCAGCCACAAGGTCTGAGGTCAAACTAGTGTCAATACTTAAAAAGCTACAAGCCCCCAATTAAAGGGAAAAACTAAAGCCTAAGTTATCTCTAAACCTAACATTAAGTCTTTAAAAGGAATCACTAACTTCATTCTAAACCTAAAACTAATTTGTTTTTTGCCTTTTAGAGAGTTTTTCTATGTATGATTTCAACTTAAGGAGAACAAAGGCAAAAAGAAGGGGAGGAGGGTAGGAAGAGTCAATGTGACTCCTTTATCACCTGGGAGATACAGAGCCTTCCACAATGGGCCAGATCACAGAGGTCTTTTTTCATTTCCTAAGGCCTGTTTCCCCAAAGTAAATATTTAAGTCTGGGAGACTACCTAATGACTAACTTTTGGGTTTGTAAAATGACCATATTTTAGTTATGTTTTACTCTGTCTCGTTTTACGACTTTTTTAAGTTAGTGGCAGTATTTACCAATTGTAAAAGTTTGTGTTGGAGTATTTGTCAATCGGTAAATCATCATCAAAATGCATTACAACCAATTATTTTGTTTAACAGCCAATTTTACAACTATCCCCATGAATTATCTTTCAAAGAGCACACATCAAGAGATTCACAGAACTGCAATTATAAAGTTAGCAAAAAACAAAAGGAATCTGGCAGGGGCCAGCTATGAAGCCCCTGATTTTTCAGGAATATCCCTCATACTGAACTTTTGTCACACAATATGAGTAGCATGGCCTATATCAAAATGCTTTGGAAATTGGTATCTCTTGTTAAATTAATGGAAGAAATATGGAAACATCTGAAGGTGGAGGCTGACTGCCAGGGGAACCAATCAAGTAATTGGAGAATTGAACTTCCAGTCCCAACCTCAAATCTCCATGGAAAGGGTAGGGACTGGAGCTTGATTCAATATAAGGTTGCCAGTGATTTAATCAGTAAAGACCATATAGTGAATCTGTTACAGGGTAATTTTAATATAAAATGGGTTTTTTACACTGACCTTTCCCCCTAACAAATCCTCCATAAAAACCCGAGGAGAAGCTTTTAGAGCTTGTCCAGGTTGTTGAACAAATGAAGATTTGAGCATAAATGGCACACCTGGGGATTATATAGAATATCCACACCTTTTCTTTATACCCTGCCCTATGCATCTCTTCCATCTGGTTGTTCCTAAACTATACCCAAATCAGTGATCTAGTGAATTAACTTGTTTTTGAGTTATGCATACCATTCTATCAAATTGAGTAAATCTAAGCAGGCATCATGGGACCCCCTTATTTATAGCCTGTCAGAAATACTAGTAATGACTTGGTTTGCGATGGGCACCTGAAAATAGGTATGGAATTGTAAGAATTTCTAGGCTGTAGCCAGTTAGGTAGAAACCTACATAGCAGCCTGTTGAACAGCCTGTTCAACAGTCCACTGTTGAAATGGGGGGGGGAACCCTGGGAGATTTTACCCTTAACTTGTGGAATATAACTCTATTTTTGGCTGAATAGTGCCAGAACTGAGTTGAATTTTTGAACACCTTGAAGGTATCCTAGAATTGTTGTGGGTAAAACTACTCACATTCACATTGTAATTGGGCTCAGGAAACCAACACACTAGTGTTACTTGCCAAAAGCAAATATTTCATTATTTGCCAAGAGCAAATGTAATTCGCTTCTGGAGAAAAGTATTTATATATGAAAGTACTTTAGCTCTTTCCCGCTGATCTCAGACAAAGCTGTGGTTGGTAAGATAGCAATGGAAGGAAGATTTTTTGCAAAAGAAAACAATGCAGGTGATATAAAAGTAAGATATTTGAATATGATGTGTTCACTTTGTTCAGAATATAGAATGAATATAAAGGGAAACAAGACTTGAAAGATTGGTTGTGATCAGAGAGTGGGAGGTTTAGAATATAGTTCTAATTTTAATGAAGGAAGCAGAGTCCATAAATATTGATGAAACAGTCAAAACTTTGCCTTATTGAAATTAGCCTTCATAGCTCTGTATAAATATCAAAAATTATATGTAATTATGGTATTTAAAGTACTGAGTTTTGAAAAATGAGAAAAATATTATGAGGAGGAAAATACTCACTGCAATTCATGATACATTAAAAATGGTAGAACTTATTTACAATGTGCTACACATTGAGAGGTAAAATCTACTTCACTACCCTTGAATGCAGACTGATTTTAATGATTTTCTGAGCATTAGAATGCATCATAAGTGAAATTTTACTCTGACATTTCAAGCTCACATGAAGCGTTGGTGCTTTTGCCTGCATCCCTTGAATGTTCACTCTCATAAAAGTTAGTTTCCATGTGAAAAATCTGAATGACATGTAACTTTCATGTGAGAGAAGCCACTTTCAAATATTCTGATGGTAAGATTCAGCTAACCCCAGCCTTCCAACTATTTCCACCAGATGCCAGAAAGACTAGTACATTTGCCTACAGAATATCACCCATTCAACTCAACAGACACCATAAGGAATGAAGAAAATTTTTCCAAACCCTTCCCTAATCCCTGACCTAGACCATTGTAAAATATAATAAGACAACTGGTGTTTTCAGACACTATTGTTTTACATTACTTATTATGTAGTAATTGACATTTGAACATTAATCTGATAACTCAGAGTGGTGACAAGCTGCAATGATTAAAAGCTAAAACATGTATACAATGGAAAACTACTCACTGATTAAGAAGATAAATTCATGCCACGTGAGACAACATGGATGGGGATGGAAGGGATTATGCTAAGCAAAATAAGTAAGAAGGAAAAAGATAGCTATCAGATGGTTTCACTTATATGTGTAATATAGAGACCAAACAAAGGGTGAGTAGAAGACAAAACGTATTAGCTGACCACAGATCTGAGGCATACAGCAAGGGAAGGTCAAAATGGGAGGAAAGAGCATAAAACTATCATGATGGATCACCTAATCTATATAACAAGATCACAAAGTCAAAGATAATGAAATAATGGATTAAAATCCATGGACTTTTATGATAAATACTCTATTTTGAATGTAAAGGTAATACAATAATATGTTATTGAAGAGGGTAGTAGTATGTCATAATTAACGTGGCTACAGATTATTTTCTGTATCTCCTGTTGAGAAGTTCAGCCTAATATTGCTTCCCTTGCTTAATAACTTTTTTCAAATAAAATGTAATGGAGGTAACACTTAGACATTTCCAAGGTTAGGTCATAAAAATATTTTTAGCATTTTTTCAGGCCTTTTGAAATTCTCTAGAGAGAATTTGGATAGAATATAAGAAGTCTAACTACTTTGAGATTGCTACTCAATAGGACCCATAAAGGAGTATGTTTCAGTCCCCTCTAAGAGTAGTTTTCTAGTTATGCTAATAAAGTAACAGCCATGTGAGAAAATCTATCTTGGAGCCTTTACAACTGCACTTTTGCCAACTGCACACCACCTAGTGAATTGTCAAATGGAATTGAAGAATCAAGATGTGTTTTGTCCATATTACTAAAAAATCAAAGTGATGATATATAAAAATATATTTGAAGCCACTAAATTTTTAGTTAATTTGTTACACAAACACAGTATAGGGTAATCTAAATGACAATATTTAAAGACTAGTCCAAGAAACATAGTATAATTCTGTGGTTTAAAAAGTTAATAAGAAAGAGAAGGATGAAATGCCTTTAATTTTTAACATGTTTTGAAATTTGGCTCATATGAGAAAACCCATAAATTATGTGTTAGATTGAACTTTTGTAGAACAATATATGGAACTGCTGTGCTCTTCTGGGACATTCTCTTCATTGACTTCTATATGTGAAGCATTAACTTAAAAAAAACTTTTGTTGCTAAACATTGATTCCATCATTACAGAAATCCTAAATAATAAAACTTTTAAAAATCAGTCACATAGAGCACACTCTAGTTTAGCAAATAAAATACATGTTCCAATGTTCTTTGGCACAAAGAAACTTAAAATCTTGCATGTGTCTATGTCTTTGAAACTATTCATAAACACTGACTGATCTTTGATGACTGTTTTAAAGGTAGTTAAGTTTATAAAGACAAACAGCATCTTCCCTTGCAGTAAAAAGATAATTAGGAGTTATATTGTACATATTCATCATTGATTCAAGGCAACAGACAATATCTTCTATCAAAAAGTTAATTACTGAAATCCTGGGCATCTTTTGCTACTTGTCAATATACATAGAAGGTGTCAGTAAAAGGACTTGCACACGCATGGTTCTCATTATTGGAATATTAAAATTTTTCTTGGACCTACAACATTTTTCACAGCATTATCAAGAACTAGTTATATTTATAGTCAGTTTTTATGTTGATTCATGTCTTAATGGTAAGTAAATTATCCTTTTGACAGGTTTATGTGAACACCTTCCCACAAATGAGAAGAGTTTTTGTTTCTATGATCTTTATGATGTCCTTTGAAAAGCTTGAGGTAACAGAACAAGCAGTAACAAAGGTATCAGATAATCTAAGCAACTTTTCTAGGTTTCAACAGCAAAGCAGCTATAATTTGTAATATTACAAACTATATTGTAATCTACTAGTATGTGTATTATTAAATTTATTATTTAATGACCTAATGGTACTGAGTCTTCAAAATGGAGCTACTTCTAGGCAAAATAAATATATCTCCTCTTTTAAACAATTTTAGCTGAGTAGAAATATGGATATGTAATATCATTTTAAAGCAATAACTATTCCAATAGATTTTTTAAAAATCTAGAGTGTTTGTGCCTATATGTACAGTGTGTACATATGTAAACTTTAGTTATATTTCAATTAGTTTTTAAAACATTTAATTTTAATATTAAACCTTATTAAACTTAACCAATTTTTATGAGGATTCACAAGTTAGTGAGGTTTCTTTTTAAGATTATTCAAAAGTCTTGAGGAAATCTGAATTACAGATAGCATAATCTAATTTATCTGTGTTGCTATCTTTCATCTTTTATACTGGAGTCAAGTGGGAACTATTTCTAGTCAATATTGGAACTGAGCTTTGAGAGATGAGTAGGATTTAGCCAAAGAACAAAATGAGGGGAAGCCCTCACTAGGCAGAACATGTGAAGGTACCCAGGCATGAGAAAGCACAACATTGCCAAGTTAAAGCAAATTGTTCAGTGCGCCTGGAACACAGGTGTGAGGAGAAACTGCCAAATCATGAGACTAGAGAACTAATCAGGAGGAAGATTATAAAGGGTCTAGTAAGTCAAGTGAAAGGGTTTGGATTCGGTCCTGAAGGTAACAGGGAGCCATTCATCAAACAAAATTCAACTTGTAGTATGAAATTAAAAATGGGCCCAAAAACAAAAATAAAAACAAATAGGAAAATGACTGTCAGCACACTTTGTCTTCTCCAACTTTTATCAGTTTATGAAGAGAAGGCAGTGTTACTGACAACTAAACATGACTTATCTTACCCTTCATCTTAGTAGACAAGCTTCAAAGCAATGATGTAGTCAAGACTGAAATTGTCTCTGGAAATAGACAGTTAAGAGTGACATACTAGAACCTAAGTACACAATAATCCTATGTATAGCAAAGAGCATTCAAAGAAGGATCTTCAGTACAGCCTACTTAAATATTTAAGATTTTGGAAATCATATCATTCTCCAAGTCCTTGAAATTAGAGAGATCACATGTAGAATTTGATCATTAATGGACAAAGAAAGTGGGAATGGTTTATTATTGGAAGAAGCACATTGTGGGTAACTGCAAGATAGTCACTTGAATTTGTACCTATCTAAAAATTGTGACAAATAGCAATTCTCTTTTATGATAATGTATTTGAATGATTTCATAGCTTCAAATGAGTTCAAATTGATGTATATTCCCTTCCAAATTAAATTGTTGGTGGACATTTATTATGGGTTAATCTAATGTATTAATATATCAGCTGACATGATAACTGGAAATAATATTTTATATCTGAGATAGAAAATTTTTGAAGGTAAGATCTGCAAAATACTAATATGACCTTGAGAATGTTAATCTTTACTAATTTTTTGATATGGCAATTAAACCAATAATTAATTTTAATGTTCTTGAGATGAACTGAAATAGCATAGGCAAAGGTTTCTAATCAAATAATGTAAATAATATTAATTAATACTTCTTTAAATGCATCTTGAATGATAGACACTATTAGTGCATATAGACACAGAATCAAAGGGGATGAGTATATTCATGGGAAGTAAAATTGTTTTATTGAAGATATAGAAATCACACTCACACATAAACATACTGTCTCAGTGGTTCTTTTTCACTTATGTCATATTATTAAGGTTATTTTATGCAGAGAAACTCTGCTAGAAAGGAGCTAAAAAGCATACTAAAATTTTGGAAAACAAAGAACTACTGCAAAAGAAATCAATTGTCTGTATCAATATTTACAAACTTCTGTTGTCATTGCAAAATAGAACTAGGTAGATTTGATCTTGTCATTAATAGGTACTTTGCCAAAGCAAAATGTTCACCCATATGAGGTGAACTACAGAGCCTCAAGGAACAAACAGTAAATTGCTGCTTCTTAGTCACTGAACAGAGCTCTTGAAGAAAAATTAAATCATGTGTATTAGTGAACTGTGTTCCAAGACAAATTGTTCCCTTTAGAATTAATGTAACAGAGCAAACTTGTATGTCTGTGTTGTATTACCTTTTTTTTCTAATTAAATGACTTATAGGTCATTGAATAATTAAGAATTTTATTTGCTTAAGATCATGCACATCTTCAATTTATTTGAAAGAGTGGGGGGGAGCAGTATTCTCTTAACTTTTGGGTATGAATTTAGTCATAGAGAAAGACTCTAACCAGAGAATCAGTATGAATAGCAGGTAACTTTATACCAGCCTTAAAAAATACCACTCAAAGAAATAGTCTATGAGTTAATTAAAATTCTTTGATATAATCTTGAACATTTATAAAGCTTATTCATATCTTTTTTTGACATTTCTTTGAGGTTAACACTCAAAAATGATAAATATATAGGTATTTTTCAATACTTATTTGTATATAAAAATAGCATAAGAAGACTTTGGATGACTTACTATTCCTATAAATGTACAACTGAAGTTAAAAAGGAGAATTTTGAAATTACATTTTAATTTTTTAAAAAATGTATAAGCAAAGTCCTATGACTAACAATATTAGAAACAAGATTACCAGCCTTCTGAAACATGATCTAAAACAAAATTGAACTTATGCACAACCTCTTTATATTGTGATGTATATATATCTATAAAATATTGTTATTTTATCTCCACCTTGATAGGTATACTTGATATATTTGATGAATATTTGCTAAAACTCAGATAATAGCATATTATTCATATTCTTACTGTCAATATAGCTGTACATTATGTTATGATAGTACCATCCCTATAGAGTCCATCCAAATAAATTTCTTCAAGTCCAATCATTTTGCATCAAGAAAAAGCACACAGCCACCATTTTTTTCCTGCATCGCCTGCATATTCTTAAGTATATTTTGGACTGATGATTTGTTTGAAGAATTAACATCAGTCAATTCCTATATATGTTTGTTTTACTTTCTAACATTTCCTATACACCAAATAAGCCAATCATCTTGATATCAATGAGAAAAAAAGAAGCCACAATTAATTGAGAAACTCATTTCTGAAGAGTATCAGGGGACTCAGAAACTTAGATGTTGCACCTTATCTGAAAATATAATTACTTTCATCACTTGGAATGTGATAGTTGCTTCATTTAATCACTCATTTAGCCTTAATAAAGTCATTCTTTACTAAAATAAATCTGCATTTTGAGCATTTTTCTATGTACCAAAACTGGTAAATAGCCTATGGAGAACAAGCTGTGATAATCTTTTAAAAATGCCATTAAAGCAATGGATATTAAATATTTTTAAACTGTTAATACTGTATCTATGTAATATTTACAACCTGTGTATAAGTCTGTGGTCATATTAATCACACGTATAATAATAGTAATAATTAATTTTAGAGATTATAATAGCCATCAAAGATATTAAAGGAACATTATTTAAGAGTGACTTATTTATCTATGTTCTAATTTTTCCTCAATAAATTATTTCTAGATATTTTTTTTCTATTAAGTTTTTTTTTAAAGTATTTTATTTATTTAGCATACAAGAGCTGGGGTACAGGCCAGGGGCGTGGTGTAGGGGGAGATAGGGAAGTTGAGAGTATTTATCAGAGAGAGAGTGGTAGGAGAACAGGCAGATTAACGGAAATACACTGCTGAGGGGAGCAGGGGCAAGACAGGAGAGGTCTGCTGCGCCATGTGGGTCCCCTCCCTAGCCAGATCGAACTCTCTGCAGTAGCGACGGAAACCCCATAGTGCGGCGCTCAAGCCCTTATGCCACCAGGGAGACCCTATTATTTAAGTTTACATTTAACCATTCTTATTGAGGTAATGTTGATTTACAGCATTGTTTGTGTTTTAAGTAAATAGGTTCAAACCTTTATAAATTGTTGCTATCACACCCCACTTATACACCCCCTCAAACTCTCGTTCACCATCCCTTCCCTTCCCTTCCAATATTGTCAGTTCAATCAGATTACAAGGGTTTGTTTTTGTCTATTCATTTGCTTTGTTTTTATAGTACAGTTCTAAAATGCTATAGTACAGTATTACTTCAACAAAAAAATGTAATACTAATTAAGAAACTTCTAGTTTCTTCACACATTTATTGCCCTTTGGTCTAAAATGTATACATCCAGTTTATTTTGTCATTTCTCTGAGTCCCAAATTCATATGGTACCTCCATGTGTATGAATTAACTTGGTCTTTTTCACATGTTAAGTCTGTCCTGTATCAACTTAATCATTAAACCAGTAGAAAAGGAGTAAGATAGGAAAGGCAGAACCCTTTGTTTCTCATCTCCACTCCCCAAATTAACTACGAGTATTTTTTTTCTTTATTTCCCTGACAAGAATTTTCAGTTGGAAAAAAAAAAATAAAAGTCAGCTACTCAAAAACTGTCCTTGACTCTGCAGTAAAGGATCAGTAAAGGATTACTTTTATTAAATTTTGTCTGCTGAGTGTATGCCTTGTTAATCATCTGTATAGTAAAATGGTAGTAAGAAGAAAATACATCTATTGAAAGCCAAAATATAATGGTTTCTGTTTCGTATAATAGTAAACTGTTTCTTATGCAACAGTTTTTAGCTGTGCTTTAAATCATTTTCATGAACTCTATTTTTACTTAAAGAACTACTGACAAACTAAAGTTATTATATGTTTCATATTTGTCAGACATGTATTGAAAAATAACAATGAGTCTTCTAGGTAAGGAAAACAAGAATATTTATGGCCTGTGATATAATGCAAACTTTCAAGTCAATAATTGGGAAAACTTGCATCTGACACTATAGCGCTGGCAGATTTCCAATACTTAGACTTTTCTAAGTGGCATTATTAATAAATGATATTTTTCATAGTTTATAAATAAGTCAATATTTGGTAGCTCTTTGTAAATCAGTAAGCCAATATTTTCAAAATGAATGATTCATGATGTAAAAAATAAATGATGTAGGAGATGAAAGGTTTCTTCAAAGTCTGAGATAAACCATTGGATGTTTATGTAGCTGATTACAAGCCTTTCAATGAAATATTTTCACATCCCACATTGCAACTGATTTTGGAAGAAGGACCACTTATGGAGTTTTTATACAGTGTTAAGTAATAGATGCACAACTATTTTTAAAGAATATCAAAATATTTCTTCTTTTTCCAACTATAAAACTATATGAGAGGGAATTTTTTCACATATTTCAACCCAATGCTATAAGACAATAGTGTAAATGCAAAAATATATATTAGAATCAAGTTGTCATCTATTGTTCAATTCCAAGGAGATTTGTGAAAATGTGAAGTTATGCCAATCTTCTCACTATATATTTATAAAGTTTTGACTTAATTTTTAAAAAAAAATATGTGATCTTGCTTTATTTTTCTACTTTTAAGGTGTCATTTATGTTTCATGCATATCATAAATTATACACATATATTTTTAAAAGTCTCTTGCATCTTTAATAATTTTTAAACATTTCCAAAAAGACTGTTTCAATAGTGAACTACATTGGACGTTATGAACAATATTGGACACTAGTAATTAAGCTAAAGAAATTTCTGGAGAAGTCAAGGTGAGAAATGGTGGGAATATGGATAGTAGGTATGGAAAGAGTAGGTGGATTTGAATATTTTTAATTTGTTTTGAATAGTTTTATAACTGTTTAAAAAATTGACAGAAAGAATTCAGAGATCAAAATCTTTTTCTATTTGATTTTGAATTGCTTGCAGATTTCTTCCTATTGAAAAAGTTATTTTTGAATAAAATCTATATTTCATCCTAAATTTATCTTTATTCTGCATGTATTTTTTAATATATAATCCAATGTTGTATGCATACACATATGAAGTCATAAAATATGCAGGCACACCTCATTTTATTGTAACTCACTCTATTGCATTTCATAGATACTGATATTTTTCTTAAATAGAGTGCTAACTAGATGAATATAGGCAGCATGACCACTCGTGTGTATACCTGTGCATCTAGTAAAATGTTTATTAAATACTAGTCTAATACAAGGAAGGAAGAGGAGGAAGACGAAAGGAAGAGAATCTGTGAGAGAAGAGAATGAATACGAATACTGGAAGTAAGAAAGACTTTAAAATATGCAAAAGCAACCTTTCAAAATTATATTATATTTTTATCAATTTCACACTTTCTTGACCAAAATACTGTTTGTCAAGTTTTTTCTCTACACTAATGACCACTGATGCATTCTAATAATTTTTATATTATCTATGAAATGTACAGTAAAAACTTTCAATATGTATATTGATCAGTTATCATGCTTTTTAATAATATTTTGATATTTTATGTATATTATTTTCTAAATATGTGCTTAAATATATTCACGTTTTAATTATATTTATGGCATATTAATTCTTGCATTAATTTTGTTTCTATTGCAATATTTTACGCATTTAATGCAACTTATTTAAGGCCTTTCCAGAGATGGGTATCACATAATATTATGTCATAAAAATTCAATAAATCATTGAAAATAACTCCAGTAGAGATGAAATATGCAAAAAATATGTCTTTTAAAAACCCTCATTATGTAAAATAAGACACCCATATAATTATGGGCTCTGATGTAAAAGGTTGAAGATAGTGCTCCAGGGTCAACTTGTTAATTATATATTGGTAAGATTAATAATAAAATCAATTTGCATTCCAAGACAATTTACCAACTAATAGTAAAATCCGTAAAGCAGGGTAGTGCCTAAAGAATGTCAAACTGGGACAGTAATTTGCTGAGGATAATTAATGATCAAGAGTTGAAGGTAACTTGCAAATTAATGGAAAATGTTAAACTCACTGCTGTAATTGCCAGGCAGCATATTTATTGAGCTATTGAATTGCTTAAACTATTCAATGTACTGTTTTTTTTGACAACACAGTAGCATTCTTTAACTTTCACTAATGCTAATTTTTATTTTGTTAAATTATGACATGACAGTTTCAAAGTTCTAAAATCATTATAACATTAGTATAAATGTTAACGATAGAAGAGATCTTCTTTTGTACCTTCTTCAACCCTTTTCCCTTGCCGAAAACACTATCAACTCATAAACATGTGCATGTGTGTTGCATGTATGTATATGTACATATGTTTTGACATTTATTGTCGTATGTTAAAACAATAATTATAATTCTCATATTTCCTATTTGTTTTTAACCTTTTAGTGAATTCCCTTATGAGACACTAAGTTTTTTAGCTCACGTTCAACCCCAAAGTTCTCTTCAGTTTCTGCAGAAAAAGAAGATATTAACTTCAATCTTGTCTTGTGATACATGCATGACTTGAAATGGTATATGTGAGAGGAATATTACTATTCAATACACAGATTAATATTTCATCTCTGATTTCATAATCATGTCTATCATGTCTTATGTTTATAATCCTTAACATTTTCTGACTTTTTTACTTAATTTTATCTCAACAAGATATGAGGGATATTAATTACATAACTTACCGTATTTAGTTTTAGTCTATTATTTTAAAGTCTGATGCTATGTAGGCAGAAATAATTCAAGAAGTATCTATTGACACATAAAATGTTTCAGAAAAATCAAATCATTTGACTTCATATTAAAAACACAAAGGTTAATGAAGGCAACTATTCAATTTTTACTATATATGGAAAATTTCCTTATTCCTCCCTCATTCTTTATCAGAAACTATTTTTCCTTTAAGCTTTATCCAAAATGATCTCATTGTTTTAGTTTTTATCACACCACACAAATACACACACAAAAAACTCACGTTCCTTCATTCTAGCACTATTTTTGGTAGCATTAATTATATTTCAAGAAGTTAATGACAAAAAGTAGTTAGAAGAGTAATTTCTGACTCCCAGTCTCTCTACTTTCCATATGGTATAACTATGCTATTTCATGGATTGAGACTCTCAGTGTCTTAAAATGATACATATTATTAAATATTTTTGGTCAAACTTCTAAAAAGGATTCGATACAACCAATGAAGGCATGATTTGGAGCCATGGAGCCACAAATTAAGGAATGCAAAGCAGCTCTCCTACACTGCCTGTGACAGTGCAGGTGTTTCTTTCACTGACTTCCCTTTGCAAACAACTCTTCCAAGATTGCCTTCCTGTGCTTATGCAGGCATTTGTTTTAGCAAACATGTCCCTTTTAGGGGCAGCTCTTTCTGCCAGCTTGTGACTGTGCAAGCACCTATTTCTCTTTTTACATAATAAACCTGTCCTTCTGGATATTAAAAAAAAATCAAGGGATTCAAGAAAATGTCAAAAAAAGAATAGACTCTAGCTCAGAACATCTGAAATCATGATTTGACTTCATTTAAACTGATTTTGGATTTCTAGTATAGAACTGTGAAAACAATAATTTACTGTTGTTATAAATCACTGCTTGAGGTATTTGGTATAGCAGTCTCTTGATACTAATGCAAACTTAATGTGGTATGAAAGAAAGGAGGGGAGGATGATTTCAACTCTTTTGATCTGATTAAGTGGAAGGATAGTATATCCAAGACCTGATGTGGGAAAGCTTAAAAAGGAAATAGTTTTGGAGGAAATAGAGTTAGGTTTTAGACATGTTAAGTTTGAGATTGTTATGAGACACATATTTGTAGATGAACATAATAAGATAGATATTCATGGGACTCATAGAAATATTTTATTTTTCAATTTAGAATTTATTTAACTGTAATAGCCAAATTTTGCTTTACTGTAATATCCAATTGGCCTTCAATTACTCTTTAAAAAATAAAAAAGAATAAAATATTACATATATGGATTATACAAAAATTGTATTTTCAGAGTAAAAAGATGAATAAAATTACAATAGATCAATACCAGCTTTTAAAATATAATTTTCAAAATATTTTTATTGTCTTAGATACGCAAACTTTCAGTTCCTACCTATCTGTATTTTATTTCAGAACTCTGGTGACACAATCTTGGTTGTAGGACTTTAAAATATTTTTTAGATTTTATAAAAATGCACAAAATCTTATTTTTTTCTGAGAAGATTAACACCCTAACCTTATTGTCTCCCTCACTATACTGACAGTAAACTTTCTTGAATAATGCAGTCTAAGCATATTTTATACTGATACCATTTAAACAATGACGCTAACTTATTCAGCAAAATATTTTGCTAAGAGGATGCTGGCAACAAAATGAAGTATTTCTTGTCATGAATGGAAAAGAGTTGTTTCTTTGTAATAAAATGTTATATTTACTTCTATGACTCCATAATTCCTTATTCTAATTTGAAACACCTGTGTTTAATTAATAGGGTCATCTAACAATGATCTCCATTCTATATAGCAGGTGGCAGAGAGGAAGAAAATAGTAAAGGCCAGCATTAGTTTAATTTATTTTTAGAAAGCTGAGATATTTTTGGAAGAGAATATTGCAAAGCTCTAGTAATTCTAGGCTATGTTGAACAAAATTAACTATGAAAAAGTTTACTTCCTGAGGACATACATTCTAAAATTATTTTATTTGTATTCTATATTAACAAATACATTTACCAGGTTTGAAAGAAATATTACAATCTGGGGGTCTCCCTGGTGGCCTAGGGGTTAAGTCTCAGTGCTACCACCATGAAGGCCTGAGTCTGATCCTGGCCAGGGAGGTGACCCACATGGCTTAAGAGACCTCTTCTATCTCACATGCTGCTCCCCTCAGATCTGCCTGTTCTGCTCCCTACTGTGCCTCTAGTGAATACTTTCATCCCACTCACTTCTGGCCTACACATAAATAAATAAAATATTTTAAAAAAGAGAAATATCACAATTTATATTTTCTCTTAATTGCGTTCTGTATAACTAAAAATGGTCTGTCATCTACATCAAGATTGCAGAGCTACTTTTAACTATATAACAAATGGTCATGTGCATAATGACATACAAATTATGCATATGCATAATTTCTGTAGAAGATACAGTTATAACCAATTTGCCATAAGATCATGCCATCTAGCATAGTCCGAAAATACCATTTCTTCTGAAAATCCTGTTAGGAGTAGAAATCACCTACTCCTCATGGCTTACTCAATTTATCTGTGTATATACAGATAATCAAATATCTCCAAGTGTTTTTTGTGGTATTAGATTTTATTATCTATTAACTAAAAAAAATACTTGATGGCTGGCATAGAGAAAAATTTGCCATTTTTTTAGAAGGTTGTTTATTAATGGTGCATACATATTACAAATTTATTTTGTATTTTTTTTCCTTGTTTAACCAGGTAAAGGGGCCGACTATATGGTGAAGGAGTGGATTAGATTTTTATTGCTGTAGACAATACAGTACATGAAACTGACATAAAAGTTGATTTTTATGTAAAATTGATTTCTAATGATGCACATCTTAATGTTACATAATACTATAATGCAATAGCACTTCGGTGAAAACAGAAATGCACTATGCTATAACCAGAAATATTTTAAATGTGTTTTATTAATAATACATTGAATTCGTGAACGTGAATGAAATACAAAGTCTAACATTTGTATTACCTCTGCTTATTAAATGAATAGATCTGATCCAATTAAATTAGGCATTGGTTCCATGTGGCCAAAAAAATTTGGTTTTTTTCTAAATAAAATGCAATTGCATTATATCTATTCATGGAAGTTTTTCCCATGTTTTTCTCATAGTACCTACTAGTTTAGTTGCAATCAACTAAAGTAAGGAAAGAAATAAGAATATCTATGGTAGGTTACCTTCATAGTGACAGGCTATCACTCACTTTATAATTAACTTCATAGGATTTATTTTATCATTTATTGAATATTCACAAATATAGTGGAATTGCTTTTTTTATCTCATTATTATCTCTTATTATCACGTATTCTCCATCAATAAGGAATATTTTAACTTTAACCAATGTTTAATGTTATAACTGTATGACAATATTATCCATAACAATATATTAATTTTTATCTGTTTGTCTGGGGATAATTATTAAATGTTTAACATCTGATGTTAGCAGAGTTGTAACAGTCTTGATAAAATGAGAGGTAAAAAATCAAGTAAAAGTACCAATGGTTCAATATCACTGTTTTTAATAAGGTATGCACATGACCGGGACATCTATTTCCACACAGCAAGGTTTGTTTTGGGTTTTTGTTTTTTGTTTTATTTTGTTTTGTTTTCAAATTGCTTAGATTAGAAATATTTATATAATTTGATCTTATTAGGAAGAGAAATTCAGTTCACTCTTACTTTGTGTCAAGCATACTCTGAAACCCAGTAGAATGGCTAATATACTAAAGACACTTGAATTAACCTACTAATACATTTAAAAAGGACTAGATATCTTGCTTTACAACATGGTATCAAACACCTGCTCCTTAAAAGGTGCATTCATCTTAGTGACATTTATTCTCCTTAAAGACCAAATTGCATTTTGAAATAAAATCCCTGGAATGACTCCTGATTTATGGAGTGATGGTTATTCTACAAACTAACTAAAAGCCCCTAAAGTTTCCCCTCACCAAGAAAGTGAGCTACAAGGAATGCAAAGATTTAAAAGACAGTTGTATTGATACTGATCTTAATTTGATCTAACCCATCAGTTTGACTTCTGCTAAAATCAGTGGGTCTTGGAAAATGAGGATGGGCTAGCATAAACCTTAGAAAGTGATGGTGACTTCAATGGCAGATACTGTCCCCTATACAGTATCATTACTGGAGAAAATCAAAACATCCCCTGGCCCTTTGGCCTTTGGTATTGACTTATTTACCTAACATTTTATTTTTTCTTTAATCAGTTGGCAAGGATCACATGAAGGAGTTTGCTTTTATTCACACTAGTGATAATATAACTTCATATCCGTGCCTCAAGACTACATAAATTATCCTGCTCTTTGTAATATGGTTCCCAGAGATGTTATTTTTTTTTTAGTACTCCACAAAAAATTACACTGGTGCACTGTATTAATGATATTATGCTTTTTAGACCTAATAAGCTGGAAATACAGATAGTTTAGTGCCTTACTTAGTAAGACGTATGGAAAATATTAAGTGGGAGATAAATGCCAGGAAAATTCAGAGGCCACCTTATCAAAGTGCACTTTGTAAAGTATTACTCTGAATATTAATGAAACACTCTTCCCAAACCTGAAAGACATGTTACTGCAGTTTGTACCATCTTTGAGAAAGAAATGAGACAAAACATTCATCTGTCTTTTGTAATTTGGAAGCAGTATAAATATTTGAATATGCTACTTTGACACATAGAAAGAGTCGCTCAGTTTCTCATGGGGTATGAAAACAGCACAAAGATTTTGCAGTAATTTCAGACTATAGTATACATTACATGACCACTGGGACTTCATAATCAGTAGATACATGATCTAGAACATTAAAAATGATCTAGAATGTTAACAATGAAGATCTATAGGATTTTAAAACAAATCTACACCTTTTTCCTCAACAATTATTCTTTTGCAAAATATCTGTTTATAATCTGTTCATAATCAAACCTTGGTAAATGCTGAAAGGTCCACATTAGTAGAACATGAAGCCTCAGCTTCCCATCACGAACTTGGTGTTCTCTGCTAGAGGGGTCACAGCAGCAATTACTAAATGAAAATGATTTATAAGAGGCAATATTTGGGCAGTTCCAGGGGATATTGATAAATTGTGTAAGCAGCTATATGAGAGTTTGGAATACCCTCTCTGGTTGCACTGTGTTCTCTTCCTCGATGGATTTCTTCTCAATCATGTTTATAACCTCCTCACAACAAGTTGACAGTTAATAAAAAAAAAATCAAGTCTGGTTTGCAAATGGAGTTCATATGTTTAGGATGAATATGAGTAATCAAGAGGAAACTGTGGTAATTATGAACCTATTGTATTTTTGTTCCAAACTTACATTTCATAGTTTCCCATACGATGAAATGCAGGCTTCTGGTTCCTGCTACAAGATGTTGATTAACCTGTGGGTATGTGAGGACCATCGGTGGTGCTATGCCCCAATCATACACTCAGAGGAATCACTCTCTTCACAATCTCTCAGTTACAACCCATGCCTGGTGATCAACCTCCCAAGATTGTTTAGTCAAGTACATGTTCCAGGTCTCATGCCAGCATCAATGGCCCCCAATAAGCTATAGCACCAGTGCAAACAGAGATTTATTTCTTAAAACTATCAGCATTTGGATGTTATGTGCTCTGGTACCCTGACCCCACTGGACCCCCACCTAGCAACTTCGGCAGTAGATCTTGCCATGGTAACCCGAGGAATTTCTCTGCCTTTCAGTCAGCTACAAACACACTTTCTTAAATGAGATATGACTTCCAGCTCTGGGCAAAAGGTTTTCCTTCTAAATTTGATCTTTGGAACTCTCCTACAGCCCTAGGGTAAGTAACCTATAGAGCCGTTTTTACATTTTTAATTATTTTCCTCAATATTTAAAATATATTAAATTTCTCCTACTAAATTGCTCTGTGGTTTCCTTCTCTTTATGGTATCAAGACTGATATATATATATATACATATATATATTTAATTTTGTAGAGACTATTTGTAAATAGGAATAGCAGTGCTGTCCAGAAAGGGTGACTAGTCTTTGATCTCACATAACAGTTCTCTATTGTTCAACTTTTCAGTTCTCTAGTACTCATCAGCATAAAGATTCCCACAGTCTTTATTCTTTCCAACTCTGTAATGCATAATCATACTTACATTGCTTTTGCCAAGGCTTCACTGCCAGCTGCAATTCATTTGCTAAAATCACAAATCTTAATATTTTCCCTTTAAATCAAATTTGAGAAAATAAACTGTGGCTCCTCTCTCTTAACCATTCTAAGTGGATCTTAAAGTTTCTTAAACTTTAAACTGATTTTTAAAGTCAACTTTTCTTTTCCCTTCAAGTAAGAGGTTTTCCCTATACAATCTAAGAGGGAATCATAATTTCATTCATTCCAGTAAGGAATGAAAATAAGGGCTGATATCCTGTTCTTTCAATCTGAAGACATACTATCTATGTTTAAATTTAACATTTTTGCTTCTTTTATGTAACTCATTGATATGATTATGTAAATTTTATCCAGGAGCACATAGGTATTCACAATCTTTTTAAGTCTCTCACTGAGAATATGGTCTTTAGGTGATTTAAGCAGTATGAGGCAGGCATTTAAAATATTCCCACAGAAAAACATATGCACACAAATATATTAGAAGGTTAAATACCTGGACTTTGAGCTTAGCCTCAAGTATAAAAGAATAATGGCATAACTAAAACTTATTTAAACATTCTGGCATGAAACTATGATTTTAAAAATTGTCACCAATTGGCATGAAGAAACAAAGGGATGAGAAAAAAAGATATTGGCAAGGTATGTTGCATGAATACTAGCAATGGAGGCTTTATTAACTGTAGTCCTATTAAATGTTGTGACTTTGACTAAGTATACCAGGTAACAATCCTAGTTGTTGGTATGTGGTCTCTGCTCCATCAGTCTAAAAGTTGCCTGGATGCTCTATCATATTATGAGTGGGATTAAATTAAGAACACCACAAATGGTGCAAGGGGGTTAAGTCTCAGCACTATGAAACTATCTGCAGCCACTGCAGCATGAGTTCAATCCCCAGCCAGGTAGGTGATCCACAAGTCATAGTAGACTTCTTCTCTCTTGCCCGCTGCTTCCCTCTGCAGTGTATTTCAGCAGACCCTCCTGCTTTGCTCCCACTCTATCTCTGGTGAATCCTCTTACGCTAGTATCTCTGGTCTCTACCCCAGTTCTTGCATGCATAAAAAAAATCTTTAAAAGAAAAAAAAAAGAAAGAGTGCCACCACTGCTATCTGGAATTTAATAAAGCCCAAGTGCTGAAAACCATGTGGAGAATAAAGTCTATGGTTTGAGATCACTAGATCACTGAGAATGCAGTTATCTGTTTTTTACTGGGGATGAGGGTAGAAAGAGAATAAATTGTGACAACAGAATCTGACTACGTCAAAGTAGTAAAACAAACCAACTTATAGGAAAGATGAAGCTGCCATTGATGCAAATACCCAGGATTGCCTTGCAAATGATGAGCACAAAGTGAGGGGACCATGACTGCTGGCAATGTGAAAGGATTTGTAATTTAAAATAAAGTGACTATAGCATGTCTTTGGTTTAGTGACAGTTAAGCAGCAAATGAAGTAGTGGAGTTCAGTAGCAAACTTTTTTGTTTGGATTTCACTTTTGAACATAGATGGGAAAAAGGATTATATTGAGTCTTTTTAAGGATTTAAGATAGCAACGATATCATTTTTTTTTTAAGTTTGATTAACTTGACACACAAGTATGTACTCTAGAAGTTGGGGAATACAACTTCAGACCTCGTGAACATGCCAACCTCACCGTTCACCAAATCACCAGTGCTACAACCCTGTCACCGTCCCTCTAACTATCCCCACCTCCGGATCCCTAATTCCCTCAGGTAACCAGTATATTGTTCATAAAGTGTAAGAATTAGTCTTATTGTTTTGCCAATATGTTCTTGTTACTATTTGCAGTCCACGGATAAGTGAAATATTCTGGTAACTGTTTTTCTTTTCCTGACTTACTTCATTTAGCATAATCACCTCATGCTTCAAGGATCTATCTGTTTTTTGGTCCTTTTATCTTTCTAAATAGCTGAACAGCATCCCACTGGTAATATATGTCACATTTTGGTTTTTGTTGGTCCATCTCTTGGCTATTGTGAACAATGCTATTATGAACATAATAGGACTCCTTTCAATTTAGTGATTTTCTTTCTAATTTTCTTAAGTGAAAGTTTCTAAACTTCACACATGGAGCTTCCTCTTCTTTTCTGTGAAGGGCAATTTAATTTAGGAATGTGTCCTTAGTAGAGTTAAGTTAAAAGCAAAAAGGTGACAAAAGAAAACAGATATGAAATCTTAGATCATTTTGTTTGCATATGAAATTCAGATAGCAGAATACGGAAATAGTCATGTTTTAAATTATTAAAATCTAAAGCATGTATACATGATTAAAAAACATCAAATTTCAAGAAGTCTTGTCATTAGATGAATGTCAAAATGAATATAAACGTTTATATATTAAAACCCATCATACAGTATTCATTGCATGAAGCATCTATTTAAGGCATATTTTGGAGATGTTACTTTTACCAAGGAAAATTATAGAACATAGACTTCTTACTAGCTGGTAGTCTGATTCATCTGATTAATTATCTATAATTTTAGGGAATGATCTGCAGCTACCAATATGTTTAAATCTTGCAATAAGTAGTGAGCCTTAATCACTGCTAACCTATTGATTCTGATTAATACTGTAGTGATTAAAATGAATAAAGTGATGTTTAATGACTGAGTTCTTGAATTTCTAATGCAAATTTAGATTCAAAAAACATAAATGGAATGATATATGAAATATTTAACAAATTCTGGAAAGGGTTTTAATATTTTCTGCTTATTTACTCCTTGTGAACATAAATCTATAGGTTATATAGGAGTATGACTATAAAGAGAATAGAAATTTACCCATCTCAGATCTAGTAATAAACAAAAATTACTGTTGTATAAAATATCTTCTAAAGCTCTTTTCATTTACATGTGGACTTCAAAAGTATTGAAATAATATGAGCTTACATTTATAAAGATAGAAAATTTCCTTTTTTTAGAGCAGTTTTAGGTTCACAAAAAATCTGAGAGGAAGACAGCAATTTCACATATACCCCTTGTCCCATAGATAGTCTCTTCCATTATCAGTATCACCAACCAGAACAGTATATTAGTTACAATTGCTGAGCCTACATTCTTACATTCAAATCACCCAAAGTCCATGGTTTACAGTAAAGTAAATTTGGTGTTGTATACTCTGTGTTTGGATAAATGTCTAATGATTTACCTCAATTATTATATCATTCTGAATATTTTATCTTCCCTAAAGCTTGTGCTCCCTTAGCCCACCCCTTCATCTCCTGACCACCATGTGTCAATTGTTTTGCCTTTTCCAGAATGTCTTATCATTAAAATCATGTAGTATATAACTTTTTCAAATAGGCTTCTTTTGCTTAGTTATATGCACTTAAATGCTCTCCATGTCTTTTCATGACTTCACAGCTATTCTCTTTTTATTACTGAATAATATTGCATTGTTTGGATGTTAAAATTTATTAATTTATCTAACCATACAAAAACTTCTTTGAGGCTTTCAAATTTTAGGAATTATGAATAAAGCTGCTACAAAAATTATCATGCAGATTTTGATACTGACATATTTTCAGTTCCTCTGGGTAGATACCAAGGAGCTTGACTGCTGAAAGAGAATGTATAGTTTTATAAAACACCAATCTGTCTTCCAAGAAGGCTCTACCAATTTGCATTCCTGTTGCTGTGCACTCTTGGCAGCATCAGTTTCTAGACTTGGACAACCTCAGTAGGTGTGTAGTGCTATCTTCATGTTTTGATTTGACACTGCTCCTCATGATAAATAATGTAGAACATATTTTTATTAGCTTATTTCATCTGTATCTCTTTTTTGTGATACATTTACTAATGAATGAGACCTATTTTTATTTTGAGTTACTTTTTCACTCTTTAGTTTTAAATGTTCTTTATATATTTTGGAGAACAGTCTTTTATTAGAAGTGTCTTTAAAATACATTTGCTTCTAGTTGGTGACTTATCTTCATTCTCTGGACATTGTCTTTCAAAGAGCAGAACTTTTTAATGTTGATAAATCCCAGCTTATCTATTATTTATTTCATTTCATGCCTTTGGTGTTATATTTAAAGTGATTACTGATAGGATTGGACTTTTAGTAGTCAATTTAATGTAGTGTATGTGCATATTGATTTTCTAAGATGTACAACAGAATGTTATTTCATTACAATTTTTTACAAAATTATTAAAATAATTGCAGTTCCCACGGCAATCTAGGTTTTTCCCTACATTATCTCCTAGGATTTTTATAATTTTGCATTTTACACACTTTCATAACTGCTTTCTCTTTACTCATTACAATAATATACATGAAGTTATTTATGAACATGAATGAGGATGTTTTTATGAATATGAACAAAGTAAAATTATTGTTTGTCTTTGTTTACTACCTCCCACATGTATCCATGAATGTAATTTATTATTTGTATCCAGATCATTTATTTTAGATATATTTGCAAGAAACAATTTAAATCTTAAGTGCACTTAAAGTGAAAAATGGTGCAAATGCTTGTAATTCTCATAAGATGCATGCAACATGCTTATTTTAATTGAAACAAAAACTAATTTAAATGATCATAATTTAAACTTTTAATTAGGTATTTTCATTGACATCTTCTGCTAAATTATTTCACGTGTAGTTCTTAGATCTCTGGAATACCCAGAGCTCCAAGTCAAAACTAATTAAAGTTAGGTTATAAAGCCACAATTGAAATTGTTAACTTAATTGGTTATTTGGGAATTAAATCTTTCACAAAAATGTTTTCTTTGGCCTATTGAATATATCATTGATGTTTTAATAGTTTATTACATAATAAATCAGTGACAATTAATGTGAAATGTTGTTATGTATAAATAAGCCTAAAATGGATTATTATTTTATAAATGGAATAATTTTTCCTTGTAGGTTAAAGTTACTGAGAGAAATGAGTTCTAAGTAAATAAATCACTGGAGTTAGAATTATAATCAACATTAAATAGAGAGGCAAAGGTAATGAAAGAGTAAAATCCTATAGGGTCCAAATATCACAGACTAATTTAGTGATATTAATGTGCAGATGAAAACATTAGATGTCTTTCTAAAACATCTAAATTCAAGCTAATTTTGGACTCAAAGAAAAGCTATACAAATCTAACATAGTTTCCACATATGATACATCATCTTCTAGTGTTTTTAATATTATTTATTGTAACATTGTTTCCCAACATAGTATATGGCTAGGAAACTGAAGAAACCAGAAAGAGAGTATAGTGGGTGGAAGTAGGAGAGAGGGGGTATTGTGGAAGATTCCAGAAAGTTTAGTGGCAAGTATGGTGTGGAAACATGCATTTATTGAGGGTTGAACTTACATCCCCTAATCCAGTATTACCTCAATAAAATAAAGTTTCTACACTCAAATAAATAAATTCCTTATTTAAATTATAAACATATGGATCTTTAAAACATTTTGAACAAAAAGAAAGATACCAAATAATGCATTGTGGTTTATTTCATTTTGATGAAGCTCAGCCACTAGTCATACTAATCTATGTTAATATATACAATTTTTAAAATAGGGGGTACTTGGGGATAGTGGGGGGCAGATGCAAACTGAAGCTGGATGAGGTGATGGTGGAGCCGCTGACCCATGTCCCGAGTCCAGGTCTCACCACGACCTCCAGTGAGAGACTGTGGCGTCTGCCTGCCATCAGCATACTGCTGACTCTATTCATAATCAGACTTGTCTAGTCAATTAGACGTCAACTTTATATCCAACATGAGAAACAGCTGACAGAAACACTGGCTATACTGATTAAGGAAAAATGTCAACTGATTGATTAGCTTTGTACTGCTGAAAAGGAGTATGCCGAGATTGAGAAGTCTACAGAGAATGCCAGACAAGAAAAAGAGTCCTTCAATATAGCCAGCCTGACAGATACTTACAGAAAGTTGATGAGGAATAATTCCCAGCTGATGGAGGAATAAATTCAGTGGTTCAAAAACTTCAGGAAGATGAGCCAAGCACTTAAAGACGCAAGAAGAGATAACAGAGATGCTAAAAATGCTTGAGTTTATAGAAGGGGACATGAGAATCACTTCATCACAAGGAGCTTTTCCAAACCTGCAAGGAGATGCACAGCTAAAGGGCTGGTGGCCCCTCTCAGGATAGGGCAGGGTTACTTCCCATCCACTCAGTTCTACTCCCCAGCTGCCTGGTTGCCTCCTCCCACCTTGATGTCTACCTGAAGTGCATTTGGAAACAGGGAAGTCATCAACAGTATATTTTAATCTATTATCATTTTTGTCTTTGAAAACATTATTTTTCTTACTTATCTTATTCTAAACTAAGATTATCATTTAAAATCCAGGTGAGGGCCTCCCAGGTGGTGCAAGGGGGTAAGTATTGCACTATAAAGTATATGCAGACACGTCTGCACAAGTTTGATCCTCAGTCAGGGAGGTAGTGACCCACATGGCACATGGCACAGCAGACCTCTCATGTCTCACCCACTGCTTCCCACAGCAGTGTATTTCGGTACATTTGCCTGTTCTGCTCCTCATTCTGTCTCTGGTGAATCTCTCACTCCCCACACCTCTGGCCTGTACCCCAGTTCTTATATGCATTAATAAATAAATCTTTAAAAAAATAAAATCCAAGTGATTAATTATAAAAATATTATATATATAAACATTCTGCTCATTGTAGGGGTATGTTTTCTTGCCTTCCATTACAGCAACACACAAATTCATAACATTTTCCTTTGCATCCTTAAGTATTACTCTTTTGTTAATTGAATATTTAGAACCTTTGAGTTCCTATCCTTGCTGAAGTCTTATTCGCCCTTCCTTGCCCTCATGGATATATCATAAAATAAGAATTGCTGTACTTGTTGTTTTTACTTAGTTATCTTCCAATAAAGATCTTCATTTAACTGTTTTGCTAGTAGCCATGGTTGTGTGAGTCAACATATGTGTAATTGTACATTGTGCTTGAGCCACTGTTGGGTGAAATATTTTTGTCATGTTAGAGTTTCATATTATTTTGAGCAGAAACAAGTTTATTTCTGTGTTTCAGATGCATTTTCCTTTTCCAGTATTGTTTCCATTTTTTCTGGCACCAGGCAAGCCTAATTACTATAATTTATTTTGCCAGTTATAAATACTGACTAATATTTTATTTATTTCTCTTCATTTCCCAATATGTAGTGACAATTTCCATTCTTCCTTCCTCCAATCTTTCTAACAACTCATCTCTCTCGCTCTGTTTTCCTGTTAATACTATTTTGAATAAATATGAAAGGACAATGGGGAAAATATTGAGGCACGCTCTGCAATATGACCCACATAGGAAAATGTGTATATTGATGCTTTTAGTTTTTAGGGAAAGTTGTTTTGATCTGGAGGTCACAAAATAGAGTACAAATAATTGTGTGGTCAATTTTCATGAAATTATCTTTCATAGTATTATGTATATCTACGTATTTTTACATTTTAATATATTAAAGATAATTTCAAAGTTAATAGACTTTCTATATCTGTTATCCCCTTTGCATTATATAAGTTTTAATCATTATATGTAGTTTTTACTAACTTTATGTTTTTTCTAGATATTTTTTGTGTATCTAGAAATTTAGCAGTAGGTATACTGCTAAAAAGTATTCTTTATCAAGAAATACTGATATTTGACATTTACTTCATTGTACAGTTACTCAGTAAAATAATACATTGTTCTGTTTTAACACTATCTCATTGATTTGTACTATGCAGCAGACATTTTTAAATACTAAGTTTTAGTCTTTGGCACATTAGATTCTTGCAGACACTCAAAAATATCTCCTGGTTTCATTGTACAGTGAAACTCAGTAGCAAATGTAATTATTATAACTATATTAATATATACTTTTAATCAACAAATGAACAGCAGCCTGCTGTGTTAATTAAGTTTGGTACATGAAGACTGATTGCATTTTCTTAATTAAATATTTTTTTCTTAGTATTTTTTGCATTTACATATTTGCTGAATCATGGCAAGTATTACTAGAATTTACTTGGCTGTTTCTAAAATTTATACTAAGAAGTAAAAAAAGTAGCATATATAATCTGTCTTTCCATAATAAGAAGTAAGTGTATACTAGAAAAAAACTTTTATCATAAATTTAATAATTTTTCAGGTATTGCGAATCAAACACCGATGCAAACACGGATATCATAAAGAATAAAAAATACACCTAAGTTTTCATGAGCAAGGAAGGATTCTAAAGTATAGGCTAATTGTAGAAATTAGAGTGAACAGTAATTGTTCCTAGAAGGTCTAGTGGGCGTTGAAAAATTGTAGCAATTAGATTAATAGAAAGAAGGGGCTAAAACTGATGGTATGGCAAGAGATGTTTGGCACATAGATCTTTAATGGGTTTCAAAAAACAACTCCAAATACTGAAATATTGTATTTGAGAGGTTTACACAGTACAAAAAATAATGAGTTATAATAAACAGTATCAATTGTTAAAGAAATCTTGAAATAACTAGTGATTAATTATCCTGAGTTAATACATTTTTTATTATAGTATACAAAAAGTAAAGGTACATTGAAAATAAAATCTATGTAGGTTTTAAGTTAAGAAAAGTAAAATATTTTCTCAAGAAGAATTTAATATGAAGAAAAGAATTAAGTATATGAAAAAGAGTTTTCTGGATCAGAATGCAGAAACTGCTCTGATGTTTACAATCCAATTGCTGGTCTTCAGTAGCTGAGTACTTTTTAAGAATCTAACTATGGGAACTACAACAATGTCAGAAAATTCAAATTTAAAAAAGAATTAAGGTAAAATTCTGTATTTGGTTAACTCAAGAGAAGTGAAAAGACAAGTTACCACAAAGTTTCTTCACAGTGTGCAAATATATTTTCTGCATACTTTATAAAGTTTTGTTAAACATACAAATATTTTTAAGAACTGTAATCAATGTGATTTATTTATGTAATTGCTATAGTCAGGGGCAAATAAGAGAAATAACATAGAGCTTATGTATATGCTTATGTCATCATTATAGCTGTGGCTTAATACTTTTCTGCCAGTTATTGTCACTGTATAAGTTCTCTAAATTTATTTAATAGCTTCCTTTCTTATTGTGTATTTATAAAATCTCTGCTCTTAAAATGTTTTTGAATAGTCATAGCATCCATAATGTATTATGGATAGATTTATGGAAAGACTGAGCAAATAGGAATTTGTTATGAATAATTTATATGCAATGATTTTCAAAAGTAGTAACATACACTAAAATAACTTTGTTTGACCTCAGGTAAGACAAAAAAGTGTGAACAAAAAGCTGTAAGCTATGTAAATGTATGTGAAACAATAAAAGAACACACATTTTCTGTATGCTGTGTATATACCCTCACCATAACAACAGGAGTATAAATACTCCTTCCATTGTTCTATAATTCAGTATTACTGAAGTTTGTTTCAGTTTAGCGTTAAATGTATTAAAAATAATGCGAAGAGAGATAAATTGGTTGGGGGCAATTTCTTTTGCCCCTTAATCTTTAAGTCTCCTGGGGAATTAAAAGAACCTGAAGTTCCACACAGTTAGCAAAATGGAATCAGTATGTATAACTGCAAAAATAATATGAGGAGTAAATGAAGCCTCTTATTCTAATAAACATGCTTGAGGAAGCTAGTCCTGAAAAATAAAATTTCCTGCTTGAAGCAAATGCACTGTGAGAAATGAAACTCAATCTCCAGTTGTTTCACACTTGGACACAGGCAGAGGACTGCAATAGATAAATTGTATAACTGCTTCCTTTACGTTTGCTCTTTCATATTAGGGAGACCCAGAAGGAATAGGGTTATGGATGCAATATAAATGGAATAATTCTAATATGTAATAATGTCTTATTATAATTAAAAATTATGATGATGACAATGATAATAAACTGCAGCTAAGTGATTTTATTTAATCAAATATACCATCCCTCACTATTGTAGATAGAATTATAATTTTAAGGACAGTCATTATAATAAACATCAGCAATAGGCAAACATTTATGAAGTACTCAACATATGCCAGACACTAATTTTCAAGTGCCTTAACAAGGATTATTTCATGTCAACCTCATCACAACTCCATGAGAAGGGAAATACTATTAACTATAGTTTCCTAATATACATAATAAGATTTAAAGATTTATAGAAATGAATTGTTAACTATCATATAGGCAATAACTTCTGGATTTTAGAGCTGAAATCTGGTAATATAACAACCCACTTTTGATGTTATCTATGATGTTATCTGTGATGCTAATCTCTGCATTTGCTCACACTCCCAGTAAGGCCTATCAATAACTTTTTAAAAGCTTTTCTTATAAGATGTCTGATTGCATTATACACCCATTTTTTCTTGATGTGTTAATAAAAGCTATTCCATATTTGTTCAGAACAGAAAACTGTTTCTTATAAGAAAAATTTTGATAGTTATCTTCAGTAATATGAAACACAGTAGAGACACAGTTTTTGTTTGACTTATGTAAATTTTTTAAATATTTATTTTATTTGTATATACAAGAGCTGGGGTGGAAGCCAGAGGTGCAGGGGGTGAGAGGATTCACCAGATACAGGGTAGGGAGCAGAACTGGCGGATCTTCTGAAGTACACTGCTAAGGAGAACAGCGGGTGAAACAGGAGAGGTCTGCTGTGCCATGTGAGTCAGCTCTCTGGCTGGGGATCAAACTCATGCAGCAGTGTCTGCTGATTGCTTCACAGTGCTGAGAATTAACCCATTGTACCACCATGGAGGCTCCTGGCTTATGTAAATTTTTATCTCTAACTCACAAGTGTTTAAGTACTTTATACATTTAGTCCCTTTTAACCTATTTAACTTATCTGGAAGATAATAAATGGAATGCATTCACTACTTACTAAATAACCTTATTTACTACTTTCTTAATTTATTATAAGGTATATTACTTTGAAATTTGATGGTTTACCCATGGGACTTCTAGATTTGATAAGCTTGCTTAAATTTTCACATTCTTTCAACAAATATTCAGTAATAACTATCTTTGAGTTAAGTATCCATGGGTTTAGAACTAAGATTATTACTATTATAATTTTCTTTTACCCTTTCCATCAGATTCATTAATAGTGGATTTATCAACTTAATAGGCAACCAACTTGCTGCTAAATCCACTCCGTACTTTTCATGTAAAAAGTAATTTGCCTACTAAGTATAACATTACCAATATAACAATATCAAACTAACATATAAATGTTTTCACTTAATATTTCATTTATTAAACTTCAGCATTTTGACTGCAGAAAAGTAATACTTTAATAGCAGGCATGTTTTGATGAACATTTCATGAACATTACTTTCACTGGCAAAAATATTCTTGGGTGACCAATAAGTGCCCAATCTGAAAAACACCTTCAACAAATGTGATCTGTATCCTCTGGAGAGTGGTTTCACCGTCACCATGGTATATTTGTAACAGGGTGGTCCCAGGAAAAGGGGAAGTTCCAAAATCCTGGTTCCGCCCTAAGTGGGTGGAGCTGAGGAGGAAAAGAAGATTTCTGCAGAGAAG
>JAGFMF010011568.1:10156044-10166618 GCA_019455555.1 Galemys pyrenaicus | reverse complement strand
TAACTTAGTAACTATATTCTCTGTTCTTTCTTTATTGTACCCTAGTTGTATTAAAGTTCCTTTCCATTAAAGGTTTTATGTGTTTGTCTTAATGCGGCGATGGCAGAACCCATTCAAAGAGGGCAGGCTTGGGGGTTCTGGGGTGCTCCTCTCCCTGCCCTGTAACATATTAACTAATCACTGCAATGGGGAAAGATGAGACTACCTTGAGGTTGAATTATTTTTCTCATGAATATATTAAGAGAACCATTTTTCTTGTGAGAATATCAAGATATGCAAATACAATTAAACATAAATCTGCTAAATTAAAACTTTAAATATTTTTAACTACATAAGGTGTGGTTCAGGTCCAAATTTGACATCAGTCTTAGAGACATATTTAGGCAGTTAATTCCAATGGCAAGTGAAACAAAAACAAAAATAAACAAAAGGGAGAATATTAAGCTAAAAATCTTCGACCCAACAAAAGAAGCTTGTGTCAAACAGAAAAGTCATTCTACTGATAGAAGAAGATATTTGAACACCATATGTATGATAAAGGTCTAATATAAAAAGAACTCATAAAATTCAATGATAAAAAATCAAATCCCAATTGAAAATGCACTGAGGATCTAACAGACACTTCTCAAAAAAAATATTGATGCTAATAGGCACATGAAAAGATGTATCTCTTATTATTAGAGAAATCCCAATCAACACAGCAAGGAAATATCACCTTACAACTGTGAGAACTGCTTTCATCCAAAAGACAAGCAGTAACAAGTGTTGGAGAGGATGTAGAAAGGGGTATGAGTTGGTGCAGCCATCATAGACATAAGTATGGAGATGCCTCAAAAAAATTTAAAAATGAAATTCTATATAAGTCAGCTATTCCACTTCTGTATATTTACCCAAAAAATGTGTGAGTTATATACACCCCCATTTTATTGTGATTTTATTTACAATAGCCAAGATCTAGAAACAACCTTAGTATTCATTGTTTGATGAATGCATCATGAAGATATGGTACATATACACAATAGAACACTATCCAGCTATAAAAAGGATGAAATTCTGCCAGTGCAGCAACAAGAATGAACCTAGAATTATGCTTACTGAAATAAACTAGACAGGAAACAACAAACATTATATAAGTTCATTCAAATATAGTATATAGAGAAAACCAAGAGATGATCACAAAGAAACAAAAACAAGCTTTTTGGGATTTGAGGTAATTAGTTTATAATAGAAGGACTGGGTAAATTGGGAAAAGGGGGACAATGGCAGGTAGAAATATAGATATGGACTTTTAGAGGGGAATTTAATGTAGTATACACACATGTTAATAATGATGCACACCTGAAATTAATATAATGTTAAAATGTACAATAAAAATCAAATTAGAAGGAAAAATGTAATACCTACAAAATCACTTTGTCATGTAATATAAATTCACAAGAATGATACTAGGGAGAAAAAGTCACAGGAGCAATGTTCTGCTTAACAAATATATATCTTAGAGAAAATAGAGAAGTATTGAACATAGGGTAGAAAGGTCTCAAGAAAAAAAACAAAATATGTGAATTTTAATGGTGGATAAATGGCGATTTTTGATAGTTTTAGTAGCTATTGAGTAACTTATTCTGTTTATTCATAGAAACTATTGAATAGTTTAATCTGAGTTGATAAAGCAATATTATCTGTTAACTACAGAAACTTGTTTTTGACAACTGCCTTTAACATTAATAGTTTTATAATAATGGATTTTAAAAACACTAATAAAAACAAATCCATATGTTAATGTATATGGTAAATTCTTAAAATATAAGAATGTAAAACAGAACAAGCCCTTAAAGGCAGTATACACCATACTAAATAGTATGTCATTCTCTCAGGAAACTAAGATTGTTTAATACTGGTGTAAGATATCAATAGAGCTAATTATTTAAACAGATATTAAAAAGACTTTCAATAAAGTCTAATATCTACACTTAATAAGTAAATTCTCTTAAAATATTAAAGCATAAGCAGACTATGTAGCCCAGTGGGGAATATGTATCTCACACTACTAGTCAAAATGATATTTAAGGTGTAAATAGTAGAAATATGTCTTACTAATATCAAGAAAGAAATGAGATCTGTTATAACTATTATTAATATTCAGAATGTGTTCACCAGTACAACAAAGCCTGAAATACAATTAAGGATATTTAAATAAAAAGCTTACTTCAAATTATGTAACTCCATTGGTTTAGTAAGGATCAAAACACTCCTTTCATTTGCTCCCATAATTTTCCTATTCTCTTAATATAGGGGCTGAAGAGTTTTAACATTTTCAGCTTATTTAAGTGTGCTCATTTATTTTTTCTGACACTTGTATAATCAACCTCATTTCCTTAATTGCATGGGTTCCTGCAATTTATTTTCATTTTATGTCAAGTTAAAACGTTTTGTTTTTCTCAATATATTCCTTTTTCCTGTAGGAGTCTTCAGAGTGAGATAAGAACTCAACAGCTTCGAGGTCTGAAACAACCAGCTTCTCTCCATCTTCACCTAAGCTGAGCAGAATCTTTACATACAGTTCCTTTTCTATCAGACCAAAATCAAATGTATCCCTGGATTATAAATGTTGTTGACCTGCCTTTTTCCACTTTGGTTTGTCTTTTCTCAACTGTAACTTTCCTGAAACTCCTACTCAATAAGTTTCTCAGACATGCTCCCTGAGGAAATAAGCCATTTTTTTTTTATCTTTCTGCTTACAATAATTTGTCATTTTGAAACTGATCTAACACTGCTTAAAATATTTAATGCAACCTAACAGGTAATCTCTCCCCATTACTGTCTAAATTATTGTGTAACTGTGTAGTATAGATTTCTCAACCAATGGTCAACTTTTATTCCACCTTCCTTGACTGAGAGTGTATCAATAATTTCTTGAACTCATTCTTCTTCCTCAGAGACCTATAAACATTACCTCTCTTCCTCTTAATAGACTTAACTTGAATCTAACTAACAACTAACAAATCCTGTAATTTTTATAATAATAAAAATAGCTCTATTTTCTAACTAACCATTTGTAATATTTAGCTATATTAATATTTTCCTCTTTTTTGTTTAGTTGGCCACCATGATCTACATTTATTCCTTTCTTGCTTCATCTTCAATTCTGAGTTAAAAAGTTAAAACCCAGATGTGCGGTTGCACTTTTGTTTGATTTTGCTTTTCTGTGTTTATTTGATTTTGGAACTCTGTTTCCCCTTGAGAATATTTTAGGCTGAATAATTTCTGGATTCAGAATATACCACATGAAAGGACTCTTAAATGGTTTTTAAAAATGAGTTAAGTTATAAAGGTCCCAAAACATGTTTTTTTTATTATAAAAAAGGTTTTCTACAATTAGCTTTGTGCTTTTATAAACTTTATCACACACTACAGAGTTTCTAAAATCATAATACTAGTGTTAGCTGGAAAATGATGGAGAAAAGTCAGTCGTGCTCTGAATTAAAATGCCTTAAAAATTTGTTCATCATCATATCAAAAATCCTAAGATGTAGAAGTTGAGGTCTAGCTTCATCTAAATATGTATTTTTATTATTTCTACAACCAAAATTTCATATATCAAGTATTATTGTTACAGGGCAACTTTAATATAAAATGGGTTCCCCACACTGGGTTCTTTACTCGTGCGGTTAGAAGACTTAAAAGTTCCAATTTTAGGTACACGTGGCAAAAGTTATTAGCACGTTTTATTTTATGAAAGAAAGGGGAATAAAATAGTAATAACACTAAAGGAAAAAGAAAGGGATACAGATTTACAAATACCCTATTAGATTTAAGCAATGGCACGTTGAGGGCTGAACCACCTTTCTCCCTAACATTATGACCCAAAGTCAAATATAATTTTATATTTCTGAATAAAAGGAAATGTATATCTATAAAGACAAATGCATATAAAAGCCTCCCTGAATTTAAGCTCACTGATATCCTCACAATATATCAACCACTAGGTGTTCAGTCTCACAATGTAAAGTTTCGAGTTTCCGTGGGCACCCCAAAAGAACAAAAAGCGGACACAGGGATGCAACATTCAAGTAGAGCTTTACTATGCCTGCATGCAGGGGCCGGCCATCCAACTGAGACACGCAGGTCTAGCTGGGGCAATTGACCCCTACAGTAAGAAGGCGTGAGCTTATATATATAGCCAATTTCCCACCATTACATAGGTTGCAGCCAATAAGCTGAGAGGTCAAAGCCCGTGCAATGAACACAGCAAATAGCTTTAAAGAGAAACATGTTTCAAAAGTTTAAACTTGTACAGGAGATCCATTTGGGCGGGCACATTCTAAGATAACATTCTAAGATAGCAAGTTGTTTCATAGCCCTGCCCTTAACCGCCCAAGGGAGTCTAAAGTATGGGACCAGCTGACCTACTAGATAAGGAAGTAGGCCTGTAGGTCGTTTGTCAAGTTTCAGTCAGCTAAGTTTAGACAGACTTTGGCTTTAACATGTCTCTGGCTCCAACAATATATCACCCACTAGGTGTCCCATTTTTCTGGTTTTCCACTTAAAGAAGCTGAAATCTCTAGAGAGATAAAAAGCAACACTTACTTAATCAAAAGAATTAAACCTTGCTCAAAAAGATACTTTTTTGTCTACCCCAAAAGACAATCTTGCTAACTAGTTTTGAAATCTTCAAGAATTATGTTATGACCTGTGCTTAAAGACAAAAGATAACATCTTATTTCATATTTCATATATGAACCAATTATATATATATATCAACCATATATCCTATTATAAGCAGCTGACCCTCTTCCAAAAGGGGTGGAGTCTACAACATGGTGTGACACTGTTTTTATGTGACAGCTGACACAGCCCGTCAGCTCATCTTACATTTCAGTTGTGGATATGACATACAATTATCAAAAGCCCAAAATCTCTTTGACAGGTGCCATTTTTTCTTTTAAACCCCTTTGCACCAGCAAAGGGAAATTGTTCATCACACAGGAAAATCAAACTAGAAAGAGTGGGAAGTAAATATTCCTCCCCAAAATAGACAAATGGGGGATAGCACTGATCAGTCCTATCACAAATGTCCTAGTCTCTTGATTTTTAATTGGTGCTTGAATTCTGTAACCCCCACTCCCCACCAAAATTCCCATGTAGAAGCATTAAGCCCACAGTATTTGGAAATAGGGCTTCTAAGATACTAATTAATGTCAAATCAAGCCACAGGTATAACCATATTCTTATAGGACTGAAAAGGGTGGGGGGGGCGGTGACAAGAAGGAAGAGAGACACAGAGAGAGATCTCTTTTCACATATTCACAAAGAGGAGATCATGTGACACCTAGTGAGATAACAGTTACCTAAAAGCTATGAGACAAAGCCTTCTAAAGAAAACTATCTTGCTAACATCTTTGTTTTAGGCTTCCTCCAAAACGGTGGGAAAATAATGTTCTGTTGTGTAAAACCCTCAATCTATGGTATTTTGTTTATGGCAGACTTTGATAAAATAGCTTGGTAACTCTGAGAGACTTCTAAGAAGGGTTTAGACTCTACTGACGTTTTGAGGTAGTGCTAAAAATGCATTAGATGTGGGTGTATCTGTTGTTTTATTTGATGAAAAATTCATAGGTATTATTAATATTATGTATCATACCTTATTGTTTACATAATTCTATAATTAACAAATCCTAATTTTCTTGAAGAATTGTGTGAAAATAAATATATTTTTCCATTCCTGTTAGTGGAACTTCTATATTCTAACCATGGACTCCTTGTGGGTTCAAACATTACAGAATAAAGAATTAGCTGTTCATGGTTGAAAATGAATTTTGACTCCATATTTATTTATTTTGGTATCTGGGAGAATAACAATGATCTTCGAATACTCATATGTAAAATGAGAAGAGCAATAATACCTATTCAATATAGCTATTGTATGAAGGAATGATAAAGTTCTAAGTAGGGCTAGAGCTATGCAGAGGAAATGCTCAATAAATGCTGATGATTGTTACTATTATCTCATTATTAGCACCTGAATGAGAAGATATCTGAAGCTTAGAAAGTTTAACAATTCACCTATTTATGTTCATCAATAATGGCAAAACCAAAATCTACACACCTGCAAAATCACCTGCATAAACCATAAAGGAAGGCTAACTTAAAAACAGGATTGCAATCATCAATCTCAGGCCACTGTGGAATATGGCAGAACTGATGTCCTTCTAGATTTGTGTGTGTATTTATTTACTTATCGCCTCATCCACAATCAACGATCAAAATAAAATTTGACCTCACAGCAGTTATGAAAAATTTATTCCTGAATTTTCCTGAGACAATATGAACTCTTAAATTTACAATCTTAAACACAATAATTAGGAATTCCTTAACGAACATCAAGCCATATTTTTTTTTGCGTTACAGGTCAGTAGAGAACGGTTTCTACATATTTAGTTAACAATTCTCTTAGAGATTTCTAGCATATGATATAACCAGATGAGTATCAGAAGTGTCAGTAAGAGAAGTGCCATGTTGCACAAACCTAGGAACCGCTTCAGATCACAATCTATGTGAATAATATTACCATGAATAAAACCATGGTAATATTGTACAATGAAAAACCTTCATCATCAACTCTGAGTTCCTAATTGGCAGCCCCTTTGAAGTAGGAATAACATGGTTGCTATGAATTTAAGTTCAAGTGACAAGAGCTTCAACAGTGACTGAGCACATGGGAGCAATCTACTAAAGTCATATAATGAACTATTTACGGAGTAGAAAATTTTGGTTATTGCAATCATGTAAGTTATCTTTTAGAGATGATATAGAAAGTAATCCAATATTATAAGACTCTTAGTACTATAATTATTATTATTATCATCTCAATAATAATTAAGGGTGAGTAAATATATCAAATAAAATTTTAAGTAAAATGATTTTTCTTTCTAAAATATCAATGTGTCCTAACAAACATACTATTGGGGACTCCCTGGTGGCTCAAAGGACTGAGGCGCAGCACTATAAAGTCATCTGCAGCACAAGCTTGATCTCAGGCTAGGGAGGTGACAGACATGGTGCAGCAGACCTCTCCTGTCCCACCCCCTGCTCCCCTCAGCAGTATATTTCAGTCAATCTGCCTATTCTGTTCCCCACTCTGTCTCTGATGAATTCTCTCACCCCCCATACCTCAGGCCTGTACCCCCATTCTTGTATGCATAATAAATATTAAAAAAAACATACTACTACTACAGGATATGAAAGTAACACAGAAAAACTCAAAGGAAACTAATACAACTTACTCAAATATTTATATATGAATATTCAAATAATATTAATATATTTGAATTGTATATAGGTAGAATCATACATATTATCATTAGATAACTTATATTTCTATAAGCTATCACTCTGCACATGCAGCTGTGTTATACTCAGTTGCAACCAACCACAGTATTCATACTCATACATTCTTATATTTGTAACAATGTTCTCACACAGATTCTGCCACAATTTGAAAAAGGATAACTCATAATTTAAACTTCTATTTTTTAAGTCATGTTAAATTTATACTTATTACAGATTACATTTTAAAAAACTGCCTTATTTGTTTACTTATAGATTTCTTCCCACCATCACAATATTATTTTGAAAGTCTGGGTAGTATTGCATTCTTTAATATTTCACACTGAAGTCAACAATTCATCTATTAATGAAATTATAACATCTTTCTTTTTTATTCCCCTAAATTAATTATGTTGTAATTATCAGATATGGACACATACACATGTATAGTGAAAATTCTTACTTTATGTTTTCCTATGTAATGCCAAACTAGACTTTAAGAAGGTTGAACCAAGTCATAATTAAACCAAAAGAAAGCAAAGTATTAAATTAGCCAAGATTTAGTTGTTTTTTTTTTTTTTTTTACTCAGGTGTGACAGCTAAAATGCCAAAATGGAAACAAAAGTCCTCAGCAGCAGAGGTATAACATCTATGCTAAACAGGTAAAGTAGTAGCACAAAGGAGGTTTGGATAAGCTTATATACCACATTTTAATTGGCTCATTATAAAAATTTGGAACATGATTAAACAGAAATGGCCAAAAAGTGAAGCCTTCTTTGAAGAAAGGCTCTGAAGACTTCCAATTACACCCATCTCTGCCTTAACCTTCATCGAAGCAAGGTCTTACGAGAGCCAGAGGTGAGGTGAGTGAGCTGCCTCCTATACTACAACCTGTGTAACAGGCAATACACTGATGTCTGACATTGCCTCAGTAGAGGAGAAAAGCAAGAGTCGGGTAGGACATCTGTCATGTGAGGACTAAAGTGAATGCATCTACATTTTCAGGTTCACGTTACACAAAGGTTTAAACATTTTCTCAAGGTCAAATTGTACAGTAGAGCAGACTCCTGCATAAGATATTTACCCCTCTAGGAGAGATTTACCTGCTAAAGGCAATCAGATATACCAATTTCCATTCACATGGAAAAGACAGTATGTGGTGTTCATAGGAAGCCTGGGGCCTATTTTAAGTGTTAGCTGCTATCCGTATAACCAGGAACCTGGATGCACAATTAAAACAACAGAAAATATTCTTCCCTTCAGCTTCTCCCTCTTTTCTCAGACATTGATCTAGCTGTAGTAATAAAATAATACCTACTGAGGAAGGGAGGAAGTAGAAAGAATAAAAAGCCATAAATTATCTGTTCCAACATATTGTCCAACAAACTTCAGAGTCTAAATAAGGTCTGAGCTCAGGAAGAGGTTGAGAGTCAGAAAGGAATTTGAGAAGTGGAACACTTTAAACTGAATGAGATATTGCAATTTTGATGATGTATTATGTTGGAATGTTAGAACTGGAAAATAAGATTTAATAACAACTAAAATTGTCCATAAAAGTCAAAATATTTGCAAAGATATGTGAGAGAGTTTGAAATGTAATAATAAGAAAGAATATGTGGTAACTGCCCTTATAATTTGAAGGTCTTTTCCTTTGTCAATCAACAGGCAGCAGCACAGCTATAAGAACTCTGATATAATAATATGCTTCTAAATGCTTTGTATGGGGCTTTGTTCTCTTTCTCTGGAAGCATTTAGATATTTTCTCAATTTGTTCCTTAAGTTTTAAGGTTATTGGTTATTCTAGCTTTCTATTTTGTCCTTAATTTTATTGTTCTTAATTTATTTTCTTAATTCTATTTTTATTTTATACTTTTTTAAAAAATAAAATCATCCCTGCATATTCATACTTCCCAAAATATGGGTAAGGATTGTTGAAATTGCTCATGTTTTTCTAATAGTGAACATTTTATTTCATAATATATCTTTTTCTAGTTTAAAATTAATTTAAAAAATGAATATCCTATACAATGAAAAAATTAAAAAGATGTGTAAAAATTAAAATAAATAAGTAAATTTCTATGTTTTTCTGCCTTTTTTCCTCAGGGGAAACTTTTTCTAGTACTGCCATTTTCCCAAATAAATTATGAAATAAGTTTCATGATCTTCCAAATATTCGATCTTTGCCTTACATGCACTGATTTTGTATTTATTTACAGAGTAGGGTAATGGTTTTTATATTAATATAAACATACATAGTAACATATTCCACATGTGTACTTTATACACTTTTTTAATTTCTTTTTTTAATATTTTATTTATTTACGCATACAAGAGCTGGCGTACAGGCCAGAGTCGCGGAAGGTGAGAGGATTCACCAGACAGAGTGGGGAGCAGAACAGGCAGACTGACTGAAACACACTGCTGAAGGGAGCAGCGGGCACGGCAGGAGAGGTCTGCTACACCATGTGGGTCCCCTCTCTGGCTGGTGGCAGGGATCAAACTTATGCTGCAGTGGCTGCAGTTTCCTTCATAGTGCGTTGCTTAACCTGCTGTGCCACCAGGGAGGGCCCTATAAATACACTTTTATATTTTCTGCAATGTAAACAAGAATTAGAGAAAGAACCAAAAATTTTATTTGATAATTTCACCCCTCTATGGTCTTCTCTATAATGTCTGAGGTTCCTGACACTGAAACTCATCAGGTTGGGACACTGTCCTATTCAAATAGAGACAATTAAATGGGTAATTGAGGACTGGATGCAACTATCCAGTAGGTTTGTTAAGATCTTGTCTTGTACACACAGAGAATTCAGATGAGGAAAATAAAGTATACATTGTGATCATGCTATTTTGTTCCCCTTTCCTTGCTGCTACTGCTGCTGCTCCTGATTTCCACCACTGCTTTCTTCTTCAGCCCCAAAGGCTAAATAGATTTGTAAGCTGGGTCACATAGCAGCATTTCCCTGCACCTTAAAGTTTCAGAGCCTGGAATCTATGTATTGATTATGGCATACACAGGTTTATACAGACTATAGTAATTTCTGCTCTGTATTCCCTAGCTGGTGGTTTAACACCTGATACTTTTCTAAATAAAGTTTTGATCAACATCTTTGACCCATTAGATTCATCCTAGTGACTAAAAAGTATGGATACATTTTTTTTATTAAAATATTTTAAAATTTACATATACTTGCCATTAATTGTAATCCCCATGTATTCCCCATCACCATCTCACCAGTGCACCATCA
>JAGFMF010011568.1:10143979-10155922 GCA_019455555.1 Galemys pyrenaicus | reverse complement strand
CCTTTGGTTCCCTTATGTTCCTCCTAAGGGAGGAACCATCTGGTATTTTTCTTTTGCCTTCTGACTTGCTTCGCTAATCATAATCCCCTCCAGATCCAATGGATACATTTTTAAACATGAATTAATTTACCCATATTTTCTAAATGTGAAATCACCTAGAAATTAAACATATATTTATAGTCACTAAACTTTGCTAAAATTGACCATGTTTTTTGTTGTTTATATTATTTTTATATTTCAAAATTGCAGAATAAAAACTCAATAATTTCTAAGATAGCAATCATGAACCACCTTGAGAATTTACTTTAAAAGTTAGCTTATATATAACTAATTCCTCACATTTAGGTAATATATATAATGGTAGATATAATTTTCAATTCATTAGTGAAATACACTAGATGTATTTCCAGCTGGATTTTTCCAAAACTTTTATTATGGCTGCTTAAAAATGACTTAAAATGTAACAAATATAGTTGCATGATAACTAAGGATTTTCACATTGTCCAGTAAATTCTAGGTGATGTTAAAGACAATTTTAAAGAAAAAGGTAAAGGTAAATGAGATTCTTCAGTAATACATTATTTCATGCAGGAAGGTAGAACAAAACAATACCTCAATGTCTCTTTCAGTTTTATGTCTATTCAAAATTTTCAATGTTATGTTATATAGATGGTGAAATCACCACTAATGTCAGCTATTTCCTGGTTACAAACACTGCTTTTACTTATTTTGGTTGAGTTCAATCACCACATAACTTTGTGACAAATCCCAGTAACATGATATTCTTTCTAGGTAGAATGTCCTGCTCTGTTACTATTTAACACACAAATTAACATTTTGGAATTTGAGCTGACATAAAATACATAGGATTTGTCTTTAAATACTCATAAATCATTTGTCTTTAAATACTCATAAATCATTATGAACAAATTTATCAGAATCAGAACAATCTGAAAATAGAGACAGTTGAAAAATGATTCTAGTACGCATAGTTAAATAAGAACATTATATGGTGTCATTTGTGCTCTATACATCACACATACCATAAAAACTTTAAAAATTTGTCACACTGTACCTATTATGTATTATATATATATACTAATGCATATACATACATATGTTTATGTGTGCATATATAATGTTGTAGTATAAATTAGAAATAAAACTGTTCATTTATAATTTCTACTTTTATTCTCAAGTCCTACATACCAGGTTACTTCAGACCACAGTATAATGCCATGGGTATACATTAAATGATTAATTTTTGCCTGTGAAAGAATCACTTTGAAGAATATTCTGAGGACAATAAAATATAGTAACAAGCTTAATGCTTAAAGATTTGCTCAAATTAATTTGGAATGATCAGACCTTTCTAAATCTGTCTAATCAGTACTCACTCTTATTTATCTATCTACCTGTTTAGCTAAGTAGCTAGCTATGTACAATCTCTAATATGATTTGCTGGCAAAAACATAATTCAGGGACCTAAGCAGGAAATGAAGAATCACAATTGTACCCAAGCTTTGTTATACTCATATATATTCCACTTGACATAGTGTTTTACCTGAATCTGTAGCCCTGATATTCTATTAATAACATTTATTGGAAATTTTCAACCAAGGTAAACAGAATTTATTCTTCTAAGTACATCATTGTTTGAAGGACATTAGCAATGCATAATTTGTAGAGACTCTGCTCTTCATGACTCTGTTTTACAAGCTACTAGACATGCCGAGGTAGTAATTTATAGCCCCAAATCATGAACCTCATGCAATTGAGAGGAAAGACATTTATTCCTCCACACATAATATTATAGCAATTTCTGGGGAATGAAAGTGTGAATAAATATAATAACTTAAGTTTATGTACTTTCTATTATAACTTTAGAGAGTTAAAAGGTAATGTAGCTGGTCTGAGTTTCTGGCATGTTCAATAAAGATCAAAGAAGAGGGGGAAAGAATATGTGTATATTTTGCTAAAATAAAACAATGTCATACTAATATATAAAATATATATTATTCTGTATATAATAATCAGGAGTGTAATTGTATAAGAAAACTCAGTAAAGGATACGATTGTTTTTTATATGATGCTTTCTGGAGAACAAATTACTTCCTTGCTTCCACATTTGTTTAGTGTTTCTAATTAACTTCTGAATCTACAATCTAGTGCTTTGATATGTCATGCAACAAATTATATAACACATTGTATATAATGCAAGGACACAGGCAGCAACCCCCAATTAATTATGAAAACATTATGTTGATTTAAAACTATATGAATTGTGTGTTATTTGGAAACACTAAATATTTTGAGATACTGAGCTACTCAGCTCAAATATCTCATTATTTGTAATGATTATACAAATTATTTTTATTTGAGAGACCAAAGAACAGGATCCTGTTACAATGAGAAGAAATCATGTTTATAATAATAATCAAGAATTTTAAAGTTTCCAAATTTGTATTAGCAAGAGTTGCAGTGAAATGAGAAACAAAACGGTAAATTTTAAAGTATAATCTCAAAGCATTAACTAAAGTGTCATCTGTAGATTCCAAAGTAATTAGGCTTTTTTTCCATCTCCCTAAATACAAATTCCTTAGGACAACTTTCTAGAAAATTAAAGATCAAATTAGAGACAAAAGCATATGGCAACATTACTATAAAACAAATGGAGAAATGGGAACTTGAGCAGTAAGTGACTTTCTGCTTACAAAAAAAGACAATCAAGAGCTGGAGTTGTAATCCAAGTCTCTGGCAACAGAATTTCACAGTATTCAAGGTACATAGAATTGATGGTCTTTTCTAATCTAAACTCCATTATTTTACAGAATTTTTGGCTCTCAGCAAGATAATAATCTCTCTTAGTCTTAACTTTCCTATTTAAAAAAAGAAACAATATCTGAAATATTAAGAAAAAGAGCAATAATAATGTGTCATGAAAATGACATGAGATAAACAAGCCTGGAAACTTGGTGAGTTAAGGCTTTAGTGTAATGCTCTGCACAGACTAAATAATAAGCTTTTTTTTTTTTTTACAGTTGTTTCTGTTAGTGTTATGAAACCCAGCACAGTGCATTTTCTGCTAGAACTGTCTAACTCAGCTGTCAGTGTAGAAGTTTCTTTGTCCTCCCAATCCGTATCAGAATAGTCAAAGGGAGCCAGTTACTAGGCATGCCTTCTTCCCTCATTGCTGTGGCTGTGTCTCTGGGTCTTGAATATATCGCATCTACACTTTCAGTATCAGTATCCCTCCACAAACTCCCTTAGCATGTCTTCTTTCACATGCCTCCCTTTCCTAAAGTAACAAAATCCCCAAGTTGTTTGAATCAAGTTTTATTCTGTGCTTGTACCTGGTGAGTATTACCTTAAAACTATCACATAGCCACACTGTGTGTCTCTCTGAATTCATCGAGGCTCTCAACTCTGCCTATAAATTCTCCCATATTTTGATGCAATTAATTCATATCTTCTCCTCAAACCTCAAATTTTCAGTGCTCTCTTCTGAAAATTCTTACCTGGCAAAGATAATGACATTGTCTCAACTTTCCTAATGAAAGTTAAAACAATCACTGAAGAACACCTTCATTTTTTTTACCAACAAGTAAATCTGTTCACCTAACCTAGACCCACTCTCACTGCATTTCCTCCAGTTACAGTTGCCAAGGTGGCAACCCTCACACTAAAAACCAGCTCACCCACTTATACTGTGGCTCCCATTCACTTACACTTCTCAAGAGGCTGCTGCTGTAACGCCCCCTTCTGCGTATGAAATAATTTATTCATGTGTAATTTATATAACTATGTCCTTGTATTCATTTACTACAAAGAAAAACAAAACAGAACAAATCAAGGTTATAACTTTCATTTATTACATATTCCCATTTATGCAAACTCTATTTCCCTTTTTTCATGGAAACACTCTTTTAAGAATCATATATTATCTATAGTAATTAAGTTCTTTAACTCCTAATCCCTTATCTACTCAAATTGAGTTTTCTAGATGACTGTACAGATAATAATCTTACCAGTGTCACCAATGCCTTGATCTATATTACCCATGATGATGTCTCCTCTTTACCTTAATTGACCTTTCAGCAGAATTTCACACTTGAAAATTCACTTCCTTTCAAAAACATTGTTTCCTGCTGCCAATGATGATGCCACACTCACCTGAATTTTCTTTCTAGTCATTTAATTTTCCTTCTTAAACTGCCTGTCTGTTTAAATTTAAATTATACAGTTGCCCAATTAGACCACAGTCTCCTCTTTTTCTCATTACTCCATTCTTGGATGATCTAATTAAAGCCCCATAGATTTCAAATGAATTCAGTGCTATCGACAATGTGTTGACTCCAATTTCAAATCTCTAGTATTGACTTTTTCATTAAGCTCTACCAGAACATTTGTATATAGAATCATTTATTTGACAAGTTAGCCATTATCTCAGATACCATATAGACAAAATAAAACTCTTATTTCCACTCCTGAAAAAAGAAGCAAACAAACCACTGACCCCACCCAAGCTCAGAAAAAGACTTAACTGATCTTAATTGTTCCACTGTACTGTGTAATCTACCTTCTCCACCTAGCTCATTTAAACACAAAACCACATTTTTATGTTTGATTCAACAAGTGATATAAAAGGTATCACCACATAACCAAAAGAAGAGGGAAAAAAGGAAAGTAGGAAGAAAATGCACAACACAATTAGTAAAAATTAACAATCATTAAATTTAGGGGTGTAAACATTCAAATAAAAATCAGAGTTGATCACGTTGCATAAAAAGTAAGATTTAAATCTATACTTTATATAAAAACACAAATATTTAAAAATGTAATGAGGTAAGACAAAAACAGAATAATAATATTTACCAGAAGCTGGCAAAGTAGAGGAAAGAGGAGTTATTTTTTAAATTGGTATAGAATTTCAGCTTGGCATGACAAAAAAGATCTAAAGATATTGGCAATGACTGTGCAAATTTGTGGATATAGTTAGTGCCACAAAACTTGGTAAAATGTTAAATTACATATATATAAATTACAATAAAGAATTTTTAAAAGCATTTCATGTTGGCCAATAAAAGGATTCTGATGTGGCTGTATTAGTGTCAGAATAATAGAATGCATAATAATTGGCAATGACTGTGCAAATTTGTGGATATAGTTAGTGCCACAAAACTTGGTAAAATGTTAAATTACATATATATAAATTACAATAAAGAATTTTTAAAAGCATTTCATGTTGGCCAATAAAAGGATTCTGATGTGGCTGTATTAGTGTCAGAATAATAGAATGCATAATAATAATCTCAAAGAAAAGTAATTTTATCAAAATACAGGAATAAATTCAATAGATCAAATTATCTTAGACATGATTGCACCTAATAATATATAATATTTTTTAAAAACTTATCAAACCTAAATTATCAACATCAAACAAGTGGATGAAGAGTGGTATATATACACAGTGGAATAGTATTCAGCAATATATATAAAAGAATGAAATTTTGTCATATGAAAAAACATGGATAGAACTGGAAGAAATATGCCAAGCTAAATAAGTCAGAAGGGAAAGGACAAAAAATGGGTGATTTCACTCATATGTGAAGTATAATGAAACAAAATAAAGCAACAGACAAAACAAAACAAAACAGGGACTCCCTGGTGGCACAAAGGGATTAAGCACCTAAGCACTGCACTAGGAAGTATCCACAGCCACTGCAGCATGAATTCCATCCCCAGCCAGGGAGGGGAGCCACATGGTGCAGCAGACCTCTCCTGCCTTGCCTGCTACCCTCAGCGAAGTAAGTCAGAAGGCAAAAGAAAAATACCAGATGATTCCTCCCTTAGGAGGAACATAAGGGAACCAAAGGAGGATCAAGGAAAGGAATAAGAACAATAATAATAACAATAGCAGCAATAAAGACACAAAAACTAAAAATGAGGAGACAAGGACAGACTGGGGATACTTGGTGGGGAGGGAAAGGGGAGGGTTGAGGGAAGATGGGAACACGAGGGACTGAGGTGATGGTGCACTGGTGAGATAGTGATGGGGAATACATGGGGATTACAATTGATGGCAAGTATCAATTATATAGTATTATTATAGTATTTTTGTGATCTAAAATTTAAAAAAAAATATATTAATAAAAATAAATAAATAAATAAAAAACAAAAAACAAAGTATACCCTAGAAATGTGGATGCAGAAGTGAGGTTTCCAGAAAAGTAAGGTAGAAGGAGTAGAGCAAAGTGGGGAGAGCCACAGTAGACTGTTAGAGGAGCATTAGTTCTTTGATGTGGTAACACCAATCTAAAGAGGTTTGACTCAACACCCCTTAGCCATATGCAGTATAGTAAACAGATATTACCCCAATAGGAAGACACATTTTTTTTAAATAGTATATCAAATTCAATCATAGAAAGGATAATATATTGTGACTATATGGGATTCATGTAAGGATCACATGATTGCTTCAACATTCAAAAATCAAACAATGTAATTTACTATATTAACACATAAAAAGAAGAAAATATGCTCATCTTAATATTCATAGAAAGCATTTGGTAAAAATTACCTTATAAGAATGTTCAGAAAATTAGAAATAGAAAAGTACTTCATCTTGAAAAAGAGCATCTGAAAAACCTACAGTTAAGATTATACATAGTGGTAAAAACTGACTATTTTCCTTCAATGATAAGTAACTACCAGAATATGCCCTCATTCATCATTTCTATCCACAATATATAATAATCTAGACTGTGCATGGAGGAAAATAAAACAAATATCCACATAAGTACTGAAAAACAGACATGAAGTGGGATTCCAAACTGCTTTAAATAAGGTAAATTAAAATAGCATAAACTTATCCATTAATAGACTGTATTTATAGTAGTTCAACTTAGTCTCCACCATGCATGTTCATATGGTTATTGATTTCTGAATTTGGGTGACCATCTGAGGGTTTATGGTATAAAGTAAAGAGAAATACACACAGAAAGTATATTTTGTGATCTAAATTTTAAACAAGAAACTTAAATGGAGAGAAAAAGCAAACAACTGCTAACCTGACATTATTAAAATCTTTTGTAAAAGACATTGTTATGCAGGAAATCATTAGGACAGTTTTCATTTGTGAAAATAAACTTTTACTTATAACTTTATTTTACTATAACCTTATTCCAACTAAGTAAATTCACCAAGCAGATTTCAGATCATCACAATCTCTTCTACCTCCATTTGGACTTAAGTCCCTTTTATAGTCTATCTCTATACACAGCCTTTTGAAATCAATAGAAACTCCCTGTTCAAATGAACAATATGAGAGTAAGAAACCAAATGGAGAGAGTGACCCTTGAGATAGTATTGCTCTTGAAATTGAAAAGTTATCTTGGTTATTACAAAACACATTTCCTATTTCAAGGGCAGTAAAGTTATGTGTTAAAGAGTGTTTCTAAAACAGCCTTCATATTCAGCCATTCACTGGTGTAGTAAAATTGAATTGAGATTTTAAAAATGACGAGAATAAAAAAGTAATAGTTTTAAAATAGTTTAAGAAACTGGTTAGTAAGGTATTAGATTGCAAATTTCTATTTTAAAATAACTTTAGAAAACTAATTCATTAAATATAATGGAGAAATTTTAATTACATATTTTAGATATTATGGTAAAATAAATATATAATATTAAGTTTGACACTTGAACTACTTTTCAGTGTAAGATGAAGCAACATTAATATTGATTGCATTCACAATGTTGTAGAAGCATAATCAATGTCTACTTCCAAAATTTTTCATCACTCCAAACAGAAATCTACATCCCTTAAAGTGACTTCCCACCCCTCCAACCCAGTGCCTAGCAGGCTTTAATAATGAACTGTCTGTCCCTTTGAATTTGACTATTCCAAATATTTTATATGAGTGGAATCATACAATCTCTGCAAAAAAACAACTGTCAGTCTTGCAAAGTATCCCTTTTATATGGTATGCAGTTTCTTTCTTGTCCCTTTCAAGATTGTCTTTTGTTGTTTTGAATTTCAAATTCTGATTATAAAGTGTCTCAGTTTGTATCTCTTTCAGAATATCCTCACAGCTTGCAGAAATTCTTGGGTATATAGTTTCATACATTTTATCAAATTTGGGTATTTGGGGACCATTACTTTATGCATTTTTTCTCGCTTCTAAGTATTCCCATGTTAACGTGTTTGATGGAGTCTCATAGGTCCCTTAGGTTCCTCACATTTTCACTCTTATCTTTTCCATTCCTCAAAATGTACACTTTTAATTGCCTCTTTTTCAAGTTTTTTGACTTTCTAAAAAACATGCATTTGTACTTATCAGCTTCAGAATTTCTAGCTTACTCCTTTTTAATCCTTGTTCATAAATTGTTCTGAATTTTTGTTTTTTGTATATGATTACCCTTACTTTGTTAAAGTAATTGATTTCATACCTTTTAATAATTTTAATGTCTGTACTCCATCAGTATAGTTTTTTCAAATTATTTTTCCTATGAATAGCTTTATTTTCCTCTTTCTTTGTAATTTTTTTTCTTTAGGATAGAACATTTTCAGTATTGTAATAATGGGATTCATATACAAAATTTTGGAAATCAGATTCTCCCCTACTTTGGGACTTACTTTTATTTTTTACAGAATCCAGCAGTCACATCTTTTCTTACAATAATTTTCAACATTATTTTGGCAAAGTTTGAGTTTCTTATGTGTGTGATAATTGAAGTATCTCTTATTTTTTTACTCAGTCTATTATCTGACACAGTTTCCTTAAATATTTAGATCAAAAAAAATGTTGTAGATGCTATTAGAGAAGCAATTATTTAATTTTTTTAATTTTATTCTTCTTTATTCATGTATATTTGACATCATTGTAGTCCCCATGGAGTTCCCACCACCAATTCACCAGTGCACCACCACCTCAGTCCCTTGTGCTTTCTGCCCTCATCTCAGTCCCTCTCTCACCTCCCCCCACCCCACAAAGTGCCTTTGATTTGTCTTTGTCTCTTTATTTTTGTTGTATTGTGATTTGACTTTTTTATTGTTATCATTATTTTCTTTGATCCCTTATTTGGCTCCCTTATATTCCTCCAAAAAGCAATTCTTAGGGAGACAAATCAGATGTATCCACAGGGACCCACTGGACTAACCAAATCATAAAATTCCAAATCCTTACTGTCTATCTACCCTTGTAATGTAATCTTTCCCCTCCATAATTTCAGAAAACATGAGAAATGGAGATAGGAAAATGTGCATTGCTCTTTTATAAAAATTCACCAGCTCTCCCTTCATCACACTGATTTCACTTGGTTGCTGTACGTGATCAGTTGCCCGATTTCCAAAAATTGTAACTTTTCATAGCTTTTTCAGGTTCATGGTTATTACAGGGGAGGGAATAACATCTGAAACTTCCTATTCTCCCATTTTCCATGATGTTAATCCTAAGTTATGTTTCAATTTATCTTTCAATCTATCGTACAAACATTTAAAGCAATTTGCTCTAAACACTATTTTAAGTGTACAACAGTGTCAATATAGCATGGACTTTATAAAGAATATTTAGGGCATCACAAGTAAGTTAGTCCATTACTATCCATACACACTTTTTACTAACACTATCTCATTTTATTCTCAAAACATCTTGCACAAGTATTATTGATTTTTCAGAACTTAAATAGTAAAGATTACAAGTTAAATGATCAATTATAACTTGTAAATGGGAGAAAAGTCAGGTCTCCTGAGTCCATTGTCTTTTCAATAATATAAAACTGCTACTATTTAGATATTATTATTTGGGTAATTTGAGTAAAATATGAATATAAAATGTGTAAATTGAAGAATCTATAAATTTTTCAAGACAATTTTATACTGTTATCAAAGTTGTCATTGTTGTTTTCAAATAAGGGAATGATCACTTTTGCACTGTCTTATGTAATGAAAGCAAACATCCCAGGGGGAGCACATTCACTTCTTTCCTAGATGGTATTATTCTAAAACTTGAGAGACATGTCAAACTACTCATATCTAAAAATAAGAATAAAATGGCCAAAAATGCTTTCAAGATTTTAGTTGACTTGTGGAACTTTTGAGCAGTTTAGAAATGTTAGTTATCTGAAAAGACTGTTTTACTAAAGTCAGCATTATATTATTGCTAATCTGCTCTATGTAAATAGCAGCAACTGAAAGATGACATCTAATACACATAACAGATTTCACATTTTTCTGCTTCGAGTAGGAAGTTACCAGTTTTTTTTTTATATAAGCTGGTCAACTTACATATAAACATACACAGAGCTCATATCTTAAACCACTATGCAGAATGTTCATATTTAAAGCTTTGAGTCCTGCTAGCCATTAATATCATTTCACTTTTATTTCATTATTTAATATCTCTCAAAATGTATGATTTATTGAAATATTACCTTCATACACAGTTATTTTATAGAATGCTAATTTGAGTGGTTTCATTTATTTTACGCCTAACACTTTATAGCTAGCAAAATTAAATATTTTTTTCATAATTACCATTTAACAGCAATCTCATAAATGATCTTATTCTTTCTAATAATATATTTATAATTTTGTCTGCATTTGCTGTACACCAATCTATAATTATGACAATTTGTTTTATTTCTCTCCAAGATTTTTGTTTTTTTAATTTTTGCTACATAAGCTATCTAATACTGCATAAAAGCTACACAAAATTCCTCTTGATCATGGTATATCTTTTTTTTAAGATTTATTTATGCATACAAGAACTGGGGTATAGGCCAGGTGTGTGGGGGGGTAGTGAGAACAGATTGGTAGAGAGACAGATTGGGGAGTACAACAGGAGGATCTATTGAAATTCACTGCTGAGGGAGGGTGAGACAGGAGAGGTCTGCTGCATATGTGGGTAGCTCCTTGACCTGAGATGGAACTTATGCTCAGTGACTGGCAATAGCTTGATAACACTGAGATTCTAACCCCTGGGCACCAACAAAGACTCTGGTGGTATTTCTTTTGGTAATGCATATCATGTTTGTACAGTCTGAAGGGGATCTAAGGGATTCAGTTTCAAATTGTCTCACCCACTTAGCAACTTAGTTCTGTACTCAGCTACAAATGGCAAAGCAGGAGCTGCAGCTCAGGATCTCACTTTCTCTTTGCATAGCCTTCCATGAGCTACTTGAACTGACAGATAGCAGGGTGGTGGGTTCCAACAGTGAACATACACACATCAAGGGCAAAAATAGATGACTTTTTTATGACCTGCCTTTGAGATTTGTAAAATATCACTTCCAGCAGCTCTCTGGCCCACCTGTAGTCACCGGCATTTTTTTAATAGAACTTTTTCCCTTGCAAAGCAGCAGCAGCATCTCTCTGGACACCTGGTTCTACCCAAGGGCCTCTCTTAACTTTCTCATTTTCCTAATGATCTCATCCTTTTAAAATGTAAGAAAAAAATCACATTTACTGCATTCCATTAGTTATGGTAACATCAAAATCATCTCAATTTGAAAAGGACAGGATTTATGTCATATATTGGTTGGGTGAGTTAAAAGTTTCACGAGATCATGTGAAACAGAAGATATTGTTTCAAAAGTACATTTCAAATGTATTTCAAAAATACAATCTATCAGTTATCTTGTAATAACTAAAATACCTATGAACAAAAGCATTACAATGGGAGATTTTTTTTTCAAAAACACATTTGAAATGTATTTCAAAAGCCAGATGTATTGTTCATATTCTCTATTACAATGGGAAAGCTTATAATATTTGACTGTAAAGTATAATATTTTGCACTAGATATTTCGATCAACTTAATTGGCCAGATAAACTTTTTTTTTAAGATTTATTTATTTATGCATACAAGCACTGGGGTACAGGCCAGAGGTGTGGGGGAGTAAGAGGATTCACCACAGAGAGCAGGGAGCAGAACAGGCAGA
>JAGFMF010011568.1:10069099-10143929 GCA_019455555.1 Galemys pyrenaicus | reverse complement strand
CACAGCAAGAGAGGTCTGCCGCACCATGTGGGTCTCCTCCCTGGCCGGCAGCAGGGATCGAACTTGTGTTGCAGTGGCTGCGGTTTGCTTCATAGTGCATTGCTTAGCCCACTGCGCCACCAGGGAGGCCCCCCCCAAATAAACATTTTAATAAGCTTATACATGTTTCGTATGAGTTAGAAATTTTCTGTTATCACATATTTATCACAGAAAAGATTTTGTTCCCTTACGGTATTTTATTTACTTAATTTCATTTATATCTTTGACTACACATCTGTAACAAAGATTGCAATTTTCCTTTTAACATCCTTTTTATATTTTGGAATTGAGTTCATGATGGTTTTATAAAATAAATCAAGATTTGAACACTCATTTTTCTAAGCTCCACCAAATATTTTTTCTGTAATGATGTAATATCAGTAAATAAAATACTGTGTAGTCATTTCAGCATGGATTTAATCTCAGATAGGTTTTATTGTGAATTTGAGTCTTTTAATAAGAATAGGGCTCTTCAATTTTTCTTTTACATTGTGTTCTGGTAAGTTATTTTTATCTTTGGGAATGTGTCCATTTTTCCTACATTTTCAAATATATTAGTATAGATATGTTAATAAAATCTGTATTTTAATATTCTGGATCTGTATAATATTTACTTTTTAAATTCTGGCATTCATTTTATGTAATTATTCTTATTTTATTGTTATATTTGATTGTTTATAAACAACCAAATTCTTTTTTGATTCTCTGCATTGCATTTTCATTTTATTATCCTTTGATCTTCTTATTATGTCTTTCTACATTTGGTAGATATTTCTTTCTACATTTGGCATTTCTTTTGGGTTCTCAATTTTTTTCTCTTGTAATGTTTTATCAGGTATTAGAATGTACATTCAAATTGAGAACTGCTATGTTCTCTGGGAGACCAGAACCATTTATTATTATGAAATATTCACTCCTAATTACAGTGCTGCTTTTTTTTGTTGATTACTGTGCTTAGTATCAACATACTTCATAATTTACATTTTTCTTAGTAATTATGATGTTAATATAGAAAATTCTACATGACCATAGCAAAATGGCACTTTTAATAGCCTTAGTACAATTATTAAATTAAAGCTTTAGCATTGGCACAATACTATTAGGTAAACTGAGATTTTATTTAAATTTCTACAGTTTTTCCAGTAATGACTTTCATCTAAGAGCCATTCCAATATACTACAGTGCAAATAGTTGTTATGCCTCCTTATTTTCCTCTCTAAGTAAATAAATGATATGCTACTTCTAATTCATATTTATTTCTAGCTGCAGTATTTCAAAGTCCCAAATTAAAATGTGAATGCTTTTTAGGTAACCTTTGTTTCTCCCCAACTCATCATGCCGTGCACTTTAATACTCCAATTACTGCAAAGTTCTCAAAAGCGTTGTTCATTGTCTTGTCTGTTAAGCTTTCTTTTCTGACTCACCTATGTATTTCCACCTTTTGGATCTTCTCTGGATAACATATTACAACAATGATACCTCTCCCATGTGTTCTGTGTGTTCTGGGTGGGAGAATTTATCCAAAGTATCTTGTCTGCCATTGTCAACGTTGACATCTAAAATTTCTTAAATGAATAAAAACTGAAATATAGAGTTGCTCTACAGTCAGCATCCTGTTAATCTCTAAAGCAGCTAACATATTAAACAACATAAGTGCATTCTTTCATTCTCTAAATATTTATTGGCATTCTAGGTTGCATGATAAATTCAAAGCAAGTGAAAAATGCTCCTTTTGAGTTTACTGTAGTTTCTGTGTTAAAATGAAAGTCTTCTGTACCAATACACTAAAAGTGTGAATAAAAACTCATCACCAGCAAGTATTTTTCAGTGTCTACTATTCTTTCATGCATTCTACATAACTGAATTATGGGATTGGGAATTTCAGAAAAAAATCATAAACAATTAGTAATAAGACAGTTATGGGCAAGTCTAGAATTATACAATATGCTCAAAATATGGGACTATAAAAAGAATAGGTACTTGGCAATTTTCCTAGCTTCTATCCAAGAGCAAAATATGCCACTGCTCCATCTGGAGTATTTAGCAAAATGTATTTCAGTAGTTTGATAAAGATGGAGTGGGAAGACAGAAAGTAGGGCAAAATCATAAAACAAAAGTAGCAAATGTTACACTGACAAGACTTTTATGTACCAAAAAGTCCAGAGAGGAAAAATGTCTTGTCTTACTAAATCTTCTTCACTACACCATATATCACTCTGGAGCATGAATTGCCAAGTTAGACTAGCAAAAGAACTTAAGTCTAACTCTACCAGTAGCTGAAATCACTCACTCCCGAAAAAATATTACTTGTATCAGTAAGAGTGAAAGGTGTAATACTAAGTTAGCAGAACCAAAAAAGCAAAAGAATTCTGATGATTAAAAAGTAGATATTACTGAAAAATGTAGAACATTCAGCATAGCCCATCACTTGTAATCCACAAAGAAAAATGAAAGATTTTGTCATTTTTCTTGGGGACTCTCAGATTTTAAAATCTAGTCTTGAAAGTAGATTTTATTCATCTCCATTAAAAAGGGTGCCTATATTTTTAGTGATATATTTTTATTTTTGAATTGCATTATTTTCTTGAGGTAACAACAACTTATAATTCTGTATGTGATTTGGGGGTGCATAGGTTCACACCTAGAGAGATTTTTAGTTATATAGCTTCATCACTAATTTGCTACTAACTCCAAAATATCACTATAAGTCAGAACTTATGGAAATGACAGTAAACAGAGTAACTGGAAAAGATAAAACACATTTATCTGTGCCACGAGAAGTGTTCAAAAGTGTTTTAACATTATTTCTTTTATCAAGCTAGCACTGATCAATGAATGAAAGGATAAAAATAGCTTTGGTATTAGAACTAACTAAATAAGGACCTCCCTGCTGAAGCAGGAATTAAATCTTAGTGCTATCAAGCTATCACCAGCCCTTGTGACATGAGTTTAATCCCTGCCAGGGAGCTGACCCACATGGCCCAGCAGACCTCTCCTTCCTTGTCCACTGCTCAGCAGTGAATTTCAGTAATTCTGCCTGTTTGCTCCCCACTCTGCCTTTGGTGAATCCTCTCACCCCCCACACCTCTGTCCTGTACCCCAACCTTGTGTGCATAAATAAAATAAACCTTTTTTACTAACAGTAATAATAACATTCTTGATCAAATAACCAATTTAAGTGATATAAAACAGACAACATAGTTTTGTAGCATCTCTTTTTGTTTTTAAATTTTTTCTATTTTCTAAGCCAAAACTAAAAGGATCATTGACAGAGAAATAATGTATACATTATTTTAATGAAGAGATTAAATCTGTGCTCCAGCACCACCCACACAATGCCTCACCAGCAACTATCAGGGGTCTACAGGATGTCAGACTTTCAGTAACCTCTCTAATATGATTTTTGAAATCAAAGAAAGTGGTGTTTATTGTACACACTTACCTTTATCTTATTTTTTGAAGGAATATTGAGTAACATTTTTCAAACAGTCTTTATCTCCATCTCATTGAGCACAGAATACCTATATAACCCCTGTCCACACAACCCCATCTCCTGGACACACTTAAATGCAGATAACACTCTGTTTTACACAAGACTATTCCCTACACACACCACAGATATGAACTTTTATTTCAGAGAAAAATAAAATAAAATAGAAGCTATGAGAACTGCAATAATATTTCTGTTACCTTTTTTGTGTGTGTCTGGTAGATTGGAAAATGGCTTTCAAGAGTTATTCATCTCCTAAACTCAAAAGGTGATCCGGCTATCTTACATGACAAAATAGTCTTTACGGAAGAGACAGTTACGGAATTTGACAAAGGGAGATATTTCTGGATTATCTAAGTAGATTAGACCCAGTCTAATACCACGAATGCTTAACAGTAGAGCATGCTTTCCAGCTGGGAGTTAGAAACAGATATGATTGCTAGAAAATCGTTAGAAAAATCACTGAAGGTATACAGGCCTCCCTCCCTCACTGCATCCCTCACTCTTTCCTTCCCTTCCCTCAGATTTTCTCCCTCCTTTTTGTCCTTCCTTCCTCACTCCCTCTCTCCCTTCCTTCTCTTCTTTTTCTTCTTCTTTTTATTGAGGCAACACTGATTGATGACATCTGAATGTTTTAGATGTATACACCCCACCAAGGCACAGACATATTTATTTTAGCCCACTGAACCTGTGCCAAATTTCTGACCAAAAAGCTGTAAAATAATGTTTTTTTTTTCATTTTTAAGTCACCAAGATTATGCTAATTTCTTATGGCAATGCTATAAAACAAATATAGTGGATATATATATATATACAAACATTTGGAAATCTGTATATATGATGTAATAAATATATATGAAGTATACTAAATTAGAAATTATACACACTTCATATCAGTGGTTATTTGTGAAAGACATGGTCACTAGTTTTGACCATAGATACAAAGGAAAGCCCAGTTTTATCAGCTATGTTCAAACTTCCGATTCTTCTAATTTTCAGTGTCCTTTCTAAAGAATAATGTTGCTTAAATAAGGAGTGTAACAAATAAATTAAAATGTAAAATGAAAAACCCACAAATTTGTAGAAGACAGACTGAAATCAGGATAATTGAGAAAACGTATTTGTAATACGATTACCCGTATCATCCTTTATCTCTATTTCCACTTTTCTGGGTGTTAAGCAGAAATTTTGGCCACCAGGGTAAATCCTAATTAGTTAAATCATCTATTTGTGTAGATGAGAACTGCCTAAGGTCTAGGTTATTATGACAGTCAACTGAGTTTATACCACGCCTGATGGAACGTATTTGCAAGGAGTGTTAATTATTATTATTGTTATTTCTGTTATCTATAAATAGTCTTCCATGGAAGATCTTCATTTTATATACTCTTATCTCTTACTTTATTAAATTCAGCCTCTTCTGCATCTTTGATTATGTGAAACTTCTCTCAGTTTTAGCAAATGTGTCTTATGACTGCTTTAAAAACCGATTCTAAATGGAACTCTCTACACTAATTGTTGTATCTATCCATGATTACATAATGCTGAATTTTATTTCCTTTTCAATTTGCTGCCAATTTTGTCTTTATTTCTGAATGACATCAAGCACTTCCAGGAATTGAACCCACTTCTGAAATTTAACCTTTTAGAAGGGGGTAGGAGGCTCTCAAGAGTCTTGCCTTTTGGTACTTGAATAATTAGTGTCTGCATATTCTGAAAAGCAGGTATTTCTCTCTCTTTATTTTGTATTGAGAAGAGCCTAATTTGCTTCCCTCATTATTCCTGTTCTAACTCTGATATGACTGCTCTAACTGTACAAGTAAAATAACCTCACCATAAATATTGTTTCCCACCCTCCATTTGACTAAAAGCTCAAACACAGGAGTCCTATTACATGTGCTTTATTAAAATAGAAGATAATTCTTTTAAGTATGGATGAGAGAAAGATTTTCATAAAATGGGTAAAGGAGTTCCCTGCTTCTAAACCTAGAAACCTAATTTTTTTTTATTAAAATGGAATTTCAAATGACTCTAAGTACAACTAACCTTTTTTTGTTGTCATTTTAAAATTATCAATTTACTTAAAACTCATTTCAGATTCTTAGTAAATGAGCACAACTTTCTATCCATCTCACTTATTCCTTTTTTAAAAATTCCTTTTTTATGAATATATCAGGCTTTGTACCTGGATATAATTTAAAAACAGTATATCTATGCTCTTTTAACCAGTGTTAAAAAATAAATATCTATTGGGCCTCCCTGGTGGCACAGAGGGTTGAGCACCACACTGTGAAGCATCTGTGACACAGCAGTGCGAGTTCGATCCCTGGACAGGGAGGGGACCCACATGGCACAGCAGACCTCTCCGGCTGCGTCTGCTGCTCCCCTCAGCAGTGTATTTTCCTTGACCTGCCTGTTCTGCTCCCACTCTATTTCTAGTGAATCCTCTCACCTCCCACAACTCTGGTCTGTACCCCAGCTCTTGTATGCGTAAATAAATCTTTAAAAAAAAGAATATCTATTGATGAATCAATAGATATGAAATTTATAAAATAATACAGCAAAATCACAGTGGAAGTAATAATGAGTCCTCCTTGTCCAATTGGAGAGAATATTAAGAATAAAAGAAATAATTATAATTGGAGGGAAAAATCAAGGGTAGGAAAAGGCAACAGATAAGTATCTATAAAAGTAATCACCAATTTAGTGTACATGGAACTTTATTACCATTATTTCACTGACTACAACTGTGAATAAAAATATATATATAATTGTTTGTATTTAATGATCAACTGCTATGCACAAGTAGCATCTCTAAGCATGTAGTATTAGTAATTAAATTACTTGTTACAAATTGTAACATAATTTCTAAGAAAAGTGAGTTAAAAAAATATTCCAGAGGAATAAGCATTGCAGTAAAAGTTCAGGGAACACAAAAGTTGAATAAAAAGCATCAACGGAACTCTTAAATGGTAAGAAAGTTAGATTGCAATCACATTGTACACAACTTAAATGTCACAGTAATATATTCAAATTTGATGACTATGATTAGGAGTCATTAAAATGATGTAAGTAGAGTGCAAAGCTGACTCTCAGAAATGTAACATTTTTAGAAATGTAGATGTTTAATTCAATAGTATGGGCAAGATACTAGAGAAATAAAAAATAGGTATAGAGAGTAAGGTAGAAGTAGAAAGTGTTTCAGTGGCACTAAATTTGATACTGAAAATACTGAGAATAAAAGGTCAATGGTAAACCCTGGAGAGGATGCTAGAAATAGAGATTTTTTAAAGATATGAGCAATGCCTGAAGCTAGTAAGCACTTAAAGTTAAAAACAAAAACAAAGGAATAGAATGAAGACGATAAATGCTGGAGACAAAGATTCTTTTAGGAAAAAGAAATGGAAAGAAGAGTAAGAGAAGTAGGTGTAGAAAATATTCAAAACTAGGAAAAATTTTACTATGAAAGAATCTTCAATGTCAAAGGGGTGGATAGGAGCCAGATAATTTCTGTTGGTTTTTGAAAATATCAAGACACTTATGATCCTTGAAGGCACCAATTGAATGGAGCACTGGGAGTGAAATTCGATCATTGAGGATTAAAGGAATTGAATGGTTAATAAAAACAAAATTCTGTTAATACACTCAAGAAACTTTCCAAATAATGAGAGGAAAACAGATGGAGGGAATTGTTTGAATGGTGGAGGGAGAGTTAATCTAAAGACATTTTAATGAAGTACTTTCAATAGGTTAGCAAATTAATTATGATCAGAGAATACCAGATGCTCAGTAAACACTCTTGAATTCTTTTAGAAAATAACTTATTTCTTATCTGTGGATTGTCTCTACAGAAATTTTTATATTTCTTGGGTAGGACTTTATAACAATATTTTAAAATTAGTAAGAAATGGAGACATGAAAAATATGAAATATAAGATTTTCAAATGTCATTAAATGAAAACAAGAACAGTTTAAAATAGAAATTTTCTAGTTAGTTTCCAAACAGTCAAACAATCAGTAACAATGAAAGTGCTCATTGTGTTTGACTTTTAATGAATGTAATAATAAATAATTACTGGATTATTTGCTGCCCTTAACAATGTAGCTAAAATATGGTCTAAGAGGTACATGAAAGCTTAGGTAATTTCAAATATAAAAGTATATTTGATATACTTATATATGTATGATACACATATATAAGATAAACTTATATATGTATATATATCTAGATATAAGTAGATATATTTCAAATACTTGTTTGTTCAATAGTAATAAGCACCATAGTCTGAGGTATCATTATCAAATATTATCTGTGAAACTATACACTAATGTGAATGCTTATGATTTTATCTTAATAGTTATCCATATTATTTACCTACTACCTATTAATGTCATATTTTTAGTGTTATTTATCTTTAACTCATACTACCCTTTATGTAGTAAAAACTTATTTGCACATGCTACCTTTAAAATTGAGGAAGTTTGAAAAATACTATACTGAAGCAGGAAGTTGCTAAATCTGCTATTTGGAGTGTGCTGCTTGGAGTCTGCTACTTCCTGGAGTGGAAAGTTCCTGAGGTGTGCTGTTTGCCCAAAGTGGTAACAATGGCTACCTTGACCCCCTTCCCGGAACAACAAAGAAAAAGAAAGCCTATGATGGATGGGTAACAAGCTTCCTCATACAGGCTGTATAAAACCTTACCATCCCTGTAATTCGGGGCTTAGACTTTTGGGAGTTAGCCCACTGAGCCGGGGGGCATGACAACATCTCTCTCCTCCTCCCTAAGCGCCACCTGATTTCTCTGGGAAATCGCTGTAACAATAGGAATGTTTATTAAATTTTCCTAATAAATATAGTCATCATACCATAAATGATTTCTTCTCAAAGACCATATTCGATTTATAAGACTATTCCAGGAAAAAATTAGGGCCACTGTACAAGCCCCTCCTGGAATCACCAGTGTAGGTGAAATTAAGTGCAGTCCTTCATATTTAAGCATTTAAATACCGTATGTTGGTAAATGCTTCATGACTAGGGCTTGAGTCCGGTATTTTCTTCAATTTTCTTTTATCTTCTTAAAACACACATTTTTCAGGTAGCTTTCGAGTGCAAAATAACTTTTACAACAACTTATCAAAACAAAGTATCACATTCCCCTACTCTTCACAATATAATTAAAATTCAAAAATGAAAATATTGAGTCTTAGGTAGGATGATAAATGTGCTAATTGATAATGATCCTTTCTTTGACAGAAATAGCTTTTAATTCACTTATCCACTAACAAAATACTCAAAAAGTTTAAATAATATTTAAAACATCATTTTCATTTATGGTCTTTCAATGAAAGTAAACTATGAATTGAAGAGTCAGTTTTTACTTCTAGTCCTCATGCACATAGCACCCTACAGCATGACAGACCCAGTAAGACTGAAGAATTCTGTTCCCACGGGAGAGTGCTGTACTCGTTTTCCATTGCACCATGTCAGCCCGCACAATTATTCCTCAGGATTTTATTGATGCAGCTTATCTTTTCTATTTCAAACTAATTTAGCAGCAGCAATTTATATTTAATATACTATGGACAAAATAAAGTTTACAAAAGCCTACATAAGAAAATAAAAAGCACTGAATAAGCAATTAAGGGTTTCCTGCTATTTTTTTCTATCTGAGTTACTTTCCCGCGTGGGAGGAAATAAACTCATGGCAAAATTACCAGTGGATAGAGGGCACTGACAATCAGGTAAACTTTTGTAAACACCCTAATTGTGCTTCTCGTTAGTTGTAGAAATAGTTTTGTTTTGTTTTTCCTGATCTCTACAAGACCTTTATTAAATTAGGAGTACTTATGTGGAAAAGAAATGTGAGGATAGAGGAGCCACAAAATGACAATTTAGGTTTCTAATTTCATCCCATTTAAAATGAATCTACATAATGTTTTTTGGCCAACTGCATACTTCCATGTTTTCTCCACTCTTTTCAGGCTCATTGCCTTAACAATAGACTTGTGAGCTGAATGGTGGCAGGACAGCAAAAAAGAAGTAAGATTTCTGGAAAAATGTGCACCTAAAATAGTGAATTCCAGGTAACTTCATACAGCTGTGGTTCTCATGATCCCTGATTCATAACTCTCAGTGATATACTGGTGGAAAGATAGGTATTTCAGTTTCTGAGTTTTATGAGAAAATAAGGAGATTGCTTTCTAGCAGGTATTCCTTATTTTTTTTTTTATCAAACAGTTGAGCGTATACACACACACACACATACTCTAGAAACTCCAATCTCAGATTAAAAGCTAACTGCATTACAAAGGTTTATAAGTTTCTAGGTACCCTATTCTTCATTACCCTAACTTTTTCTATGAGTATTTACACTGCGCTTTTTCTGTTTGGATCACTCTGAAAAAGACTTAGCTTCCTTGCTTCATATCACATCTCAAAGGCCATTTTCACAATGTTGCCTACCTTGCCCATTCTTTTTAAAACTTTAGACCATTTCTACATTTAATATTTTCCTACTCAGTTCCTTTATAAAAAACACTTATTGGGCCTTTCTCGTGGTGCAGGGGTTAGAGTCTCAGTGTTACCAAACTGTCCCCAGCCGTGTGACATGAGTTTGATACCCCACCAGGGAGTTAACCCACATGACACAACAAACCTCTTCTGTCTCACCCAATGCTCTGCTCAGCAGTGTATTTCAGTAGAGCTGCCTGTTCTGCTCTCCACTCTGTCTCTGGTGAATCCTCTCACCCCTCCACACCTTTGGCCTACAGCCCAGTTCTTGTATGTATAAATAAATAAAAATAAAAATAAATTACTTATCTTGTTTTATATATAATGTGATATATTTATTACATTTATTTTTAGTTTATTTCTCCAATCTGATGTAATTCCAAAAAAAAAAAGTAGGTGTTTGCTTTTTATTTCATTCTCTGAGTCAAATAAAATTAAATAAAAACCAAAAATAAAGATTGTATAGGTTAAATAATGCATAAAGGAATAGAAGAAAAGGAAACAAAATAAAAGAGAGAGAAAAGAGAAAGTTGCAAGGAACAAATAAATATATTAGGAGCTAGGGAAAATGGTAAGAGTGGAGATTAAAGAGTTTGCTCTTTTCCTTTGGATTTTTTTTTTATCACAATTGCCCTAATGAAGTTCCTGCCCATCCTGTGGATGATGCTATGCCAGAGACAGTGATCAAAGACTCCCTTTCTCACACCTTCATCACAAGGACTCTTACCCAGGATGTCAAAAATGCAGACATTATCAAATTTAGACTCGTGTATTATCTCAGACAGCTGATGCTTCTGCTGTCATCTTTGTACTTCTGTCAAAAAAATCATGCTGACATGTCTATTTTAGAATTCCTTTCAATCTGAGAGAGATCTTGTCCTTCCATAAGTTTTATTTAACATGAACTGGTTAGAAGAACAGGGACTTATCCCCTTAAAGGATTAAGTGATGTTTCTAGTATTTGAGTTCTCTAGATGCCAGAATCACCTGCTTCTTAGGCACAAAGAAAATATCTAAAAAAAAACAGGAATTGGAATATGTCTGTATATATCAATTTTACTGGGAGATTTTAAATTTCAAAGGAAATTATCAGTATATCATATTTTTAAATATATAAGTAAAAAAGGAATTGGGATTTGTAAAAACATACATTTGTATGACATCATTTTTAAAATGCAAAGTCCAATGTATTTAAATACACTTTATAAAGGTGATTTTGCTGGGCTATAGTAGTAGACTGTGGGTGCTTAATTATGAGAATGTTATGGTAACAGCACCAGAAGGGAGGACTCTACACTTCCAAAATGCAAACAACAAGTATAAACTAATGCTACCTCGATTAAAAAAAAAAACAACTAGCTGAAAACTTCAAGTTAATCCTTCAATTTTCAGCTTTCAGAAACAAAAAAATGATTTTGCACATCAATTATTATATTACTGATATAAAATGTCACTTAATATACTTAGAGGATAAAATACATACTTAATAAAATTCATCTTTATTTTGAATGTGAGCATAATTTAAAAATAAACAAATATTTATTTTACTAATGATTATTGATATGCATGTCATATTTAATTAATGTGAGCTTAATGATCTAATCTGAGATAATTAGAATTTAAAGTTATACTTCATGTACTTTGTAAGCAAAGTGAAATATCATTACCCTGGATTTCTAACCTTTTATAAAGCAATTTCATCAATCGTTTTAAAGAAATACTACCTAAAACTTTAGAGCTATTAATATGCAGATCAAAGAATCAAGATTCAAAATAAATCATAATAAGGAAAATATCTATCTTCTTATTCCTACCTGGAGTCAATACAGATTTTTTTTTTAAAGAAAAATGTGTGTCAAGTGGCCACTGGTAGCTTTCTAATTCATTACCATCAAAATTATATCATCTTTCTGAGTGTGTATGCGATTGGAAAAGACAAGAAAAACTAATGTTTTATGAAAGATGAGAAATTCCTAGGAACGGTTTTAGATGGGTGAAAACAAAAACAAATTTGGTTCCTGACTACATACAATTCCTAGTTTCACCTTCTTTCCTTCTCAAACTCTCTTAAAAGTCAGATAGATCCTATGTATTCTTTCTTTTCAAGCATTTAATTTTCCCCAAAATCTAGACCTAAAATAAAATTCCAATATATCTACAGTATATTTTAATCAATTATGAAGATTATGGGAGATAAACGAGAACACATTATACTTCTTTAATATATTATTATACATACATCGAGAAGATAAATATTTCCTAGAAAGTTTTTCTGCCATCTTAGTATAACTATGTTTTTGATATTTCTAAATATCAAATAGAAAATGAGTGTGAAACATTTGACTATAATACTTAACTAAAAAATATCAAGGGGACAAACTTTTCAGATATAATTTTAATTAAAATGTTAATAAATTTTGTCAACCTGGGGCCTCCCTGCTGGTGAAAGGGGTTAAGTCTCAGCACTATGAAGCTATCATCAGCCACTGTGGCATGAGTTTGGTCCCTGACCAGGAAGCTAACACACATGGCACAGCAGACCTCTCCGGTGTCACCCACTGCTCCCCTCAGCAGTGTATTTCAGTAGATCTGCCTGTTCTGCTCTCCACTCTGTCTCCAGTGAATCCTCTCACCTCTCTACACCTCTGGCATACATTCCAGTTCTTGTATGCAAAAATAAATAAATCTTTAAAAACTATTTTATCAATCTGGAAGAGATAGGAAAACTCATTTTCCTGGTATTCTATTTTCACAAATCAAGGAAAATTTATAAGACATGGATTATTACATAATATATATTAGAGGGTAATATAATATACAACATATATATTTTAACAATACTACAATGTTTAATCAAATTTAGAGGTACCACATACTTAATATTCAGAATTAATAAAAGCCATATACTTACCTTTATTACAAATTTTAAAATATCAATGCCATCCAATTTTAAAATTTGAATCTGTCTTTAGAATCATGTGGCATTATTCATGAATGCTCTCTACAACAGAAATCTTTTTTAGGATACCAATAAAATATTTTATAATCTTGTTTTACTTACTACCATTAGAGAAAGGCCACTGCATATGTTAATATATTTTTTGGATTTATATATTTATATTTTTATAGCTTTAACATAGATTTATAACACTGTATATGATACAGAGGTAGAGGATTATCCTCCTCAGGTATTGTTGGCAAACTACCTCTCTATTTTATATTTTCTTTGAAAGATTTATTTACTTATGCATACAAGAATTGGGCTAGAGGCCAGAGGTGCAAGGGTGAGAGGAGTCACCGGAGACAGAGTGGGGAGCAGAACAGACAGATTGTGTCTGAAATACATTGCTGAAAGGAGCATTGGGTGAGAGAGAAGGGGTCTGCTGTGCCATGTGGGTCACTTCCCTAGCCCAGGATGGAACTCATGCTGCAATGACTGTGGATAGCTTAATAGTGCCTCGACTTAACCCCCTTGCACTGCCAGAGAAACCCCCCCACTATTTTTTAAAGAGTATTATACAAGAATTAAAAAAACAAACAGGAATCTTCTATATATTTTCTGATCACACAAAATTCTAATGACTCGATTTGCCTGGTATCATAATTTCCAAAATGCAGTTGAGTGGGTTTGAGAAAAACTACATGACATATAAAAGATTATACTAAAGCTCAATATCAGCATTGCATCCTAATTCCAGATGCTTAAAATCGTTGTACTTTTGGCTAATATCATCAGGTTGGAATTTTTATTGATAATTCACCAGTGAATTGTGAAATTTACTTTTGATTACAGAAGACTTTTATAGTGGAGACAAGGAAGAAGTTTTCTGCTTCACTGTTGGGAGGATAATTTGGAAATAGTCCAGAGGGGCATAGGGTCCAGAAGATCCTGGGACATAGAATGAAACTAAAGCAGGTCTTAGAGATTGGAGACCAACACTAATCACACCAGAAGGAACACTGAGGTCTATGAGTGCCTCATGATGTCGGTGTGTTGCAGTAACAGACACCTGAAAGGTGTGATCTTTTACCTCTAAATCATATACAACATTGTAAGTTATATTGCTTCATGAAACAAATTTTTTTTAAAAATCAGAAAAAAACTTTTATGCATGTGGTAATTCATTAGATTTGGAGTTTAAAAGAATTACTGTGTTTTGATGCAAAAAAAAATATCAAAAAGTAGTATTATTTACATTTTAAGTTGATTATGATTCAATATTAGATATGGAAACAACTGACTAAAGGCCTGCATGCTCTGATTGATAGAAATGCTACAGATACAGGTATTTAGAAAATTTACTTTTCCATTTGTTCAATTTGTATACTTAGGAGCTCCTTAGGTCCTTAAGACACCCTGGTGAATTTCTTATTAAATGCTGTTGTATCTTATGATATATCTTTTATCTTTTTAGCTTTGTTCTTCTGTATTCATCTTAGAACAATTAGGCCAGGCCATAAAGCCTCTACTGGAGATTTATTACCATAGTATTAAATTTCAAGAATGATTTTGAAAGTATGATATCCTTTTGATGTAAATCATTGTATATGTATGGATTTAAATATTGAAATTATTACTTAGGTCTTTCATGTTTCACTGTAACTTTCATAAGTTTTTTTTATTATTTTAAAGATTTTTATTTTATTTTTATGCATACATGAGTTGGAGTACAAGCCAGAGTCGCGGGAAGTGATCAGAGACAGAGTGGGGAGCAGAACAGGCAGGTGAACTGAAATACACTGCTGTAAGATTGGCTGTAAGATTTCATGATGAACTAGGGTTCATTTTGAACATAATGGATTTAACTTTTCATTCCAAAATGCGAGAGGAACCTACTGGGGTTACTACTGATAACCAGTTCTTATATCTTACTGAAGCAAAGTCTAGTTTTGGATCAGGGTTCTGGTTGATCTACTCCAACAAAAGCATAATGTTTTCTTAAGAAATATATCATCCATGGAATACTATGATTGTGGCATTATTTGTGGTATTTTTATAATTAATAGCTCCTGAAACATACAACAATTTAATTAAGTTTTCAGGGCTTTTGCTCTAACCCAGAAAAATCAGATAGGAATTGCTCTTTCCAATGGTTAGCTCTTCTGCTAGCTTAATGATTTACAGCATATATAGGCAAACTGAACAAGTAACAAATTAGCTTCTATCCTCAAATGAGAGTACTAAAAGTTAATCAGATCCCTTTTATAAAAGAACAAGATGATTCTAGTGTGTCTATCCATACATGGAACTTGATAATACAAAAATGAATCTTTTCCCACCTCTGTTAGAAATAAGGAGCCAAATTTGTTTATTTTAATCAATTGGTTCTCTTGATGTTTGTGATAAACTGGTTCGTTATACTTTTCAATCTCAAAGGGAAAATTAGGCAAAACTGTGTTCATATAATAGTAAATCTGATGATTTCTATTGGAAAACATGCAATAGCCTGAGTGTAACCTATAGGCTATATTCAATGTGCTTTTAATGGATTTGTAGGTTGATGAAAACCTGTTGATAATCATTTGTGACCTTTGTGTTTTACATTGGTCCCTTGTAAAAGCTGTAGATATGTCTAGATAAACAAGAAGCAAGGTGAAACATAATTTTAAAATGTATAAATTAATGGTTAGAAATTCAAGTTAACCATAACTTGAGAAAAAAAGCCCAACAAAAATTTATGTGAAACCTATGAATTAAAACTTAGAAAGTTGGGCCTCTGTGGTGGTGCAGTGGGTTGAGCGCCACACTGTGAAGCATCCGCTGCACATCAGTGGGAGTTCTATCCCCAGCCAGGGAGCAGACCCACATGGTGCTGTAGACCTCTCCTGCCTGACCTGCTGCTCCCCTCAGCAGTGTATTTCAGTTCACCTGCCTGTTCTGCTCCCCACTCTGTCTCTGATCACTTCCCGCGACTCTGGCTTGTACTCCAACTCATGTATGCATAAAAATAAAATAAAAATCTTTAAAATAATAAAAAAAACTTATGAAAGTTACAGTGAAACATGAAAGACCTAAGTAATAATTTCAATATTTAAATCCATACATATACAATGATTTACATCAAAAGGATATCATACTTTCAAAATCATTCTTGAAATTTAATACTATGGTAATAAATCTCCAGTAGAGGCTTTATGGCCTGGCCTAATTGTTCTAAGATGAATACAGAAGAACAAAGCTAAAAAGATAAAAGAATACCCATGATTCTATGAAGAAAATGAGAAGGAAATTTTTTAAAAATATATCAAGATTTATTTTAAATCTTTAATATATACAATATTTTTCTTCTGATACAAAAAAAGACAAATTGACTAAAAGCAATAAAGTAAATAAAAGTTTTGAAATATATCCACAAGGTGTATTTTCAATGTTACTATATTACAGGGAATAGAGAAGCTGAAGGAGAAGGTGAGAGATGGGAAATGGTCTGTCAGTGGAGCAATGAGAGCACCCACAACATTTATCAATTTTTCCACTGTCTTATACAGGCACGGTTCATAGCACCCCAAAGCAATTACAATAGCAAAATCAAAGATTTCTGATAGTAGATTATCCTAGCACATATAATAATAATGGGAAATGGGATTGCCTGAGTGTGAGTCCTCATCATGGCACTTAAAAATACAAAACCAAAAAAATTCATAACAAGACCTAAAGGCAGGTACACACAGAAAGGTTAGTGAAAGGTTGATTTGCAAGGGAAATGAAAATAGCTGGAGCACAGAGAGTAAAAGAGATGAACTGGGACTCTGGATGCATGCTGAAGACAGGCAAAACCAAGATCCCCAAAGCCCACAGCTATTCAATTTTATACCAGGCACAAAATGTAAGTTGCTGCTTAACTCATAGTTCCCAGTAATCTTCCCTTGAAGAAGTTGAGTCATGGCATTATGGGAGTGTAACCCTTGGCACCTGAGATCTCTGGAGTTCATTCAGGAAACACTGTTCCCCCAACAATAATAATAAAGTTTGAATTATTGCAACTATTACCAAAATGGGACACAGAGACAAAGTGGGCACGTGGTGTTGGGGGGGGGGGGAATGATATCCTTGTTAGACACAGGCTTCCACAAACCTTAAAATAAAAAATAAATAAACAAATCCAGGGCCTCCTCGTGGTGCATGGGTTAAAGATACAGCACTATCAAGCTAAGGCCAGTCACTGAAACATAGGTTCAATCTAACCTACATGGCACATCAGACCTCTCCTATCTCACCCACTGCTCTCCTCAGTAGTGTATTTCAGTGGATCTGTCTGTTCTGTTCCCCACTCTATCTCTGGTGAATCTTCTTACTCCCCACCCCATACACCTCTGGCCTATACCCCAGTTCTTACATGCATAAATAAATCAATCTTTAAAAAATAATTTAAAAAAATCAATATCTGCAAAGTACAAAACCCAAAGCATTCTAAAACAAGGTATGCCTAAATCAAAATGCTAATTATAAATTAGGTTTGAGTCCCAACACAGACCTAAGGAAATCAGCACAGTACATTTTACAAAGTAGGCAATCACTTTTATTTTTTGAAATAATTAAAAATCTGGATATCAAAGAGCCCTCCTTTTCTACTACATTTTCAAGATCAGTTTTACTGAGGTATAATTCATAGGCTAAGAGCTGAACATACGTAATTACTAGTAATACCATCACCACAATCAAGGTAACAGACATACCTACCACTTTCCAGCTTTTCTTTGTGCCCCTCTGTTGAGGACCTGGGTTATGCTTTTTTTGTTGTATAAGAAGACCTACTATGAGATCTTCTATAGAAATTATCACAGTCCTAGATATTTTGAAGTTTTATTGAGTTCTCAATAAAATTGACTTATTGAAAAGTTCATTTAAATTTAGTAGACCTACAATAAAGTATTCAGATGTCATGGTATTATCTTTCATTTTTTGGTGATTATTCAAATATCAGATGCTATAAAATGTGCTTTCTGGGAGTGATGCACTGAAGAATATGATTTCATAAGGGTCAACCAAGCAAATGAGCAATTTTTGTATGATTTTGTTTTTCCATTTGCATTTTTTATACTGAACATGCTGTCTTTATGTTAAACTTTATCACCTGCCATTTACTTTTCTAAATTAACTACCAAGTTGTGTGATTCTGTCAACAAGACAGAATCTTTAAATTTTATGAACAGAGCAGAATTGGAAATTTTTCATCCAGATGCCTTAAACAGGTAACTCAGGTTTTTATATGCTTCTTGAATATCTGGTATTTACTTCATTATGTAGAAATTGCCTGTTCTGTGCATTTCACCAGTTTTATTTTTTCTTTTCTCCTTATCATCAGTTTAGCTACATTATGCAAATGAAGACTTAAAACACTTTAAAATTAACATTTAAATAGAAAAAAATAAAAGTGAAATTAGACACTGTATTTAAGCTGATGTGTCACATAAAATATAAGTTTGAATGCATATTTTACATCAAAGTGGAAATATAGCAAACATAACACCTGTTTATATATAATCTGGTTATTTGTTTTGACAAAATGGAACTGTGATTTTAATAATTTCTGCATTTAAATCACGATTTCAACAAAATAAAGATATTAGCTTCACCATGAAAATAAATTTCTAACTTTAATAATTTTTTTCAACATAAATCTTTGATTCAAAGTAAAAATAATTTTTATTTTAGCAGTAGTTACTACTTTAGACAGCAAGAAGTAGCAATTCTGAAATGCTGTGTAGAATGTTCTTTAAGAATGATATGATGATAGGTTAAAGGAGCAGGAACAGAGTATAATTTGAATTTACCTTGAATTTTCTTATTCATTCAGCAAACTACATATTTTACGTACTCAAAAAACCCAGTTACTTAACTATCTAAACTCTTCTGAATTGCAAATTGGTGAGTGACTGTAGAAAAAACTGGAGATAAGAGAAATTTCTTAGTATTTAAAATAAACTAAAGGATCTTCTGATTTTGTCACTCATTAATACTGTATGTTAAGCAAAATACACTACCCGAGCTTTAATTTATTCATCTGTAAAAATAACTAATTTTAACAAGAAGTTGTAATAGGCAAAATGAGATACCAAATCACACATAAACCTTAATTAAGTTGCACTGTACATAACAGGTATAATGATAACTGGTACCAGTGTATAAAACTGCACTATCCTGCTCATTAAATTGATATTAAAAACTGTAACATTCTGGATAATATAACAACACAGAATTTATTCATTCAAAGAACTAACAGTTTAAGATAAAACAAGTGAAAGTCCAATTAAAATATAATATAGTAAGTCATATATGGCTGTTAAAACTTTCTTAGAGAACTGAACATTTGTGGAGGAAAGGGAAACTTGCTATGCAAAAACAAAAGCACAAAAATTGTTCATGTACAAAGATTAAGTACTAATAAGATGAAAATATGAATCTTCCAGGAAGAGAGAATAGCAGATATAAAGATACACAGTCAAGAGAGTTGTTATTTGGATAACAACAAATAATTTATCTTGACAGGAAGATGGAGTCTTAGGCAGGAGTACTAACAGGAAGATAAAAATCTGGGAAAAAAACAAGTGACAATTTGGAATTGAACTCCAGAGACTTCCGGTTTTATACTGATGTAAGTGGGGAGTCATAAATATTTTCATTAGTATAGAACCATTTCCATATTAATGTTTTATAAAGATGACTTTGGCTAGAGTATAAAGGCAAGTAGATCCCTCAGTGGAACATTGCAGCCAACTATGGGAGAAATGATGAGCCAATGACCTGAACAAAGTGGACGCAGTGGCTATGAAAATAAACAGACAATGGACAAATTAGAGCAATAATGAGGTGATGTGAATTGGAGAACCATATACAGTAGGTTGAAATAGACTTTTCATTTGGACATGTGATATTGATATGAGACAGAAAGAAGACAATGTAGAAATATTTAATTGCAATGGTGAGGAGTGATCATGAATTCCTTTTCTGAAGTGCTGAGTTTAAGAGAAACCATCCAACCAAGGAAACTGATTGCTCCTTACCTTTGCGGTGTTCCCCTCCTGTGAAGCAGCATCATGATGTAATCACAGTCCATGTTCTTGGTGGAACCTGCAATAATTTCCAATTATTTTGTTACAATCACAAAAAAGATTATATATTTCCACAATATGCTGTTCTTAGATATGAGAGAACAGTTTGTCAACTTCAGAAAGGCATCAACTTGAGACAAAATTCTGGAAAACTAGTACTTTGATTTCAAGGAAAAAAAAAGATAAATCTCCTATGAACAATTGAATTATGCTGCTGAACAAATAAGGGTATTTTTAAATGAAATTCAAAGAATCTAAGGATATTTGACGTGATTATGGAGTGCCATCATTAAAATTTTGATAATTTTTAAGAAAATTTTAAAAACTAATTTTCCACTTACTATAATAATCCAGTAGTATGCAAAATTCTGATCTCAGCTTTTTTTTTGCAATTATTAATTGAACCACAGTGGATACAAATATTATTGATGTTCTGGTATCTCTGTTCACTATATATGGCAACTTTTTAAAGTTCAGAAGTTTTGCCATATTAATTTTTAAATAACATTTATTTTGAAAATAAATTTTAAACTGTAGCCAGTACCAACAGTGCTCACTCACTGACAGTTTTGAGTATATTCTAAGCTATTTAGTTTTGAGTAAATTCTGAATCATGTGGCCTTTTATTGTTTGAAATGCATGGCATCAAAAATGAAATTCTTAATAATAACATGCTAATATATTTATAGGAAATTACCAAATCACATTGTTACAAGTTATAATGTATTATTAACTAATACACCTTAGTTAATATACAGCTTAGTATTACTAAACATTTTGAGCTACTCTCAATAGGTTATTTTTTAGGTAGTGAGAGACGATTTAAGGAAGAAAGTTCATGAATTTTACTTCTGGTTAAGAGTCGAGATTTATCTTAACAGGAAGTAGTAGAATTATTACCTCTTAATGAATGAGCAATGAGAAATTAAGAAAAGGATGTTCTTATGTCAGTGTCTTACAACCATTCCAGGCCAGGTAGCTTCACCTTTGATTCTAGCAATGTGAAGGAGAACGTTGGTGCTCTTGGCATCATTTTCACAGATCTTAATGGTAAGGAGGGAAAACAATCCAGCAGGGGAACAGCAACTTGAGCCCCCTGCAAATCTCTATATGCTCTTTTCTCTGGGCTTTCTCTGGCATTCCCTTGTGGGCTCCTCTTCTAGTAGCCGTTGCACATCCTCGCATAGCTGCAAGGTCTCTGAGAAACACCACCCTATGTCTCTCGGCTCAGGTATGCACACTTACACATGTGCACACACCCATGCTCAGGTGTCCACAGACAGGCAAACGTGCCCCACACCCATGCTCCATCTACATTAACAAGACCAAGGCCACAGGTGAGAATCACAGAAGCTTGATCAACTTCATTTACCCTACAGTTAGATTACAGTATCTTCCACTTGTGTTCGCCTAGTTCTGCTTCACAATCTCAGGATATGTTTGACAATACTCTAAAGTATTATTGGCCATACAATTCAGAGTGAAACATAAATTGTGAATGAGATCATAAGCACAGTGTAGCAACCTGAAGGCAGCACAGAAGCAAGGTTCAGGATGGTTCTTAGCAAACAGGTCAAGGAAAGGAGTCTTGGAGCCCTCGGTGGCTTTTCATGTTTTTATTAGTAGAGGTGGCCAGGTACATGGCAGGCAGGGGTGCCAGGGGGCCGGGAGGCTGGCAGGCGCATCTCACCCTCTCAGCTGCTTCTTCTCTAGCTCTCTCTCTGTTCTCGCTGTCACTGCTGCTCTTTGGTCTGTTGGTCTGTTCTGTTGGTCCTGTTGGTCCTCATGACACCACCCATTTATGCCCGTGTCCAACTCAGATGCGCCCACTTGCGCATGCCAATCTAGGAATGCTCGCAGCACTGCAGGTGTCTATCATCACAGTGGAGGGAAGTTGGAAAGACCTGATTTCTCTAACCCTACACACAGCCACTAGACTGAAATTCCCTTGTTTGTATTCCTAACTAATGGCACTGAAATATAACATGACTATTCAAATAGAAGTAATGGTTATGAATACATCACATTTTCTTATTTGCATCTATTTGGGGATGTCTAAGTACCTTGTTTTGAAATATCAGTTGGAGTGAGCTAGATTCAATATTAGACATCATACTTCCTCTCTGGTTACTGTGAGAATGTCTGACTAGAAATATACATAGTAAGTCTTCCTTTTGAGAGTGAGTTATTGAAATGGCAATTGATGGAACAGGCAGGAAAAATAAACCTGTTGCAGCTTGCAATAATATTCCATCTGCCAACACTGATAGCCTTTGTTATCTGGTCTCTTCATCGCACAAAGGTGTCTCAATAACTTTATAACACTATTACCATTCTGTCCTAGATGTATTTCTCATAAGCAGTTATTACCAACTTTATTTTTAACAGGAGTACTATGAGCTTCATAGTCTTCTTGCATACATTTGTTGGTGCATTAACATATGTGTGGCTTAATCACTTTGCAAGTCATACTGAATTTTATTCTTCAAAGGTGTGATTAGAATTTATGCCTTTAATTTCCTAGATCTCTTACTTCCACCTAAGTAGGTAAGCATCTTATCTCTTTAAGTTATTCATTATAAATTCATGTGTGGTAAATTAGTTTTCAGACTGAATTCAGGAATTACCCAATTGATAACCATAGTAAATTAATGCACAATGAAGCAGGCTGCCAATGACAGTAGTAGTTGTTTACTGTGAGATTTTCTGAACAGATCTTTGCACCTATAAACAGAGTTATTTTATCCATTTATCACTTTAACTGCTAAAGCACTATACAGTAAGTGCTATACGTCATTTCTACACTGTGCATTTTGGAAGAATTTGCTTGGTTACACAATTGTGATAGTTTCTCTGTTTTCTCCCTAAAGCAAATGTAATACACTCCCTCAAATGCCAGATGGAAAACTAATTATCTCTAAAACAAATACAGCTGTAGCTAAAGTAGTCTTACCTTCACAACCAGTTTGTCTTAGTCTGGCCTGGAGGAGCATATTCAGAGACAAAAGCCAAGGATAATATTTCCAAGTCTAGTTTGTCATCGAGACTGCAAATAAGAAAGTTTATTATGAGACAAGCATGAAGATTTTATTCCTGGTTAGTTAGGAGGGATTGGTTGAGATTCAAATGTCATATCCATGAATAAGAATTATATTTCCCAAAGTAACTCTTACTTTAGGCTGTTTTAATTAATTGTAGAAATTAAAGTTTCCTGTCCTATTAGAAGAAATTTGACTTTTGCCTGAATTTTGTATCCTAATGGACTAGAGATATTTTAACATATAAATAAAGGAATACTTTCATTTCATATGCTTTTATTGAACACCTATGTGCTAAGCATTATTCAAAGTACTAGGGATTGAATATTAAAACAAAGGAAAAAAAGAAATCTAATATCTGTTTTCCTAGAGTTTGCATCTAGTTAAAGAAGATGAACACTATAAAAACAAGTAAAATACAAACTTCATTAAATGGTAAAGACTGCTATGGAGAACAATTAAGCAGGGCCATGATACCAAATATTAGGGAGTAGAATCTTCAGTTTTAAATGCAAGGAAGATCTCACTGAGAAAATAGCTTTTGTGTGAAAACCTGAAGGAAATGAGGTAAGTTATTTATTTATGGAAAGAAAAAAGCAAATGATTTTCCCTTGAGAGGAAAGTATTCTAGGCATGTTTCCAAAGAGAAAAAAAAATAAACAGTTTAATAATCATGGAACAAATACATAGGGAGAATATGAATAACTGGTATGAATTTAAAGAGTTAACAAGGAAACAAAGATCATATTATTGCTCGCTTGGATGATTGTGACTTTGAGTTAGAAGCCATTAGAGAATTTCGCCAAAAGGTTTAACATAATTTTGCTTGTTTTGTAAAAGAACCTTTCCAGCTACTATGCTGAGATTAGACTGATGAGGCAGAAGTGGTAATGAAGTAAGGGGCGCATTTCTATCATCCAATATCATCCGAATGAGAAGGTGGTAACTTGCTCCAGAGTGGAAGTGGTGAGCAGTGACTAAATTCTGGATATAAGACAAATGCATGTATCAGAGACTTTACACGTAAATGTGCCAATGAAAAGAAATGTTATATATAAATTAAAACATTTCCATGTGTATTTGTAAGATATCATTTGTAATAAAATATTGCAATAAAATATGAATCTCCCAGAAAATATATTAATTATATATGCATAGGATATCCACACATGCTATATAATATGTAATACATATGCACATTTTATTGATCTATTGAAAGATACATATATACATCATCAAGTTCCCTGTAATTATTTTGAAGATTACTGTAGGGTCAGAGAAATCAGGTTTTTCCACTCTCCTGCCACTGGTATACTGATGGACACCTGCAGTGCTGCGTGCATGCCTAGGTGCCATGTGAAAGTGGGTGCACCTAGGTTTGGACATGGGCCTATAGCGGTGGCGTCATGAGGATGCCAGTACAAACAAGCAGGGAGAGCAAGAGCAAGAGCAGCAGAGCGAGGAGAGAAGCAGCGGAACATAGAGCAGTAGCATCAGAGGAGCAGCAAAAGCAGCTGAAAGAGACAAGAGCAACAAAGCAGCTGAGAGTGAAGTGTGCCCAGGGGCTGGGAGACCTGCCACACCCACCCCAGCAACCATGCCTGCCAAGTAACTGGCCACCTCTGTAAATAAAACTAAAACGCCACCGAGGGCTCCAAGACTCCTTCCTTTACCCCTGTCTACTAGAACCATCCAGAACTTGCTCTGTACCCCTTTCTGGCACTACAATTACCTTACTGACCTCAGAAGCTTCTCTAGTTCATCTGTATCTGCATCGTCAAACATGGCATTCAACTCAAGTTTTATGTAAAAGAAAGAAAAAGAAAGGTACTTCTTTGTTAAAAAAAAAAAAGGAAGTGACTCCAATCACTGATGCCCCTTTTGTAACCTGTTTTGTGCAAAGTACTCTCAAAATACATGTGCTTTTTGTTTTGGAAACATACTAGTCCGGAAGAATGTGTTAGTAGCTCTTCTAGACCATGATTCAGAACTTTTTTTTTTTTAATTCTGACAATATAAAGTAACCCTGTAGAGATAAGGAATGACCAGTCTGTAGAAGTGGCAGGCAATTTTAAATATTTAATATTTGGATTGAACACTAGCATAGTGAATATAGGAGGTAACAAGTTTGGTTTCTTACTCTGCTTTGCATGATTGCATGAATGACAGTGACATTTATAGGGATAGAAAGCACAGGTAAAAAGTTATGTATGGAAAGAAATATCAATTTTTCTGGGTACTTATTGATGACAAAGTGTTGTTCAGTTACCCTATTTGGAATATTACCTGAGAAACTAGTTATAAAGATCTATTATCAGAAGTGAAACTGAAAATATGATTGTGAAATGCATCTCAATATAGCAATACATGACATCATGTACATAACTGAAAACAGTCAAAGAGACTCTATGGAATGAAAAGAAAGTGGGTTCTAAGACTGAGAAAACAATTTTTCACAAATTAGAAGCAGCAGCAAAAAGGAACCTAAGAGTAAACAAAAAAGATGTTAGTTTGAATTTCTGAAGGGCTATGTCATGGACATCAAAGCAAAAAAATATTAAAGATAATGAACAGTATGAGTAGTTTTCAGAGAACAAGTCAATTGGAGAATAAAAACTGTCTAACTATCATAGAATAATTTTTCTAATTAGTAATGATTCTCTAGTTAGAAAAATGAAAGCAAAAATGAATTAGAATGGTTTGATGACCAAGTAAGAGTTGAAAAAATTAAAAAGTGGGAATATAATTATTCATTATGAAATGATTTATTTGCCAGGGTATCTAATATATTTGATGGCAGCTGAAGGCGAATATATATAGGACATTAGAAGGAGAAAGAAAGAAAGAAAAGTAGATGAAATTTAGATTGATTAAAAGACTAAGGGAGATGGAATCTAAAATACTGACAAAGGGGAAACGGCAGGGGAAATTACATTATTTTAAGTAAAGTTTAAGTTGGTGCAAATATAGTTAGGTTTGTATATTCGGTGTAGAAATTTGAAAAAAAAAATCCATTTCTCTGTTACATGGGATGTCATAGCTTAATATTGGGTAGATAGTGCTAGGGGAAAAATGTAAGAATGTAAAATATGCTAAGTATTTGGGTTTAGAAATAAAGAAAGAAAATACAAGATATAAGTAGGTTTCTATTTTGCTAAAATGGCAAGACCAAATGTCAGAGGAATAAGGGATTTTAGGTAACAGTAAGAATGTTTTTAAAATGCTGTTGTTGAAATGATGGTACTCCACAGTACCTTCATTTAAGCCCTTATGTAAAACTGTATGGATATTTCTCAAAATATTAAAATCAGATGTACCATAAAAATCCAACAATTCCATTCCTATGTCTACCTGAAGAATACAAAAACACTAATTTGGAAGATATACACTCCTATGTTCATTGCAACAATATTTATAATAGACAAGTTATGGAAACAACCTAAGTGCCCCAAAAAAGATGAGTGTATATATGTATGTTATATATATGTATATGTGTGTGTATAATGTAGTGATAAAAAAGATGAAACTTTGCCATTTGTGACAACATTAATGAAACTGGAGTGAATTATGCTAAATGAAATAAGTCAGCAGGTGAAAGACAAATAACAGATGATTTCACTCATATGTGGAACATGTAGAAACAAAGCTAAAAGACAAAACAAACCGAAAAATAAATATGACTATAGAATTGAGGTTCTCAGAGAGGAAGCGGGCCTTGGTGGTAGGCATACATCTGAACAGAAGTGAACCTGTATCCCTAAAACATAGACAGTGTAGTTGGATTTTGTCTTATTTTAAGAGACTTTATTTTCTACCAATCTTCCATTTTTATTGTCCATTAACCATACTTCCATTTTCTAAGACTCTGGAAGATTGGCTAAGACTACTCTGATTTCTATCCATTCAGTGGCCGGAATGGTGGACGCGACAGACCAGTCATCAGTGGCAGCTGAACACTCTACTCTTCAGGAGGGCACTGCTGAATAGGCACTGCTGGACAGTTCTGACCAGTCTGCAAGCACAGGTTGAGGAGCAGTAAACTCAGTTGCTGGAACAATTGATTCACCCTGAAATCCGTCCATGGTAAGAGCCTTTTCAGCAGCAGCCTACTCTTCCTTTTCAATCTCTTCAGGATCCCTCTAGAGGTAGATTTTCAGGTGTGGCCTTCCAGGATCATGAGATATGGTGCACGCATGCTCCAAACCTCCTAGGCCAACATCGTCTACACGAGACTCACTGAATGAGCTCCCTGTTGATGCAGAAACAGCAATGTTCACATAGTACAGAGGAGCGTCCGTTACACAGAGCAATGGAGGCAGGTAAATATAACGTTAGAGGCTGGTGGTAGTCCTGGGATTAGGAATTGTCTTATTTCCCAAAAGCTTCCTAGATCTAATTAGTGAAGGTTATAGGAGTGGCCAGTAATAGAAATGGCTCCATGGGCCTCCCTGGTGGCCCTATAGATTGGGCACCGCTCTGTGAAGCATGCACAGCAGCGCGAGTTTGATGCCCTGGCAGGGAAGGGCCCCACTTGGCGCAGCAGACCTCCCACCTTGCCTGCTGCTCCCCTCAGCAGTGCATTTCAGTCCATCTGCCTGTTCTGTTCCCCACTCTACCTCTGGTAAATCCGCTCACCTACCCTGCCTCTGGTCTTGTATGCATAAATAAATAAATCTTAAAAAAAAAAAAAGAAAAAAGAAGTGACTCCAGAAGCAGCAGCAACCTCCACCACAGCTCCCTGGTCAGTATGCCTAGATGACTTGACACTGACAACAGCTACGCTTTCCTTGGCAATAATGGCAAAAATTGCCAGGGGAAAACTTTCCCAGGTTATCTTCAAATGTGTGACGTTGATGCACGTTTCCTTTTGTAGAAGTATGTTCCATTTGGAAATCAAGGTTGGTGCCACCTTGGGGGTTCCTGCTGCAAGGAATTTGCAAACATTCTCCTCTTTCATTTGCAGGACATCGAAGTCTCTGGAATTGTAAAAATTTCACTTTATGAGGGGAACCCAGAGCAATGTCATTTACTTCTAATTTCTAGAAAAATAAAAAATAAAAAAATAAGCTAAACTAAGATTTTTATGACTAAACTGGGAAATTTCAAGGCTGGCCCCCCTAGGGTTTTTTGTTTTGTTTTGTTTTTAACATGGAAGACATAGTTATTTATTAGTACATTTAAATATAAAGAAATCTGCTACATATGACTTTTCAAACATACATATATAAAATGTATATGTATGTAAATTATATATTATTTTATAAATATAAAAATCTTACTCCCAAAAAATACTTCAACTTTTTGTTTGGATGTAAATAAGGATTCTTGTTAGTGAACATTTAATGGATTGAAACTGAGTTCATTTAATAACTGTGGAGATTCCTGATCTTGCTGTTGGAAGTGTACGTAAACAGTAACAGCTGTTGTTTTTCCAGTTTTATTAATGATTTCCATCTCATTTTTTATTCCTGCAGAAATCACGACTGAAATGCCAACATAGACAAGCTAAAAAACTGCTTTTTAGGACATCATGTCAGAAGAAAAATCTTAATGTAATAGTAACTAAATGTAAAACTATGCCAGTTCAAAAGCATTGTTCACTTAATAAGGAAACTTTAAATTGGCTAAGAAGGCATATATGCATGTATATATAATTAAATTTCTAAATAATCAGTAATCAATGATGTTACAAAACCATAAAGCTAGAAAATCTAAAGTTTAACACCTAATTTAATGCCAAATTGTGTAGAGCTAATCAAATATATGAGATGAAAGATCACAGTTTAGGTTATATGGAGTCAACATGAATATATGCCATATGATGATTTAATTTATATGTAGGTTACCATCACATGGATATGTAACTTTGTAAATATTATTTCTTATAGCAATTTCTACTCACAACTCTAATTGTATAGAAACCAAAGGTGAACAGTGGTTATTTATTCACATTCATTCAATTTATATTTACTGAACACCTACTGTACACCATACATATATTGGACATTGGAAATTAATGAGAATTTAAAGTAATTATTATTTCAAGTCTAACATAAACACTCTTTTTATTCTTACTTTTTCTATAAAACAAAATGGCAATATTTTCATAGAGCCTTCCTAGTACAAAAAGAAATGTCACAATTTCATTGTAATGCTTGCAGTTAGTGGATTCTAATCTTCAACAAAATTTTTTTTCAAAAGTAGATGTTTATCTTAATAGAATAAAGACTGTTCAAATTAAAACATTTTGACAAGATACGTCTACTAATCATATTTCCAAAGTATAGCTAATAGCCATATGTAGCTTATGTGTAAATTAAAGTAATTAAATTTACAAGTTAACTCCTCAATAACAATAGTCACATTTCAAGAGTCTACTAGGCAAATAGTGTTAGTGTCTATGATACTAAAACGTACAGGTCTCTGTAACAAATAAGAATTATATTGTAAAGTATATAACTAACCTCTTTCTCATGTGTTTTAAAATTTTGACAATAGACTATACAAATTTGCAAACCACGTTTTCCCAGTCTATGGTTTAGCCATAGATTTTATGAATGGCAAATTTCAAAGGTCGCCTGTGAAAACTTCTTTTTTTGTGCCTACAAATACTGTATGATTTGGGATGATTAGGAAAGGAGCAAAACATGAATTGTTTTTTAGATATTTTGGCTGTAATTTTCTAATATCAGAAATATATGTTATCCCATTTTTTTTATTTACTGAGAGATTTTATATTCCAATAACATCAATTCAGTAAGCTTACACTTTGGCAAATACTATTTAACAAACTTTGGAAGACTTATCCAATACAATTTAAAAAGATACAGAATAACACAAAATAGGATATCTCATAGAGATCTACAGCAAATCTCATAATGGACTGAAATGAATTGTTCTAATAGGGAAATTAATCCCTTGACATTTCTCAGAAGAGATAAATGGTCAGCTATGCCATGTATATCATGTTACATGTTATTTCATTCTGCACTAAGAAAGACATTGCATTCCAATTATGTGACTGTATCCAATGAATAAAAATAGACTATTCCAGTCAACTTTCAGAAACACAGGCTCAAGAAAAAATCAAAACAACATAAAATCACTATCAAAATGTAAATGATTTGTTGGATCTTTTATTTGTTCTTCAAGAACAATTTTTTTCCTAGTTTTTTTCACTTTGAGTAACAAAGCAGTCTCATCTTTTTCCAAAAAAATGTCTAAATAAATTCTCATCAAATAACATAAAATGAAGGGTAATATCTTAACAAAGTCATGGGTGTGAATATTTGTGAGTTACTGACTGACTCACTTGAATTTTTTCAAAGTTTAGTTAATAGAGGTCACCTGCAATTAGCAAAATTAAAACATATACAAACATTTCTTAGAGTGAGGAATGCTTAGTTTGCAATCAACTGGTGTTTAAATCTATTGCATACTGTCAAATGACATGCTTTTACTTCCAATTTATTTTTATTGCAGTAACACTGGTTTCAACATTGCATATGATTTAGAAGTATTCCATCACATTGCTCATGTTACAATGTTATATATGTTACAATGCCACACCCATTACCAAGATAACTATAATCCTCTGCCATTGCCCATGGTGCCCCCTCACTTCCTTTTACTCTCAAAAGATTGAAGATTATTTTGAATTAAATTATAAAACATATTTCTAATGTATTGGTCATATTCTAGCTTTGGAATACCTCCTATGTTTGCTTTGTATGATTTCTGATTTATAGATGTGGACAAGAACAGGACCATTATTTTGAATCTGGTGAAAAATATAAAAATAAAGTGAGCCTTTGTCTCAGGGTCCTGGGGACATGAGTACAAAAGAAAAAGCAGGGACTCTGTTTAGAGGTGCATTATACAATGGTGGTGGGCTATCAGTACCTTGGTGGTAGGTGTGGTGTGGTAACATACACCTGAAGACATGTGATCACACTACCTCTGAATCATAGTTTGTAAATCAATATTACCTCCCTGGTTGTGCAAGGGGTGGAAAGCCACACTATGAGACTTCTGCAGACACTGCAGCACAAGTTTGACCCCCAGCTGGGGAGGGGACCCGCATGTCACAGCAGAACTCTCCTGCCTCACCCACTGCTCTCCTCAACAGTGTATTTCAGTTGATCTGACTGTTCTGCTCCCCACTTTGTTTTTGGTGAATCCTCTCACATCCCACCTGGTCCCCACACCTCTGGCCTGTACTTCAGCTCTTGTATACATAAACAAAATCTTTAAAAAATAATTTAAAAATAGTGTATATATATGCATACATTATCTTAACACTCAGTGCAGAGTTCAAAGAAATTTTTTCTGCATTGTATGAATAGGTTTTTCCCCCCACTTTTTATGTACCCCCCCTTGATGGGGAATACATCATAAAACTAAATAGCATTTTCTAATTTCAAAATTGCCTCTATAATGTTCCTACAAGTTCATTTCCTGATGATTTTATTCAGTATGCTAAGCTTTTGTGGCTTCCTTGTAAATGCATTAAAAGTGTTAATTAATTTGAATGATATATTAAAGATATTGACTCTTCCCCTTCCACTTACTCCTATTTTATGTTCATCATTTTATCTAATTGTAGATTAAAATGATTTGACTTCTGATAAAGTAGAGGAAATTTTTCAGAACTTATCTGACTTCTCAGTACTCCTAAAGTGATATTCACAAAAGACTGACCTTTATAAGAAGAAAGTTTTGGTTTTATGCATAGTAATTAGAGGATGGGAGCAGATACAATTTAATTCCTCACTCAAATTTAATTAGTTGTCTCTATCCTATTGCAATGGCTTGCAAAATTGGTAACCAGACTTTCTCTTTAATGTATCCACACTAACTTTCTTCTCATCAAAAGATAGTCTTCATCCACCCTTTGAATTTAGACTGGTTTCATGACTTGCTTTGGCTAGTGGAACAATAGCAAACACAATAAAATAGAACCTGGAAAATGTTCTTGTGTCATTTTGCTACCTGTGAAATACTGCCACCATTTATATAAACTTAGGTTCCCTACATGGAAAATGAAAGACCATATCAAGAAAGGCCTTGATTAGCCCTCCCTGTTGGCACAAAGGGTTAAGGTGCAGCACTGTGAAACTATCCTCAGCCACTGCAGCATGAGTTCTATCCCTGGCCAGGGAGCTGACCCACATGGTGTGGCAGACCCCCCCGTTTCACCCACTGCTCCCCTCAGCAATGTATTTCTGTAGATCTGCCTGTTCTGTTCTGGGGAATCCTCTCATCTCCCACACTCTGGCCTACACCCCAGTTTTTGTATGCATAAAGTAAATCTTTAAAAAAAAAAAAGGCTTTATTTACAATCATCCATGCTAAGTTCTTCATAAACTGACACTTACTGACTGTAGATTCATGATTCAACGGGCCCAAACCAGAGCAGACCTCTGAGCCTAAATTGCTGATGTGCAAATTACAGGTGTGCTATACTGTAAAGGTTAATAGACATATGTGTGAATTCTGATTATGGCAAATAGATTCTGATTTCCTTTAAGCCACTGATGCATTGGCATTAATCTAGTGTCAGATGAGTGGCAACTCAGAGAAACAAACAAACTGTAGTTGACTTTCTTGTTAATTTCAAACTCCCACACTTCACTTCAGAATATAATGTGGACTCTGTTCATTTCTCATCAAAATCTAGATACTTAACATTCAAATCATGTTTACCCTCTTTCCCCTCATTAATCAGTCATTAATGATCTAAGACTTTTCACTGTGATTTATTCTTACTATGTAGAAATGCCATGCCCTATTAGTGACCAGGCCTTTATTACAACTCAACCTTCAGTATTGCCAAAACACATAGGCAAATAATCCTTTATTCTATGTCCAGCATAGTTATCTTTATATTACCTCATAGGATACTTTCGGAAGATGGGAACCTGAAAAGCCAACTATTTTCTATAAAAAACTATATATACACATTCAAAAATAGGGAGTGATAAAAGAATGAAGCAGCATTAAGAATAGCAAGAGGTTTAAAAGAGAGGATTGCCAAGCGCTACTTGCTCATATGAAAGAAACCCTAAGTTGTTAGTCAAGGAGGACTAGAGCTAGGTAAACTTAATTTTTAGAAATCTAAATTTAGATTTTTTTTTAAGATTTATTTATTTATGCATTCAAGCACTGGGGTACAGGCCAGAGGTGTGGAGGGGAGGTGAGAGGATTCACCACAGAAAGCAGGGAGCAGAACAGGCAGATCAACGGAAGTACACTGCTGAGGGGAGCAGCGGGCAAGGCAGGAGAGGTCTGCCGCGCCATGTGGGTCCCCTCCCTGGCCGGCAGCAGGGATCGAACTCGTGGTGCAGTGGCTGCGGTATTGCTTCATGGTGCGTTGCTTAACCCACTGCGCCACCAGGGAGGCCCTAAATTTAGATTTTTTTTATGATTTTTCACAGACTGCTCCTTTAATGAGAGAAACTTAGCATTCATGCTGAAGATATATGCAGGGAGCTAGCAAGGGCAATGCTAGAACTGAAACCATGTTTGACTGTAAGACAGTAATAATAATTATCATCTCTGTGAGCTGGTTACATATTGAGGGCTAATTGCCACACAGAATAATAGCAATTACATTTATCAGTGTTTACGATCCAAAACAAGTCTCTGCTTTTTTTGTTGACACCAACAACTTGTGTAGATCCACAGGTGACTGTAAAGTGATGAATCTGAATCTATGAATCATGTACTCAGATGACCCAGATCATTGAATTGTCACTCTTTCTCATGTCTCTACAGCTTTGCCCAAATAGTATAACACTCAGGATATTAAGAAAACAGTTTAAGGAGTGTTGCCTGTGGAAATCAAAGGCACAGACATTTAAATGATGATATTTAAAATATTATATTATTATCAAATTTTCACTTTCATTTTAGCTCAAATTCAAATAATTTTATTTACAAGTAAGAACACTTTTTTATTTAATTTTTCAAATTAAGTTGATTTGTTTTAATGTATTAGAAAGACACAGGTAGTTCAAAGATGGCTTCTGGAGTAAAGTTTTAACAGGAACTGAAATATCACCAGTATATGCAACACCTACATGCAGATCAACAAACTCTTGACTTTTCTTTCACTTCCTGTTACCATTTTGCTTTCTTCACTCAGTTCTCCATCTTTCTCAGTTGTGCACTCAGCTTCACTTAGCCTTTTACATTAGCAACCTTGGTTTGTTTTAGCTTTCTTCAGACTCTGACATGTTTTAGTGGAAGTAAGTTGTAAGTTACGTGTGTCTGTTTCATGAAACATCCTTTAATATAGCATATGTAAAGGTAATTTTAATACTTCAATTTTAATATATAAAAGATGATCTTTTAAACATTTATTTGTACATACAAGTACTAGGGGTACAGGGCAGAGGGGTGGGGATTGAGAAGAGACAGAGTGGGGAGCAGAACAGGCGCATCTACCAAAATACACAGGTGAGACAAGAGAGATCTTCAGCATTATGTGGGCCACCTCCTGATAGGGGATCAAATTCATGCTGCAGTGGCTGCAGATAGCTTCATAGTCCTGCACCTTAACTCCCTGTGCCATGAGGGAGGTCCCTAAAATATGATTTTTAACGCGTCTGCCTTTGTTAGTATGTGGGTCAGTAATTAAAAACAGGTGTCATTTAGGAAAATCTTCATTTAAAGTTGAATGTTGAATTGTAACCTATGGGGGGGGGCTCGAAGAAAATAGGAAAAAGTAATCTTGACTGAAGAATATTGAAATAGTTTTATAGTAGTAATTATTGAGGGAACCAAGATATATCTCACTTTAATATATAACTAAGATATATAAAATCTCATAATATATATATTTACACATATATACATAAGATATATGTAAACTAAGATATATATCACATTTCCCCTCAAAGAGGGGAAATTTTATGAATTTTTAATAGCTTAGACATTTAATATTTAATAAAATTACAAATCATACTAGTGGCATGAGTGCCAGATAATTATTTAATTCCATCCCACCTCCATTTCATATTAAAATTTAAGAAACAAAACATTAACACAAATTTTCTAGTCCAAGTCATGATCTTGCAAGAAATTTCCAAGTGATGAACAGTACTATTCCTTTGCATAGATTTACACGTCTTTATCTTGCTTTCTAACTTACTTCAACTTTCATTACATTTCCATGAGTGGGTGGATTAGAGATTTCTAAAGATTTCATTCCTACAGTTCCTCCAAGGATGTGTAGAAGATAAAAGCCTAGAAGTTATAATATTATACTAAAGCAATGGAAATATAAAGTTAATAAGCGCTGTTAATTATTAAAGCACCATGTTAAGATTTTTCTGTTTCAAAGTGGGACTTAGCTTTATTTAGTGATAAATGCCATTAATAATATAGTTGTACACATTAATAATATAGTTTTACAATACGTTTTGAAAAATAAATTTATTTTCCTCTGCTAGTAATCAGTTAGAAATTGAAAATATGGAAAAGTCACATAACATTGTACATAAAATTTCATGTCTATTATATTCTTATAAGTGGAACACACGTTAAAATTCTTAAGGAAGTATTTCAAGCACAAAGAGTTGTTGTATGGGGAACAAATTTTTTAAAAGAATTTTTCTACATTTATTATTGCTGGTATATTACATAAACATTCCAAATATTAGATGAAATAATCATGATACATTATTGATATATGTCTGTTTGTATAGATTATATATATATATATATATAATCTTCCTGAAGTTATTTATGAAGTAAAATGAAAGAATAAAAATTTCCTACAGGTTAGACTGAGTTATAACAGGATCTAATTCCTTTATAATGAAAAGTGTGGGAGAAGATGCATGTATTTATAACAAAAGAAAAAATCATTGTTCCTATCATTCCTTTAAAATGAGGATAAAATAGTTTATGTTCTTCTCTTTCCATGTAATGAATAGCAGATTATAACTGGAAATGTTCCAAATATTCAATTTTTATGTAAGAAGCCTCTGAATAATATTCTAGTCGAAATTGGAAGGATTTCTTTTCTCCTGGGAAACCTTCAAAAACACCTTTCTTCTAAAAACAAAAGTTACTTGCTATAGCATTTTAATTCTAACAGTTTATTATAAAATTTCCATTTCATTTTCATGCCAAAAAAATACAGAATTTTAGTAAGTTTTGCTAGCTAAAAACAAATAAACACATTTTTTAAATGTTAATATTACTTTGTAAAGTAATTACAAGGGCACTTTCAATATACTATATATTTGTAACTTATTATTTAACCAACTTTTGATCAGACTAAATGAATAACTGAATATTTCACCAACATTTTCTTGTTATCAATACATTCCTTTATCCTGGTCTTATCATCTGCAAAATCAGTTTTATCCTTCAATATTTCACAGTTTACACTAATAACCTGTCTCCCTTAGTGTCTACACTTTCTCCAATAGCTCTCTAGTGTGTTATTCTAATCACTGAACCCTTACATCTTGTATTCCTACCTTACATTACATTCCTACCAGCAACCTTCCAGAAATCCAGTTTCTCTGTATGCCTGGCAGTGTAGGAGGTCTCTCTCTACACTAACACACAGATATGTGTGTTAGTATGTAGATGTGTGTGTGTGTATTCAAACTTAGCTTCTCGATAGGTACACAGTCATAGCTCATAGTGGTATAATGCGTATTTTCTCTGATAGATATTATCATCTTCTCATGTACTTATCTGTGCTTTGTATATTTTCTTAAGTGGAATATCTTTGTGTTTTTGGTCCATAATTTTTTTTTGTTTATTTGAATTTTTCCATTTTGTTGAGATTTAATCAATATATATAAATGTATTAGTTTAAGGTGTTCAACATGATTTGACATGTATATATTTTGAAATGATCACCACAATAAGCTTAGATTTTATATGTGTTACAACATGAATGGACCTCAAAAAACCCTGCCAAATACAGGACAAACATCACAAAATCCCACCTCCTGCTGTACCTGAAATAGGCAAAATCATAGAGACAGAAAGTTAAAAAGACTTTACCAGCGATGGGGAATAGGGAGATGAGGCAGTGAGCATATAATGTGTATGAGTTTATGTTAAAGATGCTGAAAATATTCCAATATATTTCTTCATTTATTTATGTCATTAGAAATTTTTCCATGTATTTTTTGTATATGTTCATTAAGCTACCCCTTTGTTAGATATAGACTCCATTGCAACTGTCGATGGTCTAAATGCAGTGGTTCTCGAAATGTTTCCCAATTAAGTAGCTATAAACTTCTCTAATGGTTTAGTGCCAGCATAAATGAATACAACTGGCTTTTCTAAAGTGATCTCGTACCTGACACATGTCTTGATGTCTTTTATTAATTCTACTATTTTTCTGTTTTGTGTGAGGTTTTCCATTTTGAGAATGATTTTACTTAAAAGATAATCATTTAATTTTTTTCTACTTCATACAGCACTTTGATTTCTATTTGTATTTATTAGTCAAGAAACACAGTGGAAAGGCATCATTCTGATCTTACCCTGAATACATGTATATTCTCTTCACAAAGATAAAAGTTCACTTAAGAAATTCTCAATCTAATAAGTTTAAAATAATATCTCTTCTTAGATTATTAATGTTATGACTTGATATTTAGATTTTGTTAAGTCTTCTTGCAGTAAATGTTTGCTCATTATGTATTAATGAAGATACCACTGAAATCAGTGAACCATGATTTTATTATAAATTTTCACACTTACCAGAAGCGCCAAGAACACAATTTTAATGTGTATTTAAAAATGTTTTTCAAATGGTTCCTATTAATTTTAAATAATGAATTATGGACTTTCTATTCTATGTCATGTGTTTCTTTACTTGTTATTTTAAAGAAGTGCTCTACCTTAAAATATTGGTAGATTTCAGCTGAATATTTTTTTGTATTTGGAGCATTCTGAGGGTGAATGACTCTGATAATCAAGATGATTTGATAAACAGTATATTGTGTTTATGTACATTGGGTCATGATATAGCAGCAAAAAGTAAAAAACTACAGGTGTACATGAAAACATGATTAGATGTTGAAAACAAAGGATTTAGAAGAAAAGAAAAATTAATAAATTTTATGTGCTTTAGAATTATATACACAAATTAGCACAAATATATAGGTTTTCAAGTATTCAGATGGTGGCACAAGGGGTTGAGTCGCAGCACTATGAAGCTGTCTACAGTTACTGAGGCATGAATTTGATCCCTGGCCAGGGAGCTGACCCACGTGGTGCAGCAGACCTCTCTTGTCTTGTCCACTGCTCCCCTCAGCAGTGTATTCCAGTCAGTCCACCTGTTCCTGCTTCCCGCTCTGTCTCTGGTGAATCCTCTTACCTCCCTCCCCCACCCTGCACCTTTGGCCTACACCCCAGGTCTTGCATGCATAGTAAATAAATCTTTAAAGAAATAATTTTCAGCAGGCAAAGGAGCTATATACACTAAATAGTATTTATATAAGATGATATAACAAAAGGTTTTGTCTAGTCAATATGACATGAGAGATAGAATGTCACTAAAACATCAGAGTAAACTATTAAAGTTTTACCTTAACCTCTGGCCTTCCCCTAACAGTCAAATAAATGTTAATATATAAATTAGTTTGGCATTACTGAGAAAAATGGTAGACAATATTACCACATATTAATATATATCTGTAAAACTAATTTCTTCTGGCAAAAGCATAACAAGAGTTTTATTAGTGGTACTGTCCACTAAGTATTTTTATAATTATTTTATCTTCCTCTCCAGTATACCCTATTTGATTCCATGCTCTTCCCAAGGAAAACTAGCAAACCTCAAATAGGATTTTGAATAATTACTGATATAAAACTGCATTTCCTATATTATAATAGCCATAAGAGATCTATTTTTTTCTAACTTACTTTTCTAAATTGTGAATGACAATTTAAATGATACTAGTAAAGTTCAACATGTTAGTAAAGTTCAAGATGTTAACAAATAATAATAAATATAAACAAAAGCTATTTGCTATCTATATTATGAAACTGTTATTGAATATGAGACCATAATTTAGTGGATCCAATGTCAGTAAATCATTTGATCTTTTCAACATAGCCATAACAAAAGTGGCAATATGTTTACCCAAGTATGAGATGCTTCTTTTAACTCAACCTGACCTCTTAGACTTTTAGAATACAAAGGAATAAATATTTATTACCTTGCTTATATTATGTAACCTCACCTATGTCTGATCATAATTAACTGTGTTATGCATGAAATTGTCCATAGTATAATGATAAACAAAATAATAGTATCGTTCCAATTAGAAATGTACCACCTTATACCGGTAAGAATGGCATACATCAAAAAAACCAGCAACAACAAATGCTGGCGAGGATGTGGAGAAAAAGGAACCCTAGTACACTGCTGGTGGGAATGCAAGCTAATCCAACCATTATGGAAGGCCATATGGAGGTTCCTCAGTCTACTAGAAATGGAACTACCATATGATCCGGCAATCCCACTGCTAGACATCTACCCAAAGGACACAAAAACACCAATCCCAAAGAGCACCTGTACTCCTATGTTTATGGCAGCACTATTTATAATTGGTAAGACCTGAAAACAACCCAAATGCCCAAATGTAGATGACTGGATCAAGACAATGTGGTACATAGACCCAATGGGATATTATTCAGCTATCAAAAATGAGAAACTAGGGCCATTTATAGAAACATGCATGGAACTAGAAGGAATTATACTCAGTGAAGCAAGTCAGAAGGCAAGAGAAAAATATCAGATGGCTTCACTATTAGGAGGAATATGAAAAAGCAACAACAACAACAGCAAAAGAATAAGCTCAAGGAAATGGGCAATTATAACCAAAAGCAAACAAAAACTCAACAAGACCAAAAAGCCAAGATAAACCAAAGGGACCATGGTGGGGAGAGCAAAGACGGGGATGAGAACAGAAAGAGCACAAGACTGAGGTGATGGTGCACTGGTGGAATGGTGGTGAGTACTCCCTGGGGAATACAAATGATGTCAAATATAATTAATTAAATAAAAAAAGAAATGTAATGTTTAACTGAAATAGTTCAATTATTACCAAATAGTTTATGTTCACCTCTAAGGTCATATAAATGACTGGAGTAATAATGATTAGACCATGTTCAAATGCAAAAGAGTCTGTTGAGAAAAAAAGTAATAAAGATAAAACTAGCAAAAGAGATGATTAACAAAGAGACAGCTTAAATATGTATTTGATTCATACAATTTTTCTAGTTCTTAGTGTCTTTCATTTTCCTTCAGTTACAAAGCTCTACAAAGTACACCTAATTATCGTAAGCATATCACATGGATATAAAGGTACTTTGAGAAAGATATGTTAAGATTATTTTATATTGAAATAATTTTGACATATACAAGGGTTGCAAAGATAATACAAAGGGTCTACATAACCTTCCCCCAGTTTTCCCTAAAGTTATCATCTTACAGAGACCCAATATGTTTTTACTAAAGTAGAAAACAACACTAGTGCAATGCCACAGACTTTATTTAGTTTTAAATTTTAAATTACTAGGAGATCAAAACCGAACACAAAGTACATTTGATTAGGAAGCAATATATAGGAGATTTTAGTAATCTAAATGAACATTTAATGAGTGTTGCTTGAAGGTTTGAAGTTTCGTTTTGCATTGTTTTGTTTTCAGAAATCTCTAAGGAACTACCAATCACCTTCATCCTCTCATAATTAATCACTCTAGAAGAGTTTCAACAGAAATTAATTAAGCATCAGTTACATTACCTGGAATACAGTAGATGACATTAAACATTTCTTGAATTAATTTCTTATTCTATACTTCTCTTAGATCTGTATGATAAGTATCATTCTGTAGACCTAGAAAAATAACTTTGAAAATGTGTTACATTTCCTCATGACCTAGTAAGTTTATAACTTAGGTCCACTGTGCAATTCAACAAACCCTCCCCACAATAAACAGGATGACATGTTGTGGTAAAAAATAGAAAGCTATTTTCTCTCACCCTATAACTCAGTCATCATAAGTTGCAGTGATGGGAGTACTCTTTAGATCAAACTACAGCTTTGTTTATCTGTTCTCAAAGGCACCAATCTACATTATGGATTAACATCCAAAACCTTCAATTCTTCACAACAGATCTGACAAAATATGCCTTAAAGCATGATTTTCTATTTCATTTCTGCTTCCTTAACTGGAAAATCATAAAGTACTGTGAGTTTTTTATTTACACATTGTGAAAATAGGTTATGTTGCCTTTCAAACTAGGTGGATTATTCTAGGGTGAACTGTTGAAGACAAGTAAGAAGTTACAAGAGAACAAGAGGAGTGTGTGTGTAAATCTTACTTCTGAGAGGAAAAATATCACTCGAATTAAAGGCTGAGAACATTTTCCTGAGTCAGATGGAATTTAAATAGACACTATTCTTGAACTTCTTTATTTTTCCTTAAGTTTAGGAAGTTGAAAATCTCAATGCAGTTATTTAAAATAGAAAATAAAATAAGTATTACTTTGAGGACTCTACCTCTCTTAACTATTTCTTACAAAACACAGCAAGCAAGTAAATATAACTAGAGTCTCAGATTTGCCACCACACTATTATTATATACATTAAGTTCCTTGAAGCTCAACTTTCTTTACAAAATAGTGATAATAATAACCACGACCATAAATAATGTATGTGATAACTCCAGTTTATAGGTAAACAGGCCTTTAGCAATCAGATAAACTTTTACAAATCCCCCATACTGAAATTTAAAAAATCTTAATCTATTAAATTACAGCAAACACTTAAGAAAAGATTAATTATATCAGGACCATGTATTAGAAAAAATGAAATATTAATATATATATACATATATGCTAGCCATATAAAAAAGAATTAAACATGTGATGCTGATAATTAAGACACATGTAATGAAGAAAAGAGTTTGGTAGTCCCTCAAACAAATTTAAAATGAACGACCATATATCCAGTAAGGAAATTCTAATTTTTGGTAAATATACAAAGTAAATGAAATCAGTATCACATAGAGCTATCTGCACTTCCAAGACACAGAAAGATATATGCTGCATGAGCTTACTTATAGATGAAGTTTAAATAATCAAACTCATAGATCAGAGGGTAGAATGAAGATAGCAAAATGCCAGAGATGAAAAGCAGAGGAAATTGGGAGATATTGGTTAAAAGGTACAAAGTTTTAGTTGTACAAGATGAATAAGTTCTAGAGGTCTGAATTCAGGGTAAGATTGTAGTTCAGAGATGCTTATTGCAGTCATTTCTTTTTTTTTAATAAAAAAGGTATCACTTATATAAAAGGAAAAGAAGATGAGCGATTAGTCTTGTGGTGAGAAAACCATATTGTGTTTAAAATTCATTAATTAAAAAACAAAAAATTTAAGCATGATTTTATTTTAGAATTGCCAAACTGGTGATGTGAAGATCATATTGTAATAGGGTGGTCCTCAGGGAAAAGGGAAAGTTCCAGGTTCCCTGTCCCCCATAAGGAAGAGTGGAACTGAACAGGGAGGAGGAGAAGCTGGAGAGGAGACTGGGAGAAAGAAGGAAGACAGATGGAGAGCAAGAAGGAGACCGGGAGGAGGCAGGTGGAACAGAGACATGTGAATAAACCTTGCTTGCTTCTTGGCTTTGGACTTGTAGCAGGGACTTGGAGAACATGAAAGAAAATACTTGAAACAGATACGGTTGAAAGACCCATGGGGAGGTTAACAATGGCAGTGTTTATCTTGATTTTGATTTTGCTCCTTCCTTCCCAGACTTGTCTGGCCCTTTCCTAGGGGACCCCACTAGAAGATGCTTTAGAACTGTGGCAAGCTTTTGGGCCTTAACTGTACTGCTTTGGGTCAATCCTGTTTGGTTGGACATTTACCATGAGGGGATGGGCTATTTTACCTATACTTTCTTTTCTCTTGTTTTTATTTACACTAGTTGTATTAAAATTTCTTTCCATTAAAGGTATTACACATTAGAGTATGTTTTATCTTCATGTGGCAGATGGCAGAACCTATTTAGAGCAAGCAGGTTTGGGGGTCCTGGGGTACCCTTCACCCTGCCCAATAACAATGTGGCCACTAGAGGTATGCAGTGAAATGCCTCAAAGCACCACTCTACAGACATACTAGGAATTATGTAGAATAGTTCCTTAAGTCCTCCCTTTTCACTTCTAATGTTTTTCCTGCAATATTTTGTTAATAGCAATGTATCTATTTATATTACTTATGTCTAATCATACATGTCTATTCATCTACACAAATACAAATGTTGGTTTACAACTCTGTCCATCTTTAGTTATATCTATCCCCAAAGAAGCAGTGTACTATATTAAATAACAATATGCCATCAAGATATAGTCTGCCCAGTTTTTAGTCACATCTATCCAATATCTCAAGATTATGATCTTGAGATATTTATATAAACTTGTGTCTGGTTTCTTTCATCTGCGAAATGAGAAAAGATAAGCAGTTAAAAATTATTTGTGAGCTTTCAATAGGCTAGTACAACTGAAGAATCTAAAATAATGCCTGGCATATAAATGTTAGCTATTGTTCCTCAGTCACAACTGTATATTTTTAAATGAAGATTTAAATTGAAAATGAAATGAAGCAGCAGAAAATGGGGCACACAAGAGCAGATTTTTCAGCACTGATATTGTGTGGTACTTGAGCTGGTCAGAATATTGTTGGAGTGTTTATAAAATTTAAAATTTCCTATCTTTGAAATGAGAAAAAACTCTGGGGTAGTAGAAATTTTCTTCTATTTTAGAGATTTTTCTCTAAGATCTATATAGGAAAGTCAAGTAAATGAACATACATGTAATAGCATGACTAGTAGATGAATGGAAAACACAGAACTATTGTTAAGAGCACGATATAATTATGAAACAGGATATGATGAATAAATAAACCTCTTTCCATGGAACCATTAAGTTTATAAGTTTGGTTTCAATTTTTAAACGATCAGTTTCCAAACTTAAAAAACTGAGAGTTCAGGCTATTTGATCAATGTTCATCCAGGCGTAGTCTGAATCATATACCTCAGCAAGAATCCTCTGCAAAGGAGATTAAATGTATCCATCTAAAATTCACCTGAATTTTTCACACTTCACATAAACTTCATCTTCTGTTTTGAATTCTCTCCTTTTCTCTGCAGAAATTCCCTGAAGTAAATGTTTTACTCCCTATTTTATGCTGGGGTTACTTTCAATCAGGTATAACTTTATATTTCAGTTTCTAATCAACAAGCAAACTCTGAACAAAATAAAATGTTCTTGAGTTTTATTTCATTGTCAGAGGTAACATAGTCTTAGGGAGTTTTGTTCTCTGTTGTCATTAAAATATAAAATCTCTATGACTGTTCCATACTTTCCAGTGATAACTTCAACTGAGTTTAAATCTATTGAAAACTACATGTCATTTTAATTGTTTGGACTGGTTTCATGTAGTGAACCTTTTCATTGACAACTAACCAAGAATCTTTCCAGGGATCAAACACTATCCAGGCAGTAAAGTTTATTAGTTTTCCCTAGTTAATATTGGCAAATGTTTAATAAGGTACTGAATTCCTGCTTACATTTAATAAATGACTGCATTGCTCAATTCTGTAATTCCACTTGGTGTAATAATTAATGAGTAATTTCTTGCAGTTAATGATTTGTTTCTAGAAAATTGATAGTTTATTTAAATAAGCTATATTTTCCCTTCCGGAGTTCTGTGGACCACTTTTGAAAGTTCGTTTATTAGAGTTTAATAGCAAAACACATCAAATTTAAGCCAATATATCAAGTCCTGTTGTTTTCTGTAATTAGGCATATGTAATATATAAAGTAATTCAAAATTTATGCTAAGCTTCAGGATATGTTCTGCTTTGTTTTGTAATGTAAAATCTTACCAATAATGAATATGCATATTTTTCAGGTAATTAGATCCATAAATAGGGCAGAAGTACTATTATTTTACTAACTACATAAAGGCACAGTAAGCATATGGGGGGGAGAAATGTTATTAAAATAAATTATTGACAAGATTTTATATTGGGGATGAACTAAAGGGCAACTTCACCTCAGAGACAAGCAGGTATATTATGAAGCATGTTAAGTGGCATCTTGTTTAGGAAAACTAAACCATGTTTTTATGGGTAAGCTGAGAAAAGTTTAAATTACATTTCCTTGGGCATCTAAGAGCTTCAAGTCGGAACTGCAGGAAAAGGGATATTCATATGGGAACAGAATGCTGAAAAATAAATGAACTGGCAAGGGAAAATTCTCAGTTCTGTGGTTGTATTACAAGACAGGGTAAGGGGGTACCCCCAAAAGTCCCAAACCTGCCTGTGCTAAATAGGTTCTGCCATCTGTCACATCAAGATAAAACATACTCTAGTGTGTATGACCTTTAATGGAAAGCAATTTTAACATTAATAGTGAGCAATAAAGACAATAGAAGGGAAAGAATAGATAAAATATTTTCCACACAAACTACCCAAAGTGATCCATTGCCTCATGGCTAAATGCCCAGCCAAAGAAGGATGGCCCAAAGCAGGGTCATTGAGTCCCAAAAGCCCAAGGAACTTTCTGGTGAGGACCCATAGGAAAGGGGCAGAAGGGACCAGTGAAGTCTGGGATGGAAGCAGCAAAATCAAAATCAAGATAAACACTGTCATTGTTTACTTCCTTATGTGTCTTTCCCCCAACTGCTTCAAGTGTCTTCTTCCATGTCCCCCAGGTACCTGACATTAAGTCCAGGGCTGAGTAGCAAGGATAGCTTCTTCACATGTCTCTTGCTCATGCGCTTCCTTCTAGATCTTCTTGCTTCCTTCTTTCTTTCCTTCCTCCAGTCTCCTCTTCTCTTCCCTGGTCAGGTCTGTCCTTCCTTGGGTGGGGCAGAGAAACTGGAACCTCCCTTTCCCCTGGGCATCACCCTGTTACAAGTATAAACCAGTGTTTAAATGTATGGATTATCATTCCAAAGTGAAAGAATGGTAGTGAGTAGGATATTAGGTAAGTTAAAATGAATGGAAACAGATTATGCAGCCCTTTTAGCACCAGATGAAGGATTTTAGACCTCTGGGAGCAGATGTAGATATAACTTTGACAGAAATTAAATTAAGAGTATATAAAGAGAGAGCTGACTAGCAATTATGATTAACTAAAGCAATCTAAAGTTTAATGGGAATACAGACATTTTCAGCTTTTACATCTATGTTAGCAACATATATCACACTATTTTAGAATTTGGGAGATAGGCCATATATTTTTATTAAAGGGCTAAGGGTAGAAATTTTAGCACAATTACATTTAACATATTCATGTGGGGTAACTGAGAGTTAAATTGTTTCATTTTGCAAAATACTGGGATACAATTATGAATGAAACAACTATATTCCTGTTTAATAAGTGATATATGTATGTTAATTGTAGATGTTTATATTATGATAATTTTATCTCCTTAAATATCTTCAAATTATGTTTCTAAAGATATCATTGTGTTTGCTCATTGACTATCAACATTGTTTCAAATTTTTTTCAAAAGTTGTATGAGTTAAACAGTACTGAGAAATTATTGACAATAAGACAGCAGCAAAATCCCTTCATTTTATTGGACTGTACTAATATTATGAAATCTTTTTTCCCCATAATTAAAAGCATCCAATTACTTGAATTCTAGCAGTTTTAAATCTGATCTTTTTTCTGAGTTTGTTGAGAAATATGTATTATATTGACATCCTTCTGTTCCTGTAGGCAGAAATGTTAAATACATTCCAAATCTTTAATATAAAACACAACCATAATTGTAAGATATGGAAATCTTTAGTCAGTGCCTTCTTTATTTGCTCTGTGACTGCATATTTATAATGTAAAATCCATTCCTTCAAGGAGCACCCATTTTATTCCTATCATATTATTGCAACAGATCAGTGACTAAATGCTTCAGCTGCAGAATTACTGAACATACAGCAGGATTATCCTCTCAGAGAATAAATCCAAACCTGGAGGTCTTGATAAAGGGAATGAAGTGTGCTTCCTGTGAATAGCTCCAATCAAATGTCAAAAAGGTAGTGGATAAATTGTGTTGCTATAGGATTAAACATATTGTTGCTTGCTAGATTCTGTTCAGTGGATTTTTGTTTTCTTGTTAAGCATGTTCATCAAAGTCAGATTTCATTATGCTGGTGACAGGTAGAGTAGGTTAAAACCATAGCACAGTCTAATAAAGACATGCTCCCAACACTGGGTCTGCTCAATTCACTGTATATGTGGCTCCAAAATACCAGGAGGGAGAATACAGACATCTTCCTGGATGAAAACAAAATATTTTCCTATGGGTGGAAATTAAGTCCCCTGTTAGCTATTCCCCTTTTTTAAAAATTGTGTGTTTCACAGATAGAAACTGTGATCACCCTATATGGAATATTGTTAGATGAAAAGAAAATTTCTGGTTTCCTAATTTACTACAATAAAGCAGAAAAAAACCTCAAAATCATCTACTGTAGGTAAGCTAGTAAAGAGTTATTCAATAAGTTCTATATCTGGTATTGTTACCTGTTGGGAACACTTGCTTGAGGGACAGAGAAACTACCCTGACAAAAATAAAAGCTAATTTAGTATTTGTAAAATCTTAAAAATCATCAGAGTCAATTTGAAACGACTTCTGTGAAGACAGGACTGACTTTACATCTTTTATGCCACTCTACTTTCATTACAAAGTATCTAGTAATTCATAAACCTACAGCTCCATTTATTATAAATATTCACCCCTAGCACTGTTGCTCAGAATTAAAGAAAAACAGTTCATTATGAAGCAGACAAAATTTGAAGAGAAATTAGATAATATATTTCTTTAAATTAATAGAATTAGAAGATAGGAATGTGTCAATGTAATAAAATATATATATACATACACACATATATGCATGTGTATGATACATATATGTGGCTTGTATATGTATACACATATATGCATTTATACCATTCACTTCTGAAAAAGAGGCAGAAGGAGTTAGATTAAAGTAAACAAGGAATGTATATAGAAGAGGATGGACCTGTATCATTTTGAGAGGTAAATAATGTTTTTATTCTTTCCTAGGTGCTTACTACTTTGCTTCAATTTTGACCTTATCAATATTTACCTTTATAGAAACACAGATCTCTAACAATCCATTATTTCTCTGTGGAGTCCCGTTACTGAGAAGGTTACTGTCCGTGGTAATTTCACATGGTTTGTATATACAAGGATTACAAAACATACAAATTAACATACAAATTGTTAATATTGCATAATATTTCTAGACCCAAATATTCTGAGATCTCCTTTGAGACAAGGAATTGTTCATCATTTTTAAAAGCTAAGTACATAACACAATATATAGTTGGGTTAAAATACAGCTTTTATCTAATTTATCTTCTTGCTCTAAACCATCAAAACATGTTCATTAAATCCAATATTCTTTATCTAAGAATATTTTTCTTTAAAAACTAATTGCATGTGTTACAACATAGAAGTACAATACATTTATGTCACTCTTTTCTTTTTTTTTTCTTTTTTTTTCTTTTTTTTTCTTTTTTTTTCTTTTTTTTTATATATATATATTTTTTTTATTAGTTATATTTGACATCATTTGTAGTCCCCAGGGGGTACCCACCACCATTTCACCCGTATGTCACTCTTTTCTACCATATCTGGCATAAAGGTAGAGTATGATAGACTTTGCTTGTGATGGGATATTTTTCAGGGCATGTATTAGATGCTAAGTATTTCTGTGCTTCTCACTATATTTTGTCCTTTCAAAAATTACTCATTATAAGATATATTCCTTAAATGTGTATTTCCCCTTTTTGTGATGTGCAATTTTAAAATGAGATACATATTCACCCAATTTAGTATAGTTTATGAACTAAACCATGTAACCCCATTACAATTAATAACATAAAAAATTTTGATCTTTCTCATAAATTCCCTCACGATTTCAAAATCAAACTTACTAACATCCCCTGCCACATCACTGTATTCATTTATTATTTCTCATCTCTTTTTACTGAAGTGTTTGGAATTTAAATGTGTATTATCCCGTTATCTGCTAATAGTAAATTTTTTACTTTTTCCTTTCCAAATCAAATAGCTTTTATATCCTTTTCTTGTCCAATTGCTGTTGCTAGGACCTAAAATCTATATTGAATAGCAATGGTAAGAGTATGTACCTTTGTCTTGTTCTTGATCACAGAGAAAAAGCTTTCGGTTTTGGATAACTGAATAGAATGTTGGCTGTGGACTTGTTGTATATGGCATTTTTTATATTGAAGTTTTTCCTTGTACACAATAAGAGACACGGGGAAATTAAGTCATCCTTCCACCTCTCTTTTCTCTTTTTGTTAGATATGTTAGTGCATTTTTTTTTCAAATTCATTTCATTAGACTTTAATTCATTGAGATGCATAGATTACAACTGACCATCTAATTGCTGAAAGATAACATCAATTTGTATGGCTAATAATTCTAAAATTTTTATATGTATCTTTAAATCAAAAAAAGTAACTTATAAGCTTTTTGTTTGCTGATGTTTGATATGAACTCATTTATCATTTTGATAAATTATGGAGTACTTCTAATTGGCTTAGTATAATGACACCAAAATAGCATTGTTGGAAATAGAAGGATAAATCTTATATTGAACTAAATGTCTCTCCCAAAGTAACAACGTACTTCTAGAAACAACCAAACACAAAAGAAACATTAACTCTATGGACTCAAAACAAGCTAATTTAACATATCTGAATCCCCAAAGTTGGAGATGCAACTTTACAAACATAAGCACCATACTTGATGTGTTTTGATTAAGAGCTAAGCTATTAATATGTTTTACATGCCTCTAATTTTTTCTCCTTTTGACAACTAAAAAGTGAGATTTCTTGTTATTTGCTCTCCTTTTGGTTCTAGAAAAAATGAATTATTATATCTTGAGCTACTTTGACATGTCGTTATTTATGAGTTGATGTTTGATACAAAATATGTTTGCAACTTTTTCTTTTATTATACATTAAATAAATCTACAAAACACGAACAGCCTTGCATTTTAGAAAATAGCAAAGGAATGAAAAATTAAATTTTGTTATTATTTTGCCATTACTAATCTGGCTATACAGTATATTTCAAAATTGTACAGTATAAAATATAGCACTTCTGCAAAGGGAACCATTGTTTTATAGTAAAACGAACATTGACTTTTGGTTCAAAATATCTGAACATAGTTTCTAATTTTACTAAAGAAGAGAGAGATAAGAATTTTGAAAAGTGATAAATGTATGTATGCTATGAGTTATGATTGTTTCCCCTTAAAATCCACACATTGAAATTCTAACTCTCAATAGCTCTAAATATGATTTTATTTTAGAGACAGGCTATTTAAAATAGGTAACCAAGTTAAAATGAAGTCAATAGGATAAGTCCTAATCCAAGATGACTTCCTTTAAAAAAAAAAAGAAAAAAAAATGGAAAATTTGGTAACATAGACCTTCATACCAGTAGAGCATCTCAGGAAAACAAGTTACGCCATCACAGACCAACATAAAGCAGAATGTAGAAAAGAAGTCTAAAACACTACACATCTTCCCAGTCACTATCTGTATAAATTTCAGGTTTAGACATTAGATGCAGTGTTGTATGGATTACTTAACCAGCACCCTATATTGTGGAAGCTCAGCTCTTCTCTTTATTTCTTCCATAGAAATTTTAGTTTTCATTATAGGACATTTCACTATTAAATACAAACACATCTATATTCACTGAGTCAATCCCCATTATAATGGCAAACTATGATTTTGTTGTAAACTACTATATCTTAAATACTTTGTAAATTGTCTGGTAAAGAGAATTAGTTCTGTTTTTTTTAATTAATACATTAACTAAAACATTAACTAATTTTTTAAAGATATTCATTTCAGTCAAGGAGTTTGGTTTTTATTTGACACGTATATGGAAACCATAGAGGTTTTTGATTAAAGTTGTACCATGCCTGCAGACACCTCTGGAAAAATGGAGAGAAAGGAGTCCCTCTTATTACAGTATTAAGTAAGAAGATACAAAGAGATTAACAACAACTGTAAAAGAAAAGATGCAAATAAAAATATGAAAATAGATTTTGATAAAGAACAAGATCAGTCAGAATTAGCACCAAAGTTTTTATTCTTGATATTTGTGAGTGTGCTGTAAACAATTCAGTAGAACAAACAAATTTGGGGAGTGGGTGAATTATGAAATGAATTTTGAATGCATTGAACTTGTGTATTAATTTGAAAATCCTATAAAAATATTCCAGGTGGTGAGAAATTATTGAAATGCAATTTTTGAATCTTATTAAAATATACATAGATGTAAAAATCATATGCTTTGAAGCCCTTGGAATGAAATTGCATCACATGTTTGTATGTATGTAGGAAATAATCTTTATATTAAATATGTATGTTTTTAGAGTAATTATAATTTGATAATGGAACTATATATATCTTCACTTGCTTCTTTGTATTTATGTATCTTTTTTCTATTTGTGCTTCCCAAAATATTTAAATAAATTATACTAAACAAGTGTGTTTATGAAAAAAATCCTTTTTCAATGTTTTAAAGAAAAACTTACTTTTTGAACAAATCTCATTGAGTTTTAGTTTCTTCATGTGTGTAAGGTAGATATAATATGTATAATTATTATGAAAATTAAATTCATATTTAGGAGCTTAGTACAGTTTAAGAAACAGCAGATGTTCAGGAAGTGGTAAGTAAATGCTTATGCTAATCTGGATGCTGAAGGGGGAAGGGACTTATAATGTGGGTTCTAAGGAAGAGAGAAAGACAAGAAGCTATTGTGTCTTTGGGAGACAATGTACTGGATGCAGTGCCAGATGGCAAAAGTAGCTGAGAACTGGGACAAAAGCAAAGAACAACTGGATACTTAGAAAACGTCCTTAAGCACTAGAGATAATCAAAGTAGTAAGATAACCCATCATATGATAGTAATTTTGTATATAATTTATTGTTTGTAGTTCATCAAATTGGCAGTCACAAATCCTGACAAACATAAATTGCACTGAACAAATAAATTATATATAAGATCCTGAAGGTATGTGACACAATTTTTATAAAGTACATCAAGATTTTTAAGAAATGATAAAGTAACAGAAATAATCAATACACTCTACATTTTAATATGAATTAGAGAGGAATATAAAATAATTCTAAGTTTGATCACACCTTTTTTTATTTTCCTTAAAATAGGATTTTAGTGGGATTAGTAATATAATAAAACTAGTGACTAACATAATGACTGTAGAATGGTTGGCCAACTAAAGTATATACAGCAATAAAATTTTGAGTTCTCTTTAAAGCAATGCCATTAGGGGAAAATGTTGGAAAATCAAATAGATTAAACTTAAGAGTTTATAAACTCACTTTTTTCCCCCTGAGTTTTATCTGCTTCCTATTCTTTATGATGCTCTAGGGTTCCTTTTTTAAAAGGTTTATGTAGGACATCTAAGCTTCAGTTGTAAATTGTGTGTAATATACTGTCCCTACAACATTAGTTTACTAGATGTCCTAATATTCTATGTTTTAGACATTTGTGCAAAATAGTTTAGGAAATCTTAAGTCTAGAATAGTTTCTCCAGTGAAGCATGTTGATTACTTCTCTGCTGAAATAAATGGTAACTGATTTTAGTTCTCTAAGAGAATCCAATTTCATTCCTTGAATATACACATAAACTCTGAAGAAGATGAATTTGATTTAAATAGAAATACACATTTAGGCACACTTCACTGTGTAAATGTTGACACTTCTCATCAGCAAACAAAGTAAATGATACAGTTCAGGTTGAAGAGAGTTTTTCACCTTTATATCTTTATTACCTAACAGGTTAACTTACAAGAGAAAAAGCAAATTTGTTATTTTAAAATCTCATATTTCAATGTGGAAAGTAAGCTCAGAAAAAATACACCTTTTCAATATTAAGTATTAACAAAATGACTTTACAATGGCTTAAAAAAGAGTATCTGTACGTGGAATAAATATATTTTGAATATGAGAACAATACATCTCTATTACTAACTGGAAATTACATAAAATGAGTACATTCAGTATTTATTCTAAACAATTGCTAAAATTATTTTAAAACAGTGTAAATTATTTATTTTTAAAAAACACTTGGCGTATTACATGTAGATAAACACGTATTAATGAGTATCTGAGTCATGTTTCTATGATCCTTTTTTTACTCTTAAATTTTTGGATAAATGTATCTGTCACTTCATCCTACGCTAAAACATGATTACTATCATGTTGATATAATGATTAAATTCATTCATATATCATCTATTCATCTTCATTATTATTTCCACAGAATGTCCTAATAAAATATTGACCTAGATAAAGTTTCTGATTTCATAGAAGTTATTTTATATGACAGTAGGTTATCACTAAAAAATTAGGTTAACGATTTAGTCAGTGATATGGCTATGTGTTTTAAAAAAAAAGCATAACAGATTTTTGAGGAAGTGGTCAGGGAAAATTAGTCTAATGACATTTGAACAGAGGTCTGTATAGAGTGAAGCTGCAAATCATTTCAGTTCTGTGATACTGCCCTCCTGGACAGAAGAATTATAATATGCAAACTGAATTTAGAAAACTTTGGAGTATTTGAGCAGCAACAGGAAGACCAGGGTAGCTAGAGCCGAAAGAGTGGATGTGTAGCAGGGAAAGATACATAGTAGAAGAGACAGAAAAAGACTTAAATGAATTCCAGATTATAAATACCCTTACAGCCAATAATCTGAGTATCTTCTTTACATGATGGGGAAGAGGCAAGAAAAAAATGACATGTCACATTTTCCCCAAATATTCCAAAATAATTTAAACAACAAAAATGAATCAAAATTAAATTTACATAATGTTAGCAGGTTACTATAGTGGCCCAGGCTAAATATTACTGTGCTAATAAAATTAAAGTAGTAGAGAAGAAAGTGAAAGTTTATATTGCAGGCAATAACAAGTTATTACACTTGAATGACAGCACATGAAAAGAAAGGAATCAGATTTTATTCCTGAACATTTGAATGAATGCTGAAATAATTATGACTTGAATCAAAGAATAAAAGACTTTCTCTTTATGATGTACAAAGTCTGGGTGTTCTGAACTTCAGGACATATTAACAGAGTTGTTGGAAAGGGTCTGGATATACAAATCTTGAATTCAAACATGTTCATATCCAGATGCAAATCTACAAATCATATATTTATAAAGAATATTAAATGCCATGGCATTTCATGATTTTTTTAGATAAAAAGGTAGATAGAAGGAAGAGGACAACTTCAATCAGATGCATTCCAATATCAACATTTAGGAATTGAAGAGCCTTAAAATATATGAACAAAAATTTAGTCATGCACACACACACAAACACATATAGAAGAGCAGAGCATTTTAACATCCAAGTGAGGGAATGTTATAAATAAAAGTAAAAGATGATCTCTGTAAATGATTGAGTTGGAATAAAGGAACTGAAAACTATTACATTTAAAAACTGGAGGTTTCTATGACATAGTTTTGGACTATGATAATAGTCTAATAAAGAAGTGAGACAAAAGTGTGGTTATGTGAAAGAAACGTTAAATAGTATGATAAAAAATTAGTGTAATTTTGGTATTAAGAAAACCAGGATTGTATAATGAAATGAAGAGTCCAGAATTTTTCTTTTAAACCCTGGAGATATTATAATAAAGGGCATTTTCCAGTAGAGAAGAAAATATTGGCAACTCTACAATAGAAAGATAAAAAACATAGTAACTGTTATTTTTATACATGGGCAAAGACACTCATACCCAGAGTAAAAGTGAGCAATCACCCTTAGAGTGTAGCTTGGATAGGAATACAATAACCAAATTAAAAAATAAAAGGAAAAGGAGGAATTCACAAGTACAAGTGAAGGTGGTTTGACAGATTCAATAATTGGAAGCATAGTCAATATTTTAGTGTGAATATAACAGGTGTTGGGGGTTTGATGAAAGGAAACATGAGGTGACACAGTCTGAGAAAGGGCAAACAAATTACTAGTAGTACATCATACTGAAGATTCTGATTTTGTAACCTTGCAAGCAAAGAAGGGTCAGCATGGGTGTGGTTTTTCTCCACCAACTATCAGCTTCCAAAGTCAGATTGGAGTAGTATACAATACAGTTGATAAGATAAATAGGGCAAAGTGAGGATTTAGGAGGCCGAAGTTATATTAGGTGATTATTATGATGTACCATTGAATCAATTATCTATTTGTCTACATTTTAATTTCTCTATATAAGGAAAATCTCATAAATTTTAGTCACTTTTAGTGACTGTGTGATTTGGAACAGACTAACACATTTTCCTTGATTGCAAAGTTGGTGCAACAATATAGTCTGTATATTATCTATAGCACTCAGGATGATGTATCAGCTATCATTCTAATTGTCTTCATTATCATCAATATTTTACAAATTAGTTTCATCTAATTTCTAGAAACCAGATTTATTTTCATCACTGTCATCTGTTACTATAGTAACTAAAAACCACCAACCTAATTTAAGAACCAGTGCCCAAACCATCCTGTAATTCCATTCTGGATTTTATATTTGATATATTTATACAAATTTAAATATATGGATATGGTAAAAGAAATACTACAACCCTTCATCATAACACTTATCCATAAATGATTTTCCAGTGTAGAAAATTATAACATGGAGATTTCAAGAACGCATGTTCATGTTAAGAAGTCAAAAAAAACCAGGACAATTGAAATAACTGAACCTGTCATGAAGAGCTGGCTGGTTTTAACCTGTTTGGGATCACTGATTAGCAGGAAATAGAATACAACTAACAAAATATTCATGAAAAGTAGCTGAAATAGGAATAAAACCTGCTTAAGGGAAGTGTAGGCACAGCAGGTAATGGGCATGTTACTGCTCTCCACCAGTGGCCCCTCTGGAGCTTAGGCTGCAGACAGAGGCTGGCTCTGGCTGTGAATGCTCAGAGCCCACCAGCCCATGAGCCTGCCCTGAGGACTAGGAAGGCCAGGTCAGTACAAGAACTAAATTTTCTCTTTTAAATTTAGTATCCAGATCATAAAATGGATCGATCAAGTGAGAGCTAAATGAACCAGTTATGTTCAATCAGTTCATTTGTTAATGACTGACTGAAAATCAAGAATGGGTGGGTGTCTCAAATTGCTGTTTGTTGTTGGTATAGGCCAACAACTCACAAAGAGCTGTTAATGCAGATGTATCTGACACTGCCTCCTGGCCAGCTCTGGCTAGGGACTAGTGACACTAATGACAAGTGACTGGCACTTTGTGTTCAGGTCACCTCTAAGAGCTGTTCACTGCTTGTGATGCTCCAGCACCATCTCCTGGTGCTACTTCCTCCTTTGCTGTTGAATCCAATGGACACTGCTGTCCAGCCCTGCCTCAGACCATTGCTGTGCGCTGCCGCAGTGTCATCTCAGTGCCCCCACCTAAGAGCACCTCCAGCTGCCCCCATGAATGGATCCTGGCCCACTGCTTGCTGGTGTGCCATGAGCATCGGGTCCTTGTTGATGGGACAGGGTCATCTTGAATGAGCAGTTTTTAGTTTGGGACTTCGGGACACTATTTTGGGTAAGACAGCAGGCCACTTACAGCTGTAGAAACTGTTTCCCCCTTTGTTAAATAAACGCCCTTGTTGTTGTTCCCTGAATCAAGTGGTCATGCAAATATGTGCTCAGGTGAGAACCCATATGGTGGCCTGTCCTCTAGCTGGTCACTGTCCTTTGACCACCTGTAGCTCCTGCCATAGTTTTGTTTCCATAGCATAATCATAAATGTCTTACATCAAGGAACTGGGACAAAGACAAGACTTAAAATTCATTTCAGATGGCACTACCATATGATCTGGCAATCCCACTCCTAGACATCTACCCAAAGGACACAAAAACACCAATCCAAAAGAGCACCTGTACCCCCATGTGTATGGCAGCACTATTTATAATTGGTAAGACCTGAAAACAACCCAAATGCCCAAATGTAGATGACTGGATCAAGACAATGTGGTACATAGACAATGGAATATTATTCAGCTATCAAAAATGAGAAACTAGGGCCATTTATAGAAACATGCATGGAACTAGAAGGAATTATACTCAGTGAAGCAAGTCAGAAGGCAAGAGAAAAATATAGATGGCTTCACTTTTAGGAGGAATGTGAAAGAACAACTACAACAAAAAATAAAAATGAAGCAAAAAAAAAAAAAAAACAAGAGAAAGCTCAAGGAAATGGACAATTATAACCAAAAACAAACAAACTCAACAAGATCAAAAGGTTAAAGATAGATTAAAGGGAACATGGGGGTGGGGACGGAGGGAAGGGAGGGCAAAGACAGATGGGGAGGAGGGCATAAAGAGCACAAGGGTCTGAGGTGATGGTGCACAGGTGAAATGGTGGTAGGAACTCCCTGGGGTATATAAATTATGTCAAATACAATTAAATAAATCTAATGAGAAAAAAAATCATTTCAGTCAAAATTTGATTCTAATACATATACTGTGAATTTTTTTTGTATTTTTCTTATTGTGTTTACAGTCTTGTCCTATTGCTTAATTCTACTACAATAATTCTGAAAGTTTTTCTCCAAATGAATATTTGAACACTATTACCACAAGTTAGATACTTTTTTAAAAAAATAAGCGTTCTTGCTGTGTATTTTGCAGAATCATTTTACTGACAAAACTGACTCTTTTTTAATAGAGTTTAGACTTCAACTCAGTTACTCTTTAAGATTACTGAGTGAGCTCTGAAGGCTTTAAGTAATTAATCACAGCAGTTTTCATGTTGAAAGGTATTTATTCTGATATCTAAAACTAGAAACTTTACAATGGTTTCCTAACCTTAAGGCAAGCAACACTGCCCAGGACTTCACCCTAGTGTAATAAATTTGTTTTCTCTTCTCCTTATTAGGTAAAAATGCACATACTTAATTATTTTGATTATTATCTTTCTAAATTAAGAAAATAAGCAATTCATAATATTCTCATGAGTCTATGAGTGCATTGATGCATGATTTTAGCATTTATCCAAGAATTTTGTAATTAACCTAGAAGGAATTAACATATGGTTAAAAGGAGTTTTACTGAAAGATATAGAATGTATTATATAGCTCATAGTGATATTGGGTCAAAGGGCAAGAGAATATTTGGCCTAATTTGCTTATAAAATTACCATTTGTATTACACACCACTTCAAAAGACTTTTTTTTTTTTTTTGTAGGGCTCATTCTTCCTCTAAATCTCTTAAAACTATTGTTCCATACCAGAAGATAAAGTTCAATTTTAAGCCATTTTGGAGGTTAGCTTACTTTTTCATCTTAAACTCAGAAATCCAATTTAGGGCTTAATCCTTCTATATGATAATAGATGATTCCATTTTCATTTAGTTTTGAAACAATTATAGCAGGATTTGAATAAATCAAACTCCCTCCAATGGCATAGTCCAGAACTATGATCCTCTGTGAACTCTTTATTTCAGGATGCTGGCTTCACACAAAGGTTACTCTTTCATTTTTAGCAACCAAAGTAATTTATAATTTATGGTAATAGAATTGAGGCTTTAAAATTGATAAGAAACTTATTGTTTTCTTCTTTTAACCTATTTTATAGAATGTGATTTTGATACCAAAATAATGTAACTTTGAGCTGCATACATCCTATACACCAGAGAGAGATCTTATTTTAAAGCTTACATGTTGAAACTTGACTACCTCTGCAAATACAGGAGACATACTGCCCTTTTCTAATTCCAGTTTTCTGTCCTTTAATATGGTCCTACGTTACCCACCTCAAAGAGTTTATACAGGACTGACTGATATATTTAAACTGTGTAACACAATGAATGACACAAAGTGAGTACTCAACAATACAAATTATATTAGTTCTTAAGTTCCAAAAGGGAGTCACCTTCTTAGAAATTAAAAGTAAATATCTCCCTATATTCGGATTTTATTGCACATTTTCATCTAAAAGCTTCTGAGAATAAAGCTGTCAACACATATATGCCTTCTTTAATCTCCACCCACCCACCACCCAGCTGACTACCAACCACAGTCAAATCAGTTGATGACTCCTTTTCATAAGCTTGTTTCAGTGGGAAATATTCAAAAGGAAGCATAGGTTATTAGATTTCTATCTTTTAAATTCTGCAATATTTCCTCACTAAAGCAATTTCCACTAGGATTACAATGCCAGCAAAAAAATATAAATATGTGAGTTTTCATTTTTTTCTTTCCAAATTTTTCTTTCCAATTATTCTGAAGTGTCATACAAAAAGCTGCATACATCTAAGGACAATACAATACAGTTTTAATTTTTTCCTCAGTAGATATTAATCTGTCAAGTAAGGAGAAGTAGCATCATGCATTAACGACTCCAATGTACAAGACAATTTTAGTTATCATAAATAGGAAAAGTTCATATGTAAGTATACCATGAATTTCTTAAGATTTCAATATTTTAAAAATAGCTTAGAGATGAAATTATGAGAGTTATCACTGTACAAGTTTTCATTTATTTTTTAATATCAAGTATTTTTCATGTTTAGTTACTAATAATATATTCTATGTTACATTACTTGTTGGTACTATTTCAATTTTATTTAAAATCGGTAGGAAGTTTCCAGTGATGGCAGACTAGTCCAAAGGACACTTTCTTTGGGGTTAGCTCTGGGTCTAATAAATTGGATAGAAAATGTGAAAATGAATAACTTGTCATAAGAGAGGTACTGTGGCAGATAGAACTAAATAGAATTAAAGATCAAGGAAAGAACACAAGCTCAGAGACATAAGTCTGAAATTTTTTCCTCTGTTAATAAATCTCCAGTGCACTCAAAAGCAGAAAAGATGAACAAAAGGAGAGTTTCGCCAATCTCAGATTAGAGGATCTAACTTTGGAATACAGAGGCCACAAAAGTGATTCCTCGTGATACTGAAATATTTCTGAGCTTTCCCATCACAACTTCACATGTAGTTGAACGAGAAGCACATCAGTGCTCGAGACCGAAAGCCAGTTTCAAGTTGGTTCTATTCTAGTTGAATAAAAACACAGTATGATTCATCTAAGAGAAAAGTAACTCATTGAACGACATTATAGTTATATTGTAAAAGACATAAGTTTTCTCAAATGAAATTATATCTACAAATTTTAAGCTTTATTATTCATGTCAATTTTGTCAAGTGAATGAAATAACCAAATTTTGTGTTTATCAAATTAGATTCAAAATAGACACAAAGAGCTATAGTTCAGAAAAGTGAGAGATAATTTCATTCAGAAAGCCACTCAAAATAATGCCATCTTTTTGTCCAATCATATAAGTCTGCAGTTGTTATACCTGAATGATACAAACAGTCCAGACCATAGGAAAATCTAACAGATGTCTACCTATCCAATATTAACCATGTTAAATTAACTTCTATGACTCAGTTTCCTTGTTTACAAAAGGTGGTCAGGTCAGTGATAGATCTCAGATTTATCTTAATTACCAAGTGAGGAAATTCTGGATAAAAGAAAATCAGTGTCTGGTGCATAGTTATAGCTCCCCTTTTAAATCTTTCTTACAATCAAGTTTTTATTTTCCCTTTCTTCACTCCCTTGCTCCCTCCCTTCCTTTATTCTTTCCTTCCTTCATTTCCTTCCTTTTTCCATGCTGTCTTGCCTTCTCCTCCACCTCTTTCTTATCTCCCTGCCCCCCAAATGGTCTATTATACAGGAAAAAAAGAACATCAATTCCCATTAAAGAATCAAAATTTGGGGACTCCCTAGTGGCACAAGAGGTTAAATGCCAGCTGTATCAAGCTGTTGCTAGCCACTATGATATAAGTTCAATCCCCGGGCAAGGAACTAAGCCACATGGTGCAGCAGATCTCTCCTGCCTCACCTGCTGCTCCCCTCAGCAGTGTATTTCAGTTAATCCTCTTATTCCACTCCCCACTTTGTCTCTGATGAATCTTCCCACCCTCCCCCCACACCTCTGCATAAATAAAATAAATCTTAGAAAAAAATAAAAAAAATTTAAAACATGATGGAAATTATTCATTCATAAAATCAAGTCCACATAGATGAATTATTGGCTAGTTTCCTTTTTGGTGACTAAATATAAGTGTCCTCACTCGTTCGTTAGAGCTATAGAAACATTATTAATATATCAGATGTTTTCTCTGTTTCCTCTAGAAAAGCTGTTTTTTGAAGTTTTGTACAAAGCCTTTGAGAAAGCAATCTGAGATTCAGCACAAGAAGTATCTAAAAGTAAGAGGCTCATTATTAGACAAGTGTGATATAAGATAATTGCTAAACCCTCTTTGCACTGTATTTATAACAAATTTAGTATCTTTGACATAAATTCTACAAAGTATGTGTTTCCAATCTACAACATAGAAGAAAATGCTTAAGAAAAGTTAGATTATTTTCAAAATACGTAACTGCGTACTTAATAAAATAGTAAAGCACACTGGTCTATTTATTTGCCTTTCAAATTACTTTGTATAAAATAAATATTAGTAGTTTGAGGGTTTTTTTACTCAATTTCTTGTATGAATTACATGATGAAATCTTGTCTTATTTTTTATCTTTTGAGTAAATGTTTATCATGAGTTTGAATAAGTATGGATTTCAAACAGAAATACAAAGCATTCTGAAAGAACATGTCAAATGCTTTAGAGTAGTGTGTGTGAAAGAGAAAGAGAGAGGTTGAGAGAGAGAGAGAGAGAGGTTGGTACAGTGTGGTTATTCCTTTTAAATCAAAGCATTCATATGGACACTGCATACAAATATGTAACTGTTATGTTTCTCAACTGAGTAAGTCTGTGTATGGTGATTATCCTTCACCAAAGGAACTGGTCTGCCCTAGGTAATACCCCGTTCTTGGTGCAAATCACTCTCAATGATCAATATGGGGATTCAAAGACCAATCACTTCACTTCAATAAGAATATCTCCAGAGGGAAACACAATTTCCAGACTTTCCTGCAGGACTGGCCAGCATGTCTATTGGAATTGCATCATAATTCATCTCCTCTTCCCAGACATTCCTCTTCCAGATACTGTCCTAAATAGGAAACTCCTTCCTAATTTCACAGATGCAAACATATTTGCATCAAATCTGTTCCCCTGAAATTCAAACATAAGATAAAAAAATCTCATTCTATTTTCAGATATGTTCAAGTTTCATAATTTGTCTAAATGACACTGATAGGGTCTTCCTGGTGATGCAGAGGGTTGAGCGCTGCACTGTGAAGCATCTGCAGCACAGCAGTGCGAGTTCGATCCCCAGCCAGGGAGGGGACCTACATGGCACAGGAGACCTCTCCTGCCTTGCCCACTGCTCCCCCAGATAGTATATTTCAGTCAATCTTCCTGTTCTGCTCCGCACTCTGTCTCTGGTAAATTGTCACCTCCCGCAACTCTAGCCTGTACCCCAGCTCTTGTATGCATAAATAAATAAATCTTTGAAAAAAAAATTTAAAGAAAAATGACACTGATAACCCTTTCAGAATGACATTGTAATATTTACAGAAATTTATTAGATGTTCTTAATTTTTTCCTAATAACTATTAATTATTAATACTTAGCAAAGTATTAATTGTGTTCTTGACTTGATGATAAATATATAAGACTGAAAATGTAATCTAAAAGCAAACTATGAGTTGGATGGTGTTTATAATTATTTACATTTTACAGAAGAAACAGAAAATTTAATAACTTACCGAAGGTTACATAATCAGAGCTGAATATTAATCCAGATAGACTTTTAACTACTTTTTTTTCTATCAAGGTGAAAAAAGGTATCTTCAAAAATAATTAAATTTACCTTTCTATTTTAAAACAGCATGCCTGGTCATCTTTCTGGTGCTGCCATTTTCCTTTGCTTGTTCTCAGTAGCTCATCTCTTCAGCGCTTACCAGGGACACTGGTGGTGTAAAGGGATGAAAAGCACCGAGTCCGCATGATGCAAGCAGCCACATATTCTCACTTTTTGGTAATTTTAGGGTGGCAGGTCAGTTGGTGAAGGAATAAGGGGAGAAAGAGTTGACCTTAGCAGTAGACTTGGGAGATAATACTTGAATTGAGAGACAAAAGGAAGCAAAGGTTGTTTTCTTTATGAATTTTAAGTTAAAATTTTGTGTGCACACTTGTATAAACAGTGTTACCATAAATTAGTAACAGTCAAAAGATTTATGTGAACGAAAAAGAAACCAGAGTATATTATTATTATTATTAATTCAATCCATTGCAAGCTGTTCAAGAAAACTTTTGTTCTGAGCCTTCTGGTAAAACAAAACTTAATCTCTTTATTATTTTTTGAGTTGTATTGATAGACAGTAAACTAAACTAACTTGAAGGGAAAAAAACAGCATTGTAGTGATACCTAGTCATGCCTTATATTGAAGATGCAAATACAAATTACTAATTCCCACAAATATGGAGTGTTCTAGTGCCAGTCCTATATTTTAATATGATTGTATGATTGTATCATTTTTTAAAGATGTATTTATTTATGCATACAAGAACTGGAACACAGACCAGGGAATTCACCAAAGTGGAGAACAGAACAGGCAGATTGACTGAAATACGCTGTTGAGGGGAGCAGCAGGCAAGACAGGAGAGATCTGCTGCACCATATGGATCCCAACCCTGGCCAGGGATGGAACTGGTGCTGCAGTGCCTGTGGACAGCTTCATAGTGTTGCACCTTAACCCCTTGCACCACCAAGGAGGCCCCTGTATCACTTTTAAAGGGAGATACTATACTTCTAAAACACAGTTTCTAAACCAATGTTACCTCAATTAAAAAATAAAATAAAACTACAAAGTTGTTTATTTTTTCCATATTCTCCTGTTTTCTGGGAAAAACAGCATTTCCTCCTCTTATGAAGAAACAAATCCACTCTCTTTCCAAAATGGGATTCTTACTGTAAATTTCTAATCAAAATTGTTTTCTCCACTTGGGAAGAGTTATGGCCAGGTAACCTAAAATGGACTGTTCATAATGCCAAACACCTTTATCTTTAGTGCTCATTCTAGACTAGACATATGTGCAAGTTGGAACTCAGTCGGCTGACAGGTCATTTTCATGTCAAGTGGGTAATTGAAGATGTAACGGAGTAGCTGTTGATGGTCATCTTCCCCAAAGTACAGAGAGCTAGTCAATCAGCTATAGGAAAGAATTAAACCAGCATTTTAAAGAATCAATGATTTAAACCCGATACAAGTCTTACTGTTATACCAAATGCCTTGATCAATTTCCTCCTAAAAACATACATTTAATGAGCCGCAAATGCCATCTTTCACTTAAACTAATTTAAATTGTATTATTGTTGTTTACAACAGTGAAAAAAATTCTAATTAATATAAAAACTAGGCTCTATAGAAAATTTGTTAGATCATAGAAAAATGAGCATTCATGTTACACACTGAGGAGTTTCTTAAATTATTATCTGAGATATTGTGAATATATTCCCTACATGCCTGGAGATTTTGGAAAATGAATGGGAAATGTTAGCATATTAAGTGACATTGTCTAATTTCTATGACCTTCAGAAATTCTTATGTGAGATACAAGCTATAATCCAAGCCCACACATCTGACCGCGCACAAGAAATACAAGAAATAGTGAAACTATGCAGTTTTTTCAAGAGAGGTTCCGTCTTCCAGTTGAATCTTAAACCTGAGGGAGTTAGACTATTATGAGCTTGGCTGAACTAAAAATGTCAATTATTCTGCTCCATGCTGAGCTTAGTCCATGCAGTAGAAATGAGACTACCTTGGACTGAGCCAGGAATCACAGATGCGGTTAGATTCTCAAGGCCTTCTTTTGGACCTGTTGCTAAGCTGTCAAATTGATACTGAGAGAGCTGTCAAAAGAATTTGAAAGCACTTAGTAAATAATGGATCTGTATTCACATGGTATTCATGATAGTCACATTACTAATAAAGTAAAAGCAGCATCAGTGATGTAGATGATATTGGAGCAGTAGGTACTGTAGCCTAGTCACAATATACCAGCCAATGGCGATCAATAAGACTTGAAATTATTTTATAAATTTAACAAAAATTCCCATGTCAAGATTATCATTTGTAAAACAATATTGTGGATAAGAGGCCTCCCTGGTCACACAGGGGTTAAAGACAGCATTATCAGGTTATCACCAGCCACTGGAGCACTAGTGTGTTCCCTGGCCAGGGAGCTGACCCACTTGTGCAGCAGATCTCTCCTGTCTCACCTGCTGCTCCGCTCAGCAGTCTTTCAGTACATCTGCCTGTTCTTTTCCCTACTTTGTCTCTGGTGAATTCTCTCATGCCACACACCTCTAGCCTGTATTTCTTGCATGCGTAAATAAAAAAATCTTAAAAAAATATTTTGGATAAATGCAGCTACTGGGCTATAGAACTTCATTTCTATGCCTAAAATCATCTATGCTCCAGGGTTCAGGAGTTGGTTATTGCTTCTGTTACTACAGATACTTTGGCATAGAGAGGGGTGACTTTCTTTGAAATAATATAATGCACACAAAATTATTTTTCTGCAACTGTAAATTAAAGACAATTTGCACATAACAGAGAATAAGCACATAACAGAGAATAAGCCCAAAGAAGCACAAAGGTGGATAATCTGAATTAATAGTTGTGGTTTATTTAAAAAGCCTATACATATTTTAACATTTACTTCTGTTTATAACTTCAGGACTTAACTCTCTCTGAATTAAAATCCTGAACTGTTTAAATCAGGCCAAAAGATAGCAAAACGTCCATCTCTTCATCCAACCGATCAATTACCATGTTTTACAATGACCTAAGAGTGCTTGCTTTGACAGAACATATACTAAAATTGGAATAATACAATGACCTAAGAACCCATTTCTTCTCTGAGTGATTGATACTAGCAGTAATCTCAATCTTTAGATGCACTAAAGTGCATATCCTTTGCCTTATAATATCTAATAACATAGTATTCTTTTTTGTTTTTCTTCAGATTTATTACATTAAATGTAATTATCTAAGCAGGCTAAGACATCTATAAGTCCTCTAACAAGCATTGTTATTAGACACTATTAGACTGACTCATAGACATTTTTACATAATCTAAGCAAAAGAATGCAACTCTTCATATTGTGGTAGGGAAAAAAAAAAGGAATAAGGCCTTGTGAATCAAACACCATAGGCCTATGGAAGAACATAGTTATTTGGCAGAAGAAACACTGAAAGGCCTACAGAAGGTTCATAGAGGCACTCACTAAGGACAGGACAGCTGTTGAAAAGAATGTGTTAGCTACATTTCATGTGAACTTTAAAGTGAGGTGCATACTAAGGTGCTTAATGCACATGAAGGTATTTTTTTGTGTGAGTGCTCCATTCTATATCTGTTATAATTATTTCACAATAATTCCAAAATGATATCTCATATAAAATATAAAACTTACTGTATTACATAGTTTGTTTCTCTCCTCCCCTTAAGAATTTAGCTATCAATGCCTATGATTACACTGTAGATAGAACTTTATGTTGTTGGAGTATCTATTGTCTCTTAAAGTGACTAAAAACAACCCCATTTGCCATCATGTGAGTTTAATCTGCAGAAGCAGAGGCTAAGGATTTTATTTTTTAAAAAGGATCTTAGAAACTATCTCTCCCTATTTTACAGAAGAGAAGAATGAGAGCTGGAACGATAGAGTGACTTATTTACTATTCCTGGAGTTACAAGGGTATAAAATAACTGAATGTCAGTAATGGTTAATTTTTGTGTCAACTTGTGTGGGTCACCTTACTCAGACACCAAGTCAAATATTCTTCTAGATGTTGCTGTGAGAGTATTTTTAGATGAGGTTAGCATTTAAATGTGTGGATTCTGAGTAATTCAGTTGCCCTTCATTATGTGGGTATATCTCATTTATTCAGTTGAAGGCTTATACAGAATAAAAAGATTGCCCTCCCCCAAAGCAAGAATGAATTCTACAAGAAATAGTCTTCTAAAGTGCAGCATCAGCTCCTCCCAGGGTATACAATCTGCCAGTCCATCTGCAGATTTGGGACTTGTCAGTCTCCATAATCCAATTCCTTAAAATAAAGCCATGTATATAAAATACATTGTATATTTATATATAACACAACACATATATGTTCAAAGCAGACATATACACACTCACACACACTTACACACATATTCTATTGATTCTGCTTCTCTGGAGAATATATTATTAATTGCTTTACTTTATTTATTTAATTTTCCCTCTACCAAAGCACCTACACTACCCAATCTACTTCGTCCACTATCTTTCTTTTTTTTTTCTGAATTCAAACTTTTTTCACTTCTAGTGTTTGTGTGTAACTATTTTTTAGATATTTATAGTCCACAAATGGGTAAACTCATCTGACATCTGTCTTTTACTTTTTGGCTGATTTCACACAAAATAATCATCCCAAGTTCTATCTATTTTGTGCCAAATGCCACTGTTTGATCTTTCTTTAGAGCTGCATAATATTCTATTGAACATATTTTTCACAGTTTCTCTATCCATTCATTGGTTAAAAGGCACTTGGATTGATTCTATGGTTTGGCAATTATAAAGAGTGCTGCCATGTACAAAGGTGTACATAGATCCTTTATATTAGATTTTCATTTTATTTGGATAAATACCTACTAGTGGTATTGATAGATCAAACAGTTTTCCATTTTTATTTTTAATTATTTGAAATCTCCATACTATTTTCCATGGCTGCATTCCCACCAATAATGGAGGAGAATTCATTTTTCATGGCAACTTCACCACCAATTGTTAATCACATTCTTTTTCATATGGACTATCTCAGTGTGGTTTTAATTTCCATTTCTCTTATAATAAGTGATGTTGAATAATTTTTCATTCTTCAGAGAAGTGTCTATTGAGGCTCTTTGCCCATTTTTTAATTGAGTCATATTTGTTGCTGTTGCCTTCCCCAAGTACTTTGTAAATTTTGGAGATTAAGCCCTCTCATATGTATGGAATATTGATTGCCCTCTGAAAAAACAATGTCACACATTGAATTATGCAAGAATCCAATTGCAGTAAGGTACACACACTACATGCCATCTTTTGAATTTATTATTGATTTCTTCTATAATGCAGATTTATTTTATAATGTAAATATTAAATGGATGTTTTTCTATACTAATTAGTTCATTGATACTTTTTTTTTTCTTTCATTAATGGACTTAAAAAAATTCACTAAGAAGAGAAGTACAATGTGCTATTTTGGAGTGTCACAGAAAACCTTACTAATTCCATAACATTATATGAGCTCAGACAAGTTCAAAGAAGTCTTTAGTACTTTTACAACATTTCCTAACCTACCACCTTTAAAATCCATGCAGACAAAATATAATTAGTTTCATTATAATACTGAATAATTCTCAGTATAAAATGAAGTGCATTTGTGTTCAGAGAGAAATAATGCCCAATTTTATAGGGAATTTATTACACTTTTTAAATCATCAAGGTACAAAATTGAATTTCTACTATACATTGAGGAATTGAAGAACACAGAGTTTTTTGTAATATTTATCAGTAAGGGACAGACATTCACTTGGAACTGTACTTCTTAATGGAAAATGTAGAACACCCAGAATAAATTTTCTCTGTCAGAAAAATCTATAAGTGGTATGGTGGCTTCCTTAGTGGACCTTTTTTAATTCCATTATTTGCCTAAGAAAAGTTATTTCCTAATGTAATTCTTAATTTTAGATAGTAACAATCAAGGTCGATTGCCCAATCAAAAAAAAAACAACAAAATAAAACATGGAGTCTATTTTATAGCAAAGTTGTTGCTAAGATAATTATTATTAAGATCATTGACATTTAGAAAAACATTCAAATGTAAACAGTGAATATCAATGCAAGGTCACTCTATTCCAATATAGTAAACCTGATTATAGACATGGACATTTTTAGAAAATTGAAAAGTTACAGAGCCATAGAAATTAGTAAATCAGGAGAAAACTAGTTGGAACAGTGGTATATTTTCTCATTTTTCATGACAGATCAATAATAAGTGATTTGTTATTGTTAATGTGTATTTATATTTTCTTGCAAAGGTATATAAACAAAAGGATAAAGACAAATTAGAATGATTAAGCAATGTTAATTATAAACAGATCTTTAAAGAAATAACATAAACCAGTGACATACAAGTTAAATTTTAATACTAGAATTCAGAATTTCTTTGGTATACAGATTAATCAAACCTATTCCACAAGTATTTGACCTTTATCATTTTAATACACTTATTTGGCAGTCATCATCTTCATCAATTAAGGTTTCTCTGTTGAGAAAGTTTTCTCAATTGACCATAGTGTATGGAAATTCATGCTCTACCTTTCACTTCATAAGAAGTCTCAGTAGTGTATATATATATATATATATATCCCAATAATCTTACTCCTCAGGAGGAGTAACTTTGAGGTACATTTTGATACACCATCTCCTAGAATAATTGTAATGTTAAGCTTTATTTGATTATTGTGTTAATTAATATGATAAAGCACTTTTCTAACGTTTGTTATTTCTAGGGACTATTGCTCTATTTATGTCTAGCTTAATTTTAATTACAAGCATCTTATTTTAGTTGCTCCCATGTGTGTGCATTAATTTAGAAAAACCTATTTTGTACTTTTACAGATAACTTAAATAAACATCATATATCAAATATATTGATGAAAATTTAGTCCTTTGAGGGCTGTCTTAAGTGTGTTTGCCTCTCTCTTGAGACACTATAGTGCTATCAATTTTGAGAACTTCTTGATACAGAATTTGACTCTAAATCTAACATAAATGTAAATAAATTTTTCAATGACAAATTGATTACTAAGATTTCTGTGTACTGAAAATATAAAAATATATTTTGTGTTTCTTTACTATAATTTTAAACATTACCCTGAGTAGGGGTGAGTATAGATTAAAAGTATCTTCCCTATTTTGATATAACAAAGTATATATAAAGTCACAGGATTCTAATTCCAACAGTTTTCCTAGATTATTATGGCAGTTTGAAAATCTAGATTCTTTTTTTAAACAAAGTACTTTGTAGACTTCGATATAACATGTTTACTGTAACCTCAAAAATTTCATTTCTGTTCATTATTGTGGTAACATTAGTTTACAACACTGGTTTAAGGAATAGATACACAACTCCTTGGATGAATGTTACCAAGCCACATCCACCACCAAAGTACCCATAGTCCTTTGCCTGGGCCACTCAGCCTCCTAATCCTTTCATCCTTAGTACACCTTCTTTACCTTCTAGCAGCCTTAATATTGCAGTCTTATTTCTAAAGTTTGTTTTGGTTTAGTTTTTTCAGTTCTTTAGTTGTTGCTTTTGCTCCCTCTGTAGCCCACATATGAGTGAAATTATCCATTACTTTTTTTTTCCCTCATTTTGACTTAATTCACAAAGCATATCCCCTCCAGGTCTATCTATGTTGTCACAAATGGCAAGAGATCATATTTTTCATGGCTGAGTAGTATTCCATTGTGTGTATATACCACATCTGTTTAATCTTCCCGCCGTAGATGGACATTTAGGGTGTTTCCATAACTTGGCTATTGTAAATAGTGTTGTAATGAACACCGAAGTGTATAAATCCTTTTGAATTAGTGATTTTCTTTGTGTAGATACCTAAGAGTGGAATTTCTGCTTTAAACAAATTTTTGTAAACAAAAATTTTATTTTTGAAGTCAGAAGTTCAATTATTAGATGGTAAATGGGCATACATGTTTAAATTTTAATAAAAAACTATCACCAAATACTAAAATAGGATTGATAGGAAAAGAAACTATATCTGATGAGTTTATTGCTCTTTAAAAATTTCATCTCAGTGAATCAATTTTCCACTTAAAATACTGAATGAAGACACTATTTTCTTTGGTAGTCTTATAGGAAAGGGTTGAGGTCAATTGAGAGGCCTCAAATCACTGTTTACCATTCACACAGAGTACTTTTCCATATACTTTCTATAAGACATTTCTCATAATGTTGATTTATAGATGCACTTTAAAAGGGCAATTGAAAAGTGCTCTTGGGGGTGAGCGTCTGCTGTGGGAGGAAAAAATCAAAGAAAGAAGCTTCAGCTATGCTTCCTAGTGCCAGAAAATGCAGTTATATCAATTTGAATATTTGGAGACAGAGATTTCTATCTAAGAACTGATGTTCAATTTTTTTTTCTGTCTCTCAGTTCTGTTCCTATTCATACTTTGAACAGCATTTCTAAGATGAATACCTTATAATATGCAACCGTTTGAGTGTGAGTAGTGAATAGAACAATGCAAATGACTCAGTTGGAACTGTTCTTATTATCTTACACTTTTAAGTAGAAAGGTAAAAACCTTAAGCTGCAGTCAGGGAAAAGGCATATAATCTTTTTGGTTAAAGGTTAACATCAACAAATTAGCTTCTTTGAAGTAAATTAGAGGACATTTTTCCTAAAATCACTTCAAAAATTCCTGGCTTTTAAAAGAGTAAATACTAAATTTAGAGAAAAAAACACTCAGGGGATTCAAACCTTCAATATTGCAATATTCTTATGTGCAAGCTCCTTATGTATTTGTATGTGAAAGATTACATATTTCAGTATTATCTTGGAAAGATTATTTGACTGAACAATCAAAAAATCCCAATATAAATGTGATTGTTTTCTTTGCAAATTTACTACTCATATCATCTTATATTCTTTAATAATTACGAGGGGTTTTTTGAGACTAAACAGTCTCTCTGGATACAGGCTATGATATATACTATATTCACAGTTATAACTCTTAAATAATACTTCACTTTGGAAAATCAATAGATTTTGTCAAAGGAATTGATAAATCAAAATCCTAGTATATGATTTTCATAAATAAAGCTTTTAAAAAACTAATCCAAAGCCATAATTCTCCATTAAAATGTCTTTGATCTAAGAAATGGGAATCCAGACTAAAATTATTATCATTTTGAGGTTTCAAAAGATGAACATCTCACAATTATTTTTGATTAGATTATTTTTCTGACCCATCAAATAACACAACTTATGTGATATTCTCATTTTCCTAGTGGTTTTTGTCCAAGTGATCTAATTATGCTTGGTAGCCCTATTTCTTCAAGTTTCTTGCATAGCACTATAACCCTTGGAACACAATAGATGCTTAGTCCTGAAATATTAATATATTGAATTAGTAATTATGTTTAGGCATTCTAAGAATTTCAAATAAAGTAGTACTTTCTGCAGTGTATAACTTCTTTTTCAAATAATTAAGTTTTTAATTTTTATTTAATTTTAAGTTTATAATTTTAATTTAAATAAATTTCAATTTATTGTATGGTACTTTTATAGTCTGCTTTAGCATCCAGTTGAAGTGATATAACATTGTTTCTGTTAGCTTAAGGAGATGAAATTAGAACAATGGTTAAAATAACCACCTAATTGTTTTTTCTAGAAATTATCAAACCAACTAAAATGACTAGAAAGAACAAAAAAAAGGGAAACTTACAAATACTGGACAAGGGTGAATGAGTGCCAGAAATCCCAGAATGAGATGGATATTAGAGTACTGTGATGACCACAATGATATATGTGTTATAGTAAAGGGCATAATGAATTTTTTTAAAATTTTGTGTTATCCAAGAGACCACAGATCAAATTAACTATGTTCTACAAGAGATACTGCAATAAAAATAACTGGTAGCTATCAACATTAGTTTTTTTATAGTATTCCTAATATGCATGGGGTTATATAATTTGCAGAGACACACGATAGTGTAAGAAAATCAATGACAAGATGATCAAGACAAAACAAAGACAAAATCAAGACAAAAACAATGCCAGACTGAAAGAGCTTATATGAAAACACAACAGGAATTAAGAGTAATATGATAAAATGTATTCTCAATGGGAAAATAGTATGGCAAGTGTATCAGTTTGCTGGTGCTACCCTAACAAAAGTACCACAGACAGATGTGGTACTTTTAACACAAGAAATTTGGAAATCTTGTCTTTTGCTTGGCTTTAGATGACTTTCATGTTGTCAAGGCTTGGCATGGACACATGTGTGTCTATGTGCTAATCTCTCCTTTCCATAAAAACAACAGTTATACTGGATATAGGCGCAACATTATGACCTCATTATTAACCTTCATTGCCTTATCACCAGATACATTCACATTCTGAGGTACTAGGTACTAGGTCTATATTAATTTTGGGAAAGAAGGAGATAACTCAGTCCAAACAGCAGGAAATGAACACTCATATTCAGGAGATGAAGGGCCATGCTTACTTGCACACTATCACATGCAAAGATGCAAATACTTTAAATTATTTCTAAGCATTATATAATCTGGGAGACTAAGTTCGACAGATTCCATTGAAAATTTGAGTCATTTGATCATTTTAATTAACCTCTTCTAATTTTAAAGCATTCTATACGTGCAAATGATCACAGTGTAAAGCAGTCTCTTTGGTCTCATTTTTTATTATTTCTACATGGTCATGCTTTGTATATTTACCTAAGAAATGCATGGAATTTCATAATATACTCTGGGTTCAAGATAATCTGGAGCTTTCCACATAATTGCTTATCATATAATCACCATTCTTCATCAGTTCAAGTAAGGCATATCATCACGATAGTAAAAAGATATGTAAAGGAGACACTTGACTTATATTTAGGGTCTATTGGTATGAAATGTTTTCACTAGATATTCTTCAATCTATCCCAGAACTATTCTCTCAGTCATTACCAAAAAAACACACTCACACCAGTGCTTAGCAGCCAAGAAAGAATCTCTTCAGTTAGGTCATAAAATCAAGCAAAGCCAACTGAACTCTTGGTGGCCCATGTTGCTTCTAAACCAAAAGGCAAACTGAATTTAATAAGAGTTCATGTAAAATAAAACTTAAAGGAGCTAACTCATATTCCACTGAAGCATAAAACATCAGTGATAACATAAAGTTAAGTTATCCTAAAATAATTTATGCAGCAAGAAAGTAAACTAAAACATGCTATTTCTAAGAAGGAAGATGCATATTCATGTCTACAATGACTGGATTAATTCAAATGTTTTCCAGGTTTTGTTTATTTGGTCTTTAAAATTTTATATCAAACAGTATATTATCTTTTATATTTAAGTCTTATAATTACTACTTCAAAACTATGTCTTAGGTATTATAAATATATGCAATACTTTGTTTTTAATGTTGATGAATAATTCTAGAACATAAATACTACATACATATAAAATATGTGGTGAGAGAAGAAGGGAGAGAGATAGAGGATATAAGGAAATTGGAAATTGGATTTAGGAAGGAAAAGAATGGAGCTTGTAAGATAACCACCCAAATCAATGATGATATAGTACTGCACCCCCATAATTCATTTATAATGTTCTGATCACACTGTTGATGGTAGAAATTAACTCCAGAACAGCATATAGACAGAGGTTGCTTAATTTACCTGACTGAAATTTATAAAAATACTTATACTTTTTACTTTATTAACATCTGAACTATGTGGGAAATATCACTACACAGTAAAACTAGAGTAACCTACACATCAGTAGGAGTCACAAATTG
>JAGFMF010011568.1:9993800-10069049 GCA_019455555.1 Galemys pyrenaicus | reverse complement strand
TCCCTTTTAATCAATCCCATATGATTTGACTAATTTTAATATCACTTTTGATGTTTCATTTAACTTACAGATGAAAAAAATTGGTAAATTTATGAAAAAGGAGAAGGTAAAAATAACTAAGTATTTTCCCTTTTATACAACATTTAAAATTCTAAGTTGATCTCATATGCACTGTCTTTCAAGAGATCAGGTAGTACTGACATTTGTCATAAGAGAAGAAAATTTACAATTGGATGATAATATAAATGAGATCAAAGCATTTCTCAATTAAAAACCACTGGTTACAAATAAACTTGCTGGATTTTTAAAGTATACAAAGAAAATGTATGCCTGTTAATATATGGAACAATGGAATATTTGAAAATGTTTGATGACATTAAACAAATGAAAAAGGAACCATTTTTATAACATGATATTATATTCTTAATGTGATAAAATAGTGAACATAATATATATGATTATATGCAAATAATTATGATTACCTAGTATATATTTACACTGTAAGAAAAGTATTTCTGTACTTCCCTAATGGATGGCATTAATGATCATAATGATATTATGAAGACAAATTAAGCAATTGAATAAATGGGAATGATGTTATTTAGATATGTGTAGCTGTATTTTTAGCATATATGATGACTGCTGAAAGGAAGATATCTTCACTTCCCTCTCATTTTAAGAATACTTTTGAAAAGAAGTTAAATTTCACGTACTGCTTAAATGACAAAATTAAATAAATTGTTCAAAGAGTTTATATGGCTAGCTTTTAAGAAGGGTTACATAGTTTTATGATCAATAAAACCTAGAGTTACATATAATGAAAGAAAAGCAAAAGCCTACGCTTTGATATTTTAATAGTTTTAGGTCAGGAAGGGATTTTACTTCATTTCCATATTGTCGTATTCATTTAAACTGTCCCCTTTGAAGCAAATAGGTTCTGAAAATTCTGTTTATTTTTATGAACAACTAGCAGGATGAATTCTGAAATTACAGTGTCATCATGTTTCTATCAAACCCTATAAAGATGAGTTTAATTTTCTTCAAAACAATTTTTATATGCTGGAAATTGAAAAATATTAGATTTATAAAGATACACATATAGACAGCAGTAGGAAGAATAGTAAGAGCATACATAAAAAATACCTAGAGTTGATCTCTATTTAAATTCACCGTTGTATTTCATAATTTCTCACACATGCACAAATATATCATCTTTCCCAAGTTTAATCTGAACTAAACTAAGTATTTCAACAAGCTCTAAAGTTGAAGTTTTCCTCATCATTTTAAAATAATTATTCTATTCAGTTTTATATTTATGAGCCCTGTTTATTTTACAAAACATAAACAAGGAATCAAATACGTAGACTGTACAACAGAAAAGGCACTTTGTTTTCAGGGGCACAATGAATATGAATATTTAACTCTACATTATTCCTATGGCAATGAATGCTGCAAGACACAAAGATAGATACAAGATTCATTAAGTAGCTTTTCCTTAATGGTAACATCAGTCTACAGTCTTATATTTGCCAAATAATATATTTTTGCATTTTTATTTTCAAATTTTAGGAAATAAATTAACAAATTGCTATGTACAGCATCTGCTAATCTGTGCATACATAAATATCTGCAGAGTCAACAAATATTCGTTCAGTGTCTTTTATAAACTAGTTTCCAAAACAGATTCTGCCTAGTTAAAACACTCAATCTCCTAAAATGTAGCATAAAATGTACCACTACTGAAGTTAAATACCTTTGTAGCACAATATTGTACTACAATAAAATGTCAGCACTGATATATTTCCATCTTTTTAACAAGGGAGGGTCTATAAATTTTAAGTCAGAATTTTATCTATTTTATTCTACCAAAGATCAGTTGAAGAAATATGGCTATTTTTTCCCAAGTCAAACTTAAAAGGTAAGAAGAAATTTATATAGATGGAAGAATAATTTAAAAAGACAGAGCTGTAAAAAGCCAAATATTGAAAAATAGATCCAAAATATTTATTAATTACAGCATTAACAAGACAAAATAAGCTTAGATTACTATTATTTCAGATAATTTTCAATAATGCATATTTATTATATATGTGTATATGTATATACACATATGTGTGTATATATGTATATATGGTATGTGTGTATGTATGAGTTCAGGCTATCACTGAAAAACAAAAGAGTAAAAAGACTTGATTTCCATAAACAATTATTGATCATAATAATTTCAATCATTCAAAATCCTGTGACATAGAGCACCTCATTCCTAGATGCCACTGAAAGAATTATGATCATATTTTATTAAACATAATTTTATCATTTAATGCAATAATATATACAGTTCTACAAAGCTGAAAAAGACCTTAGAGACTCTCTGATACAACTCACATATATTAATACAGGCTAATCTTGCAGCAAAGTATAAAGGCTTAAAACCCAAAGGTGGTGTTCTGATGTTCCCTTGTATTTCACAAGGCCTCTGTTGTCAAGGGAAACTGACACCCTTCTCAAGCTTTCACAACTATTACTTCGTAAATTTACATTATATACCTATAATCCTTAAATTTAATTTTTAAAAAATTCTCAAATAATGGAATTAAGGGGTTGAAATCAATTTAACTCTTCCAAAAGAACTAGACATCAGTCTTGTATTAAGTTTAAAATTCATCTTTGTTTCAATTTTCTCATGAGCAGCACGTTTACAATGTCATCCTCACCAGGTTGTTGGATTTTTACAAAGAGAAGCTATATTGGCTCATAGACTTTCTATAATGGGGAAGATATCATATGTGTCTTATTCATTGCTTTAAACTATGTACCTGGTATTTATAGACACTCAAACATTTGTTGAATGAACAGAAGAATAAAAGCTTGACACCCATGGGGCAGAGATAAAGGAATGTATGAGAAAGACACAGTCCCTGCTTCCATAGAAATTGTAGCTCAAAATGTGTTAATAAGAAAATAAATTTAAGAAAACTGAAAGACAAACTGGGAATAACATAATGTACCTGACTTTACAGATCTCATAGCACAGCATGTTATTTCTGATAAATTATTTTCTTCTAAAATAAAACATACCTCCATCTCAGCAGCAGTTGAAACAAGTACTTTCTAACCTCATGTAAAAGAAACCACGTTGCTAGTGTCCTGTGAAATTCAAAAGAGGAAATATCAATAAATGGCTAGGAGTGGATGATGCAGAAACTGTATGATTTGTTTGATTCAATCTGAAAAATCAGACAAATGAAAGATTTCACTGTATATACATATAAGGGTTTCATTGTGTGTGTGATATATCTTCTTTTTTTAATGGCAGCAATTACCTAAGTTTTCTTTTCACACTAATTATTTTACAAAATGCATGGGTAATAAAGTGAATTTCCTGTAATTTATATGTGTGTATGTATATTTGTAAAAGTATTGATTATTTAGTGAGTATTTTCCTTTTCTTTTTACATTCCCAATGTAATACTAGAAAATAAGTCTATTAATGTCCTTGACTTATATTACCAACATTTAAATATTCTTGACTCATTATGTTGAAGGCAAAAAAATAACATAGCTATTATAACAAAATGAAACATGGCCTTTATTTAAGAATATATTTTCAAAGCAATGAAAATTAAAACACAAAATTCCATTAATATTAATGGAAATGTCATATTTATTGCCTAGAAATAGAGACTATATTTAATGTTGATCATTTTTATTATCAGAGCTGATTATCTAAACAATAATAGCTTTTCTGATTTAAATATTTTTTCATCAGAAAATATTTCACACACTGTCATTTGAAGAATATTATTGTTTAACTTCCTAAAATATACATGTTCCCTTTGGAAAGATTTATAAAAGTGAAAATAAAAACTCTGTAATAGATCACATGAATACTGCATGAAAAAAACTGATGTTCTGCAAAGGTAAGACCACTGGACATAAATCAGTAATTCTGCCCTGTATTTCCCTGGTGAAAAAAAATACCTGGAAACATTTGCTTTCTATATTATTTCTCAAGTGTGTGTTTGTGACTGCACTTCTAAAGCTTGTGCAGGGAATAACATAAATGCCTATTAATACCTCAATGAATCCAACAGTAAAAAAAAAAAAAAAGACCAGACTTTTTATTTTTAGACATATGAGTGTCTAAAAAGATAACACTATTTTGAACAAATCAAAAAATGGCAACTCATAACACAGTTTAGGTTCTGAAGAATTCCACTTTTAAAAAAACATTTTTTCACAGAATTACATGAAGCATTCATAACACACTTTTAATGTAACATTTTTAATAGTCTTGTTTCCCTTTTTGGATGCAACTTCCAATTTAAAAAATGTTTACATAACAAATTTTTATAAGTAAAATTTAAATTAAAGTGGAGGGGACTTCCCTGGTGGTGCAATGGGAAGCAAAGGTGGAGCAAAACGCAGCCCCTGCAGCAAGAGTTCAATCCCTGTCTCCAGCCAGAAAGGTGATCCACATGGCACAGCAGACCTCTCCTGCCTCATCTGCTGCTCCCCTCAACAGTGTATTTCAGTGGATCTGCCTGTTCTGTTCTCCACTCTGTTTGTCTCTGGTGAATCCTCTCCCCTGCCCCTCCTCCCACCTCTGGCCTGTACCCCAGTTCTTGTATGCATAAACAAATAAATCATTAAAAAAATAAAATAAAAAAAAGTGGAATTTCATTTTCTTAGATAAGGACAAAAAAGCTTCAGAGCAAGTATTAACTTGAGAGCTTTCAATAAGGTGAAGAGGTAACTTAGAGAAACCATAAACTTAACTTACAGTGGGACACAACTTTGCATTGGCATTTTGAGTTGACTCCAATTCATAGTAACTCAATAGCTTTTCTCTGGAGAAAATGGTTTTGTAACAATTTATTTCTGGTTATTTTCTCTCAATAAGGTTATTGAGCTTCACACTGACTTCACTGCAAAATGTCAAAATCCTAACTTTAAGCTGAATTGGCCTATAGTTTCAGGATTCAGAGAGAAAGAAAAAATAACATACCACTGAAGATAAAAAGAAAAGTTGACTATGAAGGAGTGACAATACCAGATTATTTTATAATATTCAATAATTCAACAAACATTTATCAAGACCCATTATACTGCAAAATGTTTTCCATCCACATTTATGTGTAATTAAGAACAATTTAGTAAAGTCTACTAATATCTATTATATACAATTTAGTACACAGGACATTTCTCAAATCACATCAATTCTAGTAACTAATGCATGTCTATATTTAGCCAACTAGATTATATATTTTGTGTTCAACCAAAGGTAATATTTTAATTTAGGACATATACTCCGTGAATACTATGTTTTTTGAATTGTGGATTTTTGAAGTCACATAGTTCAATTCTTATAACTGTAGTTAGGTAGTATATTCTCTATACTACATTTCTAGTTGTTGCTCTCATTGACAAAAAACTGGTTGCTCTATAAACTTATTAGCTTATTTACACTAATAATATTTAACAGTTCTGTTGGTTATAAATGTCTATAAATGTTTTATAAAGTTTATCCAAATGTCAACTCTGATTTAGTACTACTGTCATTTCTAATTATATGCATAGGAAAATATGAAAAACTACCTATTCTGTACCTAATAAGTCAAGATGTGTAAATACAAGGCCAAGCAGTGTATTTCCAGACACCCTATCTTTATTCATAGGCAAGGGAACCCACACTGACCCAATGGAATTTATAATACAAATTCAACCTAGCCCCAGTGGGGTTCCCGTAGAATCCATACTGGCCCACTAGTGTTCATAATATGAACACATAAATCCAGTGGAGCTCCCGTAGACAAGAGAGGCCCCACTGGCCTAGTGGGAGGTCTTACTATGGACACCCCTGGCAGGGGACTCCTTTAAGCTTGGGAAGCCATAATAACCCCATGGTGTTCCAATAAACCTTGCACATATCTGTGTCATAATTTATTGTCTCATTTAAAATGTGAAAAACTAGAACCAAATTAATTCTCTTTTTTGATAAAATATTGGCATTTTCTCCAGTGTAGTCATGTTTTTTCAGAGCTTACTGAGTTTAAATGCAAAATTTATTTTAAATTTGTATTTAAATACAAACTTGTATTAAATCCAAAATTTATTTCCTCCTATCAAGTAGGAAGTTATCACAAAAAAATGAGTTTAAATGCCTTCTAAGGATTTAATATTCTTCATTATTAATTTGTCTTTTCTACAATTCTTATTAATGATGATTTGAAAATTTATATTTTAACTACCTGAACCTAAATTTTATTTTATTGAATTCATCATTTTCTAGTATACTTCATACACAATATATACACACTTGAAAATATATTGTTCTATCTTCTGTTAAGACTTAAACCTACTGTTTAATTCTTAGAATTAAACAAAAAGTAAGGCTAAAATTTTAAATCTACAAACAGTATCACCAACTGCTAATATTACAAGAAAAAATTTTTTAATCATTTATTTTCTACAAATAAAACAAAACATCAGGGGAATGTCCTAGTATCCTGGATAGTTTATCACACTTAAAATTTGACATATTATTAACATAAGAAGTACCAATATAAAAGGTGACTATTAGAAAAATATTAAATATAAAAAAGATATATAAATAGTGAGAGGGTGGTAGTTACTTTCCTCTTTGAAGGCATAGAGTGAGGCAATATACTATGCTCACATTCCAGATAGAAATTTAATTACTACTCCCCCAACAAAGGTTGCCTTGCTCTAATGCCAAAAATTATCTTCAAGCAGAAATAACATACGCTTGTCGTCCTTTAAATACTAACACATTTAAACTACTGTTTCAAAGATGAGCATTTATGTAGAAAGTCTCTTCTAACATTAATATGTTGTGATTCTGTTCTCCCTCACTCTTTTGTCCACTCATCTTAATTGCTTATGTCACACTTTCAGAATTTCTAATACAGTATGTTGTCAAACAACCTCTCAGGAGATCTATACTTTACTACTTTCTAGTCTTTATCGATGGCCTAACTATCCAAATGCCTATAGTATGCCAGAACTCTACTAAATGATGGCGGAAAATGACTATCTTCCATTATAAAAGAGGAGAAGAAGAGGGACTTGAGGAGAAGAAGAGAGCCACTTTTAATCAGTGGTGCAGTACATAATGTGTATTACATGTGAGGCTGTTTGAAGGACTTAAGCAAAATCAGAGAACAGGCTTCAGGAAAAAAAGCTTATGCACTTGCAAGGGAGTAAGTAGAAGTTTCACCCTCCCAGTTGACTGCAAATAGCATTTTACTAATGGAAGTGTCCTATTCAAAGTAGGTGTCAATGAAAGTTGAGATTGCAGAAAAAATCTAAAGATCAAACCACCTGTGTATCTTATCAATTTTAAGGAATCAAATATTACCTTGAAAGTAATGGGGAATTACTATTTTACTTAATGTTGTTTAGTTTTTAGTTAATGATTATATTCTTAGCTGAACTCAGTACCTAGTCAATCACAGGTTTTCCTCTGAGATGGTTGACATGGGTATAGCTAGAACAAAAGAGATTCATCCATAGAAAAGTTGGGAATAGGAATAGGCAGTAATGAACAAGGAGCCCCAAACCCCCAATTTCATTTGTCAGCCTATTTGAGAAACAATCAGTTGGAGCTTCCCCCAAGCTCAGGTGCCCTAGGTCCATTTAACTGTCTTATTGGAGAACAATTGTGGACCAGGAGGGTACTACCCTCACAACCCAGTAAAGTGTAGAATGTCCAGGGCACCAACACAATAACACAGTGCTACATCAACAGTTATAGTACTTTCAACCAAAAGCTATAGTACTTTCAGGAAGGCAGACCAAGTAACATGGGCAAACTCAATGGGCATTGGTAGCTTAGAAGACCCCAGCAGTTCTAGCCAATCAGCAGAAGACATAATATGATGTCCAATGGTCAAATCCCCACTCATTGTCCACTATATCCATATAAACTTCTGCTTTTAAGTCCCTCAGCAGCTGCCAATTGGGACCGATCTCTGCACAGAGAGCTTTCCTATTGTTCCTCTTAGCTATCAATAAATCACTTGCTTTTCTGTAACATTGGTCTCAACATTGAATTCCTTCCTCAAAAGACAAGAACTGAGAAAGAACCAGCCTGGGGTCTTTGGACCCTGTGCCTGCTCCACCAACCCTGACTCAATAACACCAGTTTGCTGTCTACCCTAACCCAAGACCCCTGTGTGTAGTTTCTGAAGTCCATGGTTACTGACATTATATAGTTCATACACTTTGTCATCTACTTGTGAATTTTTAATGAAAGTGCTTTCATTCCTGGAAATGTTGTTTCACTCTGCCATTGCTGCAGTCTCTGTCCTCTTCTCACAGCTGATAGGAATGACAAGAAATTGGACCACAATGTGACTGCAAGATCTGCCAGGCTAGGTCCCTGTCTACCTGTTCGCAGCTGTCACCAGTGTGTGAGCAGGGGGCATGGCATACAGATGAGGGTGGAGGAGACAGTGATGAACAAGTGCTTACAAGGATAAATGAGTGAGTGCATCAGTCAATGAAACAGAATTGAATTCAAACCCAGACTTGTCCATATACTTGCTGTGGGAACTCGGGCCTATTAAAGAGCATTTCAGAATAAAGCTCTAAGTTCGTGACCAGCAATGAATGCATGTGACAGAAAGTGTCACGTTAGCTTGTATTTTTTGAGAGTAGAATTGCTTTGTATATTTTAGGAATAAAGTCTATTTTCATCCTTTAACATTGATTGATATGAGGGATGTTATGCCTGGATCCCATGTATATTCATAGCATGTTTGATATGTGTCATTATTTACCTCTCCAAGCCTGAGAGATAATGTTTTTCTTTCTTAGAAATTGATAGTAACTAAAGTATTATTTTCTGAGAGCTTCACATATTTCTCCACAGTAGCGGGTAGCAAATAATAATTGATATGTGTCCATATTCTTGACATTAATCAAATCTTATGAAGAGCTACCCTGAATTTAAATTGGAAAAATGATTCAGTACCCTTGCATATTCCATTTTAAAAAACATGTATGTGAATGTATTGTTTCTTTTTTCCCTCTGCCTTATTTTTCCTTTCAAGTTTTAATTCTTTAAAATTTCTTTTTTATCTCTAATTGCCTAGATGAGATTTTTCTTCTAATTATCATGCTTGGTTCCACCTACACATCATTGATCTGTCATTCATTATCTTCCATTAGATATGGTAATTATTTTGCCACTGCCTCTTCACATAATTTTCTGGGCCCCATTCTCTACAGGCAGAAAAAATATGTTAAGAGACAACAGCTAAAATTTTACGGCTTTCTGCAACTCTCAAACATATGTTACATTTTTAATAATATCCTAAGCCTCCAAGATCAATTTTTTTTCATATTTCCACTGTTTATTCCTCTTTTTTTCTTAATAGGATTGTCATGTATATATTTTTTCAAATAATGTCATGATAACAAAAGAAGTTGTACACTTTTTTCTTTCCTCTGAAATTACAATGTCATAATGATGATTTACTTTCTTACAGAAGATATACTTCATTATTTTCCCGTTTTTTATTTTTCAATCACTTTCAGATTGTTTTTTACATTCATAACTATATTTTATTTAAAGCAGAATTGGGATGTATGTTTGAATTCACTTACAATATAATTTGTAAGGATTTTTCCCACTGTTTTCTTGACTATAATATACATATTTATTCCTAATCCAGTGTGGTTCAGAATTTAAAAAATAATCATTGATATACACAGGTAAAAAAACTGAATAAATTCACACACCTGGTTAACAAGTCAAGATAACAAGTGTTGCACAACACTAGGTTGTGCTCAATGGTAACAACACCATCTTCAAGCTTAAAAATGGCATGGCTTGTTATGAACTAACATATCTCTGCATAGCTGTGACTGACACTGGACTCAGATAGCAGGTCTTCTGCTGAAAAGTGGACACAGGTAAAGAATTAAGCATGAAGAATTGAGAGATAGACTCACAAGGCAAAACCTCATTGATGCCACCTTGTCTGTTTGTTTCTAATTTATTCTACTTAAGAATTGGGTAGTCTAACTTTATTGGCTTCTAATGCACTCCACTCCTGGAAGGTAATCATGAATCACAGGAACAAACACAAAGGCAAATGAAATACATGTGTGATAGAAACAGAGAGGAAGCAAAAGATAGCAAAAAAAAATTATTTTAGCTCCTAAAAATAATAAACTCATATATTATAAAGATGTACTTAAAAGTTTTAATAATATTTTCAAGGAACTAATACAGAAAGTGCTATTGAATTAAGAATTCTCTGAATTATTTTTATAAGGTGCATTTGTTTTTCTAGTGAGGCTGACTTAGCAGTAAAAGAAAGCAGCAAGCAATATAAATATTCACAAAAGAAAAAGTAATAATCTGGGTCTCCACTGGTGTAAACTGCAGGATTAGTTTGGATAGGAACACAGTGAATAAATGCTAGGCTCACAGAACACTGGAAAAACCTGTGGGATCTGCCTCTTATTCAAAGAGTTGCTAAGGATTTTGCTTTTCAACATATTTGGTCCTTATTGAAAACAATTGTTCTGTAACTGGAAAATCCATCTTTTTTTTCTACTTCTCCCTCTCCCCCACCTCTCTATTTTCTGAGAAACTCATGAGATGAAACAATGCATGGGGTGTAATGGGGCATAACCCAAGTGCGCTGCGAAAGGGAACAAATCAGAAGGCATATTGCTTGAGGTCAGCATCTGATATGTTCATTATTCCTAGATCTGTGAGGTAAGTTGACAGGCAGAATTGTTTGCCTCATGGAGTACCGAGTGAACCTTTCTAAGATGGACAAGTGAAAGAGTATTTGCAATATAAACCTTAATAATACAACATTGGCCATGTTTCATTGATATTAACATAGGAAAGATACAGTAGTAGTAACAGCATATATAGCCTTAGGATAAATTTATACTATTTCATGGCACTTGTTAAAAATAAGGATTGAAAGAAACAAGAAAACTGTAGTGATCCACTATATAACACACGGCACTTTCACCTCAGGGTCACCAGTCTGAATAAGACCGTATTTTCAATAAAAAAAATTTGTCAGTTGTGATGTAATCACTTTGCTTGTTATATATTAGCTAGCTATTTCAGTTCTTTGTGGAAAGAAATTGCATTAAAAAACAGACAATGCAGTTAATGGGTATTTTTTCTCAGAGATAGTGGTGATTTTGTTAAACGTATTATTGCAGACTTAGAAACGGATCCCTTGTCTTTTTTGAGTATGGTGAGTGCATATCTGTAAAATAAATTAATTTGAACTTCATTCTATATAGATTTGAATATTTCTCTAACATGGCTATTTTCTTCTGGAAGCAATTTTGAAAAGTTAGCTTCATTTTGAAATTAATGAATACATATTTGGACAACTTTAACAGATTTGTGCACCTTGCAGATGCTTTAATGAAACAGAGAATTTTGTAGATTAGGTAACTTGGATAAGGGGGATTAGAAACTATTCTTAGGGACCTGTGGACACAAAGCCCTACATCAGTCTCCTCTGCTTGATCACTTATGAAAAGCCTGCAGTGAGGTTCTGGAATTGAGTACATACAATGTAGGTTACAATGTAAATTCCTGGGGTATGTAGCAACAATTCTATCCTCCAGGTGTACAGATGCATGCATGCACCACTGCTGTGAATTTTTGTTTTATTCATTCTGAACTGCACTCCATATTCCACTGTTTATCAGCCTTCTGCCTATAACTCCTTTCCCTTCAAATCCCCATTTATTACTCCTTTTTAGAATAAGGACACACTATGTCGCTGTGCCTGCACAACCCAAAAAGAATTATTTTACTCCTTTAATTTCATTTACTCCCACTGAGAAAAAAAAATATTCTGTTGAAAAATAATTATAAAAACATAGAAAGGAAAAAAGCTCCCATACTGCTGATAATGCTGTCCAGTTTTAGCTTGGTTGAGCTTATTTTTTGTGTCCACATTGACCATCCCTTAACTAACTGCCATTTACATTTTCTCAGCTTTAACCTGACATCTGTCCATTTGACTTTCTAGGTTCCTCATGCATTACTTTCCTGATGGGATCAAAGTTCCCAATTCTAAACAAACCTGAAATTTGAGTGAAAGTTGATTCCCAAAACAACTAACTACATGACTTTTTAATTAAAATCTCATATTTATCAGTGATCATTCCAAATATTAACTCTGTAAGTAGTTCAACTTATAAACTTAGGAGTTAACATATTTAGAATCCATATCTATGTGCAATATAGACTTATTCATCTATTGATTTGAAAGAGTATAAGCATTCTGTTTATTTTTCAATCCAACAATTGAGCAAGATCACTTTTATTTCAAATAAAAGTTATGTTTCTTTATTGTCACCTATTTCTCAATCACCACATCTCCTTAATATATCACTGTTTCTTCCAATAGTTATTTAGTTGCTTTTCAAATAGTTTTCTTTTTATAATCATTTCATCACAAAGCAAATAATAGTGTGGATTGATCACTGCCAGTTATGACAACTACATGCAATGTATTGATGTCCATCTATAGTACAAAGTGGAATTTCTCTAAGTAAAATTAAAATAACTCTATAATGTGACATTTTTAATATTAACAATTTTTAAGATGCATGTATTATCCTATGGTCAACATAAGAATGGATTTAAAATTTTTATTTAGTAACCTGAAACAAAGTTTTACTATCAACTGAAGTCAGTAAGTTTACTTTAAATTCTATTTTTATGAGGATTATTTTACTTAATGAATAATTTTACATTCAGCCACAAGTCCACATACAAGACTTGGTTCTACATATACATATATTTTTTTAAAATTTCAGTCACATGGTTTTCAAGTTCTTATCATGTGCAGCTACTGGAAACTCTAAGTGCTTTTATTTATCTATATATTAGCTCATGCTCAGGTTCCTGACATTAGTTTATTTCCTTCCACTTCCAGTTTATATATCATTCAAGTGACTCCCTTATACTTTGGACAGGCTTGAAATTAAACATCCCAAGCTGCATTCTCACATTCCCTTAAAAAAGATTGCACACAGTCAATATCAATTTTCTTTAATCATCCTCGATAACACACATCTAAATTATTTTTAAACTATGTTTTTGCTCACCATTTTTATGCTGACAATTAAAAGTGTCATTACATGCTTATTTATGGTTCAAAAAAATGTTGATTGTAATAAAAGCTTTTAAAATATTTAATAAGTACCAATGAGATGCAATATCCACAATTCAAAGTTTTGTGAACAACTGCCTTAATAATAATCGATTTTGCATTTTTTTGATTCCTGAATATATATATTTGCACACATGTATATATAGATTACAAATTTCTATGTAATTTTGATGCAGCATATTTTATGATGAAAAAGAATTTATTAATCAGCCTATCATATTTCTTTGAAGCATACATAGGCATACTATCGAAAATTTTTATTAAACATATGTTCAGTATTGTATATTTACATATTTAATAATCACACTATCATAGTACAAACTTGATAAAACTACATGAATGTATTTAAAATTAATTGTAAATACAAATAATCATGAATAGCTAAAATGAGGAAATGCTAATTTATTTTTTCCACATATTCACATATCCATATTCAAAATAACTTATGTCTCTAATGAAGTAGAGATATAATCATTTTCTGTTATTATTTTTACATATGTGTTCATATACTTTGTTTATATAAATAAGCAAATAAAAATAGGTATTATGATTAAAAACAACTTTTTCAATAAACATCTTGAGTCGCATGCCAATAATTGCAATATTCTATCTTCAGAAAATTTTGCTAAAGTAATAGGCTGATACATGCTTTATTTATTCAACTGTGTTGAAAGCAACAGTATAGTATTCTTGGCTTTCTCATTCCCTTTAGATTAACATTAGATGGACATATTTCTAATTATTACATGATTATTGTCTATGAGGTTCTTATCCTTTGGAGCTATGCACCATCATTAGGATGTTCTGAGAAAAGTGTTTCACTTTGAAAAGTTAACAGAATTTTGAAAGGGTAAGTGAGCAGGAAGTGATATTTCTGCAACTCCATTACAAGTGCATTATCAGGAAGATCAATTCTAGAAAAGAGTATGTATTATGGAAATTGAAGATATAAAAATCAATTCCTTAAAGTTTTCCATTTACACATCCCCTTTATAAAACCTTAGACAAGTTTCATGTTTCTTATATAGCATAGCTTGAAACCATTAACATATTTTACATTATAACTTTTCTTTCCATAATTGTTGTTACCCAGGATGGTGACTACGTTGAGAAGAATAATTTTGTTTTGTTGTTTGCATCTAAGCTAAATTATGCTTGCAAAGTAAGAGGTACTTTTAAAAGATGTTGAATAATGAAACAGTTATTTCAAAGTGTCATTGTTATTAAGTACATTTTTTACATTCTATCTTGTATTCTTACTTATATCTCTATCTGCCTCATTATTTTTAGAGTCAGTGTGAAAATTTTCTGGTTCCCTGACCATATCTTGTGGAGAGGTTTTTGAAGCCCTTAGTTTACTAATTCTTTTTTAAACTGTGTGTGTGTGTGTGTTTTTAATTGAGGAAAAAACAATTGCTTATCATTGTGTTGATTTAGGGGTATAAGCTCATAACTCTTCAGATGTATGCTGCCACCCCACGCCCACCATCAACAGAGTCCTTCATAAACCCCTGGTGCTGTCATAGGAACCCACCCAGTGACTTAGCCCTTGTAGCCTTCACTTCTCAAACAATACCAATCATTTCACTCTGTTGGTCTCCAAAAACCTTGCTTTCAATAAGCATTTCATTTCAGATAACCACAATTTATAATTCAATGAACTCTTCTGTAGTGAAATGAAATGGGCTACCATTAGTTCTCTTTGTAATAAGAATGTGCTTATCAATACCCTCAAACCATAACTGATCAGGAAAATCAAGCCTTATCATTCATTAAGAGTCTGCTAATAGAGGGTCTTCCTGAAACTAATCATAATTATCTGTCCAGGAAATAAAGAAAACATTCTATTTTTATTTTATGTAGATACTAGATATTTTATGTAGAGAATGATAAAATGTAAATTTTAAATAAAGTATTTCTGGAAAGTGTGTAATGGAGACTGTGGGACCAGAAGAAGGAAGGAATCAGAGGATGACAACTGAAAACTAGAAAGCGAAACATTCCTAGGAAGTATATAGCAGAACTGATTTTTGGTTTTGATTTCAATGAAACAAACAGTGTAATTGGCATCAGCCACTTCTTTGTTGTTGTTTTCATGTGTGTGTTCTTTTTCCTTTCCATTGAGCAGTAAGGGAAAATTTGCTACTAAGATGGTATCTGAGCAAAATCTTCATGAAATAAGAGAATGAACAATTTTATATAAGGAAAAAAAAACCTTAAAGATTAGTTATAATTAGCAGGTACTACCAGTGTAATCAAAATATATATATATAATATGATGGAAATGATAAAATGCAATCCTATTTATAAAAACTTGGTCTCTTTCTGCCTGTAGACACTGCCACACTACTGAATAAGCATTATAAAAACCTTCCCTCTCATTACCATCATGTGTAAGTTAGTCTCTGAAGGAGCCAGAAACGATGTGAAGCTCTTCATTAGAGGTTTAAGCTTTGAAATGACCAAAGTTTGAGAAGCCATTTGAACAATATGGAGCCCTCACCAAATGTGGTAATAAGAGACACAGACAGCGCTCCAGGGGCCTTAGGTTTGTCACATGCACCATGTGGAGGTAGCTGTGAATGCCAAGCCACACAAAGCATGTAGAAGAGCTATAGAAGCAGAGAAGGCTATGTCAAGAGGAGATTCTCAAAGACCTTGTGGCCACTTCACTTGAAAAATATTTTTGTTAAGGGCATGAGAGAAGATGTTGACCATCACTTAAGAGTTTATTTTGATCAATGTGGGAAAACTGAAATTGAAATGATTGACTGAAGGGCCCTTACATTTTAATACATGAACTCTGGGTTTCAAACAAGCAGTGTAGAAATGAATCAATCAGGGCAGTACCCATTTCATTAAAACCTCACCTTGACAAAGACCCATGCTGTCTCATTCTCTCTGAGTTTAGCATTAGTGGTGGCAAATATCTATAAAGAGATTGGTAATGGACACTATTTGGGGAGGGGACAAAAGAAGAATTGTAAGAATTTCTACCGACCAATCTACTGAGCTCCTCACTAGAAACCACCTCTGTCCAAATTTCCCTCATAGCAGCTTATTTTCCCCAGGAAATCATACCATTGCAGGATATGGATGCAAACTACTTAAAAGGTAATTTTAATATAAAGTTTAAATGGTGCAAAAGAGCAATAAATCCAGGATTGTATGTGTCTTTATATAAACGACACTTGATGAGGATGATTCAAAGTATATTTTTGTGAGGGGAGAATCTATAAACTGAGAGCTAAACGATACATGATTTGCTCCCTGCTTCCTCCGCTATGTCCAAATGGTTCTTCTCCCAATCTAGTACATGATTTAGGATTGATTTTTTTTTTCCCCACACAATGAAAAACTTTAAATTGCTAACCTCTGCATCTATTGAAACTGCTAGAGAAAGTTTACAGTTTGGAAACTAAACTGGCTCTCTGTTGGCAGAAACCCCTTCACCTCATCTCTAGTATCCATATATTTATAAACACACAATGTTTCTCGAACAGGTTAACAATACAATTTTCACCACAAGGCATGTTTGCTTCTGTCTGGTTAGAATTTATTCTGAGTGTATTTTTAGGGAAAACAAAGGCCAAAAATAAATTAATTAGGTTGTTTTCTCCCCCATAGAATACAACTTTCTCTCTTTTCAATTTTTCTTTACATGGTCACAAGAGAACTTTCTATTCAAATAATAATTAATAAAAAGGACAGATAACTTTCAATATACCCCTTCTTCTTAAACATTAATATATTTCAGTTATGAGTGAAAAGCTACTGTTTATCAAATACCCAGTATGTCACAGGTGGTATACCAAGTGTTTGGATCATAGTACAGTATACAGGAACGAGCTCATACTAGGTCTTAAGAGTAAAATGTTATTGATAGATTTCCAGAGATTTTGTGAGTTGGCTGATCATGTCACTAGGTTGAAGTAAATCATATTAAGTACTCAAATCATGGAAATGAGTAATATTACATATTGCAGTATCATTTTTTTCTGGAGAACTGGATGCCAAATTTTAAACATGTGAACATACATGAATGTATACAAACAGGTTTAGACACACACACCATACATATAGACTCGTGATAGATGGATAAGGGTGATTTACAGATGACTGATTGATTGACAGATACATATAATATCACTTATTGCAAAAAATCTACAAAGCAGGAATTATATTTTCCCTTTTCAATAAAAAGACCTCATTATGATTACATAAAGCAACTATAGAGAGACTAAAGTGTTTATGATGTAAAGACTTTGAAAACCAAAACGGCTCCAAGTCAGGCTGCTTTATGAAGGATATAATATTACTAACAAAAAATAAGAGAGACCACTGAGGAAAGGTCCTTTCTTGCATTAAAATGGTGTGGCACATAGTTTAATAGTTAAATGATATTTTAAAATATTTGAAGTTAGTTTGGTTTTGTCTTTCTGTTGTTTTTTATTCTTTGAGGGCAAAGACTGGAATAGTTCCTCTGTGTCCTTAGTCATGACCCAGTACCTCAAGTAAAAATTGTTATTCGGTGAATATTTGTTAATCAATTCATGGAATAAACATTAAATGTAGATTTTTCACCCATCTGGAAAGTTGATAAAGTGCTTTTTGGAATATGTTCCTTGAAGGGAAGCTATAGGAATTGAAATGTCTGATAGTTGAAGATGTTTTCTTAAGTGATAAATAGTGTTAGAGAAAACCACAATCATTGCTATTTTCAATCTCCTTAGCAGTTACGAAAAAGCCTTAGAGAAATGTGATACTGATGGATATTAAGAAATGCTACTGCTTCTTTGACTACACCTGGGAAATCGAAAATGATTATTTTGAACGCAAACATTAATGAATTCAGAGAAACTAACCTTGAATTAATATAGGTAGATGGTAGGCAAATGGAATATTACAAATAACTCAAGACACCTTCATAAATAAGTTAGAGGACAGATTTAAAACAACACAAAGAAAAACTGCAAACCAATAAAGTCCTCCTTATTCACTTTTGTCTGAATATTTCTACAAGAAAATAGTAAAGAAAGTAGTTTTGAGACTTTAAAGGTTATCTTTTGTTTTCCTAATCCATTTCTACTTTGCCTTTCCCTTGCACATAGAAAGATATTTCCTTAGCTTACTCCAGAGAAATAAGCCTCCTTTTCATTTGTTCCTAGTCATTGTACCCAAGGGAACTCCTATCATTATAAGGAATTCCACTACAATGAACCAAGAGCACGGCCATGTCCCTCTGACTCCTAGGTGGGGATTTTGGATAGAGATAGGCATTTTATATTTTGGAGACTGCAATCTCTCCTGGTAGATGGCCATCTTCTCTCTGCGTATTCACTTACTTTTTACTCCCTATGACAGTATCCTAAATGTCCTATTCTTATAAAGATACCAGTCAGATTGATTATGGTGTTTCCATATACCTTCATTTTATCTTACCTTTTAAAAACCTTATAACCAGGGCCTCCCTGGTGGCGCAAGTGGTTTAGCACTGCACTGTGGGGCTTCGGAGAGCCACCACAGCACAAGTTCCATCCCTATCAAGGGAGGGGACCCACAGAGCTCAGCAGACCTCTCCTGCCTCACCCGTTCTCCCTTCAGCAGTGTATTTCAGACAATCTGTCTGCTCTGCTCCCCACTCTTCTCTAGTGAATCCTCTCATACCCCATGCTTCTAGCCTGTACCCCAGCTCTTGTATGCATAAATAACTAAATAAATATTTTTAAAAGAAAAACTTTATCATCAAATACATTCACATTCTTAGGTACTGGGGTTTAGATAAACTTATGTATATGGTGTTGGGGTGGTACTCAATTCAGCCACAACTACTGATGTGTCAAGTATTTAATACATTGGATAGTCATTGAAATTATGTTTTACCCAGGTTAATACATGCAGTATGTATTATTTAATAAATAAAATCTACAAATGTTATTTCTAGCTGAATTAACATGACAATCAAAGGCCACCATTTTAACAGGTTGGATACAAATGTAAAAACAAAAATGTGATATTCAACAGACATTCAATATTATACAAATGTAAAATTATGCTTAATTTTCAGATTTTTGTTTTAGAGAATATAACTAATGTAAACAAATGTTACATATATTACCAATAATGTAATGTTTATTTTTTAAATGAATCAATACATGTTTTTAAAGTGCTAAAAAAAAGATACATAGAAAGTGTTATTTCTTGAGTAGTCACATTAGCTTCTTTGGTTTCTGAGCATTACAAAGTAATTTTCAAACATCACAGTTAAATTAAGTTTTACAGTTATGTGATACTATTATTTTTGATGTTGTCACACTGGTTTACAACAATGCATATATTTAAGAGGTATAGAATCAAACCCTTCACGTGTATGTTACCATACCCACCCATTACTAAGGAAACCAACGTCCTCTACCATAGAACAATGGATAGGACACCCTTCACATTTTGCTCTCCACCCCTCCCCTCTCTCTGGTAGTCTCAGTTTTGTAGTCAGACTTCTTGAAGGTTTGGTGTTGTTTGATGCTTTGTTTTATCTATAGTCCACATACAAGTGAAATTGTTATCTGTCATTTTCTTTCTAATTTATTTCACTTAGCATTATCCCTTCCAGTTTCATCCACATTGTCATAAATGGAAAAAGTTCATATTTTAATAGGTAAGTAGTATTCTAGGATGTATGTATGTATATTTTAGTATGGATGTATCATATTCTAGTATATATGTAATAGGCAAAATCCTGTTTATCCACTCATCTGTCCTTGGACACTTGGGTTGCTACTGTAATTTTGGTTATTTTTAATAGTGCTGCAATGAACACAAGAGTGATATATCCCTTTGAATTAGTGTTTTTACATTCTTCAGGAGTGGAATCGCTGGATTGGAGTGTAGATCTATTTTCAATATTCTGATAAACATCCATAACTGTTTCCCATAGGGAATGGACCAATCTATATTCCCTCAAGCAGTTTACAGGAGTCTCTTTTTGTTCATATCATCATCAACACTTGTTCTATCTAATCTTTTTGAATTAGCCATTGCCATAGGTGTGATATGGTATATCATTCTGGTTTGATTCACATTTCACTGATAACAAGTGACAGCAAATATTTTCTCATGTGCTTTTTGTATATCTGAATGTCTTTGGAGAAGTGTTTATTTAGGTCTGTTACCCATTTTGTGGTTGTGTTATTACTTTCTTTCTGTTGAGGTTCATGAATTCTCTATAAATCTTGGATATTTGTCCCTGGTCATATGTGTGTTGAACAAATATTTTCTCCTATTCGGCAAGGTATCTTTTTACTTGGTGATAGTTTATTTTGCTGTGCATAGACTTTAAGTTTAAGTAGTCCCAATTATTTATAGTTTCTTTTGTTTTTATCACTGTTGGAGACAAATTCACAAGACATCTGTGACCACAATGTCAGTGTTTTGCCAAAGTTTTTTTTCTATGTATTTTATGGTTTCAGTGATTACATCTATGTTTTTCATGCATTTCATGTTAATTTTTTGTATGTGGTGTAAGATAGTCTAGCTTCATTCTTTTGCATGTGATCATCCAGTTTTCCCAACATTTTTAATGGCAAAATAGTTTTAAGTGTGTGATACATCTCACAAACAATCATCAAAATAGGTATTTATGTTTGTACACAGTTTGTTTAAGGATGATTAAGACCTCAAATTTCTAAACCTTAAAATATAAAAGACATAATTTTAACATTGAAAAAATATTAAAGCATAGGTTAGTAGATACCTCTGCTGATTAAAAAGAAAAAGATAATTCCTACAATGTTAGCAGGTCACCCATGGAAATTACACTTTACATTGAACTGTAACGCTTTTGTATACTATCCAAATGAGCTCATCATAAGACATATGTCTAAGTGGTTAAATATCTTAACTCACTGTATAGCATAGTTTTTAAAAATCAGTGATCAAAAAGTAGATGATACAAAGATGTAAACCAACTTTATCTCAATAAAATTTGGTGGAAAAAACAAAAGGTAGGTTTTTACAAATTATTTTGTTTGTAAATATTCAAATTTTGATTTTTGGAAATACTAAAATAATTCAGCTGGTTGACTATTAACTACCCTTTCCTAGTTGAGTGCCACATAAAAATAAAATAGGTTACTCAACCCACACAGGTTCACTTATTATGTCCCATTTTTTTTTCATTTCAGGATCCAGCAAGATTAAATGAACATTTTTCTTTTTCATAAATATTCATCAGGTGTTTGTTCATTCAGCTCTGTCCCCCTCTAAGACTATCTCTCTTTCAATTTATTAATTCATTCAGTATTAGCTTAGACACTACTTCTTTATGGAAACTATACACTATCTCCTAAATATCAATAAAGTAGCCTTTTTTAGGGGTTGAAATAGAGATTTTTCTCTCTTCTGTTATAGTGCTTGGTACACTGATACTAAATTATCCTTTTACTTGGCAGACAACTACCTTAATCTGCAGAGTTTGAGAAATACGACTATGCCTTGTTCATCATTGTAGTTCCACATACTGGTACACTAAACTACTTAGATAATGATAAGTTAAATGAATTAAAAAACAAGTAATGATTGCTTCTGAAATGTAAGAAATTTAAATACCCCAACTAATGAATGAATGTTCCCCAATAATATAGTTGACAAATTATTTCTGTAGCAACCATCAAAGGTAAAATAAAGGTCAATATTTATTATTAATGAACAAGTTTCTCCAGAAGAAGAAACTTAAACCAAAATAGTCAAGAACTTTGTCCAGAACTTTGCCCAAGAACTTGATTTGTTAGATCAAGATCTGATGATAATAAAATGATATATGAGCATTCTCCTTGGTAGACCCAAGAAATAAGTCTATGTTTGGGTGGTTTAAAAGATTATCTCATTCTAAATATTGGGAATTACTCTACCCCTGTGAAATATCAGAAATATGCATCCATTACTTGGTAAAAGCAAATACACAGTAAGGAATACTGCTCAAAACTAAGTATTAACTCAGAGTCATAAAATAATTAAGAAATATTGATAAATGTAATGATAGAAGTTATAGATGCAGTCACATAGAAGTGAGGTGTTATTTTTTCAGTATGTATTCAATTAAAAATCTGGATACCTTAGTCATGGGTTTAAAAATGATTAATTCTACTTTTCTGGATGTGAACAAGGCTGACTGAAAACAGTTCACCACACTAGGTTTATACTAAGTAGTATTGCCTTATGAAAAGAATACTAAGAAATCATGTTCTCAATAATCAAGAAAAAGGAAATCTTGCCCTGGTGCTTAAGACAGAGATTTTATAAGTAGTTTGGAGTACTGGTTTGTAAGAAACAGAAACTGCAGTTCAAATGAAATGCTTTATTCATGTATTATCAGTAGGCAAAATCCTAGAAAAAACTGAAGTGTGGGACTTTACAAAGCAGAGATCAGAAAGTTGCTACCAACTCACTGAATAGTCTTAGTATACTGAGCATGGGATAAACATGCATTATAAGACTCCTTATGTGTTGTATATGAAGCACCAGCTAGAAGGATTCTTGTTAAAAAAGTTTGAGCATGAACCTATTTACATCTTTAAAGGTGTCTTGCAACTTCCCAGAAATATGCAGATAGAAAAACAATTCAAGTGAAATATTTCAAAGAAGCCAACAGACTAATCCATGTTAGCTTTTCTGTTAAGGACATAATTTCTTTTACAAAACAATGTGATAAAGAGAATAGAAACTGTAGCTGTAGATCAAATAAGATTTAAAGTACGATAACCTTATTCAAGAATGTGAATGACATTATTTTTAACTTGATTTTACCAAAAGATATGTGTAAAAAGACATTTTCCTAACAGTATAGGTATTTGAATATAGATTGAAATACTAAATAATTCCAAAATGTATGGTGACATATATGAATGATTATAGTTATTAATACATTTTAAAAAACCTATAGATTTCAGTGATAAATATTTAAGAATCTAGGACTAAAAGAGCATGAACTTTCAGACCTTATTCAGTCTGAAATGGTATTAAAATATTTTATCAAGTATAAAGGAGAATGGGAAGTAAAGCAAGTATAAAAAAAAACCTATGATTAATCCCTCTTGTGTATCGGAATAATATGAAAAATTTTAAGTTTAACTACACCTTATTCTAAAACATTGTAAATACACATCATTTTTCAAAAACTGACCATTCTGTTACTTTGGCAATCAGCTTTTTTTCTTTGTAAATCCATGTATATCAAGGATAATATAATTCAAAGTCACTCAACTAGCGTCATTTATCAAGTGGGCACCATTAACAGCGAAGGATAATAAATTAGTAATGTAACCTCTGACTCCCAAGATATTTTAAGATTGATGCATATTAAAAACAAACAAAAAACTGGTAGAGAAACAAGGCAAACCATACTGGGTTGACTAGTTTTCTGGACACTGTCATCACAGTTTTATCTTAAAAGATGTCGCTACCATATGTCCTTTCAGTTTATAAATATGTAATAGCATCGCAACATCATTTATGTCAGAAAACTTGTATAAGAGCAAATGAATAGAGGTGAATCTGAGTCATGTAATCTTTGCCATTATTTCACATTATAGCAATTGCTGAGATAGATAAAGTCTTAATTTATTCACATTGTAGATGATTTATATCCTCTCTTTCTTAGGTAATGTGGTTAATGCTAACATTATAGCCATTGAAACATTCAATTCAAAAGGTTCAGAGAAGGGGCAGAATCTAACCTGTCCTCAGGGATGATTTCTTTTTTTAACAGGGATGCTATTGTGAGTCAAATAGAAGAGATACCGAAGGAACAACTTGGGTATTTTATCTTGAGGTGCTAATCTATTTCCCTATCTAGAAAGGACACCTTTTGTAGCAGAGAGCCACCTGTAATATTTCATTCAAATATATACTGTGAAATAACCTATTGTTACCCTTTCTTTTTATATATCAAGTTTGTGTTGTTGGAAATAATTACTCTAGTACTAATTAACAGCTGTTGGAAAATCCTCATGTATAACAATTTTAGCAGGTATATTATTTAACTAAATTATAAAACTTGCAAAGCACAAATTTTAATATTATTGACTACCTGAAAATATCACTGGTGATTAATAAATATTGACATATATATATATATATATATAGAGAGAGAGAGAGAGAAGTTGTAGACAGCAACACAGAGAGAAAGTGCTATCTTTTATATGCCCAATTGAAAATCTGGACATATATTAGGCACACATTTTAAAAGGATTTATGCTACTTTTATGCCTGTGAAGAGGACCACCTGAAGACAGATAACCTTTTAGAATTAAAGCAGCTATGTTTTTGGACTAGCAAACTGAGACAACAAGTAACCTTTATATAACTATGTGTGTCATTAAACTATTCTATAAATTATTAAGATTTGGTAAAGCAAAATAGGAACACCTGCCATTCTGTCAACAGAACAGATGGTCAATAGTAAATTTTCAAATAGTCATTTACTGCATTGACAGGAAGAATCAATTTGACACTAGACACACAAAGCCATATGTCTCTTGTGTGAAGAGATCTATTAAAGTCATAGGAATAAAAGTGATTTTCATTTTTTCCTTAAAGTTAAAAAAATCAAACTAGTTTTAAATTTTAAGGTATTGTTGGACATATGTCATATATAATATTTTCAGTCAATATGAATTCCAGTAAATGGGGGCCTCCCTGGTGGCACAAGGAGTTAAGTCTTAGCATTATGAGGTTAGCAGCAGGCACTGCGGCATGAGTTCAATCCTGGGCCAGACAGTTGACCCAAACGGCACAGCAGACCTCTCCTGTGCACCTGCTGCTCCCTTCAGCAGTGTGTTTCAGTCAGTCAGCCTGTTCTGTTCCCCACTCTGTCTCTGGTGAATCCTCTTACTCACCCACACCTCCAGCCTACACCCCAGCTCTTGTATGCATAAATAAATCTTTAAAAAATGAATTCTAGTAAATGGACATAATGATAAATTACATGTTTCACTAATAAAAGCATTGATATTTACAATATTCTTTATACCACTTTGTATGTATCAAATTAATGAAATAAATCATATTACTGCTTCTGATAATATACCCTTGTTATTTCCAAATATAAAAATGTAAATATTTTTAGAGAATCACAGTTACATTGAATTCAAGATTGACATACTGCAAGAAAAACAAAGTAATTGAACCTGAAATGTAATGCAATTCCTTCATTGAAAAAGTAAAAGTTTTTGAGGTAAAGTTAAGACCCACAGGCATAGAAAAGAGATTTTCTTGTTTGTTAATGAAAAAGAGAATGACACTCTATATTTAGAAATTATTATTTTCAGATCAAAACCCCTTATATTTTTTTCCTTCATTTTTTGACTTAAAAGTTTGAGAACAGTTTCAGGTTCACAGCAAAATTGAGAAGGTAGGACCATCAGAGTGGTCCACTTGTTATGATTGATACAGCTAAACTGACACATCATCAGAATGCAAAATTCATAGTATAAATCACTGTTTATATTATATGTCCTATGTAGATGGACAAATGCAAAATGCCATGTATCTTTTATTACAGTATCATATTTTTCCTATTCTAAAAATACTGTTCTCTGCCTACTTATTCCCACCAGCCAACTCCTGGCAGTCATTTACTGGCAAAACAAAGTAAAATTGTTAAATTTTACTGTCTCCATTGTGTTGTCTTTTCTAGAATGTCACATAGTTGGAACCATATAGAATAGTATGCAACCTTTCATATCAGTTTCTTTTTTCCCATGGGCATTTTAGTTTCTTCCATGTCTGTACATGACTCATGGGTGTTTTAATGTTGAATAACATTCCATTGTCTGAATGTACCCCAGTTTATCCATTTATTTCTTTAATGTCTTGGCTGTTTTAAAAATTTTGGCAATTATGAATAGAATTGCAACAAACATTCCTGTGTAGGTTTTGATGTAGACATAAATTTTCAAAGTTTTTTGGAAAACAAAGTGTAATTGCTGGATTACGTAACAAGTATATAATTAGCTTTGGAAGTAATCTCAAACTCTCTTCCAAAATGACTGTCTCGTTTTGTATTTCCATTAGTAACAAATTAGAGTTCCTGTTGCTCCACATCCACAGTAGCTTTTGATGTTGCCAGCATTCTAGTTTTGATCATTCTAACAACTAGGTAGAAGTATTATGTTGTTTTTGTTTCATTTACATTTTCCTGATAATCTATAATGTGGAACATCTTTTCATATGTTTATTTTCTATATGTTTATCTTTTTTGGGAAGGTGTCTATGGTATTTGACCTATTTTCTAATCATTTGTTTGTTTTCTTTTCATTGACTTGGCTACACCAGCAAGGAAAAAAAAAGAAAATATATAAAAAATGATACTACATCAAAATAAAAGCTCTGCACAGAGAAAGAAATTATTAAAATGAAAAGACACTCCACTGAGAGAAAATATTTTCACACCATAAATCTGACAAGAGGCTAATATCTATTGAATAAATTTAAAAGAAGGCATTCTTCTTATATGACTCAATGATTAATCCCTTGATTGCTTGATCTTTGTTAATTAGGGAAACAAGTACTCACCTCCTTATATTAATATGCTTTTCATTCTCCTTGTAGTGCCTATAATATCTGCTTTAGGAAGTTTATTTTTCTGTTTTCTGGACTATAACTTTTATAGACACTGCTTCTTCAGTGTGATTTGAGGAGCTGGAATGTTATCATCTCTTAGAATCAAAGATATATTGGAATGTAAAGTCATATAATGGGGGTATAAGCTATGCAAACAAGCTTCTACCAACTTCACTTTAACTTCTTTCTCATATTTAATTCCTTCTGACCTGATTTCTGCCTTGTCTAGTATTAAAATATATGCTGACAAAACATAAACAGGGATCTTAATGTATTACTAAAGCTAGTGGTTAAGATAAATTAAATATAGAAAGATGACCCAAATCTTGAATGCAATATAAAATTTGATTTAATACATAACTATTTGATTTAATACAAAACTCTCCATTTAAAAAGGCTTTTTGATTTAATACAAAACTATTTTTGTGTGGGTGAATTAAATTCTTTTACTTTGCTATCATTACTGATGTTTGGTTTTACTTATATCTGAATTCTGAGATGAGAATATGGATCTTGAGCATGACAATTTTTAAATATGATTATACCAACCAATTATTAAGTGGGTAGATCTTTACACATATTCAAAATCTATGCAACAAGTTTTCAATCTGTATAATAATGAAAATATTACTGATGTCACAGTTCACAGGGCTGCTATGAGATAAAATGAAACCATTTCTATGAAAAATTAACACAGCACATACTTAATGTTCTTATTATTTGTTCTTATTATTCTGTGAAGATATAATTGACAACAGAAAATCAATAGGGGGGAGAGAGAAGGTTCAATTACTGAGTTATGATGGGAGGCGAAGCCAAAGCTATGGTGGGGTGACACAAAGCTGCTGTGTCTGAAGCAGGAACCTGTGGGTTCCCGGAGCAAAGTCTTACCAAATTGTACCACCACCAGGGCAGCAGAGTTTGTCAGGCCTGCAATCCTGAGGTTACCCCCTCCCATTGCTTCCCCATGGTGAAGGGCCACTGCCCTCCTGGCCAGTGGAGTAGTTCAGATAAAGAGTAAGCCCCCATGAATTGCTTCCTTTTAAAGGCTACCAAATGTCCTCTCTGTTTTACCCTTTTTAGCATGCTCCTGACTCCAGACATTAGGGGTGAAGTTCAGACCACAGCACTGCACAAGCATTATTTCCTTCATCTTGAGTTGTGTTTGGACATCAGGTGATGGAGGTTGGTCCCATATGCTGACAGGAAAAGACATGCAGTATGCACCCAGCCCCAGAGGCCTTCCAGGTCACTCCAATGGCCTTGGGGGTACAAGGTTCAGCCACCCAGGCCACTTTCATAATAGTTTTGTCAGGAGGAGAAGCTTTTGTAAAATAAGCCTAGAGCCTTCTCCATTTAAAAGGGCCTGTTAGGGAAAGTACTTTGACAGAGTGCAATTCTATAGCTTGTCCCAGTTGGAAAAAGAGACTATCTCCCATGCTAGTCCCCTCCAGTCTTCCTGAAACACCTGAGGGGAAAAGCAAAGTAACACAAATCAAAAACTACAGTAAACAGAAGTTTGTGTCTCAAGGAAAAAGACTGGAGATGCTACAGACAAATAAGAGGGTGGTGAGATGAGGGAGCAATCACCAAGGGGAAACATTTATGAGTTTCCAGCCCTGAGCCAGTGCCACTAAGAGAACTGGAAGATATTTAAACATTTGTTCTCCCCCTAAATCTGGCTATACCACCAACAAACTTCCAGGGCAACAACAGCAGATTGTAACTGAAGAGATGAAAAGCAAAAATTAAAGAAGGGAGACATGCGATAAAGACAGATGAGGAACTAAGACTCCAACAAAAACATGACACTATTTTACCCAGATCAGCATAGATCCTCCCTTTAAAGGTCTATTTACTTCAGTCCCCATTATCTATGACAAATTAATTCAATTAAAAAAGAAAATATGGAACATGCCAAGAGAAAAATCAGATTGAGATTTGAAAGTCAAGAGTAGAAATTAGACATGTTTTAAATGAATTCTGATTAATATGTTGAGGTATTAATGGAAAAAATTTAGATAAAACATAAGCAGGTAAGTAGAGAGATGGAAACTATAAGCAATGTGAAAAGGAAATACTAGAAATCAAAACCACAGTATGTATGCTGATATTTATAGAGTGTGCAGGAGTTAACCAAGGAAAATGCATGAAAGAGGGAGTTGTGATCCAAGGAAGCAAAGGGAGGATTGCTCTAGGCTAAAAACATGATATAATTACAAATTTGACCCACTCCCCCTTCATTATCATGGCATTTCCTCTTGCTGATCCTCAGAGTCCCAGTATATAATGTCCCCTTCTCCTCTTCTTCCCTCCCCTTCTTCTCCTCTTTTTTGTCTTTATTGTCTCACCTTCTCTTTCTCTTTATCTCTGTTTGAAATTTCCTCCTCCACTTCTTCACCTTCTTTTTCTTTTCCCCCTCCTCTTGTCCTCCTCCTCTGTTGTTTTCTTTGCTTTTAGGATTCACATGAGGAAAATCCAGGAGACAATCACAGATTGTCAGGTATCAACACTTTCAACTTGATCAATTAAGCAACTTGATTTCCACTAGGTTACTAAACTAGCCTCAATCCATTTCCTCTAGCTGAGTATCAGGACAAAAACAAATCATTACAGATGATAAGAACATAAATATGGATGGAAAGGTAAAATGACATTTGAAGTTAAGGCTCATCGTAAAGCCAGCAAACATGTTTATAAAAGATTATTTTTAATTGTTTTATTTATTCTACCCTTGTAACCCCATTAAGCAGTTGTAGAATGCAACTATTGCCTTCTTATGATTGCAGTTACCCTTGCTCAAACTACTCCCTTGCTGTAAATTAGACATTTTTGAAAGCGCTTTTCACTCATTCTGTTCTGCAGATTCCTATTTAGCACACTGGCATTTGTCACACTATATTGAAAAACAATCCTTTAAGCAGAGCATAATAAAATTTACTACTTCCTTGTGTTAAATTGATACTCTGATGATCATTAAATTTGGAACAACTTCCAAAGCTTCTTAATTTACAGCAGGGTCTAGTTAAAGTTTTGTGACAGTCTGGTTCTTTAATTAGCATTTTTGTACTATATGTCAAAAGAAGGATCAATAATTCCACATGTGTTGTATACACTACCCATGTTTGTCTAGTAACCATAGAGGTGTGCAGATATACTATTAGTAGTCCTGAGAACTGTCTGACTTAAGAACGAATACACTTTTCATGTTTATTACTCAGTTTCACCTTCTGGATAATTTAATATTCAAGCTGTGTGAGCCTAAATAGCTTAGCACAGCTGGTGTGGTGTCTTGTTCTCACTTTTCCTCTTATCTGTGCAATTTTAATAATTGGGAGACTAAAAACGGTATGGTAAGTAGATAAAATTATTCAAGGAATTCACATATTTGCCACATAGTCAGTGAGAAGCTTAAATCAATTTTCTTAAACTGTCAGCCATGATGTATATCTAAATGGAGTGCTGGGTTTGGTCAGATGCACTACTTACTGTTTGTCTTTGCAATTACAAAATATGAAAGTTGAGGATTTGTTTCAATCTTTTTTTTTTCCAGTTTGAAAGGCTCTGGCAAGTTATTATGCAATTTATTCATTAGAGAGATAGCTCCTTTTTCCTTCAAAATAATATACTTCTTAAAATGTACTGTTTTGGGTGAGAAAAAAAGAAACAGATTAAGTCAAATTATTCCTTTCTACCTTGACCTCTAAACCTGGAGAATAGGTTCCTTTTTATGTTTGATTTGATTAAGTGTGATTCTATGCAGCTTCAGAGTCTTCTAAAAATGAATGTCAGAATATAGGCTTTCTTTGTATTTATGCTGCACAGTGAGTTGTTTAGATTGATATTCTATTTTTAACCTAGCAGCTTTTTATATGATAATCAAAACTTAAATCTTCATATATATATGAATGAATATATATATGAATATATATGAATATATATGAAGATATATATGACTATAATATATATATCTTCATATATATATGTTTGTCCACCAAAAAAATAGTTGAACATATTGTAGAAATACTTTTTGTTGCATAAGGCTCATTTAAGGTTAATTCTGCACAATTCTAGTCACTGCTTCCTAATTCTAAAATAAAGATGTCTATTAGAAAATACTTTCTAAGGACTAAATGTTTATATTAAATTGCACAAAGCTAATATGTTTTTCTCCTTATATTATATATGAAAAAACAGAATGTAGCTATTTTTGTTTTCTACAGCTATAGTTATTGCTTAGATAATTGTCAGTTGGGGTCATTTTAATTTAAATTTTAGATAAGCAAATTAGTATAATTTTGAAGATGTGGCACATCTTCTCATCATATTCTTATCCTCACACTGAAAATGACTCCATCTGGGTCAGTTCATTTGGGTATTAATTCAAGTAGTTGAAGTATAGCAACTTAGAATGGCATTATTTCATGGGCATGCATCCAAATGGAATCTCAGGCAAAAGTGAGCTGTGATGGAACTTTCTCTGTCAATTCGGGAACCTAAACATAAGCCCATATCCCCCAAGAACAATACACTAGTTTATGCTAACTACCCTTTTAGGAATTTTCTAACTTCTAAATTATTTTATACACGAGTCAGTATTTGTACATGAGTCAGTATTTGAAGTTTTAAAACTGTCTTAAAGTTATTCCCTTGTTTGGGGAGCTGTTTTTGAAAGTACAAAACTGACTTTTGTGAGCAAGTTTCTCTGTAGTTCTACCAGCATGGTCAGGTCATCTTTCCTGACCCATGCTACTGGTGACTTCTTGCTAGAATTTTTTCATCATTCTCTGGAAATACTTTTTAGTGTATGTGATAAACATAACCTCTTTACCTCCTCCCTGTATTTACTGAAATAATTTTCTACTTACTTCCCTAGGATTAAGCTTCATATGTGGCTAAGAAACGAGAACTTTAATTAATTAACTTTAATGTGCTAATTTCTCATTTCTTTGGAAATCGACTTTCACATACATATTTTGCCTGGATTTGGTTTGCATTCTCCCACATTTCTATTGCCTATTCTAGACCATTATGCTTAGGTCTAATTAGGACCTGTTATTAGGTCCTAAAAAAATCCCCATTTTTAGGAGAAAAAAAATCCCTAAGCTTCTGAGATTCAATGACATTAAAGCATGGTAGTCTAACTCATTGTCAATTTTTCATCCTTACAACACAAAAAGATGTTGGTCTCTATTTCTTTGTTCCAGACTCAGATTCTGCCACCATGTTGAATGACTTCAGATATCTGTTTGGGTAATCTACTAAGATTTTAGCTTTTATATACATCTTCATTGAAATCATCTGTCAATGCAACTCATCAGGCATTTATTTCCATGAAAATGTGTTGGATCTTGTCATCATCTGCAGAGAATTTTCCTGTACAATTTTAATCTAAAATAGTCAACTCTAACCAAAAGTGAGTGATTTACCATAATTATTCCCAGCCCTTTTTTCCTCCATTTTTTTCTTACTCTGTGCCCTCTGATTGGCTCCATTTTCCCCATGCCTACCTTTAACTCAAGACAGATTGTCTCTACAAAACTTTCAGTAGCCCTCAAAAATTGCTCTCTTTCCCTATCATATTACTCTATTATGAAGTTTCAATTTTCTAAAGAAGATCAAATAGTGATGAAATTTTCCATCACTGTAAACTATCACTTAAGTATAAATATCCTTGTTTTTTAATGATTTGTATAAAACTTTTATTTATATAAAACTAACTTTCCACTTCTTCCTCATATTGTATTTAGCCTTTTCAATTTCTCTCTATTTCTCTCAGTATAAATAAAATCTAAAAGCTGTTTGAGCATTTACTCTGTATATTAATATATATAAAAGATATTAATCAGCTCTCCATGGGAAACTAGGGGTATGCTTCGTATCGTATGGCTAAGAAACGAGAACTTTAATTAATTCCATCCATTTTAAAAGACATCTGAGGTAGAAAAAGTTTCCCAGAATGTTTTTACTTGTTATCCCTTTCTCTTTAGCTCTCTAATTTAATGAACTCCCATTTGCTTAAATAATTAATTGATTATAAACAAATTTTGCTTTGTTAGGTCATTTCTTCTTTTGCTTTCTTTGTAACTTGTTCTGAATTCACCTATTGGCACATATTTTTTTCCTTTGATTTTATTTATTTATATATATTTGATATCAGTTGTGGTCCCCATGGATTTCCCACCATAATTTCACCAGTGCATCATCACCTCAATCTCATGTGGCACATATTTACGTAAGTTAAACATGTTTAATGTCAGTGAGACTACAAAATGTATTTAATAACTCTTCAACATTTAAGACCCCTTTTCTTTACTAAAACATCATTCGTAAAAAGACCCATATCTCTATCTCTCAGTTATCAGTCGTCACCACTTCAAAATTCTATAATACTGTGTGGCCTGTCAACTACTCTCTAAGACTCCTAAGTGAAACTGATAACTTATCTACAAGACATGTCATCCTTCAGGCAAGAACACACTGAACTATAAAAAATGTTTGGGATTTTGACTTTTAAAGTAGAAGAGGAATAGGATTACGAAATACTGTTGCAATTTAACCTGAGGTTAAGCTACTCACTCTTATTATAACAGCTCACAAATTATTTCTAACAACAACCCTTTACACATACATAGAATTCAGATTAAATCATTTTTAATTTTTCCTGTAGATTTTGTTTCACAATAAGTTTTTTTAAACTACTGTTTCTCTACTTTCAACCTCATTTTGCCTTTATTCCCCCCCCCCTTGTATTCAGAATTTAAAAAAGAATAAATGGATCATATATAAATTATGTCCTACATAAGTAACTTACAATTTCAGTTTCTGAAAATCTTGCCAGACTTTACATTCTAGATAACAGAATAAGAATTAATGATATGATACAAATGCTTTATTGCTTATATGTTTTACTTCTTTTAGCATCTTTTCAAGAAGAAAATTGTTTCACTGGGAAAACTCATTCAAATAATTTTCTCTAACAAAAAGAAGACAAAACAGACTTGAGGTGGAAGCTCAAGTTATCTACTTTTACCATAAAAACTTTCTTTAGGATGGATTTATCATGGCTATGTGCCTCGCTCTAGAAATACCAGTTTCTTTGCTCACCGTCAGTCAGTCAGTCTATCAGAGCCACCAAATCACTCACTGTCCATAGATATATGGTCCACCAGAGTTTATGGCCTAATTGTAGACCTCTGAAATAACCAATGATCCAAACCCAACACCCATCTCTGTGTTTAAAATCAATTGTTAATCATATAGCTATAAAAATTTTATGTTTTATTTTCATATGAAATTAGAGGGTTGCCTAAATTCAAGGATATAATTATACCTCACTGAAACTTTCATATTTCTTTTTAAAATATTCTAAATTTTCACCATTCCAGTAGCCCTTGCTACCTATAAAGTATATTAGTTGAAATATGGACATCTATACATTTAAATGCATGTAAAATTCTAATCAAAGTATACTGCCAAGGCTTCTATCATGAGACATACTATTTGGCAGTATTTAGAACACAATCTAAATATTGGTTAAATTAATATAAAATAAATTTACATTTTAAGTAAAAACTGTGGGTTTGCTATAAAGGTCTAAACATGACTCAATTGGCTATTATCATAATTGACATAATTAAGTCCTCTATAAAAACATTGGAGCCGTCACTATATAAAATAATAAACATGATGTCCAGTTTTCCAGAAGTACCTTCCCATACAAATCCTTTGTTAGATCATTAACAATCCTCTTTGCTCCCCAATTATCAATATAGTTTGTGAGAGCCTATTAGCCAGACTATTTGAAGGCCTGTCAATTTCCAGGAATCCAAGCTGCTTCTTGAGACACTGAACTGAGTTAAAATTCTGAAATACTAGATAGGGATTCCTAGGATTGTTCAAGACTACCTCAAAACCAGTTGGCAACGAGCTAAAATTTAAGGCTTAACATGCCTCTAGTATGTTTATTCGTCATTCTTTGTGTCTGTGTTGGCACTAAGAACTAGATGCTAAAGAATCACAATGGAGGGGAAGTAACAGGATATCCACCAACATACTCTAACTTTGTCAGGTTTGGCTATGTTGCCAGAAAGGTCTCCAAGTGCAGCAGAACACCTCTGAATAGCTATAATTTATGGACAGATGAGAGGACAATAGGAAACTATAATCTGGGAAATTGATTCCCTTAATTTGTCTATTCTCTGCAATTAAACCAATGCACTTGATAAATCATCCCTATACTTGCGAGGTCATCTTATAAATATGACATTGTTAATTATTTTGGCTACATTCAGTAGGATATATATATATTTATATATGTGTATATATATACACACATATATATTCTCTAAATAAGATTTTTCTTTTGAAAATATTTTGTTTCCAGGTAATATAAAATGTACTTTATTTTAAATCTAAATTAAATTGTTAATATGTACGCACTATTTTTAATTTAAAATGACATTTAAAACATTATTTTCAAACTAAACAGTTTACCGATAAATATTTTATTTTAGGGCCTCCATGGTGGCCTAGAGATTGTCTCAGTGCTATCAACACTATGGACTGATTTCCATCCCTGACCTGGTTGCTCTGCCACATATGATGCAGCAGACCTTCCCTGTCTCTCCCTCTGCTCCCCTTGGCAGTGTACTTCAGTAAATCTGCCTGTTCTGCTTCCCACTCTGCCTCTGGTAAGCCCTCTCACTCTCCACCACCTCTGGCCTACACCCCATATCTATGCAAGAAAAAGTATTTTACATCTCAGCCTTCTATGATCATCACATATTTTAATTTTTACATTACCTTCTTAAAATAATTATAGTCAGTACAGAAATAAAATGGAAAGTTTATAATTGTGTCTGAGTCATATCAAACAAGAACAGATATTGCTGGTTGTCAACCAATGTTCATGCCCTTCTTTCCTAATAGAACCTCTTTCTGGGCACCAACCATGACTCTCAGAGGAAACTGTTCTACTCTCATTTTCAGAAGTGGTTGCAACTAGTCTGTTTCCAGTGATTAACTGAAGAAGAGCAATGTGATTAAATTAAAACTAATGAACTATAAGGAAATATTTGTTAGACCCCCCTGGATTTTTATCTTAAGAAAGAGTTATTGGAAAGTGACCCCTGTTGCTCAGGGATGAAATAGAACCTGATTATCCCCAAATGTCATAATTTGTTTCTTAGAAGAGAAAGGTCATATCAAGAAGCTGACACTGAAGACAAAAAACACAATCAGCCTACTTAATAACATTCTAGATGACTGGTTCACCATTCTGAAGCTGGAAATTTTATTGGATGAGCTAATCAATGTATTTATTGGTCAAGACAATATCTACTTATATTATGTGTGAATGGCAATTCAAATAACTCTCAGCCAGTTAAATATCCTAGTTTTAATAATTAACAATTTAGAAAAAGAATGTTTGTGTTTATTTTAATTTTGAATGATTGTATGTGATTTATTTCCCCACTCCACAAATAAGTCAATCCCTTGTACTAGTTGACTACTTTTAAGCAACATTGTGATAAAACAACAAAAGAGTTATTATGCATTTTGCCAAGGTTCCTAGAGTAGGAATATTTTTTATACATTGTCACCTATGATTTGATATGAGATTCATACATGAATAGAATTAGTACACAAGCAATGTTATTTCTAGCTACAAGTCCACTTGAAGTTTAGTAATTAGTTTTGCTGGAAATGTTACAAAGAGTTTAACAATCATTTAATTCTTGACAATTTATCAGCTTTGTTTTGTGAGGTACCAAAATTAAAAAAACATAACTCTTGGAATATTGATAAAAAGATATACTCTGAAGCTTAAGTCACATAGTAATACATTTTTATGAGCAATTCATCTGTAATTTGTTTAACAGAAACACAATGACAACAAAAAGATGTTAAATTTTTCATAGCTAATTAGCTTGGGCTAAACTTTTCCTTCATATCACCAGGATATCCCTAAGCCTTGAATCAATCAAAACCTGTAAACTGTGAAATCAGTAATGTATATACAGATATAGGTCTTGTTCTTCTAATAGTTTGAGGGTTTGGGAAAGCAAATGAAATAAGCAGAAAGGCCTCCCTGGTGGTCTAGGAATTAAGTCTCAGCCCTACCACCAGGAAGGTCCACCGCAGCAGCCTGTGTTCAATTCCCAGCCAGGGAGCTAGCCTACGTGTCCCAGCAGACCCATCCTATTTCACCCACTGCTCCCCTTAGCAGTGTATTTAAGTAATCTGCCTTTACTGTTCCCCAGTCTGTCTCTGGAGAATTCTCTCACACTCCCCATCCCCACACCTCTGGCCTGCACTTCAGTTCTTCTATACAAAAATTAAATCTTTTAAAAAAAAAAAAAGGAAGTAATAAAGTAAAAGTGAGGCTAAATTTGACAGAATACTTTCCCTTATTTGTAGGGAATACATCCCAAGACCCCTAGTAGATATCTGAAATCATGGAGTATACCAAACCCCATATATACTATGTTTTTTTTCCCTATACATACATGCCTATGACAAAATTTAATTTATAAATTAGGCACAGTAAGAGATTAACAGTAATAACTAACAAACTAGAACAATCACAGCAATTTACTAAAATAAAAGTGTGTCAGTGGGGTTTCACGCTCTCTGAAAATATCTTATTGCATATTTCCCTTTTTGGACCACAGTTGACTATAGGTAACAAATTATGGAAAATAAAGTCATGAACAAGTGGGAACTAGTGTAGCAGCAATACAAGAAGACTGAAAGCAAGATAGCCATCAGTATTTGTGCAAGGCAAAATATATATTTATACCTCAAATACATATATATTAAAATATGTCTATATGTACATTTACTTAAATACTTATATAAATTATATATAAGTTTTCATAAAGACGTTGACCCTTACAGTCTGTCCCATAACATAACTTCAGTTCATACCACTGGTCTTCAGTGTTCTGGTCAATCTCATGTCAAAACAATGACACAATGAAAAATTGATTCACTCCCTTTACCATGCTCTGCCTACTAAGATCATTTTTGTAGTTCAAAGCTATAATGAGGCAGTGGCACTTCAGCTCTACTCTCAAAAGGAAGCTGTATCAAGGAGAAATTGCTTTAGATATTTGCATTTTATTGAATGGACAAGTGACTTTGATGGTGATAGATGACAATTTGGTTCCCTATGAGTGCTCTGTAACTGCCCCTTTGCTCCCAATAAATAATTTTAATATGTTTATAGTAGTATTCTTACATAGCATATCTAAAATACTAATTCCACAAGTTTAGTATGTATGTTAACTAATGTTTTCACAAATACATTTGACAAGCAAGCTCTCTAGATAACATTGAATACTTTAAATAGAGGAAAAAGGAATAAAGTCATTCCATAATTCTAAATTAAGCCAACAAAGGATAATTCATTGATTAAATGGATACTTTTAGGTATAAAATCAGACATGAAGGAGTTCAATGGCTGACGAGATAGTGTTCTAGAGAGAAGCATAACACAGATAAGATTCCACCTTGTTCCAAGCAATTTTTACATATACTGACAGTCATTTCACTTTAAAGTGATTATCTATCAATATTAGGGTAAGAAGAAAAATGTCTCTATAAAATAGAACAGAGGACATCTCCCAAAACAACTTTGCTTTGTTTGATATAAATGCTTTTCAACAACAAAAATGTCAATATCTTCTATGGACATGAAGTGCATCGAATTTGGTCATTTCTAGTTGAAAATCAAAGTTTAAAAACTTGTATTTCTCATTTCTCAAAGTATCTCTGTTTTCCAAGGGCACCTGAATTCAAATTTTATTCATCCAACTACTGAGTGTTGATGAAAATACATAGTAACTATATTACAGCAATATTAAAAAAAGTTCTGCCCTTGGAATTTTTATCTAATGGAAAAGTTAGTGTCTGGTGGAAAGGCATATACATTTCCTAGAATGGATCACTTTCTCCCAAGTTGCTACTCTTTGAACCTAAGTTTCTTGGGTTTTCATATAAATCCACTACTAATCCCCCAATATGTCAACTATTGCTTTTCTAGAAGTATTTATAATCATATAAAAATGAGTTTAGTTTGTGCAATTGTATATCCTGAGAATATCTGTTTGCTTCCTCTATCAGTGCTAATTCTATTTTATTAAAGACAAATTCATCATTTTAATATAATTTATATTTATTTTTTAGTTTATACCAGTGTCAAATGGTACTTAGTACATAAAGGGTATTGTATATACATGTTTTGTTGTTTGTTTGTTTTTTTAATTTGGAAGCTGAACAAGCATTAGGTAAATATGTTCTATTGTTTATTCTAGAATAGAGAGTAAGGGGTAACTGTTCCAGAATGAGGCAAAACCAAACCATGTAGTTTAAAATATGATCAAACCATTTTCTACCATTACTTCGTTTTAAAGAACTGGCTGTTTTTGTTTACTTTTGTTTTTCAGTTTTTACCTTTATGCTAATATTATTGGGTCATATAAACAAACAAGTACAATGAATTAACATATTTGCAGCTTGTAGAACATACACTAAATATGAAGGCTTACACTGACAAAAATAATACTATTACTAGAACTTAACTGTTAAAATTGTTTATGAATGCAAGGGTATCCTAATCAGACTGCTCTAAGATTCTCAAAACTGGCTTTCAAGACTTTCCTCTTTGGAATGCAGAGTATTTTGACCTAAGAGTAATGAAATTCAGTAAACCTGAGTAGACATTCCTGTGCCTACCTAAATCCTTTGCCCTTCTCTAAGAAATCTTTACCTATGAAACAGCAATCACCCTCCAACCCTTTTTATGACCTTTAAATATGTGGTTTGGATCTTTCTTTAAAACATGCCATCTCTACACCTTCACTCTGAGCAAAAATTTAAATCATTTCCCATCCTTATCATGTGTTAGGATAAAGTCAGCTCCTCCCCTCCTTAGATATTTTGGACACCTCAACACTGAATTTTACCTCCTTCCTCCTAAGCAATGACAGGACCTGCACCATCATTGTAGCTCATCCCACAAACATTATTCAATTGTTTTTCATTTGCTAACCTGTTGGATGCTATTATGATTACTCATCCACTCTGAAGAAAGGCCCAGAGGGGTCAGGAACATCTTCCTTTCCCCTAACAACTACATTAAATAGTGTATACAAATTTAAATTTCAATACAGTATTCAAATAAATCAATCTTATTATTAAATAAGGACTTGTACATACTGAGATGGTAAAAATGTGTGATAATTCATATTTTACAACTGTACCTGTATGATCATGGCAAGTTTAATATCTCTGAACCTCTATTGTATTTTCTTATTTTTATACTATCAAGTAATACCATTTTAAAAATGTATTCCAATTTTATTGAATTATAACTGGTAAATAAAATTATATATATTGAAAGTGCACAATGTGATGATTTGATCTATGTTCACATGCAAAATGATTATATCAATCAAGTAAATTAACCAACCATCAGTTCATAAAGTAACCATTTCTTGTGTGTGTGGTGAGAAACCTTAAGATTTATTCTTCTAGAAGATTTCAAGTAAATAATACTTATTTACTCTGTTGTATAATAGATTCCCAGAAGTTATTAACTTTATAACTGACAATTTATACACCAGATTTGAATGAAAAACTCTTTTGTAAAGGGACCCTAAAAAGCCTTGAAATCTTGAAATAATCTACTGTTATTAGTTGCTCTTGTGAGAGAATTTATAAATGAATTATTACATATGCTATATTTAATATTTCTTGATAAATAAAAAACCTTATGCGTAAGACATTATGAAAAAGTAACAAGTGGATATGTGATGCTTCTTCTTGCACTGAACAGTCAATGAATAGATAAAATATTTTGAATAATGGTTACTCATAAGACAATTGTAAATGAAGTCTACAAAGGATATTATCCTTATTAAAATAAATGTTTTATGAGATACAATGCTTAATCTTTTTTTTTTAACTCAAAGTACTTCATCATCTATTTTTGTAATAGTTCGGGGCAGATTACCTATAAATTATATGAAACGATTCATCTACAAATTACTATGTATTTAATATAGTAGCATAATAAGACATGAGAGAAATATTTATTCCTATTTCTCAGTCTTTAGAACAATTTTAGCCATTGCATATAATCTTCAAAGTCACACACCTCGCTGAAGTAATGACCACACTGCAACAAAATGACAGATATAAGCATTTCTGGTTTTTGATCAAAGTTATGATTATGGACTAATGGAATGGAAGACATACAAGATAAAATGCTGATGTTCAGATTTTACACAATAATAGATATTTCACAACACTAAGTAAGAAACATTACATCTCCTTTTTCCAAAATGTCATATCTACCTATATATATAGATACATATATATATGAGATTAATAGGGAATAATACAGCTAGTTTAAATAATATTGCTTTTAAAAAAGGTTAATCAGCATCAGGTGCAAAAAAGGATTTAAAGTAACTATAGAATTAATGATGAGCATGGTTATTTTTCCACTGAATTACTACATCAAGTGAAGTTCATCCAAAGACTTTTCTTCCTTAGTCTTTCTTCCACATGAGTCTCCCTAATTTTTCACTGACTTTGGATTAAAGAAGCAATTTGACTCTCATTTCCTCACAAACCTAGCACCTGATAAATGTTCTCAGAGAGCCTTATGCTCTGGGGAACTTAGATCTGTATATATTAATCACAGTGTGGATAGTTCTCATCCCCTTTTTTTGTTCTGCTTCCCATGGTCAAAACTTGAGTTGATCTATGGACATAGGAAGAATGTAGTGAAGTCAGTTGCACACAATTCATGTAACAAGAGCTTAGATTTTTGTTCTCAGGTTGTCCTTCTTGTCTTTGTATTTTGAAGAGACTTTAAATCTTTCTCTCTCTTTTTTGGTCATTGTCACCATCTTTTGCAGTTTCTTTGGCAGCTTCCTCACCATTATCCTCAGATTGTGAAAAAAAATCTTCCTATTATCAATGGCTTTTAACACATCCCCTCTCTGTTCTGCTTTTCACAGCATTCTAACCTTGCTTTGATCCCTTTTCTTCCCCTTTTTTCTCATTTATCCTCCTTTTTTTTCCTTTTACTTTTCATTCCAATTGTCTCATTACATTGATACCAGATCACTCAATAGGCAGTTCCCACTGATCTGGCTACTGTTTGGAAAGCAGATATCATTTTAAGCAGAGAAATAGAAACCCTGACTAAGGACAGCATTTGTAGAACAAGACATTATGCTGATGTCTCCAGGCCCTTCTTCCTTTTTGGGATAGTGGGGAGACATGGACCCCTTCAGATTCTTAATTTTTGTCTACAGGATTTTATAAAGACCCATAAAATGTACTGAAAAATTCCAAACCTCTTTGCATTTATTTTTCAAGGAATTTTCTTTGGAAAATCTATTTAATATGCTAGAAATTTCTGTAAGATAAGAAATACAGAGAAAGGAAGGGTCAAGACTGGAACTGTTATCAAATCAAATGGGGTGAAAATGTATGCCTTTGGAAGCATGTCTTCATTCTCTTTAATTGAGTCCCTACTTGTTTCTCAATTGTTCTCTGATAGCTTTCATCCTAACTGTTTTGTTTCTCCCCCATTCTTATTTATAGTGTCAACTTACATTTAGGGCGTGAGAGTTAACTTGCTCACTGTGACACTGCAATCAATTAATCACCTTTAGCTCTCCTTTCTGCCTTGCTATTGGTTGGTTTGTAATTGAGCTATGGGGCAAAAGCCATTTCCAGCCACAGTCTGTCAGCTTGTTCAGCAGTTCATTTATTAGTGTGATAAGATAACCTTTTCACAGCAACATCTAATCAAAAGCACCAAGTTTAACATGCAGTGGGATTACTCAGAAATTTATTTGTAGATTCTACTTGGGTCATTTTATAATGGGCTAAGAATTGTTCTCTAAGAATTGGGAATGGAAACCCAGTATGTAGTCCTCAGACCAACAGGTCCTGAATTAAGAGGTTGCTAAAGATTGGAGACTACAAGAGAGTTGACAGCAAGGTACCTAGAATATAGAAATATATCTCCGACTTTAAATTTTATTATATAAACCTAAACTACTGAACCATAGACATTTAACAATGAAGAACTTTCTTAGTTTGTGAAGAAAATTTTATCTTTTTCTGTAATATACTTATTGTACTGAATAATTAGTAAGACAAAATACTAACTTCCCTTTCTTTACACAACCAAAATGTCAAATCTGAGAAAAAATCATTTTCTTTAGAGAGAGTGTGAGTCTTGGGTCTCCCTGGTGGCACAAGGGGTTGAGCACAACACTGGGGGGCTTCCGCAGCCACTGAAGCAGGAGTTCAATCCCAGCCAGGGAGGGGACCCACATGACACAGCAGACTTCTCCTGCCTCGCCCACTACTCCCCTCAGTAGTGTTTTTTTCAGTATATCTGCCTGTTCTGCTCCCTGCTCTGTCTCTGGTGAATTCTCTCACCACCCCCTCACCGCCGCCCCACCCCCCACCATGCCTCCTACCTATACCCCAGCTCTTATATGCATAAATAAATAAAATTTTTGGAGATAGAATGCAAGTCCTTATCTCAGTATATAATTTTATATATGGGGGCAGGGGCTATCACTCATGCTAGGGGTTACATTTCCAATATCAACTCATCATACAGATAACTTCTATCAAGTTATTCCATTATAGAATGAAGCAGAATAACAAACAGTAATATGTGCTCTCTGAAATCCCAGCTCCACCTCTTTTACTGAAAGGATACTACTTTTGTCATTATACATATGCTCCTTATTTTGACACATGTATGACTAAATTGAATAGTTTATTACTATTATTTACATCCCTTTTCCCTCTATGCAAAAATGATAAATTTGTTTAATTTCCATGTGTAACCAAAGAGCAACCTTTATTTGCATCCTTTTCTTACCTGACAAAGTATTCCTATAAAAGAAAGTGAAGTCGTGGAGGCCATGATTTTCTCTCCACAACCCCCTTCCAAAAATTCCTTGATGATCAAATGCCCCTTCAAGAATATTTGTTGTCATAATTGCAAGAAAAGGTGTTGGCAGGCCAGCTTTGGCTGGCAGTGACTCTCAGGGATGGATTCAACCTCACAGAAATTTCTCACCCAAGATCATGCCCTTGACAGGTAGCCCACATCTAATGACTAATGGAGAAGGATATAAAAATGCCAGGCCATTTCATCCCACTGAAGGACAAATCTAACAGGCTGTTTTAACTTCAGCTTCCACAGGAAGCTGGTCAAGATTATCATCAAGCCAGGATCAGATTTCAACTATTCAATCTGCTACCAGATCCTGCTTCCATCCTTTTTATAAGTGTGGATCAATCTCAAAGTCCATCCTAGTTTCTTTCCCAGAGAACCTAAGTGACAAGCAGCAATTTCTTTTTAATTCCTTTCAAATTTTTAATTCTTGTACTCTAGTTTACTATTCAAAATTGTATGTAACTCATATGTTATTAATTATGATTGAGATCACAACCATCTAAAAGAGCATGTCTTTCCTTAGCCTATAATATGTTCAACAGCAAAATGCTTAGAAAGAGAATGAAATGTTAAGAGATTAAATATATACTTTTTGAGTACTTACTATGTACTAGGCTTTGTTCTAAATAGTCTATCAGTAGAAATCATCTTAAGTAATCTTCAAACAGTTGAGCAAAGAGACATAGGCATTTAAGCAACTTGAAGTAGGTTATATAGTTACCGGCAAGTACCAGAACTCAGATTTTGAATCTAAGTATATGGTTTCAGAGTTCCCATTCCAAAATTATCTTTGAGATGATTTAATTCAGTGGTTATCACAAATGAGTATAAACAAGCAACAGAATCACATGGAAAGTTTGTTCGAACAAATTACTGGGTCCCACTCCCAGAGATTTTTAGTCCACTTAGGTATGGCCAGAGAATTAACATTTCCATCAAATATTCAGATGATGCTGATGCTACTGTTCCAAATATACACTTTTAGAAACACGGCTTTACATAAAACTAGAGCTACCATCCCAATTTCTCTAGATATGATATAGCTGAATCATTTATCAATGGATTTAGAATAACTGTTTATATGTTCACGAGTAAAATGAAGCAGATGGATATACTGCTCTTTTACTTTAGCTGTTTATGATACTCTATTTATGTGAACAATAGAGTTGAACCTGGATTAAGAATTAATGCATTTTAATTTTTATGACAATCTAGTTTTGTGATTACAATTCAAAGATATAAAGAAGGCTAAGGGGTAGAAATAGTGTGGTAGATTTCTTTCCTTGTAACTCGTCTCTTTTTAGACTTTACTAATTCTTTATTATTAAAACAGATCTTTTAAACATGCATATAAATTTTACAAACATGAAAGAAGATAAATAAGGAGTAGAAAGAAGAAAACAAAAGAGCTCCTAGACCATTTTATCCTTTATTGAATATACAGTCAGTTCTGTTAAAGTATGATATATGATTTTTTCAAATTGTGTTGCTATGCAAAATCACACAATAAAAACCACAGGAATTATGGAAATATGGGAAATAACATCAATACTTTCCTTAGTGACACTCTTTTTAAATATATAGAACCCTGGTACAAATGGCAGCATAATTTTACATATGTTAACTGGTTAAGAGATGCATAAATACTACAATAAATATGCCAGTTCATCTTGGAAAAGACCTGACACCAGGATAAAATACACTTGCTTCTAGACAAGTGTCAGGATAAGGCGACTTGTAAAATATTGGAGGAGCATTATCTAAAGTTGTGTGTAAAGTTATAACAGCAGACATAGATGATTGTAGCTCATTGTCCTGCTTTCCATATTGGCACAGAAAATCATTTACAGATCAATCTTATTCTTAATCCTGAGAAATGTTTTTCTTCCTTTGAGATGTAGATGCTTTAAGGAATATATTTCTAGTAGATGTATATTAAAACTGAAAATTTGAGCTAATGAGTAACTAACTTCAAATACTTTCTGTATTATGGTTAGAAAAAATTTCCCCTTCAGATTTCTGATATGAACTAGTGGATTGGGCCAATAACTGAATGATAGGGAAATTATAGCAATGTCTGAAATCACTAAGCCAGTGATTTCCATGGAAATCACAAAAGCACTAAAATGAACCCCTTCAACAAGACTTGGCAATACAAGATCTTGACACATATATAATGTCTTCTCTCTGATTGTGCAACAGATTGTTTACAAGTTTTCACTATTTGTTCTTCAATCTGTGTGCTCAACAAGTTTTCCTTTTTTTTTTATTTCTTAAGATCATGTTCTTATCATTTTTCAGCACTTGATGTTATTCTTTTTTCTGTTTACCACTGCTTATGATGTTCCATAGTTTAGATTTCTTCATCAATGATGAGATAGCAAATGTTCTCTAGTTTGTTCCAAAACAATTCATTATTTCAAACTGCTTCCCACCTGCTAAAGGTATCCTTTTTCATTAACTACTTCATGTTTGAGGACAAAATAGATTGTTAATGTTGGGTGCTAAAATATACAGAATATGATATATGCATATATATGTATATATACTTTATGTGTGCATATGTGTACAGTTAACACACATATATGACATACATTATGGATATCCATATATCCATCTCATTGAAATATGAGAAAATAGTAAAACACAACATATTTGAATAATAAACATAAGAACCAAGATCAGGGTAGCTGGTAAATATCTGTTCATTTATATTTTATATATTCCTTCATAGCACAATTCAGCTGGATGCAGTTATCTGTGTTCACCTCATGTTTCTCAGGAATTAAATTATGCATAAAAAAACATGAAATTTCCATTTTATTCAAATCACTTGCTAATATATAAATTGCATGGGATGGATTTTTTTTTCAAAACAAACATTGTAACAAAACTGACTGTATATGCTGATGATTATGTGTGCTTATAAAATATAAAATTATAGAAATTATTCTTGTTGGAGAAAATCAAAAGCATGGCTTAGGTTGGTTGTAAGATCTAATATTACAGAAATATTTATTTTTACATGTTTTTCCTGCCCAAGTCATCTTATTGGATGACTTTATTTACTTTATAAAAATAAAAGAGAAATTATTTTTCAAATAAATACTCCCAAGTTAGACTTCAATTTTGGTGTTTCTTTTTGTGGAACTGCATGAACAGTTTACACCTTTGTTTTCAAAAAGTACAAGAATTGGTTGAAGTAATTTTTCCAACATGAATGCAAAAATAAATCCATTAGCATGACCTTTATATCAGATCCCATAGTCAATATTTTCTTCTAAAGTATTATGCTTTGTTCTGCCTGATTCCATGATTTTACATATTATTCAAGCTAATGGTTCCTTTGGAAACCAGCATTTCATTACTCCATATCATAGATGATAAAACTGCAGTTCAGAGAAGTGCTTCCTTTATTCACACAATGGTTCAAAGGTACAGCAGAACCAGTAGACAAATCTTACTATTCATATTACTATAGCTGTTTATATTAAATATCATTTAATACCTTACTGCAAATTTATCTCTTTAAGCACCATATATAGTTGCCAGGATAATATAACAAGCTCTAGAAATCTGAAGCAATGAAAATCCTTCCTCAAATTCACTGTCAATTTATCTGCGATGACTTAACATAAAATCAATCTATTCTCAAGAACTTTTCTCTGACCTAACCATGCTTAGCAGATGAAGAAGTGTTTTCTGCACACTGAAGTATAAAGTGCAAAAAGCCATTTCTGGATCTTTTTTTTAAAAAATCAACACTAGAACTGTGCATAACTGAAAACACTTTCTTGTATGTCTTCAAATTTCTGCCTTCTTTTCTGTTTTATATCATGATCTCTTTGACCTGTCAAGTACACATGTATCTAAGGGTTTTTCACTTATTATAAAAGGTATAAATAGGTTATTCTCTTTTGTGAGAAAGACTGAGACTTAAATGGAAATTCTGTTTGTGATGAGATGACTAGTAACCTCTCAAGGGTTTCATTTGTAGGCGAGATATTCACTCTTGATTATAAATATTATATAAGATAAAATGTTAAAAATGACTGGCACAAGTAGGCTCTAAAATACCATTCCTTCTACCTGATGGTAGAAGGACATCACACCTGCTGGTTGAGTGAGTTCTAGGACCTGGCTACCTGAGTTTATAACTACGTTGCACTTAATAGAATCTTTTGTCAAGTTCCTTAAAGTTGTTGAACATCACCTTTCATCTCTACTATAAAGTTGGAGTAATGCATATTATGTTGGATTATTGTAAGAATCAAATGAAATAAAAGCAATACTTAAAACTGCTTGTTATTATTACACCCTCCACCCACTCATCACAAGATTTCTTAAGTGATTTTATATATTTTGTTCAGTGGTACAAAAAACGTGGGGAATCAGGCTTAAGCTTAGCTACTATTGTCAGAGACAAATTATAACAAGAACAGAATACAAAGACCGTGGTTTTCAACTAGTTTCAATGCTATTTCTTCTATTTTGTAGTTTAATTCTGATGTTATTTTATGACAAAGAGTGCAATTTTTTAAAGTACTATAAATAAAGCCTAGAGTTCTTCTATGCAAAATCTTGACTATGTAATTTATAAATGCATTACATGCCTCACTGACCAAATATACCTCATATAAACAATCACATTCAAGCACCTGGAGAATTCTAGAAAAAAGGAAATTGAAGCATAAAAGGATACTGAAAGCTGCATAGTGAAACTGTGGGTGCATAAAGCTACACTTTCAGATAGGGAGGCAGCTTTATGTCTGCAGTTAAAACTTAATCTACCATTATAACTCAAATCCAAGGTCTAATAGGAGAGAGGAGGTACTGTGTAGTGAGGATGAGACTTTGATTCACACACAAAGAGCAGACTGGAAATACAGTGCAATTATATGGAGAATTCTAGACCCAATAAATAAATGCACATTCTTGTTAAATTTGCTTCCATGTGAAAGTAATATTTTAACGTTCTGCTTTTAGCATTTCAAGTTGGTTTATTCACATCTTACTTTTTTAACAAACAACTGCACTAAAAAATATGTCATTGCAGTTGTTGAGCAGTTAGTTCTAATATTCACCTTATCTGAGAAAGTCAAAACAAGGTTAATTTAGGTATATTGACATTTTAATGGTTCCTGATAAGGTAACAGTGCTTTAAGAAAAGTAAAGGAGAAAGGATGGAATATATAGAAAAATCTAACATAATAGGGTAAAATCTTAGCAAATGAATTGAAGTCAGGTATAAAAGTATTAAATATTTTTAAAATAGAGATGTTAATAAAAGACTTCAATATATTTAACTTAATGAGCGGTTAGACAATTTTTGATTAAAATACCTATAATATTAATATTAATACTAGTGTGTATAAAAACCATATCAGGAAATTTGCTAAAAGGTTTCTTATAATTTATTTTCCCCCTTTTAATATCCACAATGACTTTGGTGATAGGTTTTATTGTATACCAATTTGATACTTGAGGAAATGAAAGTAACGTAAGTGGTTAAGAACCCTCACCAAGTTCACAGCAAATTAGAGGGAAAGCAGAGACTAAATAGTCCAATCAGTCTGATGTCCTCTTAAACTCTGCTATAGGCTGAGTATGTTCCTCCACCCCAATTTATATCTTGAAATACTAATACCCAAAAATGATGGATGTTAGGAAACAGAGCTTTTGAAAAGTGCTTAATTAACCCTGTCAGGGTATCATTTGATAAAACTAAAATTTAGTCTTTGCACTTTGTTCAGCTGAATGATGCTGGAAGAAACAAAACAGATAAGAAAGGGGAACCATAGGATTGCCATGGAACCTGGCCATAGGTCCATATGACCAATAGGTGACTATCACGGATTCTGTACAAACAGGCCCCAGAAGGTCACCTCCTGTGCAGAAGGCCCACCTAAACCTGATGTCCCAGCAGATAACAATAGCAGAGACTAACTCCCTTATCATAAAAAGTCCATCAAAACAGGTTAAAAATGGGAGCCCAAAACCCTTCTTTGGTGCAGACTTCTCCTGTCTCACCCATTGCTTCTTTTAGCAGTATATTTTTATAAACCCACTTTTCCTAGTCTCCTCTTTGGTGAATTCTTTCACACCTGCACCTCCAGCCTATACCCCTATTTTCCCACAACAAAACTTTGAGGACAGGGTTCTTATGAATGGAATCAGCGCCTTATAAGAGGCTCCAGAGAACTCAACAGCGCCTTCTGTTAGAGTAGGGTGAGGGGCATCCCAAAACCCCCAAACCTGCCAGCTCTAAAAAGGTTTTGCTATTCACCACATCAAGACAAGACATACTGTAGAACATAAGTCCTTCAATGGAAAGGAACTTCAACACAATTAGTGTGCAATCAAAACAAGGGAAGAGAAAGAATAGATTAAAAAAAATGTTTTCACACAAAACACTCAAAATTATTCATTACCTCATGGGTAAATGCCCAACTAAACAGGGTAGGCCTGAAGCAGGACAGATGAGACCCAAAAGCTTGCCAGAAGTCTAAGGCACCTTCTGGCAGGAAACCATAGGTGAGATGCAAAAGGAAGGGGTCAGGTAAGTCTGGAGAAAATTCAAAATCAAGATAAAAGCTGCCATTGTTAACCTCCCCACTGGTGTCTCACCCACATCAGTTTCAAGAGTTTCTTGCATGTTCCCCAAATCCCCGGTATCAGTCCAAGGTCAAGATGCAAGCACAACTTCTTCACATGTCTCTCTGCTCCATGTGCCTCCTCCAAGTCTCCTTGCTCCCCTTCCTCCCTTCTTTCAATATTCTTCCCAGCTTCTTCTTCCTGCTCAGCTCCACCTTTCCCTGGGGTGGAGCAGGAAATCTGCAACCTCCCCCTTCCCTGGAGAATACCCTGTTATACATCCACCATGACTGGGAGGACCAGGAAAATGGCTCTAATAAATCATGCCATGTTCCTGGAATTACAGCATCTAGGACTATGAGAAATAAATTTCTGTTGTTTGTAAGCTACTCAGTCTGTGGTGTTTTTTTTAATAGTAGCCCATGTGGCCTAAGACAACTCCAATCTAATCTACCCGAATTCTTCTGTAATGACTTTTAGCTACATTGTACTGGGGGATATTTCTAAAATCCATATCTACAGAGAAGCTAGGTCCATACCTACAGAAGACAGGCCAATTTAAAAAAAATTTACTTTTACAAAATCTTTAAAGTAACTACAGTCACACACTTATTATTATAATCAGTTTCACTTGATACATATACTTCTCAAGTGTCTGCTGTATACAAATAAGTTAAAGCAAGGTTTATGAATCTGAGGAGTATGTGGACCCAAAAAAAGTTTTGCATTTTGCTCTGCTGGAAATCTCTTCCCAGACAGGCACCTCAAAACTGAAATCAGCATGATGGTAGCTTTGTTTGATGAGCCCTGTGGTGAAAAGCAAAGGAAATATCTGAGAAGTCCTCAGTCCCTGTCTTCCCCTGTGGTGTGTATGAGCTGGTGGAAAGAGAATCAGGAAATAATGGAAAGATTGTACCTCAGCTCCACCAGGATGCCCTCAGGATAAGATATTCAAGATATTCAAATAATCCTTGTTCCTTACATCTTCCCCTTCCTGGATAACACTGGCTGAGTTGACTTAGTAAAATTAAGGGATCACTTTGAAGTCATGAATAATATTTCTTTCTTATCATAAACTTAGAATGTGAAACCAACCTCTTTTAGTTAACTGAGAATTAAAATAAGCAGGTAACTTTTTTTTATAAACATGAATTATGTATTCTTTCTGTGCATATAACTTATCTATATCTTTACCCCAAAAGGATCGGATAAACTTTTCTGAATAGGCCCAGTGTTGGTCTCTTGTCACCTTGGTATGGCAACTAGCCTAACTAGAGGGTAACTTAAAGCTCAGTGAGCCTCAGAGGAGTATGCATTACCATTATTTAAAAAATACGAATTGTTTTGCCTGAGAGTAGCGAGGGCCTGAGGTTAAGAGAAGCTTCTGTCCTTAGCCAAGTTCTTCCCCTTTCCTTAATGAAAGAAGAGACTAGTATGTGCTAAATTTCTGTTCTTTTTCTAATCAAAGAAGCAATTGTTACTGGAATGCCAGCCCTCTTTGTTCCCTTGGCCAATATGAGGAAATAGAGTTTGAGAAGAAGGAAAGTAGTTTATAATTTTGTTGACAAACTGAGGATGGCAACAGACTAGTGGTTTGAAAGACCACCATCCGGCTCTTTGGCAGAGAGCAGGATATTTATCTACAGTTACAAGGGAGCAGAAGGGGGGAATGGCAAAGGGTCAGCATGTCTGTCCTTGTGACACAAGGGTCTGGTGATTCTGCTTGACACCAGCATGTTTTCACCATCATCTTGATGGTCAGCTCTTCTGATGTTATCTTTGTAGGGAAGTTCTTTCCCACAGAATGGAAAAAAAGCAGGGTTTAGCTTGCAAAAAAAGGAGATAGGAGAGCTTATCAAGTGGGACAGAGACAGATACTTTGTTGCTGCACCACAATCACTGCTTCCTATTTTAAAATCTTGACAAGTGTAGTTTTGAGGCTGTGTTGTCCAAGTTTTGGGTTTATGAGCCACATGTTCTATTTAAGAATATCGTCTTTACTCTCAGTTAGTAAGCATGATGTCACCCTCTTCATGTCTGTCATGTGAAGTCTCCCCCTCTCTGTCCTTGATGCCCAGGTTCTAAAACATAGGCTAAATATTCCTAGTCCTCTCCGATACTCTTTAGAATTTACAAACATGTGAATTCTCAATATGTATTTCATGAAACTGATTTGTTTTCCTTTGCTAAACTGTCAGTGGCTGTTTGGTTTACTTATTTAGGTGGTGAAGAAACCAGAAGGACATGGGGTAAATTATATTATGCCCCAACAATACCAAGACAAAACCTCCAACAGAGGAATCTCCATAAAAAGGAGGATGTTCAAGTAATTTGTCCCACCTAATGAAGCGTAGAGCTGAGTGGATAGGTGAAGCTATAGAAGACCTGAAGGAGACATAGGAGGGGAGACTCATGAAGCAGAGAGGTGAAGGAAGGCATGCTTCAGACTAGCACCAGGGACTTGAAGAGCATGGGAGAGACGTGTGGAGTAAGACATGTAGAGACACTTCAAAGAGATACACAGGTGAAAGGCTTGGGGAGGCTCATAATGGTAGCCTTTATCTTGACATGTACTTTGATTTTGCTCCTTTCATCCTAGACTCGTTTGATATTTTCTGTCCCCTTCCTGTGGCTTCCTGCCAAATATACCTTAGATTTGTGACAGGCATTTGGGTCATAGTTGGTCCTCTGGGCCAACCCACTTTGGGGGTTTATCTATGAGGGTGGGTAACTTGGGATGTTTCATTATAAAACCATATCCTTTCTCTTTTTCCTTCTTTATGCACAACTGTTACTGTATAAACCAAGGGACACCCCAGGACTGCCAAACTTGTAATCTCTAAATGTGTTCTGCCATCTGCTCCAAAAGACAAAGCATATTATTAATCTGTAAGACCTTTAATAGAAAATAATCAGTGTGCTTAGAAAGAGAAGAATGGATAATAGTTTTCCAATAAAACACTCAAAGTTATCCATACCCCAAGTCCATGGTGCAAGTCCAAAGCTGAGAAGCAAGCAGGACTTCCTCTTCACATGTCTTTATGCACCTCCTCCAGGTCTCTTATTATCTCCTTTAAGTCTTTTTCAACTTCTCCTCAAGGTTCAGCTACACCCTTCATTAGGTGGGGCATGGAACACAGAATCTCCCCTTTTTTAATGGAGATCCTCTATAAAAATCGTCTTTACTATCATTCTATTAAATCTTTCATACTAAGAGCATGCTTTGTCTTTATGCAGCAGATGGCAGAATTCCTTTAGAGCATGAAAGTTTGGGGATCCCAGGGTACTACTCAGTCTGCCTGTTAACAAACCTGTGAGGCAAATCAGTCACTCAGAGAAACCTATTGACTGTTCCCCATGGCCTGCATCTCAGTTTGACTCTGAATAATTTCTTTAATAAACTGGTCTTTTAAAAAATTTAAATTGCTGTCTCAATGGTGATTATTTTGGTTGACAAATGCTATTTTCATTAATTTATATAACAAAAAAATTCTGAGCATTCTCAGACCTAAAAAATAACCTATCAAATAGGGCCTCCCTGGTGGTGCAGTGGGTTAAGCAATGCACTATGAAACAAACCACAGCCACTGCAGCATGTGTTTGATCTCTGCCGCCGTCCCGGGAGGGGACCCACATGGCACAGCAGACCTCTCCTGCCTCGCCCGCTGCTCCCCTCAGCAGTGTGCTTCAGTCAGTCTGCCTGTTCTGCTCCCAGCTCTGTCTCTGGTGAATCCTCTCACCTCCCTGGACTCTGGCCTATACCCTAGCTCTTGTATGCATAAATAAAATAAAATAAAAAATAACCTACCATATAACACCATCTAGGAACATTCTTGTCTGCACAGGTGGCAAAACCTATAGAGCCACAGATGTACCTTGGCCCATTTAGAACTGCTTCTTTATTTGCTGTTGTTCTGTGTGACCTGTGAATGCAAGTCCTGTTGGCTATCAGAACCAAGAAATCTTGAACCTATACCCTTGGGTAGCAGGCACAAAAATTGCTAGAATGGGTGGCATGTGTATATTTTAGTTCAGGACACTGCTAGCAATTTGGAATAGGACAGAGGTCTGAGAATGCAAAGGAGGTTTCTGGCAGCTTCCCCATCTGTAGAGAAGATAAGAAGAGTAGATGGATGCATGCTAGGTTAAATATCTAACCCTCAAGCAGCAACTTTTAATGTATTCAAACAGATACTGCTTTCATGAAATGAAAGGGGAGGGGTGTTTTTTCTTGCTCTCTACAGAGCAGATAACTAAGAACTCCTTAAATGTTTGCTATATTCCTATAGGTCTCATAAATGCAAGCCACTCTGATTATCAGAACCAGGTGATCTGAGGAGCCATCCCTCAGGTGGCAGCAAAAAAAGCTCAGATACACACATGTATAGCTCCTTCCAAGGAGGTACTGGAGACTGGAAGTGAGCTAGAGAGACAGGATAGGAGGTCTTCAGATGGGTTCCTTAGTCTCTAGGAAGAATTGTTCCCAGACCCTAAAACTGTGCTAATTTATAAGCATAGCCAATAACAGTCAGGTAGCAGTTTTCAAAGTACCCAAATAAACCTCTTTTTCGAAAAAAATCCTAGAAAATTGGCAATTCCCCTACCTCCCCACCCCCATGCTGAACCCTAGTAAGATAGCTATATGACAACTGCTTCTTTGGTTGCAACAGGGCTTTTAATCTCCAGGGTAGAAGAAACCTCTGAGGCTTCTAGAGCCAGGTGTTGTTTTGTTTTTGGTTTTTGGTTTTGTTTTGGGGAGGTGTAATCTTTTGGGTGGTAGTCCTACATGTTGGTGCACTTAATGTGGAATCCAAACACTACATGGCCTCAAACCCAAAACAGTGAGTCATTTGCCCTCTGGGAAAATAATTTCACCAGAGAATGATAGTTGTAGCAAGAGCATTAGAGAGACTCATGCATGAGGAAGCCTGTTGGCAAAAGGAGAATATAACCTGGCTCCCTGAGGGAGTAAGGAGGAAACATTTTAAGGGTATGTCCACACTAGAAGGGACAGAGCAGCATGACAGTTTGTTCTGGGTTAGGTTATCCCTGGCCATGGGCAGAAGGTCACATTCCAACTGCACATGTGGGATCTCAGTCTTCTCCTGTTAGGTGATTGTGAGATAATCATTAGTCAGCATCTAACACTTTTTAAATCATGGTTCCTGATGGTCAATGTAGTGAGCTGAATTCCTTAGACAGGCATTGCTAGTCCATCATTTAGGCTGCCTATTCATGCAGGACTGAGGCAACTCATCCTACCAGCTCAGTTTCCTTTACTTTGCCTCACAAACATTTCTATGGTCTGAGAGAAACTAAGAGCTGGTGAGTTCTATGAACATAATGCAAGATGTAGTAGGAATGACCCCTCTATCTGTAGCTAACAAGAGCAAAGCCACCTAAAGGACTAGAATTCTGTGAAACAACTTTGCAAAATTTACTATTTCATTGAAGTCAGCCTTCCCAACCCCAATAATGACCAAGATTCAGAGAGAGACTTACACAATGTGTACCCAACCTCTGCAGATTCACAGCATATTCTTAGAAAAGTAAAGATGAAATCTCAGTATTGATTTCCTTCTGTGCATAACTAGCATCAACATGTCTTTAAGTCAAAACAACTTACCACCAGAACTCTGTCAAGAAAAACAGCATTTTTACTGTTAAAAACTAACTGTTCCTACCTACATAAAATAAAATTTACAGATGTTGAGACAATTCTCACAGAGAAAAGTCAGTCATACCTCACTCTGATTATTGAAGAAACTCTTCGTCACACTACCATTGAGACTTTCATCCAAGTTAACACCTTCCAATAGTATGATGCTGTGCTGTATGCAACGGTGAGTTTATGGTGAAAATGTGTTTCAGTCTTTCCTATATATGGAAGCAAAAATCTACACACATATCCCAACCCCTACTCTATATATCTTTGGCAAAAGGCTGATTTCATGTGGGAGGCTCTTAAGGCTGGGTGGAGGTTGCCCTTTTGAAAGAGACATTGACATTGCAAAGGAAGCACACTCCCTGGGAGATGTCTCCCTCACTGTATCAAGTAGGCCTAATCTCCTTATCAGTGGAAAAGGTAAAATAGTCATACCTTTTCTTGTGCTAACCTCTCATAACTGAACTTCCTCCCACCCCAGTCTTACCTTTAAAATATTGTGAGGGGCCTCCCTGGTGGCACAGTAGGTTAAGCAACACACTATGAAGCAAACCTCAGCCACTGCAGCATGAGTTCAATCCCTGCTGCCGGTCAGGGAGGGGACCCACATGGCAAGGCAGACCTCTCCTGCTGTGCCCACTGCTCCCCTCAGCAGTGTACTTCTGTTGATCTATCTGCCTGTTCTGCTCCCTGCTCTGTTTCTGGTGAATCCTCTCACCTCCCTGGACTCTTGCCTATACCCCAGCTCTTGTATGCATAAATAAATCTTTAAAAAAATAAAATGAAATGAAATATTGTGAGCAAGTTGGGGTCTCCCTTTGGCACAAGGGGTTAAGTCATAGCACTATGAAGCATCCATAGCCAATGCAGCATAAGTTTGACCCCCTGGCCAGGGAGGTGACCGAGATGGCACAGCAGACCTCTCCTGTCCTGAGAGCTGTTCCCCTCAGCAGTGTATTTCAGTCAATCCACCCAGTCTGTCTCTGGTGAACTCTCTCACACCTTGCACCTCTGGCCTGTACCCCAATTCTTATATGCATAAATAAATCTTTAAAAACACTGTGAGCAAGTTACTCAGCTTTACTGGGTCACACCTACATATACAGGAGGTGTTTTTGTTATCATTAAATTTCTTTTTGGCTATTTTCTTTTATCAGTATATCTGAAGGTTTACTTGTCTAGCTTCTGAAGAGCCCTAAAAGGTACAGCATAGTTTCTTTTGTGCCCTGAAACCTTTGTTTTTTATATGTTTTTTCTTTCCCACAAGGTATAAGAGTTGTATATAGATTCTTGAATTCTTTTTAGAGATTAATTGATCTATGTGTAACTGTACATTTGGTATATCTGTGTGAGGATAGAAATTCAGGAATCTTCCATGTTGTCATCTTGGTGAACCCCAGGAAGCAATGTGACTTTTCCTATTTTTTTTAAATCCCTGATAAGCTTTACCTTTTAAATGGAGAATTTGTGAAAAGCAAACCTGGGAGGGGGCACAATGTACTATACTAAAGAAGTCTGGGTGCCTTGGTGGTGCGTGGGTTGTACATACATGTGAAAAAGTGTGAACCTGTATCTCTGAATCATATCTAGTATTGTAAACCAATGTTTACCTCAATGAAAAAATAGAAAAGAAAATAATTGGATAGTTTAGTTCATTTCCATTGAATATAATTGCTGAAATGGCTGAGTTTAAGTCTGCTACTTAATTTGTTTTCTATGTAATCTTTTTGTTCTGATGTGCTTCTCTCTACTTATTTGGGGCAATCTATTCTTAGACATTTTTATTAAAGTGTAGTTTTAGTTATGTCTGCATCTTGATAGAACTGCGCAGGTATTTATGATTTTTTTAATGATCAAGTCTATCTTCAAATGATGTTATATAACTTCACAAATCCTGTAAATGTTTTTGGAACCATGAGAAATCTTTCTTTTATATGCCATCTGCGGGTTTTTTCCATTGCTGGAATTACCTTGCATTCCATTACTATTCTTTGTTTTCTCCTCCTTGAGGGATATCTATTTGGCATTTTGCCACCAATCTTCACAGCATAGTTACACAGTGTTGAATAAAAGCCTAGAATATCTTGGGAAGAACTTCACTTAGCCCTCTCGCTTTTTTTTTTTTTTTTTTGCAATTTTTGACATCTATTTTCTTGTACTTCATGAGAACTAAGAGTGATGTGGAATGCCCATTTAGTCCTGCATGTCTTTTGTCTTCAGTGATCCCAAGGTCTCTAGACCCTGACTATTTCAAGCTTTGTCTGCATTCATAGGTGTACTAACCCTGGACATTCAATTAAAGGTAGTAAAATTCTGTCGGGTGGTTACAGACTAACTCTATGGCTTGATTTCCTTAGGTTGCTAAACCTTTACACAAATTATCACATGGCTAGTTAACATCTACTTTAAACCCATTAAATTAGATTGATTTTTATGTTTTTTCCACTGTAAGAGATAAAAGCAGCAGTTCATCTTTACAAGAAATAAGTTATTACCACTTAGAATTTAGTTCTTGTAGTTTTCTTCATGCTCTAAATCTGTATTTTTAAATATTAGAGCTCCGTGGTTTATGTGGTCTTTTTGTTCAAAGGGAGTGACAGTTTCTTGCTACTTAACTAGTATTTTTTTCTTTTTCACTTAACACCATTTTTGAGTCTTTTCATGAATATACAATTAGTTCTATTATTTGCTGTATAAACCATGTTATAATAATAAATTTACCTAGTTTTATTCTAAAAATAAATCAAAATTTTTAACATCCACAATGCTATGTTGACTCTCCTTAAATATGCCTCCCCATGGACTTTTGTCAGCTTCATTTAAATGAATAAATATTTTTCCTAATTATTTTCTAAGAAAATTACAAGAAATAAAACATGGGATGACTTTTCTTCTGTCTCTTCTACTACAATTTTTGATGGTTATACTGGCTATCTTAGGTGTCTCAGGTTTTACTGTTTCATCTGATTCTGAACTTCCAAGTTCCAAATTTTGCCTCAGTCATTATCACAACAGACCTCCTCTGGCCATATACACACATTTCATTCACCTGAGATGACATAATATTTCTCTGATGTCTCAGGTTGTTCTTCCACTTCCTAACACCATTGAGAACTTATATCACAGAGCCTTATATCTACCTTGCTAAGTATTAGCTAAAAGTTTTGTGATTTTTTTAAGATTTTTTAAAATTTATTTATGCATATAAGAGCTGGGGTGTAGACTAGAGGTTCAGGTGTGTGTGGGGGGCGGGGAGGGTGATAAGATTCACCAAAGACAGAGTGGGGAGCAGAACAGGCAGATCTACTGAAATACTCTGCTGGGGAGAGTAGCAGGCGAGGCAAGAGAGGTCTGCTGCACCATGTGGGTTAGCTCCTTGGTCGGAGGTTGAACTTGCATTGCAGTGGCTAGTAATAGCTTCATAGTGCTGAAACTCAACATCTTGTGCTACCAGGGAGATCCCTCAGTTGAAAGTTTTAAGTGAAGCAAACTTTGTGCAGTAGGAAATAAAAAATGGAAGAGACAAGAAGATAAGTTATTTTTTTCCTTAAAAAGTTTCAAGAGAACTTCTCTTTGCTATGTGTCTAGCTTGTAAATGCACCGTTGAACAATTTACTAAGTCCCCTTGGGAATTAGATATAAAGTGACCAGTGCTTTAATTAAGAACTTTCCATTTCCTCAGTACTCTCTGACTTTGCTTCTCTCTACCCTCAGTCTCACTGTACAGGAATTCATCTCTTAAATTAAGCTCTAACACTTATTTTTTTGCCCCCGTTTCTATGAAGCTGGAAGAACATGGTAATTAATAATGAAGTAAGAACAATTTGATTATGCCACTTCCTAATGTTACTGTTTTCAAAAGTTATTGCACCTATATAAATACCAGCTTTTTATTATGTGAAATGTGATAATATTAATAAATAATTTATTGATTATATCAATGCAGTTATAGAAACCCTAGATAAAAACTAACAGGCTGACTGATCAACCTCCAAATACTCCCTGCTTCCACTCTATATCCTTTCTCTCAAAGAAGTGTCTTGAAATCATAACATATGGTGGCAGACCCCTGGAAAGACCAATGCTTAAGGGGTAGTTAGGGAGAAGGGAACTGAACCCAGACTACAAACACTAGTGTTCTGAGATAGCCAGCTGGAGGGGGGTTTAGGGGGAGAAAGTATAATGCAGAGAAGAAAAATACTTGAAGTAGACACTCAAAAATATATAGCTATAAGAGATCATGGATAGAAATGAAATATGACATGATTGGTGATGGTCTCTACTTTGCAGTTTATGGTTCCAGTAAAAAACAGCTATTACTAATCTGATTTTCCAAGTGTTAATCAATTTGCATTTTATCCAAAAGCAAATCTGCAACAATTTTTCTTATTTAGAACCAGGGTTTTAACTGACATACTATCTAATATTCAGCTCGTGTTAACATATTTTCCTATCATATGCTTATTTACATTATTTTGAATTAATACTATTCAGGCAATATTTTTTATAAAAGATTTTTATTCTTTTTTAAGTATGGACACACAGACATACAGTAAAATAGTAACAGAGAATTACCAAAGTCTGCAAAGTCAAGGACCAAGTATATTTAGGCTGAATGGCTTATATCATGTCCAACCACAATGCTTACCATATAGTAGTGTGCAATAAAGAATTGGTTTGATTAAATTCAATGCCTTTTACAATACAAATTTTTTAATAACCCAGAATTCATATATTATAGAATTTGCTCACAGTGAATATATATTGTATATAAGTAATAGAGATAAAAAGGGAAATGTGGGAACCTAATATATCTAGTTTTGATAATTTTTCCTAAAGTTTGAGTGTCATCTTTAAAATGTGGCCAAATGTCAGAAAAATGTTATGATAATCATTATATTCACAATAAATAAAAAAATAGTTCTCTGTTTCTTTCTTCAATTTATCAATAATCTGAAAGGTCAACATGTACTTCTTTACATAGTAACAAAAGCCAAAAGGCAAAGCTTCAAAATCAATATACATATTAGAGAAATGCTGAAACTCATAGCTACAAGAAATAAAATTGAAGAAATGACATAAAAACCAATTATTACCATCAGGTTAAACAACATAAAGTGGAAGAAAAATGATTAATTGTGACTTCGTAACTTAAAAATAAATCATATATTTCTTATTAAGAAACACATTACTTTTTTTTTATCTTTGTCAATACATATTTGCTGTACTACAAAGCCCATTAATCCCATGATTGTATCATGCATGTCAACATCTAATTCTTAAACTACTATAAAGAAAAATGTTATCATTAACATTTCTATATATTGTACTTTTATATTAGATACTTTAAAATGTTTCTATAGTAGCCCTCGCTCATTATTTCATGTTTCATAAATAACCTTCCTGCCTTTAATAAACTATTGTTGTCTTTAATGATAATTCTTGCATGTTTTCCAAGAACCTGACTCTTATCTTTCTGTGAAGTATTCCTGTGAACTCTGTGTTTGTGGGTAATGAATGTATGTAGATACCAAAAAAAAGTTGCAGTTACATGCTTTAACTATTGTATGTAGAACTCTAAGCCAGAGAATTTAGGTTCATGATCTCATGTTACAATACTTCTAGATTCTACTTTTATAAATATCATCTACTCTTTTAAAATCATGCTATTTGGGGAAAATGTCTGGTTATTTATTAGTGTATATATAAAATCAACTGAAGAAAATTTATTTTCTTAGTATATGAAATAACTTTTAAATTATAGTAACCCCTAAATGAGTTATAAACGTGTAAATTGATGTGTGGATAGAAATTATGCCCAAAAGAAAAAAAAAAAATGGAATGCAAGAGTAAATTATGGAGCATTTCACATAGCAAGAATTTGATACATCGTGAAAAAGTTGAGTGACTAAATTAATACATTAATGAATTATAAGTGCATTGATTCATAAATATATGAATGGGTGGGTGAATGGATAAAGGAATAAAATTAATAGATTAGCAAAAGTATTTTTAATATCTAAGTATTAAATGTAGCTATGGATGGGATACATCTCACAAAAAGAAGCAGGGTAATTACTGTTGAAAGACATGCTGACCTAACCAAAGAGAGAACTTAAACTGAAGTTAGAAACACCCAATAAAATTTGATTCCAAACAAATATTTCATATAAAAATGTGAAAACTCTTAGAAACCAATACTTCTATTATGGAAATGAAATTAAAAAAGAAGTTTTCTATTAATTAAAAATAGAGAAAGATAATAAAGGTTATTGAATAATTCAGTACCAAGCATAAAAATGAAAAGTAAAATTACCTTGATATTTTAACATTAGGATGTTAAAAAGTGGCAATATCATATTCATAGCTACGTTACTTCTTAGGAAAAAAAAGAACTTCTCAAAATCTCTAAAAAACTATTAGGTAAAGTGGGATTTCATTTTATGTTAAGAAATAATAATAAAACTGTCTGGAATTTTATTAGCTATGAAATGAAATATCTATATGAAATTATTCAGTGAAGATGAGAAAGAAAAAGGCAATAAAGTTGCATCCTAACAGTTCAAACTGTCTGGAAAGAGGAAAAGTTTTTTAATGAAGTCCAGAAATCGAGAAAAAAATTAATATAAAGAAACAACATATTTGAGCTTCAAATATACAGGTTCTTTTGGAAATCTTACTCTACAAAAGCATTCTATTTAATATATTGCTCATCCCAGAGATAAATGAAACTCTATCAATTTTAAGTAATTGGGAGTTACAAGAATTCTGAAAAAAGAAAAAAAAATCCTGTGAATTTTTAGATACTGAGACAGCCTAGGAAAAAGAAATTGTGAGCTGGTAGGATAGGCTGCATCAGTCCTGTTTGAACAGGTGCATTAAATCATGGACTGGCAAGTCCTGTCCAAACAGTTCAGCCCACCACGCTGATCATGAGGTGCAGTGATAGACTAAAAGCAGTAGATCCAGACCAATGATTCTCACAATCTCCTGGAAGGCACAATTGGAATATAACCCATCTGCGCAAGCCTGGGTGTATGTAGACCATTCCACAACAAATTATGATGCTGCTCTCCTCCTCCCCAATTCACAGACTTATTCCTTAAATATCTCCTCCTAAATTCCTTTCAGAAACCAGACGAAATTCTCTTTCCCTTACCAGCTCCTCCATGTATGAGTTTCTGTAATTTAAAAACAAAACAAAACAAACCTTACCTGGTTCAACTGCACATATTCTGGTGAATTCTTTCCCTCCCGGGCAAAAGACCCACTCTTTCAGATCAGGGATCCTGCAAAAGGGATTACTGATTAAAATAAATAACGAAACAGGAATAACATACAGATACTTTAGTGTCTACTGTGAGAGATAACAGACAACAAACTATTCACTAAAAACTCATTTCCTTTCTTCTTGGATCACACAGCTAAATTGTACTTCTCAACCTCCATTAAAACAGTTCAGGCATGTGAAAACAGTTCAGTTCCTCTTATATTTTTTTTTAAATGTCTTGGTGGCTTAATAATATCAATTAAATGTGTCATACTTTTATTTTAAATGGGCTTAACTGGACAATTTCAATCTCAGTTTAGCTCTACTAAACATCTTCATTCAGCAGATGTCTATGTGGGGAGCAGATCACCTCTTAAAAGGCTCTGCCCTGAGGGGCAAAAACCACTTATTCTTAGATTGTGTTAGCTAGAATAGAATTCTTCAATAAGAATTTTCTGTAGTAGAAGCTCCATAATACATTATCCAATAAAGTAGACACAGAACATATGTAGTCATTAGGCATTGCAGTGGTTTGTGTGACTAATGAACAGCAATATTAATTTCATCTAATTTTATTAAATTTAAATGTAAACAGTTTCATAAGGCTCAGGTCACCATAGTGGACAGTACTTATTTAGACCTTAAAGACTGTTGCTAGATAGCTCTTTCAATGTGACTTTTGAGCAACTACCATCAACAGTTAGAGCTTGCATCAGTTCTATCCAGGGATCTTTTGAGTCCAGTGTCCTTCTAAAGAGATCTTCGAGTTGATGCTTCTCAGAACTCTGATGATGTCCTTGTTCTGTTCTAATGGTCATATTTCCATTTTCAAGTGTGACTTGTGAGTTTTCCAAAACCATTCTCGAAAATTGTTTTCCGGCTTCAGTTAATCAATATCAGTTATAAAATATGTCCAAATGATTCATTTGCAAAAACCTTACTCAACTGGGCTGATTTATGTGGATGAATATAAAATTAATTGTGTCAAAGAAATAATTTTTAAGAAAATTATCTAATATAGATAAAAGTATAGAAAAGGTAAAATAATTTTCTCCCTCTTTTTTTTCTAACCAGACTAACAAAAACAAAGTGAACAATCCAGTCAAAAATTGGGCAAAAGAGCTAAAAAGGCAATTCTCCAAAGAGGACATGCAAATGGCCAACAGGCATATGAAAAAATGCTCAACTTCTCTTATAATCAGAGAAATGCAAATCAAAACCACTATGAGATACCACCTCACCCCAGTGAGAATGGCACATATCAAAAAAAGCAGCAACAACAAATGCTGGCGAGGATGTGGAGAAAAAGGAACTCTCTTACACTGCTGGTGGGAATGCAAGATGGTCCAACCATTATGGAAAGCAGTATGGCGGTTCCTCAATCTACTAAGAATGGAACTCTCATAGGACCCAGCAATCCCACTCCTAGGAATATACCCAGAAGACACAAAAACACTGATTCAAAAGGATACCTTCACTCCTATGTTTATAGCAGCACTCTTTACTATAGGTAAGATCTGGAAACAACCTAAATGCCCAAAAACAGATGACTGGCTCAAGAAGATGTGGAACATATACACAATGGAATACTATTCAGTGATCAAAAAGGATGATCTAGAGTCATTCACAGGAACATGGATGGAGCTGGAAGGGATTATGCTCAGCGAAGTAAGTCAGAAGGCAAAAGAAAAATCAGATGGTTTCCCCCCCCAGGAGGAATATAAAGGAACCAAACAAGGATCAAAGAAAAGAATAATAACAATAATAATGATAACACAACAAAAACAAAAAGACAAGGACAAATTGGGGACATTCTTATTCCCTGTAACTAATCTTACAAATTATGGTAGTTTTCTCTCCCATGTAAATCTATAGAGAGCGGGAGATTATGGAAAGCAAGAATTTTGAAATTATAATTCTTATTGCAAGTGAAGAATTAATTTAAATTAACATTCCTAAGTTCTCAACAAACAGAAATGATGAAACATTTACCCATACAACAATAATAGTTACATAATTTAAGTCTTAAAAATAAAATACATAGCACATTCAGATTGGTAACTTGAGGAAGTAATTACAAAGTTTTGATTAGGGTTCAGGACAACTATCAAATAAAAGTATAGGACTTCAGAGCTAGTAATAGCTACAAAGTTGGATATTCCCCCCTAGATCTCAAAAGGCCAGGGAGAGAGCAGTCACCAGGGCTCAATAAGGCAACTCCTGGGGACACCAACCTGATAAGAACTACACACCTTTGGTAGAGGGATGCAGTCAACTAAGGTGAATTTACAAGGAGGAAGCTTGGAAATAAACACCATAACCTCATCTTCTTCTTGATCATTGATCTACTGTTGGTGTTTTTCCATTGGTCAAACCAATCAGAAAGAAGGAGGCAAAAGAATCAATAATCCTTAAAAGTCAGGTTCCTAGGAGATGGAGCAGGGTGAAGAAGGAAGGCAAGGGAGTAGACAGGAAAAAAGAAAATCTCTACAATAATCTGCTTCTGATAAAGTGAATGTAAAGGAGGATGGGAACAAATATAACACATACCCTGCCAAAAACTGCGATGAGGTATTTTCATGTTTCCAGGTAATTTTTTATGTTGAGCTAAGATACACATTTATTTCCCTTAATCCATTTTAATGTCCCACCTTTCTTATATTTTAGAAAGTATATATTTTATGGGAAGTGAATTTGACTCACATTCTGTCCTCCTTAATCTTCAAATAACTTTAATATCTAAAGCATACTTCAGTTTTTTGTTGGTTTGACAATTTTTTTTATTTATAACCAACATTTATTTCTACTTCATAGAAAAATGCTTTAAAATAGGATTTTTAAGAGGTGACTAAAGTTTAAAATGAAAACTAGTATTTGACTTTAATAAGGTAAATAAAATAAAATATATATTTTAAGTATGATTACTTTAAAAGCTACTTTCTATTTCTTTAAATCAATGATAGTTGGTTTGGTAATTGCCTTTCCCATTTTGTATTCTGACTTACCAATGACAGGATACATTATCTTTTCAGAAAAAAAAAAAATGTGTAAATTGCTTCAAAATGAACTGTACTAAATGTGTTGGGAAGAAACTATCATCTAAAAAATGTCATTGATTTGCTTTTTTCCATTATTTTCTTAAATAATTTCCATTATTTTCTGATTATACATAATTAAAATGTCAAGAGGTATAATGTATAGGTATACATTTTTATGTACAGTACATTTTTACATTGTAATGTAAACCTTTTGATGTGACTTTTCCATAAAGAGCTTTAAGAGAAACAAAAGCCAAAACCTTAACTGATATATACAAACAGTTGAAGTAGACTGTACCAACTGTTAACAAAAGGAAAATAAGAACCTGTCTCCAAATATTGATTCATTGAAAAAAATGTAGACCTGTTTAAGGGAATATTGAACATAGGCCTGAGATTCTTATTTGCAACAGAAAGGAGGAAGAAAAGGAATTTACCTATATCATAATCCAATAACTAAGGCCAGAGTTTCAGCCAAAATGACACCCCAGAATTTGTCCTTTGAAATCAGTACTGTTCCTATTGAACTCAAGGCACCATCTTGACTGAAAATTCTAAGCACAAGCAGAGTAGACTGCTTCGGCTGCTTCAGTTGTGTGCAATTCAGATGTGAAATATAACTGCATTCTGTCAGAATGGGTATTTCCATACTCTTTGCATGACCAACTACCAATATGTTGGATATATTTTCTAAGGTGGGACCAGGTTATTCTCCTAGTAGGAGAAAAGCTGGAAAAGTAAATATCTGGCAATTTCATCATCTATATTTAACAGTTTGATTTCTCGCCTCAAAAAGAACAGGGACTGTTCCCAGTGTATGAAGGGGACAAAACCAAAACAATGAAAAACACATGTTCATTAGTGCTGTGAGTATACAGAATTTTTTCTTTAACCAAGTAGATCATCAAATTTATTTTTCTTCTATTCTAGATATGCTTGACAAAGATTAATATAAAGTTTAAAATATGCATTTATATATTAATGCAAAATATTTTATAATTTACTCATTAGACTGCCACTAACCATCAGAGTGGTTACATTTTACCTCCCAAAAAGTATTGAAACAATAAATGTTTGATGGGTTATAAAGACAGTATATTGCAAGTCATTTAATTCATTTTTATTAAAAAAAAGATAGCAACAAAAAGTTATTTGAACTCTGAAACCACTGAAATAATTATCTTCATATAATGGACTTGCATGCATTTGACTCAAATATAGTAAAAGAAATTTAATCTGTAATTTATATTTATTACATAATTTTAAATATAGAAAGAAGTGAAAGGAAGTAACAAGGTGAGAATACATACCGTTTTTGCATATATCTGAATTAATCAAACTTCAAGATTCAATATGAAATGTAATAAAGATTATGTAGTATAGAAGTAGTGGGTGACAGTTTCCTTAGTAAGGGGAATACTTTTTTACATTGATGAGCATTTTAAGGAGCAAATCTAGGTACTGATATGGACAATATCTTTTTAATAAGTGTGTATGAAGGCAGGTTTCCTACAATAGTTTGGGAACCTGTCAGATATTATTATCAAGACCTAAACTACAACAACAATTTCCAAATATAGAAAGAAGAACTGTGGAAAATGATTAATTCCAGTTAGGGAAAAATTCTGGTGTGTTAAAGTAATCTGACAGCAGTAGGTCAGTTAAACAATAACCTATGTGAAATGACAGCTTAAGAATTTAACTAAGTTAAAAACAAAAGTACTGACTTCACTCCTAAAATTATAACCCTACCCAAGAACAGAGATAATGAAGCAGAGACTCAAAATTATTCATGAATAAGTTAATACTTAGACACTCTTTTGACATCTTTTATCATTTATACCCAAAAAGACCCCACAATATTATTTCATACTCAAAGTCAGTTATGTAGGTGTTCTCATACTAAATAACCAAATATTCAAAACACTCTAGCAATCTAAAGTATGATGAAATTACAAAGACTAATTAAAAAATGTAACCCTGAGAAGTTCATCTTGCATGATCTATGGGGAGACATGAGGTGACAATTGCACTAAATTGGTTTTGGAGCTGAGCTCTTTCACTAATAAATTCTATTTATTTATTGAATAAAAACTATCAAGAGTCTTTGATATAGCAGGAATGGTAAACAGTAAATAAGATACTACATCTGATTTAAGGAATCTATAGTTCATGGGGCATGATTAAATAACAGTCACGTAATAAGTCATATGGGAATGGACAGAATGAATATATATAGTGGTCTTGTAGAGTGATTCCTGATCTCAATCATTAAGAAGCTCTTTTCTATAAATCTGACATATTTCAGTTTATCTGATTATATATTATTAACATATGGTTTTAAATTTATTTCAAGTTAAAGAAGTTCTGTCTGGAAAGATAGTTACTGTAATGATGACAGATTAGATGTGTGAAATATTTTTTCTAATAATAGTAAGCATATTCACAATTATTATTTGTTTTATTCATATAACACTTATCATTACTGATGTTCCTGATTTTGAATAATACTAGATTTGAATGTGAAGAAAATCATCTAGGTGAAAATGATATTTAAGAGTTATATGAAATGTGTAAAAATAGGAATAATTACTGAAAAAAATCTGGAGAGAGATCTTTCAGGCAAAGAGGTAAGAACAAGTTTGAGAGAAGAAATAAACTCATGAAAGGATGTTTTTATGGGAAAACTGCAAGAAGATAGAGGTAATGAGAAATCAAGTGATTGAGAAGAGGTACAAGTAAATATAGAGGAACAGGAATGAATCAGAACCTCAAAGATTCTTCTATCTTTGTACTTTATTTCAAAACATCAAGAAAAGTTGCTTTTATTTCTGTTTTGTTAAAAGTTCTAAACATCATATCAATATCAGGATATTAAATGTAAACATCAATATATTAGATATTTAATATACTGTATATTAGAGATGTATTAGAAGTAAACTGCATCAGTGAATTAGAGGCAAACTATGTAATAAAAAAGGAAATGACTTAGATGACTATTATATTGATAATATAACTGATAAACAATGTGGACATGAAGTAGACAACCTTCATAATCCCATGGTATTGCTAGTGCTTGACAAAGAGGTACCCAGGGACCCGAAACTTGCATAATCTGAAGGCATCTAGTCGTCTGTGCGCAAAAGGCAAAGCAGACTCATAAAATAAAAGAACTTTAATAGAATTAGTGGGAATAGATAGAAATTATTTTTTCCCCAAATAAAATCCAGACAGGATTGACCTCTAGTGGGGCCCCTGAAGCCTGAAAACTTGCCATAGTCTGAGGTACCTTCTGGCAAGGAACCATAGGAAAGGGGTTCTAAAACAGGGCTCAGAAAAGCTGGGACAAAAGAATATATCAAAAAAAAAAAAAAGAATATATCACATCTAGGTAATGGATGCCATTGTCAGTCTCCCCAAGTATCTCTTACCTATCTGTCTCTTCCAAGTGTTTCTATATATCTCTCCTCTGCAGGTCCCCTACCCAGCATTATCAAGGCACAAATTTTGTTAATATAGCTTGATTAAGTTGGTCTATAGCCACTAGATTGAGATTTGGATGTTCCTATTATAGATTAAAATATCATGATTAGGTCAATTCACTTACTAAACATGTTTAATTAAAAGGGATCTAATATTTACTGATATTTTAATATTGACCTTATAAGTATGTGAAACTGGTTAGTATAAACCAAATAAATTAACAAAAATTATTATGGTTTTTTTTTGAGATTCATTCTTGATTCTATTTTCTATCTTAAATTATGCCCACCTGTATGATCCATCATGGTACCAATCAGGGGTATCAACAACAAACCCTTTCAAATTTTTTTGTGTTCAGTTTTAGACATTAGAGACCTGAGCAGATACTGTTTCTTTCTGACAGCTACAGTCTGGTCCAAAGGTGGGCCTGACCTATAATAGGATGGCGTTTTACAAGACACATTTATGGGTATTGGCCATAGATGCCTGGATCCTACCTTAGTACTTCCTCTTTTCTCTATGACATTTATGTAGATAATAACAATAAAATAATTAGTCAGAATTAAGTAGAATTTCACTGACTCTTTCCTAAGTTTCCTTAGGAAACAAATGTTTCCTGTGAACACATGACCAAGGGGGCGCAAGAACTGAGAGGGCCCAAGAATCCCAAACTATTCCAGGGTGCATGCTCTAAAAGGAATGTGTTCAACTATGTACACAAGTACAAAGGAAGCATACTCTGAGTATTCCAGATTTTTAGTAGCCTTATGAATCTCCGAAATTATCTATTCCTTTATGAACAAATGTCCAGTCAAGTAGGACTGGCCTGATGGGGGGGGGGGTTACTGAAGCCTGAAGGCTTGCCACAAATCCATGGTACCTTCTGAGAGGAAACCACAAGAAACAGATTAGGTGGGGCTCAGAGAACTGGTACAAAGGATATAGTCAAAATTCAAAACCAAAGTATAAATCAAGACAATAGCTGACTTTGTCTCTGCCAAGGACCAGGAATAATCTCCCCTTGTGTCTGTCACCCTTATGTCTCTTCCAAATATTTCTCCCCAAGTGTCTATGTCTAAACTTCACATGTGTCCCTCCAAGTCTCCATCCCAACAGTAATAGGGTACAAGTAAGGACAAAGAAGCAAGAGTACATGCCTACCTACCTTCCATATTACATAGGTCCACCTGGCTACTCAGATTCTCCTCTAGTTCCCAATAGCTCCACTGCTCAGGAAGTCTGGTTCGTGGCACAATAGGAGTTGTAATCCAAGGCAGCTACATATAATTGGGAGAAAAGAAAAAGTTACCTCCCCTTCACAGACATGTATATGTAACATTACAATGACCAACTTAGATCTGCCAAACTTGTTATATTTCATGCCTTAGTTCCATACCCCTAATCTAAAACTTGTACTTATACTACCCTTTCACTGACATGACACAAACAACAGTAGTTTAATACACAAAGAAATTACTAAATTGGCATTTTTTCCTGACAGCATATGCATTCATGTACTTTTCCTTAAATGATAAAAATTTGTTTTAATTGAAAAGAAAAACCTACCTGCCATTGTAGCCTTATATTTTCCAATATTCCAGACAAATAATTGATAAAGTATTTACACAATGATTTAACATAATATCTAGCAATTCTGTAACTTAAAGCACCAGAAATAATAAAAGCTCTGGAATACAATCCTTGCCTTTGGCAAATTCTTGCACCAAAAGCCAAACAATGGAACATACGAATTTATGAAAAATGCTCAAGGCAAGTTGAAAGGACAATTCCAAACATCTCATTCTGAGGTAGACTGGCCTGTACTTTGAGAACAGATGGTTTTCCTGGAATGAATATGCATACTTATTGGGCTGTTAGATTACATTTGGTTTACACAAATAATAACTATCTATGCATATGATTTATAATATACTGTAACTAATGATATATAAACTCATCTATCTAAATGATAGAACAGTAACAATGTTTTAACTATCTCTGATAACAAGTGAATCTAAAGACTTTTTTTTTGGTAGTTGTTCATATGAATGGCTTATTAGAGGTAAAAATTTTAATGGCAAATTTTCCAATGTAATGTAGTTAAAATACTGAGAAATTCTGCATTTTTAAAAAAACTTAAAATATAGGGGATATCTGCAGTTGTCAGTATTCTTTACATAGAGAAGAAAATAAAAGACATATTTTATAAATATTAATAAAAAAGTCAACATATTTTCTTTTCTACCCTCCATATAGTACTTACTTATTTGTTAAATTAATTGCAGGGTTTTTTTTTAATTTTATTTATTTTTGCAGGGAAGAACAGGGGTGTAGGCCAGAGATGCGGGGTGGGAGGTGAGAGAACTCTCAAGAAACAGAGTGGGGAGCAGAACAGGTAGATTCGACTGAAATACACTGCTGGGAGGAGCAGTGGGAGAGACAAGATTGGTCTGCTGTGCCATGTGTTAGTTCCCTGGCTGGCATCGAGCTCAGACCATCATGGTGGGCTATCTGCTGGCATAGCTGAGACTAACCCCTAAGCCACCAGGAGGGCTGTAAATTACAGGTTTAATAACAAAATCATTTCATTGTATTTACTATCAGTTTGCATCACAGTTTTACCACTTCAATTTATCCACTAGTAACAAATTTAATCAATCAAATATTAAAATAAAATTACAGTTCAGCTTTCTTATTCTTAATTATGCTCTGATATATCAGTACATATACTACACAATAGCATACATTATAAAGTATATATTATATATAACATTTATCATGAATGCAATTTACCACATACATAAAATTTCATGTGTAATTATATACACACATACATATATATATACATATACATATTCCAGGAAAACCATCTATTCTCAAAGAGCAAGTCAATCCACCTCAGAACATAGATATTTGGAGTTGTGCTTTCAGTTTACCTAGCACTTCACATAAATTATACCTTCTGATCCTACGTTTGAATTGGGGGGGGGGTGTAAAAATAATTTTTTAGAGACTGAGAACTTACTATCTAAACCTTAGACCAATGAGGAACCAGATCAGCAATAATTTAGTTCATGACCTTCATGTTAAGTGGTGATGGGGAACAGGGCACCCGTTCTTGCTATTCCCCTTTCATGAAAATGTATCTGTAATAACACATCAGTCCTCGCTTTACTATCACCTGAATGACAGAATGGCCATGTGTGTCTATACCAAACTACAGGTATTTTCAAGCTTAATTATTGCTGTCTTACAGTCTACTAACAGTTTTTAAAATTGTCTTATATTTGATAGCAGTGAGTGAGTATAATGAAGTAATTGGTTTGCTTCTGCCAGGTTTTAGCTACTCAGACCATACACAATCATACAAAACTTTCTAATTTGATAAAAGTTACAAATACTATGAACTTTGACTCAGAATAAAATCTCCTCACCTACTTATTTAACCATTACAATCACTTATGTAAATCTACTTTTTGAGCATAGATTTTGAAAAAGTGTGGCTAATTAAAACTTCTTGTTTTTTTTTAATCTGACAACTTAATGAATTAACTGTACTTAATTTAGTTCACCTTAATAGTTGAATAATTCCTACTCATATAAATTTCTAATAACATATATTTAAAACCTTTAATATATGTATAAAATGCAGTAAGTTTAGTACCTTCATTTATAACTAATTACATATTAAATTAATAATGTATGAAGTATAAATGAAAACATAAATTTGAACTGTTACCAAGGTATGTTAAATGTGACTACAGAAGCTTGAGACTTTTTTTTTTAGCTCTATTTAATTATATTTGACATCATTTGTAGTCCCCAGGGAGTTCCCACCACCATTTCACCCGTGCACCATCACTTCAAGTCAGTCCCTTGTGCTCTTTCTTCCCTCATCCCAGTCTCTACCCCAACCTCTCCCCAATGATCCCTTTGGTTTGTCTTTGTCATTTTGTTCTTGTGGGGTTTTTTGTCTGTTTGCTTGTTTTTGGTTGTGATTTTTCATTTCCTTGAGCTCTCTTATTTTTTTTTTTTAAGTTGTTCCTTACATTCCTCCTAAGAGTACAGCCATCCAATATTTTTCTCTTGCCTTCTGACTTATTTCACTAGGTACAATTCCTTCTAGCTCCATCCATGTTTCTATAAATGGCCCTAGTTTATCATTTTTGATTGCTGAATAGTATACTATTGTGTATATGTACCACATCTTCTTGATCCAGTCATCTACTTTTGGGCATTTGGATTGTTTCCAGGTCTTACCAATTATAAATAGTGCTGCAATAAACATGGGGTACAGGTAGTCTTTTGGATCGGTGTTTTTGTGTCCTTTGGTTAGATCCCTGGGAGTGGGACTGCTGGGTCATATGGTAGCTCTATGTTGAGTAGACTGAGGAACCTCCAGAAGGCCTTCCATAGTGGTTGGATTAACTTGCATTCCCACCAGCAGTATAGTAGAGTTCCTTTTTCTCCACATCTTTGCCAACATTTATTGTTGTTGTTGTTGTTGTTGTTTGATATGTGCCATTCTTACTGGTGTAAGGTGGTATATCATTGTGGTTTTAATTAGCATTTCCCTGATTATGAGGGATGTTGACCATTTTCTCACATGCCTGTTGGCCATTTGCATGTCCTCTTTGGAGAAGTGTCTTTTAAGTTCTTCTGCCCATTTTTTGATTGGGTTGTTTGCTTTGTTTTTCTTGAGTCTTGTGAGTTCTTTGTATATCTTTGTGATCAGTCCCTTGTCAGTTGTATGGGGTGCAAATAATTTTTCCAAATTGGTGGGGTGTCTAAAAAGAGACTTTTTGTGATGAGGTTTGACCTACAGAAGATTACCCTAATTAGGATAGTATACATATGTGTGTGTGATATGTGTGTATATACATATGTATAGGCATATACATACACACACAAATTAGAAGGCTGTCCACAGGTAATCAAATGATCAAATCGGAATCACAAGATGTTAGTCTTTATCAAGTTTTACCAATAAATTCAAGGATACAAGCAACCAAGAAAGTCAAGTAAAGAAAGAGTGATCAGCGACATCCCACATGGATCTATAGAATCTTTACTTACCAGGTAACTCTTATTATAACCCAAAATGATTTATGGATTCTCTAACTGAGGTTTTCAATGTTTTCACAAAGTGGTAAGCATATAGCTACAATATATCCCTATTTCATATCATAGATAATCACCTAGATTTCTATACATTTTCCTAGGAGACATGACTTAAAAATACATGGAATTTATGTTCATAAACCATAAGGGGGGAACCGGCAAGATGGCGGCAGAGTGAAGACGCTAGACTCATAGTGTCCAGATACACATAACAGGGAAAGCCAAAAAAGCAAAGAGAAAAGCCAGAA
>JAGFMF010011568.1:9902074-9987140 GCA_019455555.1 Galemys pyrenaicus | reverse complement strand
ATGGTGCACTGGTGAGATGGTGATGGGGAATACATGGGGATTACAATTAATGGCAAGTATATGTAAATTTTAAAATATTTTAATAAAAAAAAAGCTGTTAAAAAAAATAAACCGTAAGGAATTTTAAAACAGGAAATTTTTACTAAGAATATTCTATAAATAAGAACTTATCTTCTAACACACATCATTAGTCTACTTATCAATATTATTATATTTATAGGTTTAGTCTGGGGCCTCCCTAATGATGCAGAGGTTAAGTCTCAGCACTATCAAGCTATCATCAGCCACTGCAACTGAGTCCACTGCAGCATGAGTTCTATCCCTGACAAGGGAGGCAACCCACAGGGTGCATCAAACCTCTCCTACCTCTCCCACTGTTCCCCTCAGCAGTATATTTCAGTGGATCCACCTGTCCTGCTTCCCACCTGTCTCTAGTGATTCATCTTACCCCCCACACACACCTCTGGCCAATATCCCAGTTCTTCTATGCATAAATTAAAAAATGAATATTAAAAAAAAAAGAAAACCAATATTGTGTAAGGGAAACAAACAAACAAAACAGTTTAGTCTGTAGCCTTTCTGTCTTTCCCATGTATATAGCCCACTCTCATAAACTGGAGATAAATGATCACAGGCCCACTTCTTGAATGTCTACTTCTATGCCCCAACTTTAGCCTCTATATCTTTGTCAGCAATCTCTCTAGTCAATTTTTATAATTTGCTATGTAGTACTTTCTGAAAAACTTTCACAAAACAATAAGTAAAATTCTGAGACTTCAAGACAATATCTAAAAATGTGCATCTATAAAAACAACAGACTAATTAATGATAAACATTGTCTAACTACTTTCAAGGCCTTCGTATACTCTTCTTTAAAGCTTGATTACTGTTTTATCTCTCCATCATCCATGGATATATGGCTCTTTTAATACATCTTTTAAAGACATTTAAGTTAGCATGTGATATTTCTAAGGTGTAAGCTTACATTTCTGTTCCTCATCTTCCCTAAATACGACAGAAACAAGAAATCCAACTCAGTCACACAAAATATTTTGCATCCACTCTAAAGCTTATAAATTCCAGTGAAATAAATAATAGGGAAAGCAATATACTTTTGCACTGTGATGAGTGGTGTCAAGAAACCAAACATGGAAGCCTCTTTGAGAGCCTCATTCTCAGTGGTACCACCATGACAGCCCACCATAGCCAATGGCCTGAGTTCAATCCTTGACCAGCCAGTCACTTCACATGGTGCAGCAGACCTCTCCTGTCTCACCCGCTGCTCCCCTCAGCTGTGTATTTCAGTAGATCTGCCTGTTCTGTTCTCTACTCTGTCTCTGGTGAATCCTCTTACCTCCTCCCCACCTCTGGCCTACAACCCAGATCTTCTAGGCAAAAATAAATAAAATCTAAAGAAAAACAGAACAATGGAATGATATTGGGTAAAGAGAAACATGGTCCTTTTGATTTGATCTAAGTGCTAGAACCCATTTGTTAGGAAATAAACATGCAAGATACAAGAAAAGACATTTCTAAGCAAAATATAAGTGGAATGTCATATAATTCTGTGACATGCATGTGTCAAAGACAAAAGGAATGGTAATTAAATGAAATGATTCTAGCTGAAAAAGCAGGGTCATGTTTGAGAACTGTAGCCTAAGTAAGGTTGAGGCCACATTTACAGTTTTATTCTGCAGGTGAAGGGAAGCCTTTGAAGTCTTTTAAGCTAAGTAGTTACATGATCTCATTTTGTTTTCAAGATCACTTGGAAAACTTTTGATAACAAACTATTGTAGTTTGAATTAGGAGAAGACTATCTGTTAAGAAATAATAACATTAAAATGCAAATAAAAAAGACAAATGCTTTGAATTCTAAAATCACAATGATAATTTGCTTTTATTTAGCCACTTTTTAAAAACCGAGTATTACAAAGAGAATGATTCCAAGGTTACCAAGAGCACATATCAACACTAAAATGCTGACTATCAACATTTCATGTATATTAATGTGTATTTATCTTAGAGTTTTTGTGGGGTTATAAATGTACTTTGAATTACCTATTATTATTTAAATTGATATTACCTCAGTGACATATATTGTCCCAGGTAACTTTTCTTTTCATACAGTGTATCTCTCAAGTTTATTTTAAGGTCAAAGTGGTTCTGATTGTAAGGAATTAAATATATATTGGTTTTCTCCAGAAGGAACTGTGATGAGCACTTTTTTAACAAAACTCAGTGACAGAATAGTTTGTACTTAATTTTTTTAATTCCCCATTATTCCTTATTGCAGAGGGGCTTCATGTGCCTCTCTGTAAGTTGAGTTTAATGAAAATGAATTGTATTACAGTCCATTAACATAATAACACAACTGAAATCCCTTTGATTCAATAAGAAAATCTATTATGAGTAAGAATAGGGTGTTAGTTTTTGAAAGCATAAGGACATGGTTGGTTCAACTGTTTTCATACTGTAAGATGGCAATTATTTGGAAATTGCATCTATTGGCATAATGTCCCTCACGCAGCTTCTGACAATTATCTTATTTATTTCTACACCTGTAATTCACTGGAGAAACACACTGATGAACCCAAGACTGCACATACCAGCATATTTAGTGGACCAACTTTATGAAAGGACAAATTATATTTATATATTTATTGCAATTTGTTTAAGCAATGCTTAGAAATCACTCTTTAACTTTAAAGGAACACTCTTTAACTTTAGAGTCACTCTTTAACTTTCCAGATAATTTTCTAATTTATAGATGGGTAACTGAAATGAATGCAAACAACATGGACAGTCCATCATAGATATAAATAGGTATGACAGAATTCAACTTTCAAGCACCCACCAAGACTCATCACTCTATGGAATGGAGATATCTAGTTAAACTCCCAAAATATTATGCATTAAAGTTATGAAAAAAACTATAAATAACATTTTATTCAAAGCAACTCACAGGCATAATGGAACCAATATAGTATTAAGTTAAAGGATGCAAAAGAGAAAATTCTCCAACTGATGTTATAAATAACTTTAATCTGAATAAGAAATAAGGGCAACTTTCTCATAGGGATCAGCCTTTATTTGACCTCTAAAACCAAATTCTAAAGTTAATAGACAAAATTATCCATGATAAACCAGCACACTGAAACAATATTAAAGCATAGCATAGCCAAGTCACTGCTTAGTCCTATAAACATAGTGTGGTTATTAACAGTTTGTCCTCCTAAGAAAACAAATATATTTTTTTAATGTGGGTAATAATTATACGTAAGAAGTAAAAGGTGTTACCTGATATGGGAATATGTGTTATTAACTCTGTGAAACAGATGGAGAACTTAAAGTTTACAGGAATCTAAAATTAAAGTGTGGAAAAATAAATATAGATGAGAAGAGAGGAACAGCAAATTATTAGAAGAATATGGTACTTGTAAATAGTTGGAGTACTTAGTCTGTAGAAAATCCATGAATATAGGATGTTTAGAAAGATTTTCAACAAGCCAAATATATATTGAACAACTAAAGTCAACCTATGTAGCACAAATATGAAACTTCTCTTCAATGGAATGTAAATATTTAACAAAACTCCTAGTTGTAAGTCATCCCTATTGGCTTAATATCAATATATAAAAATTAATTATATTTCTATATAACAGCAAAGAACAATTGAAATGTAAATTTTAAAAAATACCATTTACAACAGCATCAAACATTGAATGCACAAATATAAATAAAATAATAAAAATGTAGGCGCCACATGTGGAAGACAACAGAACAGTGATAAAAGCAATCTAAGAAAATCTAATTAAATAGGAAGACATAACATGATAATGTTTGGAAAATTCTGTATTAAAATTTTGTCAGTTTAATCTATATTTAATCTTAATTTAATCATTAAAACCCCAATGAAAATTATAGCAGGGTTTTAATAAGCTTTTTTGCTAATAAACTTGGGGGAAAAACTTTACACATAAAGGTAGAAGGCCTAAATTTGACAAAGAACTTCAAATAATTAAACAATTTTGAGATAGATACTTAGAGGACTTATCATATCCCAAATCAAGACTTACCATAAAAGTAACAAGACAGTATGATATTGGTGAAAAGATACTTAATGGAACAGAGAAATTATCCATAAATAGACCATATGAATATAGTTAACAGATTTATAAAATTATAAAATCAATCCAGTAGCAAAATTATATACTTTGACCTAGAATTCACAATTTATATAAAATCAATTGAAAATGGATCATAGGTCTTGTTATAAACTTAAAATCTGGAAATAGCACAGAAAATTTTTGTGGACTTATATTAAGCAAAGTTTTTTGATACAATTATCTTAAGCAATATTCATAAAAAACATGCATTGAACTTCATCAACATTAAGAACTTTTTCTATATTAAAAAAAAACCATTTAAAGAATATGTTTGCCAGACATATTCTTGAAAGGACTTATATCCAGAATACAGAAAAGAATTCTTAAGACTTAAATAAAGAAAATATAGAATAAACGAATGGACAAGGAATTGAATTAGAAACTTTATCAAAGATGTCAAATGATGATGAGAAGATATTCAACATCATTAACATTTACAGAAATGCAAATTCAAGCAATAACCCACAAGGAGATACCACTGCACATCTATTAAATGTCATTTCTCCCCACCCAAAGCCCCATTCTCTCAAAATACCTGACAATGTCAAGTGCTACAGATGATACAGAGCAAGACCTCTACACGTTGTCAGAAATGCAAATTTGTAGAGACATTTTGGAAAACTTTAGTAGTTTCTCATAAATTAAATACATACATGAGAAACGATCACAATCCTAGAGATTTATTACCCCCAAATGAAAGCCTGTGGTCATTCAAAATCTAAATGGCACAATTATTTATGACCACCCAGAACTGAAAAATATCCACTTCAACTGATGAATAGAAAAATAAAATCTGGTATACAAGCTAGAGGAGATTTTTGAATACTGCTGAACAATATAATAGAACTTGCTATGATTACTAAAAAAAAAAAACATGGATGGGTTTTGAACGCATTTGACTAAGTGGAAGAAGTCAGGTCCCAAATGCTACAAATTGTTTAATATTAACTATATTATCTCTAAAAAGGGCAAACAATAAAATGGGGGGAAAAAAACAGTGGTTATCAGGGCCTGGAAGCAAGGTAGGTGCTGACTACAAAGGGACAAAACAGGGGAATATTTGAATTGATGGGAGTCATATATCATGATTGTAGTAGTAAATATTTGACTATGCACTTGTCAAAACCAACAAAACTATAAATTACATACAAGCCAAGATAATGTGTTTTCACAATACTATATTTACCCTAGAAGATACAGATGTTAAAATAATTAATGTTTCCTAAAGCATATAGTTAATAATTATTACAGTTGGCATCAAACCCAGATTTTTTGATTCAAAACCAAGTGTATTTTTATTACAATAAGTTAAAATAAAGTAATACATCATTAATAAAAACTATTTGTATGGTGTAATTCTTATTTTTAAATTCTCCTTTGGATTTTCCAATGACTTAAAGGATATTTATATTTGTCATCTTGACAGATGCTTGGAGCTTTCCTACATATTATTCAAAGTAGAAGCAGCAGTACTATTGACTCCACAAATGTCTTGAATTTTTAATATCTAGTTTGGCATGCACAAAACATATTTTTAGGTAAGTATCATTAAATTATTTAACAGTAAATAGCGGTTAAGTGGCTTTTATCATATTACTATAAGGAGACTTGTGACAAAATGATGTTACACTTAGTTGGAAGGGTTAGCTGATGAAAGCAAGCTTTCCTTACATAAAATTATTTAATGCAAACTGAATTTTAAAAGAAATCATTATTTCCCTTGTTTTTACTTTGTAATTATTTTCATATTTCCTAACTTCTTTGTTCCATGTCTAATTTTCACATTATTGCCCATTTCGTAATTATTTTTATGTATACTAGTTGTTGCCAATTCACAGTTTTACCGTATCAATAAGTTAATGGGGTATTTTTTGACAGTGCAAGGTTAAAAAGTCTATGGAGAAGAAAAATAATATTTATCTTAAATATATTAGTCAAAATTCAGGTATTCACAATACCTCATTCCTTGACAACTAATTTCACTGTTCCTGAGAATAACTTAATATTAATATTTATATGAACATAAATAACTAAATATTAATAACATAATATTATTAATATTTCCATGACTTTTTACCATAAGGAGTATGTGTATTTGCATATGTACATCCATGTGTACATGTATAAAATATCTGGGAATCAAAGCAATGGCCGGCATTATTTTCTTATACCAGGCGTATTCTCCTACATGTTTCCTGCTAACATTATGAAAAAAATTAGTGACAACACATGAATTGGGATTCTAAAATGTTAGGGTTCTCATGTGAAAACCTATTTTGGAGGATTTAAGTAAAAAAAGGAGAAGAGTGAGGTGATTTTTTAAATATTGAAGAAAAAACAACCAAATAACAGATTCAAAAGAAGATATTTATTCTTGTTCAATAAGATTACCTTATTCTTCCCCTTTTTATCACTAAATATGCAAATAAAAGAATTATGTGCTCATAATTTAGACAGGAAATAGAACTACTGTGAAAATGATCAAGCTTATGATGACGAGACATGATGGGAATGATTCAAATAAGCAAGAAAGATTTATTTCCTCAACATAAATTCTTTAATAGTTTCTAAAATTCTTTTTGTCCTTTAATGCAGACGTTACTGATAAACTTTCATAACAGTATTTCAAGACATGGTGGTTAACATTTCTTGAAATTAACTTGGACAAATGAAGGACAAAGGGTGCATTTTTCCCTTACTGGCACACATAGAGGATTATTAACAATGCCGATTACTGATCCAGTAGACAATGACGGCTCATTCTCAGCAGTCACAGTCCATCACATAGAGTCATATTTAGGGACTGTACCATTGCAAGTTATGGTTCTTGGGTACCCTTTAGCTTGCAGATTTTTGACACAAAAGACAGTTACAGTGTATTTATAGCTTTTAAGGTCACTGATCATTGATATGATGGACCATTATGTCTCTGGAACGTGTCGGCTGTTGGAACTATTGGTCTATTAACAGAATCTCTCTTGCACTAACACACATGCACTATGGATCCATCTGCCAAATACTCTTATGAAAGAATAGACCATTCTGCATACCCATGCTAAAGTAATATTCAATTGACACAATATTTCTTCTGTGAATCTATCTTTCTTATGCCTGAAAGTCCTTGAATCTCTTTGACACCTTCCTTATTAATAATCTGCAATATTTTAGTTAATTGTGCTGTAACAGTCACTTATGGTAGCCAATAAGTGATGTTTATAAATGCCTCCATTTTAATTTAGAATCCCAGAGAGGTCAGATTATTTCTTTTAATAAGCTTTCACTTTCTGTTAAAAAAACTTTTGGCAAACTAAAAGGCAGCTTTGAGGAAAGCTGCCTTTGTGATTATCAATGTTTTACGGGAAGTGACAGTCACTTATATACTGTTCTGAAACATTTTCTCACATTTATTGCCCCCTTTTAATTGATACTTATGTTCAAGATAAGTTTGTTCTTCTTGAAAAGTTGCAAATGAGTTCAGAGAGTACCCATAGAATTTTTCCCAAGCTTCTGCTAGATTGATATCTTATATAACAGTTAACCATTTATAAAATGTAAGGAATCCACATTGGAAAATGCTATTTACTGAAGTGCAGCTATAATCAGTGATTTTCCCATTAATGCAATGTTTCTGTTCATGATTCAAGACAGTATTTCACACTGTCCTTACTTGTCATGTATCCTTTAGTCTCCCATAATCAGTAACATTTCTTAGTCTTTCATTGTCATTCATGACCTTGACAGTCTTGAAGGATGCTGGTCAGTTATGTTTTATCTCAAAATTAGACTGAGGTGACAAATTATTGGCAAGGATAAAGGAAGTAGATGTTCTCTTCTCAGCATGTTGTATCTGGGATTGTATGTATCTGTTGCTGTACTTGTGATGTCAGCCTTGATCATTGGGCTATTAATGGTCCTGTCAGAATTATCAATTTGACTCTACTTACTTGATCATGATCCTATTCCTACTATCATAATTGCTATATATTTTGAGGAAATTATTTTCAGACTGGACAAATACTCTGTTTCAGTTTAAACTTTCGTCTACTCATTTTAACATCCATTGGAATAGACCAGCAGCAATCTTCACTGTGCTACAGTAATAGTGAAACTACATGACCCTATTTATTTGTCTGTTCATTTTCATTTACACCCACAGATATTTATATACTGGGGGAGGAGCATTAAAGTCCTATTACACTACTTACGTTTCTATTTAAATTATCACAGTTTTGGTCCATTAAGAATGCTAAGATCAGCTCTGGTGCACTTTTGCTATGTCCCTATTTTTATATGTCTACTTCCTTATACTTTGGGATCACAAATTTCTCAAATTTATTTTATATTTTCCTGCCCAGGCCTAAAATCAATGAGTTCCAATTTTATTGGAAAATTATATTTAGGAACAATGTTCTTGGTGCTAAGGATACTTATTGATACTTCGGTGTCATTATTATTACCAGAAGGACATGCATTTGTATAATATCTGATTCTTCCCCACCTAGCTGTATTTCACTTTTTTAAATTCATATCTTAAAACTAGGAGTCCATGTTGCTATCACTCCAATTCAGCACCACAGGTTGCGTTCTAACTAGTCCACTTTTTGTTTTTTAGGTTTTTTTAAATAATTTCTTTTTCAAATCAAAACCATCAGGTAAATATAGTGCAGAGACATTCTTTAGCGGTGGAAGAGGAAAAGGGATCAGGACAGGGGCGGGAAGAGCACAAGGGACTATGGTGGTGGCACAGGGATAAATTGGTGGTGGGAATTTCACAGGGAAAACATAACATTGTACAAATATGATGGATGATGTAATAAATATATATTAAAAATAAAAAAATTCTTTTCATATAATAACTTTTGAAATGTAAACTCATTATTCTTACAGGGAACACTTAGTATATAGAATAAAATTGAGGCATGTCATTATTTTAGGTTTTAGTCTTGCATTTTTCTGAATTCATCTTGAATATATATATTTTAGGTAATAAATTATGCCAACTATATTATAATAAGGTGAGTTAGTTCTGATTCATCCCCTCCTTCATACTCAAACTTGTTTGATTACACTTCTAGAAAAAGACACTGTTAATCTATAACGCCTCTTGCTTCATTCTAGCAATGTAACTACTCAGTTAATTGTAGTTATATCATATTGCCAAGATATCAAACTATTTTTTTTCTTTCCAGGTCTCTAGCACAATGTTTCAACTAACACCTCTTTTTCTTATACTAATTAATTTCCTCTCCTCAATTTATATCACCTCAGTTAATATCCATATGATTTTTAAGTGCCCCCAAGACAATCCACACTAGCTAAGTTAGTTATTTAATCATACTATTGGGTCACTTTAATTCTCTCTCCCTCTCTCTCTCTCTCTCTTTTTTTTTTTTTTTTTTACTGTTTACTGGGCTTCCTTCTTTATATCTGCATTAATTATTCAGTAATTGCCTTAAGTGTTCCATTAGTGAAAAGACTTAGATGACCTAAAGAGATTTACTCACAGAAGAGTTTTCTTACAGGCAATGGAAACAAAACAGCAACAAGAGAAAAACTTAACTTTTAAATTCATCTGGACATACTGTGTAGACTTCTCCTTGCCGAAGACCAGCTACGACAGAAGGCCAGGTCCCCAAAGGATGGAAGTCAGCAAATGAGGGGGGTTCAGGGTTTCAAGACACGAGTCAGGGTTTGGTGTGTGTCCTTGCTTAAAAAATCTCAGCAGGTCTTTATTTTATACATTAAGGAGAAAGGGGCGGGATTACATGAACACGTGCATTGATCAGGAACTTAACAATGACCTTCCAAGAGCAGCTTGGGGTCATGTGACCTTCAGCCAGGCTAGCTAACATAGATTATAAAATCAAGACAGCATTTTTTATACTAGTGTTAGTTACTATGATTGGTTAATTTATATTATGGCTGGTATACTAGTTTTATGAAATCATAACTAATTATTCTATTTTCACTCCGAGCATAAAATGAATTATGAGCTTAAGGTCAAATTGGTGTCAGCATTCGACTGTAGGTCAGCGGGGGGTGGGGGGTGTGAGGAGGTACTCAACCCAACACTGGAACAGTATATGTGCCCTTGTATTTGTCCTTTACCAGGAATCTCTAGTTTCCTTGTCTCTTAGATTTAGTTGATAATGTATGTTGCCAAATTATCTAAAGGGAGGAGGGGTTCTGTAACTGTTATCAGGAATTGCAGAACCTACCCTTAAAGAATGCAAAGCCATAAATTTTAATTAACAGAGAGTCACCTGAGGAATGTAGGATCAACCTTTAATAATGGCTGATATACAAGACCTTTCACAATGACCCAATCTTGAAAGTCATGCTTAGATTCCCCAAGGCTTGTAGCCCATAGTAAAATGTTTGAGTTTAAAAATTCTCCTAATAATCTAATTTTAGAATTTGTATTATAATATCAGCCAATTGGCAGTACGTCATCAAATTGTGTGGCAATCAATTACTTTGTTTAATAAAAACAGCCAATTCTATAACCACCCCTATGGATGATATTCCAGTGAGCATGTATTTTTTGTAATTTTTAAAACTTTAATTATTAAATCGGCCAAAACAAAAGGGAGTCCGAAGGGGGTCAACTTTGGAACCTCTGATTTTTCAGGGCAGTTCGCCTATGATGGGCTTTTGCCTCACGGCATAGTTAGGTGGCCCCCATCATCTCCTCCTCCGACCATCCAGTCCCACAGGACATATTTTGTCTCCAGGCTTAGAAAAACCTCAGTATAAGTACCTACCTGCATTTCTTGAGGAAGGTTTCTTGGGTAAGCTGGTCATCCAGCTACCTGATCAGCCTTAACAGTAGTAATGCCCACTACACTACCCAAACCAGGTAAAAATACTGCTGCTATTATTAAACAATGAGAACATGCTATCTCCAAAATCATGCACAGCTGTATCTTTATAGAGTACCATTTCCCTTTGTTTGGTATATCCTAGGTAGCATTGGCCAAAGGTCACTTTACCATCATGTTTCAGGTATATTTGGAGATCAACAAGCAAGTCATTCAGGTAAACTCAAATTAACTCATGTTACTGAACATCTTTTAATAACCAGATAAAATTCAATATATTGACTAAGTGTCCTAGCAGCCAGTAAGTCTATGAAGTTTAACATAGTTTAAAATGAAATGGTTATCTGGGGAAAAAAAGTCAAGTAATTGTCTCTCTACATTCTCAGTGCAATACTTTAGAAAACAGACTATTTCAGAAAGATATTGATAGTTTCATAACCCAAACATAATATAGTAAATGTTTGCTATAATTTGTCCTTTCATAAAGTTGGTCCATAAAATTTAAGACATGTTAATAATTTTTCAGAGTCCCAGTTACATTAAATAAACTTTGGAGATGATGGACTCTAAGTCCAAATTAGAAAAATAAAAGAAAAGGTAACTCAACCACAAGGATAACAAACTCATAGATATATGTTTCTGAATCGGTTTGAAAAAGATCCCAAGAAGTTTCCTGAGCATACTCAGGAGTCTGTTAAATGCACAATAAATTCTACTTGCTGTGTATTATTTATATTAGTAGCTCATTAGAAAAAATTGTATACTTCAAGTGTCTGTCATCACTTAGAAAGAGTAGCCAATTTCTAGTTTGCACGACTACAGTGAACTTAATTTTACCCAGTTTCAGTCAATAGCTACCAAAATGTCCTAATTCTATTTATTTCTCCAGTTAAAAAAAAAAAAAGAAAAACGTGTGCACGTGTATGTGTATATAGTGTATAGTTCCTGGAATGTGGTCTGTTGTAATGTTTAATAAGATGTGTAATGTTTAATAAGATAATAACACACACACACATCTTATTAAACATTACAACAGACCACATCCCAGGAACTATTTTACCTTGACAACCTGTATAACTTTCTATCTTCTTGTTGTCTATACACCCCTCTTACACTTTCCCTTTTGTAATTTAAGACAAAAGAATTATATGTACATTACTGAAAAACACAGTTCCTGATCTACTCTGAAAACAGGAAATACAAAAATAAGAATACTTAATTCTGTTGTGTTTATTCTTTCTGAAAATGACTTTTTCTCTTCCTGAAAATGACTTTTTCTCTATCAATGCTAAAAAAAAAAAAACTCATGATAGAGGTCTCTTTAGCACTCATTGTTCAAAGTATGAAATCTTGTGCTTTATGTAAAAATATAGAAAAAATCATTCTGCTTTGTATTGATAGCCTGATTTTTAAAATGGTGTGGTTCGAGGGAAAAACAAGAGGTACATTAGATGGAAGTAGAAGAGTAATTGTCAATCACCTTTTATAGAACAAGAGCGCTCATCCCTCTGATTATCCCTACATAAGATGGAATTTAAGGGCAGTGGTCAATACCCACTTTCAAAACTTCAAGAAATACAGATGAGAATGGGAGCTGTAAAGGTCACTAGCCTATTCTACAAGATAAGACAAGCCTCTAGGGATTCACAATTCACTTTAATTCTTTTTCATGTCCTGATTTAACAATCCAATCAATGACTCAATCAACAATATTAAAGATCTACTATGTGTCTAGCATTATTTTTAGCAACTAGGGTTACATCAATCTTAAAATATGTCTACATCAGCAACCAAAGCATTTTCAGTTGCACAGCAATAAAATATTTGTCAATAGTAACTAAATAAATAGCATTATTGAGTGAAATTAAAATTAAGCCTTTATCTATAGAGTGTCAGATTGCAATAAATATAAAGTTGGCTAGTAGGCAAAAACACTTAATTTTATAATATACCCTATAATGAGAACTCCTTGTTTTACCCCAAATCATCCAAAAATACAATCACAAATATAGAAAAAATATGTAATAACTATTAAAAGACTGGAATGTTAGCACCTTTCATCATAAGCATTTTAAAATACAAAAAAAAAAATGTTATTTACAGTGAGAAGCATTAGATTTTGGGCCTCCTTGGTGGCACAGTGAGTTGAGCACCATACTGAGAAGCATCTGTGACACAGCAGCACAGTTCGATGCCCAGCCAGGGAGGGGATCCACATGGCGGGCAGACCTCTCCCGTCCTGCCTGCTACTCCCCTCAGCAATGTATTTCAATCTATCTGCCTGTTCTACTCCCTACTCTGTGTGGTGAATGCTCTCACCACCCTTCTCTGGCCTGTACCCCAGCTCTTGTATGCATAAATAAAATTTTTAAAAAGTAGTAAGTTTCACTATTTTAAAAAAGCATTAGATTTTTAGATCATAATGTAAATTCTCTATAGACTTCACTCAAGCTACAAAAACTAGAACATTTAAATGTTCACATGCCAAAACCACATTTCCCTTAAACTTAATATTGTACAACATATTAAACAAACTTAAGCAATATAAAAAACATTTTTTGTTTCAACTGGTAACCCCTTCCTCTATGGTTTGATGGCACTTGTGTAATTTTAAACTAAGTGGCTTTATGTACCTAACCACTTGGAAATTACTACCTAACTTATATTAATTTTTTCCCCTGTTATATAGCTGAGACTTTTCCTTTATTGCTGCTACAGTTCTGTGGTTTCTCTATTGGGCATTGAGTTAGCAATTTTTGCTGCAGAGTGCAATCTATCAGCTGCTTTACTATATCACATTACAATTTAGCTTCTATTTTGTCAGTTTTGCAGCAGTATTTTGAATTCTACGGGGGGATGTGATATCTCAAGACAATTCTGTACTTTTCCAAGCTATCTTGCCACTTTAAAAGTGTTGTCAGTGGAAGTATTATTTGGAGAAGTCAGTCTGAATTATGCTGCTGCAAATCTGTACTGCACAGCTAACACAAATTGATTTACCAGGAAGCTCGCTGCATTCCTGAGACATACAGCCACTAAAGCAGCTTAGAGAAATCATTGTTCACATGTGACATATTCAGATACAGCATAAGAAAAACCTCAAAATGAAGCTCTAAAAACATGTCAATATGCTTAAAATATATATTTATTACTAATTTGGAAGGAAAAGACGTTTCCTGTTAAAGTATAGTGAAGTTACTGAAATTCATAAACTACTTATAATAGTTGCTATGACAATGAGTAAAATTGTGTTCTAGGTGATATACAGCTCTTCTGAAACAGAAAGGATTTGTTCAAGGGCATTTTCAGTCAAAAAATAATGATGGTAGAGTTGACAAGTAAAGAAATAGCTATGTATACATTGTTATATGTTTTCTGATCTGTGCATCCTCTATACACTCACCACTGTGCAGACAGCTGCATAAAATATAGATGAAATCTCTTTAAAATGTAATGACATTACGTTGATGAGGTGCTGGGCAGTCACCTCAGGTATCACCAGACAGATGAATCTGTTTTCTGCTAGAGCTTACTCTTCTGCTTGTCTGCCCACTAACTTCACCCACTGGAAGGAGGAGGCAGGTATATATGTACTAAGTTAAAGGAAGTAATACTGCTGTGCTAACAGGGGATGATCACTTATAAGAAGAGTATCCAATAATCCTCTATTGCTCTTTCATGTTCACTTTGCTTGGGTCTCACTTATTATTTAAAGGAATTGCAATATTTATAGGAGTTAGAGAACAATGGCAAATTGGATTGGATTTTAGTGTTCTCTTAAGCATTGCTATTACAATAATTAACTCAAAATATTACTAATACTCAAATTTATAGCACTTAATAATTCCCATGTAAATACCCTCACTTGCCAGTTTCAAGCCGCTAGCTAAATCAGTGTCACAGATCATTTTGGGAAGTGACTGTAAACGGAATACAGCACACAACAAGCCTTAATCTGCCTTTTCCTGTGAATGAAAATGGATTCTTGTAATTTTTGGTGGCCAAGTGAGAAGTCACTTTTTCACAGAGAACAGAAACTACCATTAAACCATGAAAAAACTAGTGTAAGATCATGGCATAATAGAGAGCTTGAGATCACCAGATGCCCTAAACACAACTATCAAAAAAAATTTGCTCAAAGGAAGATTCAGAAGTTCCTTAACAGATACCACGACTTTTCCGTGGATGATTTACATTAAGTTTGGCAGCTTGTTCAGGAAAGGAGAGGGAAGAGGCAAAGGGGAGTGCAGCCAGAAAAGTAGATACCCCAACCTGCAGAACAGACTGAGTGTCAGCTATCCACTGTCCTAGGGAATACATGGAGTACGGTGATTTTCAACAGAGGGAATTTTCGGAAAGAGGGTATCCTCACACTTGGGCACAGGACTGGCATAGATTTATGGAAGAATCACAGCAGTCATGGTCAAGAAATAACGGTCCCTTTACCCCCTCTTTGTTGATAAATGAGCAAATAGACTTTAGGCAGAGCTAAGCCATGCACAGTTATCCTGGAAAACTGAACCTGAACAAAGTAGGTAGCTTAGGTAGTATAATCACAAGTGCAGAAATTGAAAAATAAAAAAGGCTCGCTAAAAAAATAAAATAAAATAAACAACCAACCAGATGTCTTCTCTATTATTCCAAATCTTCAGAAAGGACTTAATGCCTATACTAACCAAAAAAAGTGAAGAGGGTGGACAGCTCCCTAACACATTCTATGAGAGTAACATTACTCTGACCAAAAACTAAGTAAGAACACACACAAAAAAGAAAAGAAAACCGCATACTGATATCTCTTATGAAAATGGATGCAAAAAATCTTAGCAAATTGAATATAGCAATTATTAAGAGAATCATCCACCATAATTAAGTAGGTTTAATAGGGATTAAACCTACATGCATGTCAATAAATGTTATTCACCAGATCAACAAAAAGATAAAGAATCACATGATCATTTTATTAGGTGTCAAAAAAGGCAATCAAGGGATTATGAAATAAATCAGAAGGAAAAAGAAAAATATCATATGGTTTAATATATGGAAAGAATAGAAAATCAGAAACCAAATAAAGGTCAGGTAAAAAAAAGACAAAACTAGTAGGCAACTATAAATCTGAGACATGCAGCAAGAAAAGGGGAGGGAGAGGGATTAAAACTCAGTAGGAAGAGTATAAGAGACTATGGTGATAGTTCATGGTGACTTGGTGGGACATGGGAATTTTATGACTACACCTGAGAGAAGAAATCAAACAATGTATAAAAATGAAAAAAGATGTACTATATATATATATGAACATATATATTCAATATTCAAGTATGATTAAAAAAACTCAATAAAATGGGAATAAACAATTTATCTAAACCTAATAAAAGCTGCATACAATAAACCCACAGTCAACATCATACTTAAAGGTGAAAAACTGAGAGCAAAAAATCGATAACTTTTTTTTATAAATTTATATTTTTAATTATATTTGATATCACTTATATTCCCCAAGTAGTTCCCACCACCATTCCACCCATGCACCATCACCTCAGTCCCTTGTGCTCTTTCTGCCCTCATCCCTGTCTTTGCCCTCCCTTCCTTCCCCTCCCTCCCATGATCCCTTTGGTTTATCTTTGACCTTTTGATCTTGATGAGTTTTTTGTTTGCTTTTGGTTGTAATTGCCCATTTCCTTAAGCTTCTTCTTCTTCTTTTTTTTTCTTGTTGTAATTATTGCTCTTTCACTAGGAAGAGGGATATAAATCTTAAGTAGTGCAAACACACTAATTTAAAGGGGTATATGCACTTCTATGTGCGCATGGCTATTCACAATATGATATGCATACAACCTAAGTGCCCAACCCAACGATAAATGGGTAGATTAAGAAGATGTGGCATTATGCAATGGAATAATACTCAGTTGTAAAAAAGAGATAAAATCTTGCCATCTATGACAACATGGATGGAACTAGAGGGGATTATGCTGACTGAAATAAGTTAGAAGAACAAATACCAGATGATTTCACTAGTGAATATAAAGAAAAAAAGAAACAAACAAAAAAAAATGAACAGACAAAACTAAACAAAGCTTAGAAGTATGACTGCAGAACTTTTACCAGAGATGAAAAGTAAAAGGCGTTGGGGTGGTGATGAGGCAGGAAACAAAAAGAGGAGGGAAGCAATGAACAAGGACAAAGGATTATGGGTACTTTCATGCTGGGCATGTTGTGTTAAAAAAAACATTTAAATGAAAGATAAATAAAACACAAGATATATTCCAAAGTAACTTCTGACTCACAAAAGCTACACAGAAGAATAATGACAGTATTGAATAAAGCTAATGTTTAATGTTTAGTAGCTTGCAGACACTTTTCTAAAAGCTTTTCATATATTATTCCATTTAATCTTCACCATTGTATGAGACAGATACTATACATTTTACATTGAGGCAATTGAGGCCAATGTGATTTAGTAACCTATACAAAGTCTCATACGGTTACTGACTGGCACAGACAAAGAACCTGATTCCTAGCTTATGTAAGGATCTTCCTTTATAATTCATGATCTCAAATATATCTCACACTGCTCCAAAATGAAGACTATCATATCAGGATTTGCTCTCTTAAGGAGCCAGTTCTTTCCACATATTTTTCAGAATAAAAGTGATAAACACATTAAAAGGAAACCTCTGTTTCTCTTTTATGTCCCAGATAGTATTGGTGAATAGAATGGAAATAGGGAGAAGTTAATTAATATTATTGCTATGTGATTATATTATATAGCAAAATACTTGCCCCTCCCTCCCTTTTTGGTTCGTGCCATAAGTCACTTTCCATATGACAAATTAGCAATTTGTTTTCTGTTTTAGTTTCTGATTTTTAAATTATTTTCTGTTTTAATTAATGTCAGCATTACCTCATCCTTTCCTTCCATGAATGTATTATTTGCTATCAATATTTCCTTTTAACAGAAAAAATTCAATTACATCATGGTATCATAGAATATTATGTTCTACATGTTTAAATATGTTCATAATTTGCCATCATTAACTAGCAATAGTCTTAATACTCGACATTTTAAATATTTTATAATCCTACAATGTTTTACTTGCTGATCAGAAATCAACAGTTGGGTCACATATAGTTCATTAAATGACCCTGGTTATTATGCTACATTCTTAAGATGACTCTTTGTACTTCTGAAAATCACCCTGCTTGAAATAATAATAATTGTAGCTTTGATTTTTAAAACTTCAGATTCTTCTACTGCTAGTGATTTGCATTATGTCCCAAAAGAGCTCCTGAGTTAAAGCAGTCAAAGAATTTGTAAAATAAAGAGCTACCATAGCAATTTTTCTTTCTTTTTGCCCTGAGTTGTCATATCCCACTTTTCTTTAATTCTTTCTTGTGCCCTGAGTGCTGAATACTCATTGTACTACAGATGAACACCAACTAAACTATCCCCTGCAAAGACTAGCCACAGAATCCCTAAGGAGACTACAGGCTCACATGAGACAATTCATTGTCAATTCTTTCCATTTCTCCTCCCACCGGAATCTTAATTTTTTTCAGATTATAAATGATGACCTAAGAACCTCCCCAGTACCAAAATCTGCTTGCACATGATGAAGTTTTTATGCTTTTTTGGTACTAGCATCGAATAAACCTATTTTCCCATCAGGAGTGTGTAAACTAATGAAAATGCATGCCTTTTTCTTTTATGACTTTGGAATTATATGTTATGTTGTTTGTATTTAAAAATGCATTGGAAATATATCATTCTACAAAATATATTATCACAGTCTCCATATAACACCTGTTGGTCAATAGTAACTAAGGTGAACATTGGGGTTAATATAAAGAAAACAGACTTAATAATTTGGTGAAGCAAATGCAAATTTTTACCTGTGGAATTCTCCCTTTTGAAAGGAAGAGAAGTAATCTACAAAAAACAAGAGTGAATTTATCAGTTTTAAAATCACATTTAAAGAATGAGGTCTACAATCTCAATTAATCAGGCATCTCAGTTGGCACAGATAACAGAAGCCCATCCAAAAGCTCCATCAGTTTGTGTTACAGTTGAATGAATATGCAGTGATCCAAACTGGCCATTTGCATAGCCACTTGTGAACCATACTAAATAGTTCTGTCCATTTCCAGATGTTTTCAAGATAGATGATGATAGATTCTGACAACACAAAAATTGAATGAAAACAAAATTTGAAACTATAAATTATATTAAATAAAAGGTGAAATTTCTAAATTAGCACATAGAGGTTTTCACTTAACCCATCATTGGTCTCAAGCAGTCGAGTCCAACTTCTTTAATTCCAGTCATTTAAGAATAGTCTTGGAAAATAATTCTCCATGGATCCCTCAGGATTTTGTTGTTGTTGTCACACCCACACACTCACACACACAAAGACATTTGATCCTTTATTTTAGAAATATTAGATGATTTTTCAAGAATATTTATGTACTTAAGAGTCTTCAAACAGAAAAATAATGTGTCATCCTAAGAAAACGAGCTTGTAAAAAGTGATTTTACTACTACTAAAATAGAATACACAGAGTTTTTGGAGCAGAAAGAAAACATAAAGCTCAGCACCTGAGGAAAAAAAAAAAAAACCTAAGATGCCAGGAGTAATGGGGACATCAGGGTATTAATGATACTTATTCAGATTTACTAATTGTTTTAGGATCTTCTTCATGAAGAAAAATGCCCTGCTGCATCTTTTCCAAACTTTTAATTGCTTTACATCTAATTGACTTCCTGCTTAGCCATAACTTGTCAAATGACTCTAACTATGATTTGACTGCTATTTCTTTACGCCTTTCTCCTAATGTATGAATTAGCACAGGATGGCCCCAGAACACACACCTCATACACAAACATCCCAAAGCATCTATAGAATCCTTTCAAATTCCCATTGCTTTTCCTCTCATTTCTAGAAGATGGACAAATGTTACTTTAGAAAATATAGAGCATTATCTCTAAGAAGCAAAGGATGTATTTTTTTACAACTTCAGAAGCTAGAGATAGCATCTCCCTCCCGAGAAAAGTCAATGTTATAGACAGAATTATAAGATGATGCCCATTCTATTTTATAATCCCCAGCATTAGAGTGCAGGTAGAAACTGTATATAAAAGGCTATCATTTCCATGATTATGTTACATATTAGACCAAAAGGGAGTTTATCCTTGGTAGGTCTGACCTAATCAGGTAAGCCCTTCTGGGAACCAAATAAGGGATCAGGGGGAAAATAATAAACAAAATTAAAATGCAACTATGAATCAGAGACATTCTGCAGAGGAAAAGGAAGCAGTAGGATCAAAACAGTGGTGGGAATGTAAGCAGGTCGTCCCCAGGAAAGGGGGAAGTTCCAGAATTCCAGTTCTACCCTAAGTGGGTGGAGCTGAGCAGTGAAAGAAGATTCTGCAGAGAGGAGGACAGAAGGAAGGGAGGAAGAAGGATGGAGAGCAGCAAAGAGACCTGGAGGAGGCATGTGGAGCAGAGAGACATGTGAAGATACTGTGCTTGCTTTTTGGTCTTGGACTGGTTGGAACAGATGTGGGTGAGAGACCGGTGGGGAGGTTAACAATGGCAGCTTTCATCTTGATTTTGATTTTTCTCTTTTCCTCCCAGATTTGTCTGACTCTTCTATGGGTCTCTACTGAAAGGTCCTTTGGACGTGTGGCAGGCTTTTGGGCCTTGCTTTGAGCCAATCCTATTTGGCTGGACTTCTACCCTCAAGGAGATGGGTAACTTTAGATGCTTAACTTTGTAACTCTGTTCTTTGTCCTTTCTGTATTGTACCCTAATTATATTAAAGTTCCTTTCCATTAAAGGTTTTATATGTTTGTCTTAATGCGGCGGGTGGCAGAACCCATTCAGAGAGGGCAGGTTTGGGGGTTCTGGGGTGCTCCTCTCCCTGCCCTGTAACAGGAAGAACACAAGGGACTACAGTGATGGGACACAGGTGAATTGGTAGTGGGAATTTTATGGGGACTACAACTGAGAGGAGAAAGCAAATATTGTGCAAAAATGAAGTATGATGTAAAATATATATAAAAAAGTTTAAAAATAAATAAAAACAGACAGAGAGACACAAACCAGCTAACCTGAAAGAAACAAAACATCCTTTCTGTGAACAATCTATATGTATCACATAATGAGAAACTTCTAGGCTATTGATGGTATCTAAATTCTGAAAGCCATTCTCACCAATCACTAAAAGGAACATAAGAACTTCTCTCTTACAACTGCAAAGAAATGAATTCTTCCAACAACCAGTAACTTTTAATTGGTCTCTGAAGCCCAGACCATAGCTTGAGTTCCACCTGTAAATCCCAGAACAAAAAGCCCAGATATCCAGTGACAGAATTTACAACCTATACAGAAAATGTGATAACAATTTGTGTAGTTTTAAGTTGCTTATATATGGTACATTGTTACACAGAAACAGAAAGCAAATGCAGGCAGGCATATGGCTGTACATTATAAAATATTTGGATTCCCTTAGTTCAAGTGAATGGATACAATTTCACACTCCTTGCATTGTTTTATGAGTATTGAGGCTCACAGAGCAGGCACAAAAATGCAGGTACTCTGGCTGCTTCTATTACTGTGAGCAATAATCTGTCCTTCGATTATGATCCAAAATTTTGTGTCCTTCTCCAACATCTATAAAACTGTGTTAGGCTAAAGTGTTAGTTCTTGAATAAAGTAAAATCTCAGTTCTTCACATTTCTTCTCATATAACTTTCTAAATTTCAAAGCACAAAACCCAGACTGTTATGGAAAGAAAGGTTTAACTCTATAGGTGTGAATAATCACTTAATCTTGTTCTATCATCTATAATTATATACGGGCATTCATTTTATTGTTTAGGAAAATTCATTCTGCTATTGTAGCCATTTAAGAAAAAAAAAAAATCCATGCTCTCTGTCCAAGGACAGGAAATAGTAAGTTAGGGGTCTCTGACTAAAAGTAAATTCTACTGTATCTTTTTTTCCATTATGTTATTGTTCCCTATTGAAATCTTGTTTCTAGCCCTTACTTTGAAATCCTCAAAGATTTCAATGACAAATGAGATTAAATTGTAAGCACTGAAACAATTTACAAAGGACTCTAAGAGCCAACTCACTATTGAAAAGATGGCCAAAGAGTACTTTAATTTCATAAATATGCCAAGTTATCTGAGGGCAGTGAGCCCCAAGCATCATAAATGATACATGGCAAGGTGTAATAATGAGTTTTTTTCACACTTTATTTAAATGTCATACTTTTAAATTTTAGAATTAATTTTACTCTCAGCTATCTGAAGAGATTTTAATTATTTGAAGTTTCCTACTAGATGACTCTATAAGGTGAACTTTTAAGAGTTAATTTTTATTAAAGTCTTATTTTTACTAGTGACTGGCCTCTTAGGGTTTATTTTACCCATGAAACAGGTAAAAAACAATTAGTTCTTAGTTACTATGAAGGACTAAAGAGTAGTCTTTTAACACATGTGTCTTTTAGTGTGATAGGTCAAAGTAACCTCTAAATTAAGGAATATTGAATTGTCAGCCCAGAGAAGTGAGATTATTAATGCAAAAATGAAAATGAACTTCAGTGAAGTAGGTACAGTATTTGACGTTAAAAATATTGAAAGTCAAAATGAAACATTTTACTAAAAATTTGGTTATTGAGTACAATTAATTAGTTCACTAATTCATAATCAGATAAAGACATTTCTAATAAAGTACAATGTTAATTTAAGGAACCTCAATTTTCATATCTTACTTTTTTAGTAAAGACCAAATCTTAAAAGTTTGTACTTAATATTCATTATTAGGCCAATTAAAATACAAATTTTAATTTCTGGTAACATTAACTAGAACACTGTGTGTCTGCCACTGTTCTGTGTACTTTATCAGTTAGCCGTTAACAAACCATATGAATCTTTGTGTCTTTAAACAACTTTTAAAGCTAATGAACAATTCAAGGTAGTTTCAAGTGGATGATTCTTCTAGTTCTAGCCATTTGGGGTTGGTTTATTAATATGTAAATAGTCAGCCTGTGGGTCACCTAGGAATTGGCATGTTTGGGATGGCCTCCTTAACATGTGTTAGCATTTGCTGGATTTTAGCTGGGGGGATGGGTATAAGAGGGCGACTTGTTTCTCAGGCTGGCCTGGAATTGTGTTCACCATAGTCAGGCCAGTGTGAAGAAAACGAAATAAGCTAGGTTTCTTTACAGAAAAAAAATCAAAATTAGCACCTGTACTTTACCACAGCATACTGGCCAAAGCAAGGAAGAAACAGCACTGCCTATTCAGTTTCAAAAATTAAAGAATACAGTCATTTCTTGCAATCAGATTTTCCTAAGTGCATCATCTTATTTGATTCTCCAAATGACTTTTAATGTTCGTGTAATTATTGCCTTTTAACAACTATAAAAACACAGACTTGAAAGAATCACTTCCATAAGGTCACAGTGCCAGGGGAGTGTAACCTGAATTCTAGTACAGGCCTGTCTGAATCCAGAGGGACTCAGCTATCAGTTGCTATTTCTGTGCACTCCAAAAGAAGTTTACATATGTTGTGAATGAATATTCATTGAACATTTGAATCTGTGAGTGCCTATTCAGAAAGAAAGATGAATAGGCAAAACTGAAAAGATTTCTTTCTCTTTTTTCCCATTACATCCATTTCAGTATTAATTTCTTATCTTTTAGGTTATCTAGCCCTTTGACTATTTACTTCTTTTACTGCTACACAACAACAACAAAAAGTTAGAACTGGGAAGGTAAACAGGACAAAGAAGGAAATCTATCATACCTCAAGATTAATTCTAAATATAAAAGCAAGTTTAAAGGTATTGTTAAAATGATATTCATGTCTTCAGCAAGGTATTCTCAAGGCCATTTCTCATATATGATTTTTCTTTCTAATGCCTTTCACAATGTCCTACATTCTTCTAAAACCCATCACTCTTCTTTCTTAATTTTGAAAATCACAGATATAACTTTTATTCTTGAGTTGTCTTTGTCATGCTCATTGTCAAACTAAGCAGTTTTCCTGAAGCAGTTCTTTCCTCCGTGTTTCTTAATGTTAACTTTTCTCATGATCTGGGCCCTCCCCTGGTGGCTCAGTGGGTTAAGCAATGCACTATGAAGCAAAATGCAACCTCTGCAGAGTTCAATCCCTGCCGCTGGCCATAGAGGTGACCCACATGGTGCGTCAGACTTCTCTTGCCTTGCCCGCTGCTCCCCTCAGCAGTGTATTTCAGTCAATCTGCCTGTTCTGCTCCCCACTCTGTCTCTGGTGGATCCTCTCACCCCCAGCACTTCTGGCCTATACCCCAGTTCTTATATGAATAAAAAAATAAATCTTTAAAAAAAACATTTTTTTCATCATCTATACTAGAAATCAGTCTTAAAGGAGCCAGATGACTCAACAGTTTGCTTAATTGTTGATACATCTTATAAACTCACCATATATATGAATATAATTAAAATCACATATAAGTAGAACAGAATTAGAGCCCCTGTCTCCTGTAAAGGTCCACTGCTCTGCAGCAGAGAACGGTAAAGATACAATTCTACAGCAGATAAAAGGATGTAAGTAGTCACCATACACATTTCATGATGAGAAAATTAATTACTAGGTATTTATCACAACAACATATTCCAGGAAAAATAGAAGCACAAAGATGTAATCTGATAGTTAATACAGAAAAAGACAGATTAAAATAAAACTGAAATGAAAATATAACAAATGTGAAATAACTACTATAAATTCTACAATAATTTGGGGGTTTCAAAATTCCTTAGCTAGAATCACCAAAATCATATCAAATCTCATTTTTCAATGGTTCAATAACATAAGTCATTGCTAAAACTCCCCTTTTTATATAAACATAGTCCTTGTTGATTGAGGGCAAACTGTACACTATGCTTTAGAAAATGATTATTTTTTCAACTTGGTATGTTTAGTCATCTTTGAATAGACATATTTAGAGTGTCTGCCAACTCTCAGGTATGTATAAGGTTCATGAAAAAAATTGTGTCAACACCCTAATACCAAGCATGAATACTGATTTTTAGAAACATTGATCATGGTGGCCTTCTTGGTGGCATAAGGGGTAAGAACCACACTCTGAAGCATACCCAGCAACTGCAGCACAAGTTTGATCCCCGGCCAGAGAGGTGACCCAAATGACACAGCAGACCTCTCCTGCCTTGCCTACTACCTCCATCAGCAGTGTATTTCAGTCAACCTCCTGTTCTGTTCCCAGCTCTGTCTCTGGTGAATCCTCTCACCACCTCCACAACTCTAGTCTATATCCCAGTTCTTGTATGCATAAATAAATCTTTAAAAAATAAACAAAAACATTCATTATGTCATCATCTACCATAAATCTACTATTTTAAAATGTTCAATAATTTAAAGAATTGTACAAACACTACTATGCTCTCATTTTAGGAAAACTACTACTAATTCTTGAAAGAACAGAGCTATCAACAGGATAATAGCATATCATAAAAATGATTATCTAAAAATTCTATATATACATTGCTTATTTTGTTTCATTTTTCCCTTAAAACTACACATTTCAAATGCCTTACCTTCTAAGAATTTGAAAATAAAAGTAGACATTAAACATAGTATGTATAAAGGAAATATATACTTCTTTATGAATCAAAATAGGGGTCAAAATATAATATAGAAATGATATAAAATAAAAAACAAAGTAAAAGCATAAGACCATTGGGCATAAGAATGAACTAAACAGACCAGATGAGCTTATTCAGGAGGTGAAGTCACTCTGGTAGATAGTATTCCAGTATTTTATTGTAGAGGTCTTAATTTTTAAAAGAATGTAAACCAAAGAAATGTTACCATGTACTATAGCAGTTACTACCCTTTCCAATTCACTCCTAACCTGCTTCAACCCTCTTTAGAAAAACTCCTTTTATTGCTATGCTACCTTAGTTAGAATATTATTTTCTGTTAATGGTAACTGAAGACATCCATTTAATTCAACTCATTTAATTCCTGTTATATGTAAGGCATCATTTTAAGAACTGGGCCTAGAGTACTGGAGAGTCTTCCTTTAAGGAGTTTAATTTTGTTCAGAAAGGCAATAAGCAACAAGAGAAGGAAGTATAATGTTGGATCATAACAAATTGAAAAAAAGAACAGAGTAAAACTGGAAAGAAACTGGGAGGGGGATCTATTTCACACAGTGCTTAGTGAAGATGTCTCTAAAGAAATGACATTAGAATAGAGGCTTGAATGAAATGAGGAAATGAGCACTATGAAATCTGAAAATAGGTCACACAGGCAGAGAGAGCAGAAAGTAAAAAGTCCCTGAGCTGCATTATATTTGAAGAACTGCAAGAAAGCCAGCAGGACTTTGGTAAAGGATCAGATGTTGCCAAATCTTGTTGGACTTAATGAGCCAGGAAAAGGTATGGATTTTGTTCTAAGTGTAATGAGAAACCATTGGTGAGTTTTGGTAAGAAAAAGCATGGCTTCTGATTCCATGGATAGGGCTAAGTTAATAAGCATGTATATATGTGTGTGTGTATAAATATATATATATATATGTGTGTACTTCTTAAATAATAAGTCTTCTTATACTAGGATACCTTGAACCAGAGAAGTAAGTTATTAAAATACTTTAACCTAGAAGAGTAAGCTTAGGATAATTACTCTTCTAGGTCATCAGCATCCATCAAATGAGAGAAGGCTAATTAATAGGAAAACATGATACAAATGAGATTGAGTCAGTTTCCTGGCAGCAGAGCAGACAGTGCTTTCAGTTGTCAGAATGATGCTAATAGATGAGTACTAGGGTTGACAATAAAATAGTTCCTAACTAAATGTACAAATCTGAATTCAAGCCAGTAAGAACAGTATTTGTAGTGTAATCAAACATAGGATGTTACTAAAAGAATATTTCTACACAGAATTTGTAAACCTTTAAGAAAATATATTCAAAGAATACCAAATCAATTTAATTAAAATACAACAATTTTATATTTATATGCTTCACAAATGAGTTGGTCATCTACATTTGCATTTTACAAACCTATCCAGCATTTCATTTCAATTCAATGTTTAAGTTTTCTTCAAGTTGTATTCAGTATTTTTGAAGAATCCCAAATAACATGACTATTTTAACTTCAGTGCTGTTTTGTTTTTTGTTCAGTTTCTTTTTTAAAAAAATCTTGTCTTTGCAAATTCTGATCCCTTGCATCAGATGTCCTCTCATCTTTGGCTAACTCCTACCAATTTTCGAAGACATAACTTTGCATCACTTCTTTTGAGAAGGGTTTCTGATCTTCTATATGAAATACAATTCAGTTAAATAACAAATATTTATTGAGGATGAACTATACTTGAAACAATGAAGATAAAATGAATACAATACAAAATATATTTAATCAATGAGTTGTGCACTCTAAACATCAAAAAGCTAACATTCTATTGTGAAGAGACAGAACACTAATACAGCATTTCCTACTATTAAGTTGATTTCTAAATTTGATTAAAAAAAAAGTAAACTAAGGTGATAAAAAAAGACTTCCAGGTGATGGGAGTACCAGGAAGAAAATTGCAAGTAGAAATAAAAGCAAGTGAAGAAGCCATAATATTGGCACAGGTTTGGCATGTTCAAGGACAGAAAGAGCTTCATCAGGATAACTGAAACTGATGTTGGCATATTGGATGAAATGGGGAAAGAGAAAATGGTTGGTCAGTCAAAAGACTGCAGTGGCCTATGTGAGATATATTGATTACTAGATTTGGAGTTTAACAATGAAGATACAAAACACTATTTGATGCTTTAGAGTATAATAGAGGCAGAACAAGTAGGAAATACCAAAATGCTGAATGTAAAGAGTAAGAAAAAGTCTCAAAATCAGTCCAAAATTTTGGCTGCAGGGACTAAATCTCACACTCATACTACTACTACCATTGTTACTACTACTACTAATAAAAAGAGGCTAGAAAAATTGAGGTATCATTAGTGCAAGGTGAGACAGATTATATATGGCAGAGCTAGTCCCAGAGTCATACTCTACTAATTGTGTATCATTGTTCCTTTTGCTAAATCCTGATAGGGAAAACTCATTTAAGATTAATGTTATTAATCAACAACTTAGAAAGTGGTCTTTGATAAGTGGAGAACCCCTACTGTTTTAAACTATAAATTCAATAGGAAATAATCAAAATCTGAATGAAAATCATCACAGTATCAGGAGTGGTAGTAGATTAAATTACTTTGTTAGTCAATTATTTGAAGAAAAATTAATATTTCAAATTAATTATATTTAAAACAGTGTTAACTGTGCCTTTGTTGGTGTTTATTAGTATCTCTCAAAACCACTTATTTATAAGTATGCTTGAAGTGACTTTAAGTCAATAAATACAGTAAATACATAAATTCAATCGTTTCTCTTCATTCTTTGTTTTTATACTATTGTTTCTTACCTAACAAGGGGAATAATGCAAATCTATTCTAAGTACACTGCTGAGAATTCCCAACATATAGTAGCCATGTTCATCAAAAGTAGAAATCACTTTCTACTACAAATACCTCTCCCTTTTTTTTTATTAATTTATACGTATTTGACATCAATTGTTGTCCCCATGGAGTTCCCATTACCATTTCACCAGTGTACCCTCACCTCAGTCTCTTGTGCTCTTTCCGCCCCCTCCCAAAGCCTAGAAAACTAACTGAGCACCATGGGCATTTGATAATTGGAAAAGGAACCAGTTTTGCATTTTTACTTACAAGTGTTTAATTGATAAAGTTAGAATTGAAAAATATTATAATAAATGATCTAAAATCTACTTTAAAAACAACTTGGATTGAGGTTTTGATAACATTTATTGATATTGTTCACTAATTTGAATTAAAAAGGTATATTTAGACTACTTAATTCATATGCTAAATTCTAGTTCAATTGTTTTATCAATTCATTAAAAATAATATTTCTGAAGTGACAGTCATGTCAGAACGTGGTAGAATATAATTTTGGGATATATTTACATTTTTTTTAAAAGATTTATTTATTTATGCACACAAGAGCTGAGGTACAGGCCAGAGTCATGGGAGGTGAGAGGATTCACCAGAGACAGAGTGGGGAGCAGAATAGGCAGACTGACTAAAACACACTGCTGAGGGGAGCAGTGGGCGAGGCAGTAGTGGTCTGCTACGCCACGTGGGTAGGGATCCTTGGCTGGCGGCAGGGATCGAACTTGCTGCAGTGGCCGAGGTCTGCTTCATAGTGCATTGCTTAACCCACTGCACCACCAGGGAGGCCCAATTTTGGGATATATTTACATTTAATGAATTACAGTTAATATAATTATTTTTTGTTCCACAAACTACTCCTGTCTATAGTCATTCAGAAAATTTATCAGGTATACAGAATTTGAAATGCAGACTATTGATGGTTAAAATTCCAGATAAAGCAACCTATTGAAATCTTTATTAAGTGCTATCTTTTAATATATTGTTTCACTGGATACTTACCTAGTATTTGGGTATTTATTACAGTAAAATCTAAGATATTCGATTGTGTTACTATGTTACCACATAAAAATAGCATTGAAAAAAAAAAAGATGAATGAGAAAAAGTTGGAGAGTCAGTTATAGCCTAGATATGAATTAGAAGGAACAGGAGACCACAATTAGAATGTAAGCTTTATGAAAACAGTGGTATTTTATTCACTTTGCATCTTTAATATGTAGAAAAGTGTCTTGCATATAGCTAACAAATATAATGGAAGATGTCTAGTTATTATTTTCTTTTTTATGAAATGCATTCATCTTTTAAAAATATGTATTATATATTAACCTCACTTTACTGTATAAAAAGGCCATGTAATAAGAATTAAAGATTCTACACTTAATATTTTGCCTGAACTTGGGTTCGAATTACAGCTGGAGAAATGAATGTCTCCAAGTGAAACTAGCACAATGCACTGCAATCTACCTAAGACTTTTTAAAGAAAAATCTTAGTGAAAATTTGCATGCAAGTTCATAAGCCAAAAGAAACACACCTATTAATGGAGGAGACACTTAGATGGCACATTTAGGAACTAAAAATTTGACTGACTGCCAAAAATAATAGGAACTATATATGGCATGTCTGAATATGGTAAACTATTCAAATACAAACTGAACTAAGGCTGACTTTCAGATGAAATGGTGACATGAATGGAACATATCTCATATATTTTCTAATGGCCAAAATAATTTTAAAACATAAAAAAGAAAGAACAATGTAAGTACAACAGACTAAGGAAGAATGTACTCAAGTGCTAAATAATTTCAATAAATTTTTGCTTGATATTGTAAGAATAAGATTAATTGATAAAATGTTAGTCTAATTTGATAACAAACAGAATGCAATATACTTAATGAAAAAATGGACATGGAACAATTTATTAACATTATTACATGTAAGGTATGGGCTACTCTTCCATGAACTATGTATGTATTAACTTATTTAATCCTCTCAGCCCTATCAAGTAGGCATTCTTATAAAAAAAAAAAACACACAGAATTTAAGTTATCCAAGAACTCACAGGGCTACTAATTTTCAGTTATGATCAAATCTAGTCAATTAGATTTCATAATCAAAATTCTTAGCTACTCTACTCCATGGCTCATAAATTAGTGGCTAAATAAATTATAATGTATCTATTACTTTAAATAGAGTCATTAAAATATAATTAAGAAGAATATTTAATGACAGATGTAAATATTCACAACTCATGACTGAGTTGGAAAGAAATCCAAATTAATATGAATGGATGGGTGTACATGCAATTAAATTTATTAATAATTATATTTATTTTTCAGAAAACATGGGCAGTTTCTTTTCCACATCATTGCATATGTGAGAATATCCATACACAATTGAAAATGTATTTGTCGTATTTATTTGTACACTTATGTACTTGAAACAAAAAGCGTGTATGAAAGAACAACTAGTAAACTTGAGGCCAATAAAACATATGGAGCAAGGGCCTCCCTGGTGGTACAAGGGGCTACCTACTGCACTATGAAGCATCTGCAGCAGACCTTTCCTGTCCTTCCTGCTGCTCCCCTCAGCAGTGTATTTCAGTCAATCTGCCTGTTGTGTTCCCCACTCTGTCTCTGGTGAATCCTCAAATTCACCACCACCCACCCTGCACCTCTGGTCTACACCCCAGTTCTTGCATACATAAATAAATAAAACAAATCTTTTTAAAAAACCAAAAAGATAAACACTAAGGAATTATAGTGCTATCCTAAAAATTATTCACTTGCCAAAAAGTAGGAGGAAAAAAGAGACAAGGTAAACACAGCAAAATGGCAAGTATAGATCCAATCAAATCTTTAGTCATACTAAATGTGAATGGCCCAGACCCCCCCAAAGCATAGATTGTTAAAATAAGATTTAACTAAGTGCTATATGTAAAAGCATACCTTGACTGAATGTCAAAATTCATTGAAATTAAATGTCTGTATGCATGCAAACAACAATCATAAGATAGCTTGTGATTATCTTAGTAGACTTTATAAATATTCCAAATGATAAAAAAAAGAAATATTTCATAATAAGAGGGTCACCACATCAGGAAAATATAAATGTTTACATTTGCAGACACTCAAACCTCATTAATCAAAAACACACATAAAAAGGAGAAAAAGATAATCTAACAATAGCAATTTAAGATACCAGTTAGTTCAATACTCAATAAGTGATAGAATAATAAGGAAGAAAATCATAAGGATGTGGAAGACTTTAACAACGGTTTAAATCAGTTGAACCAACTGACATTCACAAAGCACTCAAACAAACTACAGAATACATATTCTTCTCAACTGCACACAGCATTCTATAATACTGAATATGTACTAAATCACAAAAAAGTTTCAATAAATTTAAATGGGTTGAAATCATGCAAAGTGTGCTCTCAGAGAAAAACAGAATTAATTTGGAAATCATTAAATATTAATAAATCAGGAAAATTCTCTGGTGTTTTGAAATTTAAAAAACATATTTCTACATACTTCATTAGGCAAAGAAGAAACTACAGGAAAAATTAGCAATGTAAAAAATTGAAACAGAACTGAAAGTATAGTTAACTAAATGGGAAATAGATGATATCTATATTAAAACAGTTAATATAATTCCTAATAAATCACAATAGTTATACATCTTGAAGACAGAGGCAAACAGGTAAATGAATGTGATAGTCATAAAACAGAAATTGAAAGAGATCAAAAAAAAAAAGGCAATGGCACCATATTTTAAGACTACTTGTTTAGGACTCCAAATTAATATCTACATATTGACCTACTTACCCTATAATGAGCTATATTATCTAATATTGTCCGTTATCTGCAAGTGGCTTTAATCATTTGAAAATAATAGCTTTGAATTACACTTAAATGTTTGTGGATGGTGAATAATAGATGTGTTTAACAAATGCATCATATCTCAAGTTGATTAAAATGAGAATCTTTTTGAAAAGCTCATAAAAAAATTAGAAACAGTATAAATCTGAAAGAATCAAATATATATACTTATCACATCTTATGTATCAGGATCTCATTTATGTATTCCACACAGGAACAAAATAACTTTTCTCATCCCTGAATTCTGGTCACAATATTCTAGACTTTATTTGGCATATTATTTTTTAAAAGTAATGTATTTTATTTTTCTATTCAATTATTAGGCCATAAATCTATTAGGTCAGTGTTCATGCCTTATTATAATTTAATTGCATATCCTATACTAGGTGATTAATGTCATTTGTTGAAGGCTTTTTTTAAAGCCAAATAGTCATAATTTTGGATTATCATCATATGAATCAAATATAGTTCTTTTAATAGACGATTAATGACTATAAGTCACACTTTTAAAAGTCTCATCTTTCAATAATTCAATTCTTAAACGTTTGTTAGAAAAAGATTTTGTACTAGTTATAACAAGTAAGGCCAAATTTAGTAAAACATTTGAAAAGTTAGTTCTTTTCTACTATGAAAAGAGTTTATACTTATTTCTAATGGATATACCAAGCCTGAAAAAGATATATATTCTGCAGTTGAGGCACAAAAAGAATGGTCAATTCTCTAATAGAAAGAAGGACATGTACAAAGCTAAATTGCATGACCTATCACAGAAACTCACATTTAATGTGTGCTTTATAATATCTTCTAACTTCTAATGACCTTATACCAAATGATGTCTTACATTGAAGACCAATAGTCTTATTATACAAATGGATCTACTTGTGTGATGAAGTTTACTTAATCAATACTCAAATGTTAAAAATGAATAGTATTGCTTCCAAAGACTGAAATGCGTTACTTGTTGAAAAGTGAAAAAAGCAAGAATGATTTTATTGATTATATTTTTGTGTGTTTGTGACTTAAGTGCACTTAATATGAAATAGTACATTGTGCAATGAAAATGCAGTATTGTACATGTGTCAAAAAGCTACATACTGTTTAGCTCCAACTTTATGACATTTTGGAAAAGACAGTGGTTGTCAGAGGTTAGAAGAGAGAAGGGTGAACAAACTTAACAAAGAACAATTTTAAGACAGTAAAACTTCCCTTTATAATACTACTTAAATGTTTGTCCATACCCATAATGCATACCAAGAATTAACCTAATTATAGACTTTATGAGATAAGTCTCCTTAGGTTCAACTGTAACAAATGTTGACTTTAGGGGGAAGATTGTTAAGGAAGGTGCTATTTACATGTGTCTGGACACTAGGTATTTTGGAACTCTATAACTTATGCTCAATATTGCTGTGAATCAAAAAAAAAAAGCTCTAAAAATTAAAATCTAGACACCCTTTAGAGTATGTGATGATAGAAAAGTCTAGGGAGTTTATCTATAAACCTTCATACCTACATATACATACATTATTCTGTTATTATACTGTGATACTTTAATAGTCAAATTAACTAAGATAAGGGGTGCCCAGATAATTGGTAAACATTCATTGCTCAGAATAGCTACGAAAGTGTTTATGGAGATTAGTGTTGGAATCTGTAGACTGAGTGAAGAAAACTACTCTCACTAATGTGGGTGGGCATTATCCACTCTGGTGGAGGCAGTGAGAATTTGTTGTCTTTGCTTGGGCTGGAATATTTATCTTCTTTAGTTTGATATCAGCACTGCTGGTTTTTAGGCCTTTGAATTCAGGCTACCTTATACCACCAGCTTACCTGGGTCTTCAGCTTATAAATAGCAGATTGTGGGACTTCTCAGACTTCATAATTGTGCAACCCAATTCTTATAATGAATCTCTTCTTCTTTCCATTTTTTATCTATATGTATCTAATCTTACTGACCTGTTTCTGTGAAAAAACACTGAATAATACATATACATTAATAAAATATTCAATAATTCAAATTATCATGTAAAAGTTAGACTTTGAGAATTATAAAATACTTGTTTTGCTCTAAATCATTTGTAAATACTCATCTGTCCAGAGAAAAATATCATTTATTTTTCTTTTTGGGACAGCAAATTGAATTCTGTTTGAAAGATAGTAGGTATTCCATGGACTTCAAAATAAAATCCCCAAAAAAGTTGTTTGTCCAACTAACAACTATATCTCTATGATGGTTTAATTTGGAAGAAAAGATAATTGCTCTTTTAATTTCTTAAAAAATAAAATGTTCCTGACAATAATCTTTCTGCTTTTTGACAGAAAAATATTATGAAAAAGATGCCACATTGAATATTGCAAAGTTTTAAGATCTTATTGTGTAAGCCATATATTATTATTGTAGTTGTTATAACTTCTAAATTCATAGAAACTGACTTGATAGATTACAAACAGAAGGAAAAATGAAAATGGTTTAATTCAATACTCTCATATTCCATGCATATGATTTTAGTTTTAGTCTAAGCCCTGTAAGACACCCATAACTACACAAAATGAACAAGTTACATTAAAATTGCTTTTTTAAGCAAAGAATCAATTTTTCCTTATCATCAGATGACTATCATTTTCTCATCACATACTCCTTCAAAACATACCTCTTAAATTCCTTTGAAGCTGGCTACTGAATGTTACTTCTCCCCAATAAATAATCACAAATCAAACCAGAGGTTATTAAGTAGCAGCATAAAATTATGTTCCCAGCACATTTCCTTCTCTCCTCACAACCATTAGAGCAGTTATTGCACAGGGAATCTTCACTATAGTGTTCACATGTGTGTGTGCCCACAGAGCACAATGACTAACTGAAAATGCAATTTTAGTGTACTAAACTTTTTAATCTATAGAACAGGTTATCAGTATGTGTGTTGGTGACACCTTTCTCAGCTGTACTTACTGATTTGTTTTTGATTTCCTAATACATAAACGTGAAATCAATTTCAATGTACTAAATCAAATATTTATTGCAAAACAAGAGTAGGACCTGTGAAGGATAAGAGAGGACAGTGTGAAGGAGGTGAAAGAAGGGCATTTTAGATATCGCAGGTAAGAGTAGATATTTAATGTGAAGGAAGTCCTATTTATATATATATAACAAGAATAGAAATAGAAATCTTTATAAGTAAATCATGAACTGAATGAAACTTAGGACCAAATTTATATGTTTATTCTTTGTGTTGTGCTGCCTAGTGTTTAAGTGGAAATATTTGTGTTTACTTATGTCACAGATGGCCTAAAAATTATTTCCATTTATGTAATTTATGTCACTGTGGCCCAGGGAATAGTAAATCCTTTCATTTATTTATTCAACTATTAATAATTGCTATTGCTAGACACTAATGATTTTCATTGCTAATGAAATCAAAGGAAAGCCCATGTCCTTATAGAGCTGAGATTATTATTAGGCATAAACATTTAATCAAAGAATCATAAAATATTTGCACCATGAAAAATGGTGCAAGTTATGAAAAAAAATGCAGAGGTAAGAACACTAATAATGAGCAATTTATTCTAGTCGTGGAAGGCTAAAGGAGTTTAGAGAATGCCCCTGAAATAAATGATGCTTGACCTGATGTCTCAAAATCCAGAGAATGAAAATGAGTCACAAAAGTAGAGAAGGTGAAGTTGGAGGGGTGAATGCAAATTTTCTGAGGTCAAGAAAGTATAATAGGAGAAATTGATTGTGATGAAATAGACTGGAGTTGAGAAGGGAAATTTTCAAGGTAAACCTGGAAAAACAGGCAAGAGTTAGGACTCGTGAGGTCATATATTACAGGCTATAAGACTACTTTTTAATTATTAAAAATAGGGAAAATAGGGAAAGCCACAGACATACTTTATAGGCATAAACAGCAAAATTGCATTTTAAATGGACTTGTTCATTAGGATTCAGAAGGATTGAAAGAGTGACTGTTAATCTCATAGTTTTATCAGAACTGGTCACTTTTTCCTAGGTAGAATAGAGATTCATTGTTTCGTTTAGGAAAAATTTAAATTATGGACTGAATCAAGATAGTGTTGATGACATCAGAACAAGACCACCATAAAAAGCTGATATTTTTAAGATGAATTATTAAATATATCTTACAAATAAGTTATAATTTATAAAATATATTTTTAAAAATATTTAAATATATAATTTATTCAATACTGCACAGAAACTATTTTGCCTGGGTTGTAGGGAAAAATGAATCCTCTTCTGACATCAGTGCCTACAGATATGTGGTCCTCCCTAAGCCCTTCCTGGGAAAAGGTGAAGATCAGCCGAGACACAGAAATACATGTTGGTTACAGGATATTTGCTGGCTCCCCACATACTATCAGAAACTGAGTGTGCTTATATTTATAGTGGAATTAATATTTCATAAGATTTTACTTCTATTTCATTAAATAATAATGAATTGAATTATTTCTGACAGCTGTTTTCTACTTGTGTTACTTTTTCCTCACGTAAAAATAATAGTAATAATTCACATTGCTTCGGTAACATGAACTCTGCTTGACAGTAGCTTATTTTCTGACAGCAGGCTTGGAGTTTTGAGGAACATTTATGATGAGTTAAATTTAAAAAGCAAACTAATATCAGTAAAATAAAAGGACTTTTAGTTATCTATCTTTGTTTTTCAACTGAATACACAAATATTTTAGGAACATGTTAAACCAAGGAAGTATTTCTCAAGCTGCAATATATTTACTGAAATAATTGGGCTATTAGTTTGCTCTCTGAAATAGAATCAGAGTTCCACTAATATATAAACTATTCTGGAACAAAACTTGAATAATAACTACATTTAACAAAGTGGTTCTCTTATAAAAGTTTTCATTTCAATTTTGCTTTTGATAAAATAAGCAGAATTGTTCAATATTCACATAAGAAAAAAAATTATAAATCAATAAACCAACCTCTTTTGAAAACAGGCAGTACAGGACTATGATACATCAGAGAAAGAAACATAAGGACAGTCCACTTTTTGGACTGTAGTGCAAGATAGGATGCTCAAGCAGAACAAGGTGTTCAGGTTTCATATGTGAGGCTTTTTATTTTTTGGACTAGGATGTTCATTTATGGGCTTACCTCTATGGAATCATTTACCACAGATAAGACTTACAGAAGTTTCTGCAGTGAACTTACAGAAGTGCCAACACTTAGCTCTGCAGAAAGTGTCACCTTGCTCCACTTGCGTTTGTGTTTCAAGTGATCTGTTTCCCAAGCATATTAGGAAACCACTAGGAAACAGTAGTGTCTGAGTATATGCCAACTTCAGCTGGCCACCCTTTGTTCCCACCCACCCGCAGACCTTGGGGCTGGCTGTCTTAAGATGAGTACCACTAGCCTTATGTTACTGTGGAGTTTCTTTCCTCAAGTTTTATAAATCCCTTGTTTCCTTGCTGACAGATATCTCTCGTGTCATGAGAGAAATTCTGCCAATTTAGTTGTGACCACAGTATAAACAGTAAAATGAATTACAAGTGAAATAAAGAAAAACACGGGGAAAAAAAGGGAAGGGAAGACAAATGTGTTAGAAAATGGAGGGAGAATATGTGTAGCTATAACATCAAAAGTTTTCATTTAGTAAGAACAAGAATTGGAATTAAAAGTAACATATTCGATAACTAAACATACTGTGGAAATGCAACAGGAGCCTGCAGTCAATAACCAAGTCTATAGATCTTAGAAATGGCAACAGACTCAGGGCTTCTATCTGCAAAGAATAAATGTCTATAAAGATTCTAGCCTAAGGAGGGTAGATGACCTGTTACAAGGAAATCTGACTTAATTTACAAGATAAGCACTCCTTCTTGTTATACTGTATTATCTCATTTGTTTTCCTCTTCATAATTTGTACCCTTAGATCCTCCAAATATAAAAATGTTTGATAAATGAATTGAGGGCTCCTAGTGGAATTGGCGTAATTCATTTTGGCAGCTTTTGTTATGAAATTATCTCTAAGATTAGGTAATCTTTAATCTTGATGTTCATTCATCATGACAAAAATTTTTACATAAATCCTCTGGTGTCATCCATGTATTAACAGGTTTGAAGCACTTAAAACAAACAATGAAATATATGTGAGGTCAAATAATGCAATTTTGCTTTCATTTACATCAGACATAATTGATGTAAAAAAAGCAAAATTTAAAAAAGCATGAGTTAGGATGTTTAAATTCTTTCAAGTGTATTTTATTCAGTTATTCTACTTTTCAAAATCTATTTTAGCTTATTTATTTTCTGCTATGATTGGACAATTTGAAGAAAAGGTTTTCTGACTTCTGTAGAATCAAGAAAAGAGTTTTATTTTAGAATAACCTGAGAGGTAAATGGAAAATATTCTCAGTTCACCCAAATACTTTATAAAACAACAATAACCATGAAAATCTGTTTTCCCTGCTATTATCTGAGGACTCTGCTTAAAGAAACAAATAAACACTCTGACAGATGACTGACAGGAAATATGTTTTGTTTCCCTTTTTACTCCAGCTTCATTATTTGCCATGGAGATAGATTTTAAAGTGACAGTTTGTGTTTATTTCAGTTCAGCTGTTCATTGACTTGAGCAACATCAAAATTCTTTCCAAAATGAGAAAAAAAAAAAAGTGATACCTAGACATGATAAAGCACCAAACAATTCACATTAGATAAGGCCTATTGTTATTTGAAGATAAAAGCCCACTGCAAAGTCTCTAGAATTTCTATAATTTTGGTTTGGTAATATATCCTATTAAAACCCACCACTTATTAATGGCAGTCATAATTTGGAGTCCTTGAACACTGGCACTTTGTATCTCATTAAAGAATCTTCTCCCATCCTTCCTGCAAACATGACATTTAGAAGACCATTATATGACTTACATAGATAATTGCTACAAGGTTCTAAGCTGCCTTGATCTTGCTCTGGCTTAGAGTTGTCAGCCTACTGTCAGAACATTCTAGTAGGGCTCTTATTAAATATTCCTGACAGTATCTCACAAATACTATGTTTTTTTAAATTTGAAAAGTTTAAACAGCTTGACATTTTAAAGGTTATCACTTTCCTCCCCAGGATAATTATTGCCAGAGTCAATAATTTATTTTTTGAAGCATGTGTGTTGACAATAAAAATGTTAGGAGTTCATCTTCTACAGGTTTATTTCAGTGTCATTTTAAGAAAGAATGTGTAATGTTATAAACAGTAGGTGACATAATTATAGACCTGGTCTTTTTTATGCATATGTAATTCTTCTATGCTTATTCTTCTGAAACTATGTAATGCAAACCAAAGTTTAGATAGAGTTTAAAGTCTGAAACTTGAGATAAAATCTAAACTTAATGGCAAAATTTCAATTTTACTTTTTTAATGTAGGAGAAGACCAAGTTTAATGTCATTTTTCAAAGTAGAGTTACATCAGGTTTGGAGAAATCCTTGAATTCTCACCCACCTTTAAACCTGATCGTAAGACTAAAACAGCAAGAACAGTTTTCTTATCTCTTAAGTACAGCAGAAGCATGAAAATAAATTGAAGAAACACTGCAGAATGTACACATTTTTCTAAATGTTAGATTTCCAAATAATTAAGCTATTCAGGCTAGGTAATCTTTATATAAAGGTATTTTAATTATGTTTTATGATATATATTACAGAATTAAACTAAAAATATTACAATGGCTCTGCATACAGAAATATTTATATATTAAAGTAAAAAGGGGAGTCAGTCAGCTTGTTCTTGAATATTTCTGAAAAGAAGAATGCCATTTTTAAGGCAACTAAAACTTTAGTGATGAAATTATTTTTATTGGAAACTCTTTCTCATTTTGAACCAAAAGCTCCTTTTCTGAAACTATATCTATAGTTTTATATATATATATATATATACATATATATAAAATCCACTGGCTGCCATAACTAGTTATGGTAGCCAGTGGATTTTGAGATGGGTAATTATTACGGTCAGCCCAGTCTATTTATGCAAGATCTTAAAAAGCAAGTAATTTTTCAAGTTGGAAGCAAGAGATTTAAGTCAGAAGTGAAGGTGAGGGGTCTGGAACCTTGGAAGGACTTGACCTGCCATCACTGACTTTGAAAATGATGGACTACAGGCCCGGGAAAGTGGGAGGCCTGTAGAAGCCGAGAGCAACCAACATCCAGCTCAAAGTCAGTCCAAAAAAAAAAAAAAAACACCAAGGACTCAAGTCTTGAGGATGCATGGGAGTATTTTTTTTTTATTTTTAAAGATTTATTTATTTATGCACACAAGAACTTGAGCCAGAGATGCAGAGGTTGAGAGGATTCACCAGAGACAGAGTGGGGAGCAGAACAGACAGACCAATGGAAATACACTGTTGAAGGGAGCCACAGGAAATATAGGACAGGTTTGCTCACCATCTGGGTTAGCTGCCTGGCCAGGGATAGAACTCATCGAGCTCATGCCACAGTGGCTGGAGATAGCTTGATAACACTGAGATTTAACCTTTGTACCACCAGGGAAGCCCACATGGAGTGAATGCTGATAACAGACGAACTTTGCTGGAAGCTGAGTCTCCAGAAAACAAGGAAAACAGCTAAACCCACCTGACTTCTGAAAAATAAAAGTGATAAATTTCTAATAATAAATTCATTTCTGATAAAATAAATAATAATAGTAACAATACACAGTAATTCCATGTCCATTGGTTTACTCTTCTGTCCCTGTATAGAAAATCTTTAACTCTCATGCAAACCCTTCTGATTTGTTTCAAGTTTTCAAAAATCATTTAATATCCCCCTATTAATCTACTCTTTTCCAAGCTATAACCCTTAGTTCTCTGAACTATTCATGTCCTCCTCAAAGGCATTAATTAATCGCCCTGTGTATGCCCTGTTTTGTCAGTGCCAATCATACAGCATGGTGTTTGGTGTTAAACAGTGATTCAGAAACTTAGTGAAAAACAAAGCATTATCTGTTACTACTGGTGGAAAGTTACAACAACACAGGGTTTTTTTAACAGACATTTCATACTGTTGGCAAGTTAGCTGTGGTAAATTTATATATTTAGACATTTCTTACATAATCTTTCCTAAACCAGTTGCACCCCATTCTAAAAATGATCTGTGGATTTTAAAAGTCACACCCACAGATTCAAACATATGAGCCTATGAGCCACACTCACACATATAACTGACAGCATATCTTGAGTCAAGAATATTTAAATTACTGTATTTTCTTGATTCAAAGAGATTAATATGTCTGAGTAAGCTTTTCTGAGAAAAAGGAAATTTTACCAATTTAACTATGTACATCCACCATAGGACAAATTTCAATTTAGAAATACTAAACTGTGAAATGAAATTTTCCTAGGAATTTTATATATAACACACATATTTATATACACATGGTCATATGCTATTTTCAAAACAGTCATACATTTTCAAGTATGATCTGATATGGTGACTGTGACCTTATTCTTCATTTGTTTTTTTTTTTATAATCAGAAATTAATTTTTAAACTGTAATTAAATAATGGTAATGAATAATACAAGATGACATGCTCAGGTACTTGATGTCAAATTTGTAACATTTATTGTAATTTAAAAGTACTAAATAAACTTATGAGAGTTTTATCTTAGAAGTCAGTAAACGTGGTTGACTGCCTGTTTTTGTAAAGAAAGTTTATTTGAATACAGACCCCACCATTCATTCATGTACCCACATGAATGCGTTTGTGCTATAATGGCAGTTGTGAATTGCTGGCCATAAGAACCAAATAACTAACAAAGTAAAAATATTTAATATCTAGCTTTTTTTTCTGTTTATAGCACCTTTATTCATAGTTACCAAAACTTGGAAGCAACCAAAATGTATTCCATTTCTGATCTTTGCAGACATAATTCGGTTAAGGATCTCTAAGTGAGCAATTATTCTGAATTTAGAAAACCCCTAAATCCAATGATATGTAACTTTAGAAGACAAAGAGGAGATTTAGGGCAAAAAGGTACAGAGAAGAGAAAAATTCATGCAAAGATGCAGACTTTCAGCGATAAGGCTATAACCCAAGACACCTAAGATTAGTAAGACCTAGATCAATTTCTCCTTGGAGCCTCCAGAGAGAACTACCACCACCACCTTAATTTTTGACTTCTGTTTCTACAAGTGTGACACAATAAATTATTGTTACCAAACTTGCAGTAATTTGCCACCACAATCTTGGGAAACTAGTACAGAATATTGTAGTCAGAAGGGTGTACCTGAAAATCTGGAATGGCCTTGGTATTACTTGTTCCTAGTTCACATAATCATTGATAAATAGAAATTTTGTCCCAGGATGTAGCATGCCAGATCTCATCCCTTATTCAGATGATGACATTTGGCACTTTCTAATTTAGTGATATTTAGCTAAGATGTTAGATTTAGGGTTAATGCTGGAATTTGATAAGGTACAAAGGGATTCCAAATTAATTTTATATGTGGGATGGATATGAATTATTGTTGGTTGAAGAGTATCTCCCAAAAAGATATGCACAATCTCCAATATCCAGTACCTAATAATGTGATCTTATATAGAGATAAGATATTTGAAGAAACAATTAGTTATTTAATCCCTTTAAGATCATCCTTGATTTAAAGTACACTATAAACCCAGTTGCTGGTATCCATATAAAAGAAAAAGAAAGCAATGTGAGACATGGTGGTATGGAATCTAAGGGGAAAAGGTCATATGAAGACAGGGACAGATACTGGAGTGCTAATGTCTACAAGCCATAGAAAGTAATAGTGGCAACCATCTGAAGGTAGGCAAGAGGTGTTATTCTTCATTAGAGTCTTTTGAAGGAAGTAACCTTGCTAATACCTTGAATATGCAGATTATAAGAGGTTAAATTTCTATTGCTATAAGTCACTACGTTTGTAGTAACTTGTTATAACAACTCTGTAAGACAAATGTGCATCATGACAGAAATGCCCAACAAGAAAATATATAATGAGAACAATATAAGGAGTAAATCTGAATCTTGAGTAGTCTATAAAGGAACAGCCCAACATAAGATAGAACGAACCAGAAGAAGGAAGTGATCCAAGGTGAAAGTTTTATTAGTTAATGTTTAGGCACGTATATTTCCTCCCTTTCTCTCCACTCCTTCCTTCCTACCTTCCTTCCTCCCTTTTAACTTTGCTTACTCTCTCTTCTTCCACCTCTCTCTCTTCTCCCTGTTTTTCTCCTGTCTTGTCTTCTCTACCATCGTCTCTATTCTCTCTCCCCTTTCCCACTCCATTCAATTACTATCTTCAAAAGAAAGAACTTTCGCTTTCAAATAAATTGAGTTGAATCTACTAATTTATTACTCCAAAATAAAAAATCAAATATAAAACATACTGAGCTATAAAAATCAATATAGGAAAGACAGATTAAGATAGTGATATAGATGATCTGCATATAGATATAGATTATATAAATAGATAAAATGACAACAGGAAGTTTAAAATCCTACACTGAAATTCAAATGGTTAGCTGTTGAAATACAAAGAGGAGCCCTATTCTATGGGGATAGGAGAAGAGAGTTTTCCAGTACAAGTTATTGGTATGACTTGGTTGCCAATGAATAGCTCTTCATAATTCGTGGAGACAAATGTAGTATCATACCAGGCTTATTATACTCAGTAGAACCCTCCTATTCTCTATCATGACATCAACAAATTTAAAATGTTTCAGTAAATGGCACTGAACTTGGCCTTTGGTTTACACATACAAGCATTCAATTCCTTTTGTATATTTTCATTGACTAACAAGAGAGGTCTATGATTGGGTTCTCTGAAGACAAAGACCACTGCACAAGTTTGAAAAATTCTTCAGAATCATTAAATTTCACTACATTCTCCATGATTTATTCTGCAAACTATGACATTGGCAAATAGTAAAAAAAAAAAAAAAAAGAATTACAAGCATTGAAACCAGGCAATAAATAGTTTAAGGTAACAGGAATGGAGGTACAAGGATTTTTTAGTCATGATATAATAAGTATTTAGATTCATAAAGGAAACCTATTTTATAATAACCGTGACTATCTATGTTGAAGATATAATAAAGGAAAATGAGTTTCATTTGATTCAAAAGTAATTTGAATTATGTAAGAATTACTGATGAAGACAAATATTTAAGTAGGAATAATGGGTTTGAAGACCAAGAATGTATCGGTGTTAAGTATTCTAATTTTATAATTAATCAGTTTTTTTTTCTAAAAAATATAAAACTATGGCCAAGTTATAAAACACAGCAATACTATTTTTAAAATTCTGGCAGATAATACTAATATTTCTTTAGACCATCACCAAACTATTTTAAATGTAAAACTCTCACTAAAATTGTTTTTTCTCATCAATGTTACTTTTCTCTTACTGAGTAAACAGAACAACATAATAATAACTTTGTACTTCCATTAAAAACCTATTAGCGCTGTGCCCGCTGCTCCCCTCAGCAGTGTACTTCTGTTATCTGCCTGTTCTGCTCCCCACTCTCTGTGGTGAATCCTCTCGCTCCCCCCCCCCACCTCTGGTCTGTGCCCCAGTGCTTGTATGCATAAATAAATAAATCTTTAAAAAAAAAAAAACCTATTAGCATGTTATGATCCTTGTACTATCAACTTCTATTGAAATACTGATCAAAAGGTATTCGGAGGTGAGGTGGTGGGTAAAACCATACTCTGCCCTCTAATGATTTATTGATATTCTCCTAACTCCAAATGTTTGTTTTTGATACTAAAATTCTTTTTTGAGCACAACTTGATCTTTATGTTAATTTTAACAGAGAAAACTGCCACCTTTTATTTTGGAATTTGGCTTTATTGCCATATGTTGGTGTTCAGATAATCTTCCATAGCATAAATTTTATGTTTGATTAAGATGACATAATAACAAGGATCTATGTTTTCTCTGTTAAAATTAACATAAAGATACTTAAGCATTTTAACACTTAGAGCAAAATCATCATCAGTTATATTGTCAATTATTAAGTGAAAATATTAATAAAAATAATATTGTCCAAGAATAAGAATCCAGTAGAAAAGGGAAGCTGCCTTTTTATAACCTCTTAAGTAGGTCTAGTACAGAAGCATCAATTTGAAGGATTTTGACATGCTTTTGTAAACTGAGACATGAATGCATAGAAATTATAATCATCAACAAACAACAAATTCAGTTTGGGGAAAGAGCCAAAAGTGAGAGACAATTAGGTTTCTGAAAATGTTACACTTAGCTAAGGATTTAATTGTCTCAGAACAAGAAAATAGGTATAAAGGGAAAATAGCTACTGTAGTAATTTAATTTTATCTGAAAAGATGTAATTTTTTTCCTTCTTGCTATGTTTTCTCTTCAAGTTAAGATGCAAGTAGATCAAGTGAAGCTAACTTTACTTAAGAAGAAAGAAGACTAATAACAATGAATTCAATGACTTTCTTCATGTTCACTGTAGATTTTGGATAATTGCCCAGTATATGCCTGAATGCAATAGGAGCTTTAAGTAGTTATGTACATTAAATATTTTGAAACTCAAAATAGCTTATAAGTGTAATGGAAGGATTATCTACTTTGTCTTTATTACCTATAGAATAAAATATATGTACAATTGACTTCATCTTAATTATGTTAAAGGTGACCTGCAAAAATAGCATAAATTTTGAATGCTTCAGCTATGAGCTTCTGTAGTTATCTCGTCTAGCCAGTCAGGCCAAACCAGAAAATAAGCTGATAGTGAGCCTTCAAAACACTAAAGACCCCACCATCAAAGTCTTCCATGCTTCAGTTTTGTCAATAACATCCTTCCTTGTGTCAGGGAACATAAGAACTAATAGCTGGACAGTTGGGAGATCTATGCAATTTTACCCAGTCAACTAATTTCATTGAGGAAAAAAAGGAGTTGATCATTTACTTTGGTTCTTTTCATACCTAACATAGTCTCAGTCACCAGATTCTAGCAAATGACAATGACAGAATAACGAATATAATATGTACTTAAATATTAACTGTAACTTCAATTTTTCTTTGAAAGTTAGGAATATACCCAAAAGACACAAAAACACTGATTCAAAAGAATACCTGCACACCTATGTTTATAGCAGCACTCTTTACAATAGGTAAGACCTGGAAACAACCTAAATACCCAAAAACAGATGAGTAGATCGGGAAGCTGAGGTACATATAGACAATGGAATACTACTCAGCAATAAAAAATGAAAAACTAGATGCATTCATAGGAACATGGATGGAACTGGAAGGGATTATGCTCAGCGAAGTAAGTCAGAAGGCAAAAGAAAAATACCAGATGGTTCCTCCCCTAGGAGGAATATAAGGGAACCAAATAAAGATCAAGGAAAGGAATAAGAACAATAATAATAATAATAACAACAAGAAAGAAACAAAAATGAAAAGACGGGGACAAACTGGTGACACTTGGTGGGGAGGGAAGAGGTGAAGGGTGGAGGGCAGACGGGAGCACGGGGTACCAAGGTGATGGTGCACTGGTGTTATGGTGATGGGGAATACATGGGGATTACAATTGATGCCAAATACATGTAAATTTTAAAAAATTATATTATAAAAAAAATAAAATTAGCTAGCATAAAAAAAAAGTTAATAAGTGTGCTGGATTTATCATTTCCTCTGTTTCTTACCTCACTCATAATAGTCAGGTTTCTACAGAAAAACAAATATACATATATACACATTTTTCTGAGTGATAGCGTGAGAGGATTAAAATTAAGCATCATAATAGCTCACATTAGATATTTAGATATGTATACTCTCCTAACTTAAGAACCCTATAGCTTAGAAATGGATATTCTTGTCTTCTAGCATGAAGAGTATTTTGAACCACACTAAAAAGAAATGCCAGTGCAGTAGATAGTTTTTGTATGTGACTAGATCACTTCTATTTTATTTCATAACAGAATTTCTGATTTGCTTCTTTGGAATAATTATAGTCATCATTGTTATTGCATGCTGAAAGCAGATACTTTACAAATAAGAACCCTGAGAAGTAAAATTTCTGTTTTTTATACAGTTATGAAAAAGAAAGAGGGTCAAATAATTTTTCCAAGGATAGATTTATTGCAAATTCTTAAATTCCAATCTAACACCATCTGACCTACTTTAGAACCTCTGCTATTTCTATGCTTCTATTTGTATTGTTTTTGTATAGTAGAATTTCTACTCCCTCCAACCTAGTTCTTCTTTGAACTTTGTGAGGTTATTAGCAGCTGCCCGGACTCCTCAGGCTTGCTCAGATAAATCATAACCAGTCTAAGAAATCCCTGTAACATTACTTGTGCAAAACCCTCCATGGAGTTGCTCACATGAAAAACACCTGAGGAAAAATCAACACCAGCAATGCCTAGACAATCCTCTTGGGATTTGACTTGAAGCTCATTTTGAACAACTGTGTATTTTCTCTTCCAAGTTGATTAAAAACACCATCTCCAGGATAGATATTACACAGGTTTCCCATGTACTTTAGGGTGATTTGGAATAAGGCTACGTTTCACTGTGAGGTGTCCCAAAGTCTTTAAGAATATCCTGTATACCTCATAGCCTATGTTTTACAACATAATATCCTTCAAATGTTTGGCTCAGTTACTACCATCCATTTTGTTTACTTAGTTTTGGAGCAAAATGGCTTATTTTATTTTTATAGTCTTTCATAATTTTTCAATACACTAATTATTACTGATTGCACTTAACTTTTTTTGTATGTGAATATCTTGAATTACCTTATTTAATGAACTCTTACTTCATTTTGTATGGAGGAGATATCCAAAAAATAGTAACTCCCTGACTGACTAACTACAGCACAAAGGATTAAATTAATGAAATGATAATTTAAAAATGGATACTAATGATGTAAAAAGATCAATTTTCACAAATATTAAAGACCAAATACTATGCTTTTTATTGCTTTCATTATTCAGTATTTAGAATCAACTAATAACAAATTTAAAATATCTCAACTTAATTCAAGGCTGCAAGCCCTTGCACATAGTATGAGAATCTTCTGTAAAACAATGGATCACATTTCAAGAGCAAAATAATCAGTAAAAAATATTTGCAGAAAAGTGAGAAAATAAAAATCAATTTTCAACCATAAGGATAAGATAGAGTAATTTTTATGAGGGAAACACTTCCTGCGAGTGGGTAGCCCAGTTCCTAAAGTTCTTTTACCAAATCAATCCTTCTATTGAAGGTTTATGATTTGAAAGAAGAGACCGCCCACCCAGCTTTAAAGGTTTAGGAGTAGGGGCCTCCCTGGTGGCACAAGGGGTTAAGTCTCAGCACTCTGAAGCTATCCATATAGCCACTGCTGCATGAGTTCAATCCCAACCAGAAGGTGACCCAAATGGCACAGCAGACCTCTCCTGTCCTGCCTGCTGCTCCCCTCAGCAGTGTACTTCAGTCTATTAGCCGTTCTGTTCCCCACTCTGTCTCTGGTGAATCCTCTCACCACCCCCCACCTCTGGCCTGTACCCCAGTTATTGTATGCATAAATAAATGAATCTTAAAAAAAAATAAAGGTTAGGAGTGCATGAAAGTAAATTAGATTTTCCATTAAATAAAAGTGAATAAAATGTGATTGGCACAAATGTCAAAGCTATTTATAGTTGTTTAATATGTTCTTTAATAATTGTGTGTTCAAGTTCTACATGGGTGGAGAAAACATTGCCACTTGTTCAACACGTTAAATTTTCAAATGGATGAAAACAAAGTAGGAATTCAGATTCCTAAATTCATATCTCCCACTCAATGTGAACTAAGCTGATCTCACCTCATAAGACTTCAGCAACCACTATGTCAAATACTGCATCTAATCCAATACATTTTCCAATAGCTTAGTAAGTTAACAGGGCAGAAATTTGTATATATGTAATTTTGAGGAGCAGTTACTTACTTTTGGCTTGGATAATTGTTTTGTGCTTCTGTATTGTGCACCTTGTAATGAGTACATTACGCTCACCTTAAAAGTGCACAGATCCTTTCATTCTTTCAGAAGATTCACTGAATGTCAACTCCTATTAGTCACTGTTCAAGACAATGGAGAAATAATAATTGGAATTCTGTTCCGGTTAAATTATATTCCAGGAGAGTAAAGAGTAGAGGGGTCAAACACACAGGTAAATAAAAAAGTACAACAGCTCATTTGTCCAATGACATTAAGTGCTACAGAAAAATATATTGTAACAGAGGAGTAGAGTAAGGGTCCCGTTACTATGCAAAAGGTACATAAAATTTGTCGCTGGATCATAACCTCTCTCACTGGTTCTGGATCCAGCCACAAATGCAAACAAATGAGTTTTGGTACAGCAGGGGTGAAAAACAAACCAAGAACAATTTATTCTAACCAACAGGGTAGACGGAGAGGGAGGTCACCAACTCACCAGCTGGTGGTTCAAGGTGGGGTTGCACTCAAGGAACAGGCAGATGGTGATAAAGGTCTGCCGCTGCTGAGATCCTGAGGCTGGGAGGAAAGGCAAAGCCCCGATTCCAGGAAGGTAAATGCCTTAACAAAGCAGCGTCAGGGAGAGCCTGTCTGGTGGTGCAGTGGGTTAAGCAACGCACTATGAAGCAAACCTCAGCCACTGCAGCACGAGTTCACGAGTTCGATCCCTGCTGCCGGCCAGGGAGGGGACCCACATGGCACAGCAGACCTCTCCTGCTGTGCCCGCTGCTCCCCTCAGCAGTGTACTTCTGTTGATCTGCCTGTTCTGCTCCCTGTTCTCTGTGGTGAATCCTCTCACCCCCCCCCATACACCTCTGGCCTGTACCCCAGTACTTGTATGCATAAATAAATCTTTAAAAAAAAAAAAAACAAAGCAGCGTCAGGGAAAAAAGAAGGTGACCAAGTACCTTACTCCCTTAAAGGCTGCCCATCCACCCACCCCGCAACAAAATGGCCACTAGGTCCCGCCCTCTTCCCAGCAGCTCCCTCCCTCAAGCGGAGCCTCGGGCCTCTCTGGCTTCAGTGGCAACTGAGTTAACAGGTGGTGAAGGTTTGTCACTCAGCTAGTGGAAAAAGCACTTTGGTTAACAGGGCTGGACGCTGTGCTGGCCTTCTGGAGCTCCTGGAGATACAAGGCTAAGCTGCCGGACCTAACCACTCCAACAATCACAATGATAAAAGGTTGCAATTTCTACACACTGGTCTGGGAAGATCTTACTGGAGATCCCCCTTAATGGGGAAAGGTACCATTTGACTATCTCTTCCTTCCAAATTAAAAAGAAAAGGCAGAAATTCCACAATTGTGTCAGCATTAACTTGAATTTTGGAAGCAATAGAGATTTGCCCTAGCAACCACTAAATTTAAAAACATAAGCTAAAATTTTGTATTAGATTTTTCCTTAAAATGCTCCTTAACATGTGATTTTAACCACATGAATTTACTCAGATTTTGCCTTTCATTCCTTTTTCTTTTGCTTTCTTCTCCGTTCAGTATCCTGCTTTTTCTACCTTCTTTTATCTTGTCATTTCCCTTCCCTCAATGTCAGTCTTTCCCACTCTAAAGTCTGTTCATAAATTAATGAATATATGCATATAAATTCCTTTATGAATGGGGAAGAGAATATATTCTATAGAGTGATCTACCTACCTTTTGTCCCTACTCTCTCGAAGTATTATTCTCTCATAATCTGTATCAAGACAAATTTTCAAGCTACTTTGCTGTTCAAAAACAATTTCATCTTGAGGATTAATCATAACTGTTAAATATTTTATAGATAATGTTTATCAGTAATTGGAAAGAAATTTAGAGATACTTTGTAGTATTCAAAAAATATTTTTGCCATATATAACATTTTCAAAAATAGAATTCATTTATCATTTGTCATATGTATACATTTTAATGTATGTAAGAAGTATTTCATTACTGAAAAGCATATTATTTCAGTTATTATTATATTACTATTATCATTAGTATTACAAATTACCCCTAAAAACATGTCCATGCAGCACTACATTCTCTGGAATAGGAGATACCTGGGTAGCATAAAATTTATATAACTCTGAAATTCTGGACAAGTTACCTAAACCCTCTCTTCCACAGTTTTCTCATAAGTGGGGATAATAATAGTGCAAATTTCCTAGGATTGCTATAATTGGTGAGTTAATATATGGAAAGCTTTAAGAGGACTTGGAACATGGCAATAGTTCATTAAATGTCACCTATCATCATTATTATTGGAGTCATTATTACATTTTAGACAGATATTTGTGTGTGCAAATCTTATTATTTTCTTAAAATTAGAAGTGGATGTATTAGGAAAAACCAAAGTAAATTTGACTATTATGGTCCTTATAAGAGGCTGATCTCCAAGTATAAATGAAAGTATTTATCTAAGTGTATAGATATTCAGTACTATGCCTTCAAAATATTTGTTGAGTTGATAACAATAAAGCCATATTATAATTTGTATTCTTTATGATACCAGTTATGTATACTTTTATATGTGTTTATTGTACATTTGCCTTTCTTCCTCCATTATCTATATCACTACTCATTTTTCAATAGATTTTAAATGTATTTCTCATTAGATAGAATAAGTGTAAATGTAAAAGATCACATCTAAGAGCCTCTGCAACTATTTGGTTTTAGGAAGTATTTGATATATAAAACTTTCCAGATACGAAAATCACAATAGTTTAAATACCATCATCAAGAGAAATATAAAAATTTCTTTAGCAATCCATTCTGATCTTAGAAAACTTTAAATATATATGACTTTTTTTTTTACAAAACAAGGTACACCTTTATAAATTTTCCTTTAAAGGTTGATTTTGACTATAGCATGGTGAGAAAAATTAATAAAAATGTTGTATTTTAGAAATTAGAATAATCCAAAATGGGATGTATAACTGATAAAAGTAAAATTCTTCTGGCACTTACTTTGTAACTGCAATTTATGAAAATCTCAGCAGTGCTCTGTTTAAATTACAGGCTTTACAATGGCCAAATTGAATTCTGATAGCTTACCATTATAAGATCAGTTGGTCAGCCAATTGTTATAGATTATTGCCACGACAGCAGTGGATTTTAGTAAGGTATGGTGAGAAACCTAAAATTTAAGGCATATTTAGTTGCACCCTTGGGTGAAATAAATGACTATCTTAATATTTAAGTTTCCCTCTATTGGGGTATAGAAGATATATCTGTGTACATTGTGCAAGGAGGCAATAGATAGATTCTGTGACTTTAATTTTTCATATCTATTCATTGAAGCACTCTGTCTAACAATAATAAGCTTTCTTTGATTTTCCATTTATGTTTTGGGACTGTATACAATTTGAATAAAGGCTCCATGGAAAACATTAATAACCTCTAGTATGAGAATTATTTATGATTTTGGAAGAAATGCTAATTTGTGTATCAGAAGCATCTCTAGGGTTTAAGCTTCTACCAGTTCTAATTATTAACTTAGGGGCACAGGTGAGACAAGTTTGGGATGCTGGTATTTGGTTTTAAATTAGATTTCAATCTTCTATTCAATCTTTGAGTACAGAGAAAAATGAAAACAACCAGAAGCAGTTAAGGTTTTCACCCAGACATTTACCTAGTGTATCTAGGTACAACAAATTGTGTATCTGAGATTGGGCATTTTCCAGAATGATATCCTAAAATAATCTAAGTTTTAGGAAAATCATTTTGTAACATGCTAGCTCTTGCCTGGTTATAATAATCATTTTAGTAGAGTTCTCATTTATTTGCCATAAAAACATACTTGTATTATCTTATATAATGTAAGCATTCTACCTCATTATTTTAAAGGCATATAGTCATCTAAAATTTCATCAAACTACTAAATAACATAATTATCTGTGGAGTTTTGTAAAAATTGAAAGACAAAATTAATTTATCTCCTTATTATAGTTAATGAAAACTATGGAATAATTTAATAGGATTTAAATATACCCATACATATAAATCTACGGTATTATTTTGGTGAAATTCATTCTCTAGAAATGATTGATAAAAATCCATGGAATCTGTTTTCTGATAATGTTCACTAATATAATATTTACACTTATTTTTTACTTAACGATGGGAATACATTCTGAGTAATGTGTTTTTAGGTGATTTCTCATTGTATAAAAGTCAGTGCAGGTCATTAGAGGTTTCTCCATATCCTATACAGCGCCTTTCCAAATTTTTGTTCCTTTCATTGTTTTCAAAGAAGCAGATGCCTTAACTGTTTCATATACTTTTCTCTTTCAAGATTGTAGCTATGGTGAAATGGAATGTGCCTGATTGCCAGTCAATTGTAACCATCACTGATTTTCCACTTTCATAGTCCTTAATCATTTTAATTTCATTTCCAAGTCCGTCCCTGGATGTGGCTTCTCGCTGGCAACATTAGCAGTGGAGTTTGAGTGCTTAGGAATGTGATAAGGAAAACAACAAGAGATTAAATCAATCACAAGGAAAATGATGCTATCAAGAGACTAGGTAAACAGGACTGCAGGATAAACCCTACAGATTCACCAGACAATAGGGATTTGGGGGCCACCACAGTATAGGCTGTCAATTGTTATTTACAATATGATTGTACAGGAAAGCTTCCTGGAGTAGATGAAAAGTCATTGTTTAGTCAGAGAAATGTGGTTTGATACTATCCCAGAGGAAAAAGTCATCAGCAAGCAATCTGCTCAACTTCCTCCATGATTCCATGTTCTATAGGGGTCATTTAAATTGATGCATACATAGTAACATTGTAAGCACACAAAAGAATCTAAATTTGAAAGCTGAGGAAAAAAGCATTTATTTCAAGATTTTCAGGAAAGCAGAAATCATATTGGAGAAAGAAGTCGTGTTAGAAAGCTACTTTTCTATGAGGCTACATAAAAAGTTGAAGCCACTAGCCTAATAGTTGCCCCAACAAATTTGAGTAAAATAATTTGAAGTTTAAGCCCAATGCAATAGAGTGACAGGAATTGAGAAGGTTTGACCTTAGAAGAATAAGTAGAGATGAGGAAGAAAGATCTCTATGGAGGGGGGAGGATATAATACCATATGACAGTCAGAAGAGCCACAGCAGATACTATCCCATGTTTCTTTCTTTTATCTTTTCACAGAACTATTAAAGATGACTTTCCATCAGATACAAGTTGTAAAAATGACTAAAAAATTGTAGATTCAAAGTTGATAAAGGAAACATTCAAAATAGACTGCCAAAGTCATTAAGGGACAGGAGCTTATGCACATGTCACTCCGCCCACTTAGTAACCAGATTTACAACTGCATGCATCACCCCAGTCTGACACCTGGGGAGTCCAGAGGAACAGCGTCAGTCTTCTCACAGCAATCAGCGAACACTGACTGGACACTGACTTTAAACAGATGCCCTCTGCACTGACATGCAGGCATCCCTTCTTTTGCAATTTTTTTTCTCTTTGCCCCATAACGAGTTTTATTATTTTATCTGAAAAAGGCAACTCTGCCTATGTAAGCTTTGTATTTTCTTTCCCAAATTGGAACAATTATACAATTATCCTGAGTAGATGGCTCCTAGGTTGTAATTCTCCTAAAGATCCCAAATAAAATTTTATTCTTACTTACAGATAAGTAAGTATGGACAACATAACCCTGAACCACAGCTCTGGGAGAATTTCAGACTTCACGTCCCCTTTCTGCCAGGCATCCCTATGCAGGGCACAATCAGCTCATCCTGGTGGTGGTCCCGGGCATGGCTGTGGAGGATGAACAAACTGTTTCTGATCAGAAGAATGTCTAGAGAACACAGCAGTGTGACTTCTGGCAGCCAATTTTCAGTCACTTCTTGCTCTGTATAACGACCTATTATGACCACTCTCGTGTTCAGTGCAATGATGATTAATAAGATTTCTTGTGTGAGTTGTTAACATGCTAAGGTGTTCCCCCCAAGAAGTCTCAGAAATCGGGGAAGGGTAACCTGACATAGTTAATTAAATAGAAGAGACTTTCCAAGTTATGAATTTGGGAACATCTAATGGATACATATATAAATTGTTAAATCTTAGACTTTTACATTGTAGGGGACTTAAGTCATCATTCGTATCTAGAATATCAGGTTCAGAACTAAAAGAAAGCATTAACTCCCACTGGAGCAGAGATGTTTCATTCAGGACTCAATCAAATGTATGTAATTACAGTATAAATGTATTTGTCGGGGAGGAGCCACATTTCAACAACATAAGCATACAGTTCAATTGGAAGGAAAGAGTAGGGGCAGAATACAAAACACTAAGAGGAGATTCTGGGAAAGAACTGCATTTGGGGTCAACATCTCCATGGCCCCCAGCAGCATCAACTCTTTGGAGAGAAAAATGAGAAATGTCGCTTCTCAAGGCAGAGCTGTGAGCATTAGATGCCAAATCTAGAGACGGTTCTGAGACCGCTTGTGCAAGAGTCCCAAGCATCTCAGTTTGGCTTACCTTGGAACCTGTATTTATTCTGCTTTCAGGTGTGTTATCAGGTCACCTGTTAATTTTAATTTGAACCTGGCCTCTTGGCACAGCAAGGCTTTTATAGTTTTTTTCCTTCCTTCTCTTGTCTATTTATCAGTATCTTCTTGAACACGTGGTTATTGTTTAATTTAGTCACTCTATCTCAATTGCCCCTGCCTCTTGAACAGTTAGGTCACTACAATATCAGTATACATATTTACATGGTGAAAGAGGCCATAGGAATTTTAGGAACTAAACAAGGTAGATGTTAATATCTCTCTTTAAAATCTTTTGATTTTCTTAGGATGCTGAGGAATTATCTCCCAAAATGAAAAATTTTATTTATTGCTGAATTATTTAAGAGTGTATATAGCATCATAGGAAAACAATGATGATATCTCAAAAGTAATACAGATATTGCAATTTTTCTTAAACCTTCTATTACTGGTAGAAGACGGTAGGTGCCTTGGTGGTGGGTGTGGAGGTAACATACACATGGTAACTGTGATCCTTTAATCTTTAAATCATAAACAGTGTTGCAAACAAATGTTAACGCCAAAAAAACATTTTAAAGGAAAATTAAAGTGAATTTATGTCCATGTATTTAAGTTCATAAATTCCTTCATTTTCTACTTCTTACCCTTTAGTTTTACTGCTGCTAAATTCATTTGCTTTGACATTTGAACTTGTCATTTCTTGTCTTTTGTGTTTGCCTTAATATTTCATTCTTTTGAATTTTTTATATTTTAAGACAAGAATGGCACCAATTTTCTCTCGTTGGCCTAAATATTTTAAAGTCCTCCAGATGGTTAATAAATAAGAATAGAAGGAAACCAACTAAATCAGACAATCAAAAGTTTCACACTACACACACTAAGGACTTGCTTCCTTATCTCTTTTTGTTACCAAGTGTAAAATCCATAAAAAGGGGAAGTTTTATGTCCCTACCCCACCTACTGAAGGGTGGAGCTGAACCAAGATGGAAAGACTTGAATGAAGACTTGAAGGAGATACATGGAGCAGAGACACATGAGGAAGAAAGTAGCATTTGCTTCTTGGCTTTAGGTTTGCACTAGGAACTTGAGGTACATGGAAGAAGGTACATGAAGACTAGACATGTAGAGACACTCGACAGAGATGTGGATGAGAGAAGCATGGGGGCTGATAGCGGCAGCCATTACCTGCTTTGCACTTTGATTTTGCTCCTTTCATCCCAGACTTGCCTGGCACCTTTTGCCCCTCTCCTATGGTTCCTTGCCAGAAGCTGCCTGGAACCTGTGGCAAACTTTTAGGCCCTAGTGGCCTTGCTTTGGGCTAAGCATTGACCCACAAGGTGATGGGGAACTTTGGATGTTTCATTAGGAAACTATTATCCTTTTTCTCTTCTCTCTCTACACACACTAATCCTATTAGAGATCTTTCACATTAAGTACATGTATTGAAATGATGCTCACAATTTACATGTTGAAATTTGGAATTATCCTTTTAAAGATTATGGCATTTTAGGGCCTCCCTGGTTAAGCAAAGCACTGCGAAGCAAACCACAGCCACTGCAGCATGAGTTCAATCCCTGCTGCCGGCCAGGGAGGAGACCCACATGGCTTAGCAGACCTCTCCTGCCTCACCCACTGCTCCCCTCAGCAGTGTTTTTTAGTCAGTCTGCCTGTTCTGCTCCCCGCTCTGTCTCTGGTGAATCCTTTCACCTCCCTGGATTCTGGCCTATACCCCAGCTCTTGTATGCATAAATAAATAAATCTCTAAAAAGAAAAAATGATTATGGCATTTCATAAAAAATGAATATAAATGCTTTTTTTACATGTAAGTTATCACTGACTTATGTTCAGCATGACTCTCCAAAGGACTTCATATTATTTATTACTTCTTTTAACCTTTAGAATATTGACCCTATTTTACAAGGAATATTTTTTAGAACATGTGATTAGACACAAAATGGGAAATACTGGTCCAAAGCAGAGAGTCATGAGTTTATATGTAAATTTATCATTATTTTTTTCTACTACAAAAGAACAGATGTCATGTACTGATTTAATTCAAAGTGTAAACACCAAATGAAATAAAACTAAAAAAAAGTATAATTTAATATAATCTCACAAACTGTCCTATGAAATTATAGTTCACAAACTTTCCCATGAAATTATTTTTAACAGAAGACTGTGATATTCATGATTAACTATGAAAGGCATCTTACCTTTGTGACAACAACTATTTTGATTACACCTAGATTAATCTACAAAAATGTCTTGTCATAACTAGTTTATCTGAATATAGTAGAAAATGTCTCAAAATATACAAACTTCCATCACTTATAAAATAAGTGATGAGAAGGATCCAAAATAAAGCACATTGAGTATTTGAAGATTGTTAAGAAACTAAATCTTAAAAGAGCTCATCATGAGAAAAAAAATGCACAATGTATGGTATAAATGTTAATAGACTTGTTATGATGATCATTTTGTAAAATATGTAAATGTCAAATCATTATGTTGAGCACCTGAAACTAATGTAATTCTATATGTCATTATATTTCCATAAAGAAAGAAAAAAACCTATTTTTCCAGTTCTACAAAGTTCAAGAAACTCAACCCATTAGCAAATGATAAGGTTAATTAACATAAGTATTGAAGGGGAGCAGAATATCCAAAATATATCTCTTTGATAAAATGATAATTTTGTGTTGTTTATTTTTAAGAAACACAGACTTAGGAAAAGCTCTATAAAGACATTTATATTAGCAAGCTAAATCTTCACTTCTAAGTGTGTCTCTGAACCAGGAAGAGAAGGGTTAGGGAATCTTCAGAATCTCTAATTATTGGAGAAGGAAGGCACTTAAACCTGCATAATAACCATACCCTAGTTTACGGTGCCTCTTCTGGGAATGTCCCGTAATTAGCCTTCTTGCTACTTCCTAATATGTTTTTTCTTTAGCAGAAGATGGTCTTCAAGCAGATGATTGGGATCATGCCAAGGAGTCACTGTTTTACTGGGTCTCTCTGTGTATAAAGAATGTTCATTTATTATTAAATTTCAACTATGTTGATCACATTCAGATTATTCTGCCTTTGATTATAGAGGGCATTCTCAGTTCAAATGCTAGAAGGCTAGAGAGAAAGTTATTTTTCCTGCCCTATGGTAAAAGCAAATTAATATTTATAATGTTTATGAAATAGAACTAAACATGTATTTATAGTATATATGTATTTGTGTTTAGATACTTAGATAGCTATCATTTTATGGACATAGATATATGCATTTATGTGTACATGCTTATGATAAAATAAATCTCATTTTAATAAAATTCAATTTAAGGTATTTTAACAACAAATAATTTATTTTAAAAGTGATCAGTCTTCAAAAAACCACTTTGATGACCACTAATAATAAAGCATTTATGCATTAATAATAGTTATTAAAAGTATTTTACATTAATTATTAATAATATTTTTCAGCCAGAAAATAATATGTTTTCTATGTTTCATGGAGTGAAAATATAGAAATCTCCTGACAGAAATAGGGTGAGTAGGAAAAAATTATGTATTTCTGTGTTATAGTTTCACTGTGTAAAGGAAGGCATACCATCAAAAACATCTATTCTCCTCCTAGGAAATTACATGATTAAAGACCCTTTCCATTGGACCAATATTAAAATGGACTCTTTTTTTTCTCACTAAAAGTAAGATGTGTCAATGAGATCCTATTTCAATGTTAAAATCCAAATATACTTTGGTCAGAATAAGCATATTACTTTTATCTACATACATACAAATGAACATCTTAATATGAGGACTCATATACACCATAAAGGATGGCTGAAACAATAACAGTTGATGAGATAAAATTAAAGACAGGCTGAGATAAAATTTCTTGATCATATATCTACAGATTTTGCTCTGGTTGGGTAGTACTACCTATAAACTTTAACAATGGGAACTATGATGTTACATGGATATTTTCAGACTCCAAAGGTCTCAAATATCTAGAACTTTTTGTTCCCTGGAGAGACACTGAAATAGTTTACCTTACATCTAGTGTCAGATATTTTTAAACCTCGAAATAGGTACTCATGTCTTTACTTATAAGTATCTATAGACAAGATGTATTTTGTCAACAATTCACAATACATTTTAACTATAATATTTTAATTATCTTACTCTACTATGATAAAAGAAGAAGCACTCTCCTGCTTCTTTGCCCAGGTAAGTGAATTGAAACTAATTTCAGCTCCCTTTTCAACAGAACTACATGATATGATAAAGGGAATAAAACAAATACATATGTTGCTTAAAGAAACGAAGAGTTTACATGTATTTGATGAGAAAATACAGGAAAGTGGGAAAGACATTTTTTAATGGGAGAATGAAACCTAATATTATCATACTACACTTCTAGGAGTATGGCTTCAAAAATCACATATGCATAGGGTATGTCAGATGAAATCTTAGATACCCCTCCTGGAACAGAAGGCTGAACTTAGCATGTTAGGATCAGTATAATAGGCATATTTAACACTTAGCAAAGGGATTTTTAGAATGACTAAAGACAATGGTAACTATGTAGTAACCAATCTTGCAAAAAATTTCTTCTCAAAAAAGATAAAATAATTTTACAACTATGAAAATTCTACAAAATTATTTCCTCAGTATTATTTGAGACCAATGTATGTCTAAACTACAATCCATTATTTTGTTTCAAAATGTGCCAGTTCCCCCATCCTTCATTCTTTTGTAAGACTTTTGGGTAAACAAATTTGACTGAGAAAATAATGTGATAGAGCTGAAACAAATACCTGTAGAAAGAGGAAAACTATCCTAAAGTGTGAAAACTAAAATAGCAACCCAGTAAGTCAAAGCACAAGCTACAAAGAAGGTATTTTAAAGTATGTGTTATTTAAAGCTCTCAGATACCAGAAAGAAAAAAAAATAATGATATCAGATACCTTATAAGAACCACATATACAATTTAAAGGGACAGATGTAGTTTAAATAGATGGTTGGTATATAAAGTGACAGGATTTTAAATATGTAACGTCTGTGAAATTAAAAAAGCAAATAGGAAGATAAAGTATCCTTTGGAATAACAAAAAAGGAGAGCTTTAGAATATTATGAGGCAAAGGGGGTGGGGGACATGATTCATAACCTGGAAGTCCATCAAGAAGGCAGCAGAGTAAAGATGCAAGAATTGTCTTCTGCTCATATTCACAACTACATTATTAAAGAATAAAGTCACAACCCCTGAAAGATAAACAGACTTCTGTCTGCATCAAATTCAATGATGAAGCAGAAATGGGGAGGAAATAATGTAATGAAACTATTTGCAGCAACACTGGGTCAACTATACTCCCAAGTAGGGCTACATCTAGTGTTCAAACAAAGGACTATATGAGACATTTTAGCTGAGAAGTTGGCCAAGGGAAGAAATCACTATATCATTGTGGAATCCCCAAAACATAAATTGGGTATCTGCAGCGGCACAGAATGAAACCTGAAGTCTTGATGGTCAGTAGAGGTGACCTTTCAGTGCCTTACTTTCTCAGTTCCTTCTTACCTATTATCCCTACTGGCACCAGTGCCCCAGCCATCTGACCAGATGAAAGGCTGCAGTCTGTGAAATAATAGATTCCTAGAGATCCTGGGTAAAAAATACTCAGCTATATCCAGTTCTTTGTAGAAGGGGTATAATACCAATTTCTTTTAAGATTTTATTTATTTATGCATACAAAAGCTGGGGTACAGGCCAGAGGCATGGGGAGAAGGGTGAGAGGATTCACAAGAGACAGAGCAGGGAGCAGAACAGGCAGATTGACTGAAACACACTGCTGGGGAAGCATCAGGCGAAGCAGGCGAGGTTAGCTGTGCCATGTGATTCCCTCCCTGGCTGGGGATGGAAATCACACTACAGTGGCTGTGCAGGCCCCACAGTGCAGCACCCAACCCCTTGTGCCACCAGGGAGGCCGAAATGTTAATTTTTTTAAGGTAAGTAAAGGAACTCCCTATAACAACCCATAAAAATTAAAATTAAGAGACAGGATATCACAAATCCTGGTACAATATATCCCTAAGAGAAGTCTTAAGCTAGCAGAAATACAAAAAATGTCTAAAGATAAATTTAAGATAACACTTGTTGTCATCTTTGACAAATTAGTAAAAACAATGGAAGATATAAAACAGGAACACAATAAACATGAAGAAGATATACAACTGCTACAAACAGAGTTAATAACCAAAAAATATAATAACTGAATTTAAATTTTTTTAAAGTCCTTAACAATAGACAAAATAAGTAATGGAGAGAATTAGTGAACTCGAAGAACAATGTCACAGAAAACACAAATGGTACAACAAAGAGAAAAGAATAAAATTAAAACAGTGCAAGAACAACTTGTGATAACCTAAGGAGAAATAAAATCCATAAGGTCTCAGCAGGAGAAGAGAAAGAGAAACTCATAGAAAATTTATTTATAGAAATAATTGCTGAAAAAATATTGGAATAATTTCAGTCTGGGAAATGAATCATATGTTTTGATCCAAGAGGTCCAAAGAGTGCCAAATATAATAATACCAAACCAACACAACCCACGATAAATTGTAATAAACTATTGAGAGGCAATGACAAGGACAGAATATTTTTTAAAAATCAAGGGAGACAGCAGTAATTATAAGGGAGCACCAATTAGAATGCCTTTGGGCTTTTCAGTAGAAATCTTATAAATAAGAAGGTAATTACAGGAGATATTTAAAGTGCTCAAAGAAAAAGATTTTCAGCCAATAACACTTTACCTTGCAAGATTATTATTCAAGACAGAAAGAACGGTAAGGGGTTTCACTGAAAAACAAAATCTGAATGAAATTATCAAAAAACTGGACAGGAAAGAAGTACTGAACTTATTATAAAATAACAAAAAATAAATCTAGAGGTAACACACACCTAAATTAAACAATGTGGAGGTACAGGAGATTAAAAATATGACCCATTAGAAGGAGTTTGAGATCAGACTATTTAACAGGCCACAAAAATAGTCCATCACATGACAACCTCAATAGAACCTTCCAAAAAAAAAAAAAAAATCAGTAGAAGTAACAAAAAGACAATGGAAATGAAGCCTAAACAAATCATAAAAGGAAGTTCTAAAAAAAATAAAAACACAAACCATAAATAATAACAAAATGCAACAAGCACGTGTGCCTCAGTAATCATCTTAAATGCAAAAGATTAAATTCATCAGTTAAAGGGTATAGAATAGCTGCAGGAATTTCAAAACAAAGTACAATCTGCTGCCAATTACAGGAAATTTATCTTTTCACAAAGGACAAGGACACACATAGAGTTAAAGGTTGGAATCCTGTAAGTAAATGATGATCAAAAAAGTCAGGAACAGCTATATTTATCTCAGATAAAATAGACTTGCAATTAAAATAGGTATTCAGAGAAACAGATACTACATTATGATTAAAGATCTAATACACCAAGAAGAAATAAAGTTCATAAATAGCTATGCATATACATATATATATGCACCAAATGTTGGAACACTAAGATATATAAAACAATACAAAACTAAGGAGAGAGACTGAAATCACCACAAAAAATCAGGAAATATGTATATTCCTCTTACAACTATGAGCAAATCGATAAGACAAAGAAGAAATAAGGACACAATAACCTTTAACGAGAAGCTAAACCAAATAGGTTTAACAGGTACTAACAGAATACTACCACCCAAAACCTCTACATATATGTATTTTACAGCTGTGCATGGAATGTTTTCAAGAACAGACCATATGTTGGGATAAAAGTCAACTGTGAATAAAATTATAAAGATTGAAATGATACCAAGTTGTGAGTTGTTTCTGGTATTATTTCCCATCCAATTTTAAATCAAATTCACTTGTAGCTAGGAGAAATGAATGTATGTGTTTATCACAAATATAATTCATCATGTGTTACCTAAGAAGAACACAGGAACATAAAATAATCCCAGGTACCATGCTCTCTAGTTTTAACATTCTAATTCATTCTACATCATTGAAATTTCTTGTCCATACCTTGAAAGGGCCAAAGAAGTTTCCCCTTCAATGTTCCTGATAATGACTTTCAAATGTTGGTATTTATGCATGAGCAGAAACCACTTTTCAAAGGATAATGTAACTGAATTTATCTTCTTCTTTTGACCTTTAAATGACTTTTTGGTCTTGCCTCACTTACCTATCTTTTAGGTTTTTCCACTCTCTCTTATCTTCTGAAATCATTGAGACAGAGATGCAGTGTGACCCTCTTCACAGAAAGATACCTTGTCATTAAGATCTTGTCTGTTGTGGGTCAAGGTTCCAGGGGTAGCTCATGCAAAAAATTAAAAATAATACATCAGTTGTACAATTAGCTTTTAAAATCCTTCACAAATCTGCACTTCCCTGTTTCTCAGGTAATGACCTGTACATATTTTATACAAATTTTTAATGATAATTTTCCCACAGAATAATGTTTTCAAATAAGATTTCAAAAGTCCTAAACTTAATAAGCAAAACAGTACTTAACAGGATTGCAAAACATCATTATACTTTTTTCACATAATCTACTATAATTTAAGAAAATTACTGAATGAGAAAATAAACCATAAAATGTAGACAGAATTTTTAGAGTCACTTTCTATCTGGAATTCCTTGTTTAAAATGTCAGAATGAGACTGACTATAGGCTGTAAGAATAAAAAAAGAAAAAAACCAACAAAAATTCTCATTGCTTTTATGATACTTTCTTATTAATGTTCACTATATATGTGTATGTATATGCAAATACATATAAATATATATTAATACAATGGGAAATTATATTGCTATAATATAAATGTATGATACTGTAAAAAAGGAAGAAAATATTTTTGACAACTATTGAATTTTCCTACTTCAATAAAAACTATGGACTTGTTGCCAACATTTTTATAGAATTGGATGTCTAAGTTTATTTCATAGTTTTTAATAGTTTGGTAAGCTGTTTTTAATAGTTTTCAAGCTGTTTCGTTATGCAGTGTATATTGAACTAAAAAAACTGAATTGAAAGAAATTAGAGATATTAGAAGGATTAAGGAGCTGTAATTTTAACATATTAGAATACTGCAGTATAAAAATGTAATTTAGTTCAATGATACTTCAAGACTATCAGTCTTTCTAGATTTACATGGGTTTTTAAAAAATGTAAATGCACACAAACAAATTGAGCTCTGTGTGTATGTGAGTGTATCCAGAGTGGCATCTGTGTCAAATATTCACCTCATTAAATTTCAAGAAATGGCTTATTAGTAATTCAAGCCTTTGAGTATTATACTTTCCCTAATTTTTTCTGTGTTCCTTTTTGAGTATGTGAGTAAAGAATCTGCTTTAAAACTTTTTCCATTGTTCTTTAGACTCACTTAAATTTAAGCTTTCAATAGAACTGAAGAATATTACTGTGAGCTTGAAATGTCAGTTGTTTTGCTAGAAGGTGAGAAAATAAAGACTAAGAGTTACTTCTTTAGAGAGACGCACAGTCCAGTGGAGGGATTTTCATGTATATGACTAAGTGAAATATACTAAATGGGAGGAGATTCCAGAAGAAGGGATGATTTATATTGTCTGGGGAATAGTGAATACTCATTTCCAAAAAAAACTGACATTGATTTTGGCTATGTGCAATAGGTTTTCTTTTTTGCATCTAAATTCTCTATTCTCTCAATAAGGGCCAAAACTAGTGATTTGTAATTCTACTTTTCCCATGCTTTCAAAGTTTTGGAACTAGAATATATCAAAGTAGTAATGTATGATTGGCACAACTCTTTGATCATTAATTAGTCTCCTAAACATTGTAAGACATATGTAAAACATTTTGACAGCAGAAGATTGGTAAAAGCCACTTAGGAACTATTTGAGTCTCCTCATTTAATGTATGGTGGAAACAGGTATCAATGGGATTATCTTATTTTTTTTCTGATTCAGCGAATTAAGATACAATTAAGGGCTAAAATTCAGTCATATAGACTTAGAATTGAGTGATTAGTTTAATTTGTGGTCTAGTCTACATATTCTCCTAAATTTTATCTAGATTAGAAAATAATTATATCCTCTCCTCATTATGCTTCTTTGTTTGCTTATTGTCTTATTAGTATTCTTATAGTCATTTCAGAGAAACAAAATGATTCATGTCAGTTTTATAGACTGAAGACTCAACATACTCATTTGATTTTTAAAAAAATGAGGTCATGATATTCCTATTTGTACATAAAATATAATTAATTAATATTCCCTGTTCTAATTCCTTGATAAATAAGTATTAAGTTACTTAAATATCTTATATACTCTTTTTCAGATCTTTTCATACTTAATTGTGGATAGTCAAATATTTTTTATAGAATTTCATGAACATAATACACAGTATACTCTATAATTTGAATAAACATAATTTTTATTTTGAAAATAATTCTTATCTCAGATTGTTCATAGATATATACCTACAGTGTGTTCTTTTCCCTCCAGGCTTTTTACACTATCATTTTAGTGAAAGAGAACATTGCACACAACCAGCACACTTTCTCTAATAACACATTTAAAATTAACAAATATTCTTCTTTCCCTGAGGCGCTTCTACTCATGATTTAAAAATATGATCATAAGAAATAAAGCATAAAAAGTAGAGCAGTTATTTAAAAGCAACGCAACTTCTAAGACTTCCAACCCTCTCCATAGACTGCCTTTGGCTTATTATTACATAATTAAATAGTGTTTCAAAGTAACCTCTCTTTCCAAATACTAAATATAAGAACTTGTTTTTAAAAGTGGATTATTTTATTCGATTGGATTGAGTCAGAAGCCAAAATTCTTGCAACTTTTACATCTTCTTACTGATTCCATCTTCATATATTTTTTCCATAATCATTATCTTTCTTCATTTTAATCTCACACCTATGATTTAGGAAAATTTAACTGATTCCTTTACAGTATCAGGATTTAAAATCCACTTGGCAACAAAAAATATAAACTAGTTTCAAAACAATTTAAAAATAAAACAGGAAAATAAATGAAAGTCAAGTGAAAAAAATGTAATAATTTTATAAATAATAAACACTTAGTAAAACTATTACTGCCCTATGTGTCAGTCTCTGCACTATTCTCTCACACATTATCTTGCTGACCATTTTCAATAACTCCATGTGTTACACATTCTTTTTCATGTTTCACAAAAGAGAAAAACCATATTCAGAAAGGTGAGGTATCACCTACAATATGCATAAGTTGCCTATTGAAGGGATGTAGCTTTGTTCTAAGCTGCTGCTTAGTTTCATTAAGTGGAAGGTGTAGAATTTGAATCGTGTTCTTTATGATTCACTGTCCTGTGCACTATTTCCCAATGCCTGGTTCTCTATGGTACTTAGAGAACTGAGTCTATTATTCTTTTGGACATGAAGATGAAACTTTGGATTCAACAAGTTGTGCTCTGCCACCCACATGCATCTAACTTACATACAGAGAACAATAGACATCTCTTCTAATATATGAAATGACTACATTTTAAACTATGGTTTTCCAAATATTTAATGTCACTTAAATATTTACTAATTACACTTTCAAATTTCTTTCATCTACTGTGCTTTTCAAAGGTATTTCCTTCTTATATTTTCATTTTTAAACCCAAAGTGCAATATATACAGTAGATCTATAAAAACTGAAAATGAAAATATAATTCTGAAATACTTTGACGAGGCAGCGAATCTAAATTTACAATGAAGTCAGTTAAAGGCCTTTATGGCATCCTGAAGATGGATAGAATCACGCTCCATCAGTTCATAATTGAGTGGAAACTTCCAGATCAATGTCCTTCCCCTCAAACACCTTGCCCTGGGCCTAGAGAACAATTCTCCATTCTTTGACTCTCAGTAGAAAGCTACTTTGTTAACTTAACTGCCTGAGGGGAACTTCAAGTAAAGAAGCCTTCACAAGTCAGTTCTCATTTGTTTGTTTCCTAGTGCCTGTTATGATATATGTATGTTTTCACTTTATGAAACAAAGAGAAAGGAAACTATTTCATTTTCTTATAAAACAAAGAGGCAGGAAGATACTGAGACAAAAACATAGAGCAGAGCATTCAGGTCTATGGTCTGCTCTTGGGCCTGCCACTGATTGTATAATTCTAAAAAAAATAATAGAACAAACTTCTCTGCTTGTTTATGAGCTAAAATTCTCATATCATTCCTAATCACTCTAAGACTCCTAACCACTCTGAAAATATGCTTTTAAGTATGGTATAACTATGAAAAGTAGACCATAGATCTCAAGTTTGGTTTCTACTCTGCATATTATATTTAATACTATTTCTGGGCAGACAACAGAGAAAGCCCACAGTGGAAATATTGTGATACTATCTACTCTCAAATGTGAGTTGACGCTTAGAAGACTATAATAAAGTATAAACAATGGTAGTTAATGAGTTTGAAACAATGTATAAATTTAAATATTGCAAAATAGTGTTCCTAATGAGTTGTAGAATGTCTTGGGTTCAAGCTTCATCTAGAATTAATGATTAATGCATGCAGAAGAATGAAGTTAACAATAATAATAATGCTATTAATGAATAATTCTGTCAGTCTACATTCTCATTATAGTCTCTAGACTTTCAAGACAAATCCAAGTGGCATTAACATGATAAAATTGTTTAATAATTCTATAACTCTAGTAACACATTGTCTGTGTAATTGCCACTTTTAGCATTTCCAAATGTCAGTAAAAGGAATTATTTTTCCTTTTAATTTAATGATGTTGATAAAATACTTAATCACTTTCTATTACACTGAAACATGCAGTATATATTTCTTCAACCACAATTTAACAGAGATAAAATCTGTAGATTCTATATCATTTTACTAAAATCATGAGAATTGTAATATTTAAGCCAGATTCAAAATTTTTGGAAAAAATTATGAAATCATTTATTATACCATCTATTTACTATTTCTTATTATTTCTTGAAAAATCAAGTTTTACATAGGTTGAAAATCATTATTGTATGTACATGTTAAATTTTATTAAAATACTGAGTTTATTTCACCTCTATATGCTTGTTTTTCCACTACTACTATTATGCCCTATCACAGCATTCCATTCAGACTTAAAACCAAGAAAAGAGTGGAGTCCCATCTTTAAAACTTAGAGGCATTTTGAACAACACATTTTGGCAATGGAAACTGGATAACATTTATCAAATATGATAGGAAAGTTCTCAACTCAACTCTAACAGCTAATGTTAAATATTAGGTGTTACAGAAATGAAGATGTTAATAAACTCTTTATACTGTTTTCTTTAACAGTACCTACACTGCTGAATATCAGTCATCCAGAAGCAATTCTTCACATAACTGGTGAACTTGGCTCCTCTTTATGAATAGAACCACATTTTTCTATATTTGATTACATTTTTGTGTTAGGTTTTTAACAGAAGTAGGACCTCTTGTTTTAAAAGGTTTTTCCCCTTTTGAAGGTTTTTTAACCTTTTGATCTTGGCATTAATGGTTCTCAGTGTTTTCCATTATGGTCTGATTTTTGTGCATCTTGACTGGAGCATTATGTATAGATTCCTATATCAGAGCTTTTTACTTTTAATGAGGTACAGTTGACACATAAAAATATATTAGCTTCAAATCTACAGATTCAATGCTATTCCAATAAAAATTTCAATGTCATTCTTCAAAGAAATAAAAAAAATACTGATGAAATTCATATGGAGATGCAAAAAAAACCTCAAATAGACAAAGCTCTCCTAACTGAAAAAAAGGGAAGTGGAGGGATCACACTTCCAGACTTCAAACTTAACTACAAAGCCACAATCATAAAAACTGCATGGCATTGGAACAAAAACAGACACATAGACCAATGGAATAGAATAGAAAGCCCAGAAACAAACCCACAAGCTTATGAACAACTAATCTTTGACAAAGGAGCAAAGAATATGCAATGGAATAAAGATGGCTTGTTCAATAAGTTGTGCTGGGTGAACTGGACTGCTACATGAAAAAGAATAAAACTAGAATACCGCCTTTCACCATGCACAAAAAACAACTCAAAATGAATTAAGAAACTAGACATAAGACCTGAAACCATAAAGCATATTGAAGAAAAAGTAGGCAAACCCCTACAGGACATACATATCAATAATATCTTTAGAGACACAGCACCTAAAGCAAAGATAGTGAAGGAAAAGATAAATAGCTAGGACTACATCAAACTTAAAAGCTTCTGTACAGCAAAATACACACTAACCAAAACAAAGCAACAACCCACCAACTGGGAGAAAATCTTTGCACACAACACTACTGACAAAGGACTTATCACAAAGATCTATAAGGAGCTAACCAGACTAAACAAAACCGAAGTAAACAATCCAGTCAAAAAATGGGCAGAAGAGCTAAAAAAGCAATTCTCCAAAGAGGAAATGCAAATGGCCAACAGGCATATGAAAAAATGCTCAACTTCTCTTATAATCAGAGAAATGCAAATCAAAACCACTATGAGATACCACCTCACCCCAGTGAGAATGACACATATCAAAAAAAGCAGCAACAACAAATGCTGGCGAGGATGTGGAGAAAAAGGAACTCTCTTACACTGCTGGTGGGAATGCAAGCTGGTCCAACCATTATGGAAAGCAGTATGGCAGTTCCTCAACCTACTAAGAATGGAACTTCCATATGATCCAGCAATCCCACTCCTAGGAATATACCCAGAAGACACAAAAACACTGATTCAAAAGGATACCTGCACCCCTATGTTTATAGCAGCACTATTTACAATAGGTAAGATCTGGAAACAACCTAAATGCCCAAAAACAGATGACTGGATCAAGAAGATGTGGAACATATACACAATGGAATACTATTCAGTGATCAAAAACGATGATCTAGAGTCATTCATAGGAACATGGATGGAACTGGAAGGGATTATGCTCAGCAAAGTAAGTCAGAAGGCAAAAGAAAAATACCAGATGGTTTTCCCCCCTAGAAGGAATATAAGGGAACCAAATAAAGAATCAAGGAAAATAATAATAATAATAATAATAATGCAACAAAAACAAAAAACAAGGACAAATTGGAGACACTTGGTTGGGAATGGTGAGGGAGTGGGTTGAGGGCAGAAAAGATCACAAGGGACTGAGGTGATAGTGCACTGGTAAAATGGTGGTGGGAAATCCATGGGGATTACAACTGATGTCAAATATATATAAATAAAGAAGAAGGTAAAAAAAGAAATATTTGCTCTAAAATAAAAAATATATTTATATTAGCTTCAGGTATACAGCATACTGATTTTGCATACATTGCAAAATTATCACATCAGTAAGTCTAGTTAACATCAATCACCTTACATAGATACGGTATATAAATTCTTGTGGTGAGAACTTACAGATTTTGCTCTTTTAAAAGACTAATTTTTAGAGCAGTTTTAAATTCACTGCAAAATTGAGGATAAAGTGTAGAGAGTTCCTATATATCCTCTGCCTCAACAACACACAGCACAGCACAACTTCTATCACTATCACTATCTCACATCTGAGTTATGCACTTCTTACAACTGACAGAATTTTATATGTGATTTTAAAAATAAGAAAAACATTATTTTCCTCTGGAAATTATATTTTTTACTTATAAAGTCTTTAAGGACTAGTTTTTTAAAAAAATTAAAGTTATCAGGCATATTCATTGTGATAATTACTTGTTCATATCATCTACTAGCTAGAATTTATGTAGCAATAAAGCTGAAGTTTTAAATATCACTTATTGGCATATAGTTCAGTACTGAAATTGCAAAAGGTTGATGAGAACTCATAATATCACCCAAGATAGTGTCTTTCCTTGAGTACCCTATAGCAATCAAAAGGCAAATCAAGTGGTAATCAAACATCTTTAGTGAACTAAGGTGATAATTATTTTTATAAAATTTTAGTTTTCGTTCCAGTCAAAACCTTACAAAATTGTCATTTGGACACCTGTAGTAGTGTTCCTTTATTACTTGTGTGTTAGCTATCATATATGTATGTTTTCTTTAATTTTAATTAATCTGTTTTTAAAAATTACATTTTCTAGTAGCAATTCAAGAGGAATTCTTCATCTATCTATAAAGAAGGGAACAGCATTAATTGAATGATTTGCTGTTTATTTTATATTCCACTTTCCAAGAGGTAGAGAGATGATCCTCCAAATTAATTAGTCAGATAGCTTGGAAAGTGAACAAGAGGCTACTTAGGATTACTCAGAGACAACAAATTTTTACCTGGAAACTGAGCTATAATCACTTACTTTAAATTTTCTTACAACTCAGGTTGGTATTTTTTTTTCATTTTATTTTATATATTTATTATTTGTGATTATCTGTTAGTTTCATGGTTATGTTACAATAATGGTCATTACTCAGGTAATATTAATCTATTTTTATATAACCTTTGGTAGTGTTTTCATCTGATCAACTGCAAAGCTAATACAAGAAATATGGGAAATACTTGTTTCTCAGAAAACATTTTGATTTGTTTTTGTTATATTCTCCCTCTCCACTGGATTATGTGTTCTTTTATTGACAGAAGGGATGCCAGATGTCCAGATGGTAACCTCTGCTTTGCGCTGTACTTCTTATTTTGTTGGCTGAAATGATCAAATTAACTGAACTAAGGTCATGTTTTAGACATTTGAAGTCAACTTCTTCTCTTCCAGCTTGGAGAACTCTTTCATGAATTAATGGTGCTATGTTTAGATAGACCACAGGAGTGTATAAGAAGGAAAAAAGTATAAAATAATCATACTTAGAATCTTATGTTCTGGAAGAATATATTCTCCTGTATACATTATATGTGAAATCTTTATTAACACAATGATAACTAAACCTTAAAAATGGAAAGAGTTACAAGGCTGGGATTTAATCAGAGATAACCATTCATTAATGAAAGAGCATGCCTGTAATCCATACAATAATGTAATGGTGTTCATTGAGAGCGATTTTTACATAAGTATCATGACAAAATTTTCTGTAGCATTGTTTTATTTTGTTGATATGAGTTTGTAATGATAAAATACAAGAAGGAGGGAGGAAAAAGATGATAAAGACAATGTTTTTGATCTAATTTTTGCTTTTCCTAAAAGGACCATTATTGAAGACTTATTCCTGTTTTATTGCTTATCTAGGATACATAGAGAGGTTTTCTTAGGATGTGGCAGGAGCTGATCCTGGGCAGAGAATTATGTATGCCAATGTTGCAAGGACACAGAATTTTACCAAAAGGAAATATTCTTTGTGTGAAAGGATGGTAGAACAATTTTCCTTTTTATAACCTCAATTTCACTTCTGATTTGGGGGAAGAAACACAGTTTCTATGAAGCTTAGGGTTAAGTGTCAAGAAATACAAGTGCAAACATATTATAAATGGGGAAACAGTACAAATTCTTGTGGGCTATGCTCATATTTTAAAATGCCCACTCAATTTCTCTGGTTTCCTTTGACTGAAAATGCAAATGATCATATTATTAGAGGAAGTCCATATGCACTCTGCTTATCGGACCACTCCAACAGTTGCTCTAGATTAATTCCCTGCCTTTTTATGTTCCTCTAGCACAGGACCAGCCAACTTTTTTTATTTGTGAGAGGTCAGATAGTAAATATTACTAGCCATATGGTCTCTGTTGCAGCTACTCAAACAACTATCATAGTGCAAAAATAGTCATGGACAATATAATAATAAATAAATATGACAGTTCCAGTAAGTAAAATATATTAAATATATATTAAATATATAAAGTGGAAATGTCAAGTATTTCACATGTATCACGAAATACTACTTGTGTTTGTCAATATTTTTTAGCCACTTAGAAGTGCAAGTGCCATTTTGGGTCATGCAGAAAATATATATAATAGACAGGATTTGGCTTAGTCCCATAGTCATTGACACCTATCCCGATCAAACTCCTATCACCTCCTAACTCAATCAAACATTTTCCCATTCTCTTATAAACTCTCAGGAATGCTGTCCTTCATTAGTTTTTTTTTTTGGTTCCTTAATTATTTGATGAATAAATAAACAAGTACACCCATTGAGGAAAAAGGTATCTATGGTGTGACTAGTTAACACAAATCAGTGGCTCTGTCACCAGAGCTGGAAAGTATGTTTGTGCTATCAGCTTAGGATGCTGAATTCCAGAAGTATTTTCAGTTGTTACTTTGAACAGAACTATTATTGAAGATATGTTCATTCTCTGTGTTTATATGCAAGTTAAATTTTATTAATAAAACAGCATTCTCCCAGTGGAAAATGCTGGGGAAAATGTAGAAAGGAACAAAGAGTTGAGTTTCAAACAAATTAGTCAAAGGATTTGAAATGATTCATTGCATTGATTTGTCTCTTAAGTTCTTAGAAACTATCAATTTAATTCTTTCAAGCTAGTAAATTGCTCTTTTGCATTATTTTTCAGTCTTTCCACAGGGGAAAACATAGCAAGTGTGAGAGAGAGAAAAAGAAAGAGATTAGTCTTTAATAGCCTACATGCCTTTTACATTCTTTCATTTTTCTAATATAAAGAAAACAATAGTATATTTTGGAGGCTTTATCTGTTGATTAAATGCTATTATATTCTTTGTTTCTGTCTATAATCATTTCTGTTTAAGAAGATATTTCTTTTGTATCCATATGGAAGAAGTATTAGTGTTATTTTCATTTACGCTTTAATAAATATAAAAATATGTAGAGAAAGAGAAACATTAACCTTTACAGGAATATCTTACCTGTGGGTAGACTCAGTATAACATCAATTTAGGTAAGTAATCTAGTTTTCCAAAACACTTTCCACGTGTCTGTAATATTCATAGAAATAATGCTGTGTTCAAAATATCTAAGAGCAGTTCTTTGCTACATCTATATCAATAGTAGAAAACTTATAAACATCCAAGTTTCAAATACCTGGCAGAGAACAGTGTCCTTGTGTCCTTCAATTATAGGCAGGAGGGAAATGCTCTCAAGAAAACCTCATTCTAAATGCATCATGCCAGCATAGTTGCTTGCAAAAGAAAAAAACTTTTTAAAAATGTCAGGCGACAGATTATACCTTCATAATGTGTTCCTCTTCATAATTGTGTATTTATGTACAGTTCTGTGTGATGACTTGTCAAAGAGATTAAGCCCTCATACTGATGCATCCCAAAATAAAGATGAGGTCACTAAAGGTGCTGAAGAAGGGCCAAATACAAATGATTTCCAGTCCTGGTGCTATCCCATCTCTTCATGGACTCCCTGTGGAAAACACTGGAAAGGTAGAATCATAACTATCCTCTTCCCTGCACATGTCATTCCAAAAATATCATCATCCCAGTCATCTAGAGGAATGCCCCTATTTTACTAAAAAATTTCAAACATGACATTCTATCTATGATTATAAGTTTATTATACTTTTTATAAAAAAAACACTTGGTGAGCCTCCCTGGTGGCACAAGGGGTTAAGTCTCAGCACTATGAAGTAGGAAGCTATCAGCAGCCACTGCAGCATAAGTTCGATCCCTGGCCAGGGAGGTGACCCACATGTTGCAGCAGACCTCTCCTCTCCTGTTTTGCCTGCTGCTCCCCTCAGCAGTGTATTTCAGTCAATCTGCCTGTTCTGCTCTACCTGTTCTGACAAATGAATCCTCTCATCACCTCCCACCCCATATCTCTGGTCTATATCCCAGCTCTTGTATGCATTAAATAAATAATACAAATTTTAAAAAAGTGCTTGTCTTTGTGTATTAAAAATATGACAATTTAGAGGCCTCCTTGTCGGCACAGGGGTTAAAGACACAGAACTATCAAGCTATCACCAGCCAGTGCAGCACGAATTCGATTCCCAGCCAGCTAGGGACCTAACCTACATGGCTCAGCAAACCTTTCCTGTCTTGCAGTGTATTTCAGTAGATCTGCCTGTTCTGCTCCCCACTCTGTCTCTGGTGATTCCTCTCACCCCCTACTGCACCTCTGGTCTATACCCCAGTTCTTGCATATATAAATAAATCATTAAAAAATATAATATAACACTTTAAAATAGATGTAATAACTACAAAAACAAAACTAATTATTTTCACATGATTTACATGTTCAAACCTCAAGGAAATATTCTCAGGTTAATAATGTATTTTCTCTAAGCATTCATCACCCCATACAAGTAATTTCATTAAGCATATACCCTCTTTGGGTAGAAGGTAATGGGTAATATGATGACATTTAACATAAAAATACCTAATCAAGGGGACTACAGTTGTGTTTCTCCAAAATGCAGAATTAAGATGGATATCATTGACTTTCACTGTTCATTTACTCTAGGCTTTTCTGCAAAAATGGTATTTTGATTATTGATCCATAATTGAACCATGATAAAATATTTTCCTGCAATTTTACCTCCTTAAATGAAGACTTAAACATAAAACAAATCTAAATAAAAAACAATTAATTTTAGGTGCCATGGGTGAAATTTTTACTGTTTGCAAATGGTGATTTAAAGAAAGCTATTCATAGTTTATATAAATTTATTTTTAAAGATTTATTTTATTTTCATACAAGAACTGGGGTGTAGGCCAGAGGTGTGGAGGGGGTGTGAGGATCACCAGAGACAAAGTGGGGAGCAGAATAGGCCAATACTGAAATATAGTGCTGAGGGAGCAGTGAGTGCGACGGGAAAGGTCTGCAGTGCCTCATAATTGATTTATATTTTTATTTCAGAAATTATGTCCAATTTGCCATTCTAATATCATAATGAAGCAATTGCTGGAATCACAGCATTGGTCAAGGATAATGTTTAGTCTATTCAGTAACTATGAATAAGAGGATTTTTTTTTTTTTCTAAATGACATAAAACAGAAGTAGAATCAACTAACAAATGGGCTTGGTTCAAGGTTCTCTGGGGACACAGCTAGTTATGCAATGCTTCATAATGTTAAAGGGTTTAAACAAAGGTAGAAGCACTACTATCCTATGGGCAATGGGTACTTACAGAACATTCAATCCACAATGTTTTGGATTGAAATAATGGCGAGCAAAGAGTAAGCACACTTTTGGAGTCATTTATCAGTCCAAGGCTGCACAATACTATAAAACCCTTGACATAAAATACTGTCAAGGAACTTGTATAGATGTACCTATATGACAGGTAAACAAAATTTATCAGGTTTTATATATTCCTTGATCTGGCTTTTGAAGGTTCAGATTAACGTGCAATGAGGTTTATATCGATGTTACTGAACAAAGGAATAAAAACAAAATTTGCTGCTCTTAACCTACAGTACAGAACCAAAACTAGCACATTAAAAAAATTAATATTTCATTAAAAGCATTGATATTAATACTGGTACTTTTTTTATGAGATCTCAGTCCCCTTCAATCCTGTTGTGTTAGGTTTATTTCTGTGTTCTGTCTATGCACACTATGGTTTCACTAAAACTGTGGGCCATCGAGGTTCCTACTGACATAGATTTTAGTGTCAGCAAGTACCTGAATGACAGGATTGATAATTAAAATTATGTACTAATAGTTTAACCCCTGTCTCTAGCAAGAGTGTGTTTCCTGATGAGGAACATTTCTGAAATGTTTATTTTATGAAGTATCTTTCTTCTTTTCAAAGTCATTATTATTTGTCTCCCTTAAACGTGTTCCAAACAATAAGGTTAATAAATTCTGATCCTGTCTCTTAAGTTTCAGGTGTGGTATTTGCGTTATACAGTTCCAAGACGCCAGTAATCATGACTGTAGCAGTTATGACCTTATATGTCTATACCTACATATATTAATTTCCATTGGAATGAGTTGACCATTGTTATCATATATATAGTATTAATAGTCTAGCAACCAATTGGGCTTTAAGAATGTACATTTTCTTGATTACTATTGAATTTAAGAACAATTCTATATATATGATACATATATTTATATATGTATATATAAATGAACATATCAATATAAATTGCCCATTTATGGATTATTTTGCTTATGGATTACTTTGCTTATTTTACTTAGCAATATGTAATATATTGAAATTGTCACCTTAGCCTTTTGCTTTATGATTCTGTCTCCTGCTCCAGCATATGCCTATGTTCGTGATAAATTTGTCAGATTCCAAATTTATCCATTTCCAGTTTTAATGTCCAGTGTTAAGGATGACTAATTGTGCTGCTTTGCTTTGAATTACTGTTCAGATTCAGTTTCCCTAAAGATTTTCTGATAAAGCAGTATTTCTCAAAATAGCCCATTAACTTATCTCCCATATTCAGTTATATTTCCCTCATTGAAAACACAGCAGTATTTTTAATGCAAGTCTGAGAAAAATTATCTGTTTTAAAGTCCCCCAATGACTTGTCATTTGTATTAGTATAAATGTTCAAATCCAAATGTTCAAAAGTTCCAACTCACTCTGATCCCCAGATAGCAGCTCCAGTTTCTTCTCACAAAATCTTCCCTCTACTCAATAGTCTACCACCTGTTCTCCTTCCAGCAGAATATTCTTCTCCCAAACCCCTTTCTAACTGCCAACTTGCATACCACTTTCTCAAAGAAAAGTTCTCTTCCCTTTCAGATTTGATAAGTACCACATTAAACTCTCTTAGATCACACCCACTCAAGTCTTTGAATCTCTCATTCTCACTGAAACTGTGAAATTATTCATGTAATTATCTTCTACTGCCTTTGTTGCTTTAGACTACCAGTATAATGAGGGTAGAAACATCATTTGTCTTGTTCATTCCTGAAACTCTATCTAGAATAAAATCTGGTGCATGGTCAATACTGAGTATAATCAATGAAGAAATATTCAAAGTTGTGAAGCAGAAATTCAGATAAATTTAAAGAGGTCTCTATATTGCACAAATGTTGACATACTAATATGCCAATAACACAATAACATTTTCAAAGGGGAGTGTATAGTATAGGCACACCACAATAATATTGCAGGTTCTGTTCTAGATCACTGCAATAAAGTTAATATTGCAATAAATGAGCACACAAATTTTGGGGTTTCTATTGTATATTAAAGGTATGGTTACAGTAACTTCAGTTTGTTAAATGTGCAAAAGCATTATATATAAATATATAAATGTACATACCTTAATTAAATGTACATACCTTAATCAAAAGCCCTTTTATGCTAAAAGGTGATAAGTATCATCTGAACCTTCGAGAGTCACCATATTTTGCTAATGGAAGGGGCTGCATTGATGTGTGCTGACTAGGGTGATAGTTTCTGAAGTTTGTAACTGACTAGTCTCTTAAAATAAGACAACATCAACATCTGTCACATCAATTGAGTCTTTCTCTCAGGAAAGACTTCTCTGTATTATTCAATGTTGTTTGATAACATTTTACCCATAATAGAAAACTCTTATTTCAGCAATTCAGCCAGTTTCAGACTTCACTTTAATTCCAATTCCAGTGTAGTTTATATTGATGTTTTGGTAACTTTCTATAGATTACAAGTGTTTTTAATGATACCTAAAATGTTTTGACATTTTATTTGAGCTGTTTATTTGACTTTTTTCATAATCATCAGAGAAATCACTATCTATGGTAGTCTTAGCCTTACTACACTAAGTCTTGAAAGTTGAAATGATACATGGACTGCTGAACAGATGCTGTGTTTGTAGGCATGAAAACAAATTAGTCTCTTAATATATTGTCATCAAAGCTTTGAACCACCAGGTGCATTGTCAATCAGCAATAGTATTTTGAAGGGAGATGTTTTATCTGAGAATCAGATCCTAACAGTGGGCAAACCATGTTATAAATAGATGTGTTGTTAATCCAGGTTTTGTTGTTCCATTTATAGAGCACAAACAGACTAGATTTGCCATCATTCTCAAGGGTCCTCACAATTTTAGACTGGTAAATGAACATTGGTTTCAACTTCAAGCCACTAACTTCATTAGCAATTAACAAGAGAGTCAGATTATCTTCTGAAGCTTTGAAGCCTGTCATTCACTGACTTCTCTCTAGCTACAGTAGTCCTAGATGGCAACTTCTTTCAATATAAGGATTCTGAAATATCAGACTAAAAAAATAAATAAGAGTACCTCAATAATGCTTTAATACTTTTGGGAATAATAATACCAACTCATATTTATACAAAATAAATAAAGTGTATGGGAAATTATCTCTACCCACTGTCCCAATAATACTTCTTCTTAATTTCAACTAGTCTGCACATAGACTTTCCAAGCTGTAGTTAGATTTAGTTCTTCATACTAGAGAACAGAGCTTTGTATTTTAGTTAAAGCTTCTCGAAATTCTGCCCCTCCAGGATCATCAAATACTAAAGATAGATAGATCTACCTTTATGGTTGAGCACTTCCACTCTTAAAATTAAAAAATACTAATTTGAAGGGATATACTTATTTCTATGTTTCTTGCACTGCTATTTGTAATAGCCAAGTTATGGAAACCAACCAAATACCTAAGGACAGATCAGTAGATTAAGATTATTGGTATACGTTTACACAGTGAAATTCTACTCAGCATTAAAGAAAGATAAACTTTTACCATTTTCAATAAGGATGGAATTAAAGGGGATAACAGTAAAGTCAGAGGAGAAAAACAAATACCACATAGTTTCACATATATGTGGAATACAAAGAAAAAAAAAGACTCAAACACAAACCTTAGAAATCTGACTAAAACTGAGGCTACCAGAGGGTAATAGGGAGCAGAGAAAAAATGGGGAGGGTCATAATGGACTATGGTGGAGGACTATAGTTGCCTTTGTGTAAATGACATGGCAGCATGCACCTGAAGAAGGGTATCTTATATTTCTGAATCAGATACTGTGTTCTAAGTTAATGTTACATTAATAAGAAACTATTATAAAAGGTTAAAAAAATTAAAAGGTTAAGGTTGATAATCTAGGAATCCTAGGCTGTTCCATTCATTTTCCTTGTATCTTGTCTATTTTATATTTAGCTTCTCTACTAAACCTACCTTTAATTATCCTAATTTTAACTAGCTATCTGTTTCCAGCTGAGACCCTGACTGATAAACATACTAAGAACAAATATTTGAAACTTAGTATTTTAATTATCTATAAAAGACAGCTTCAGGAATAAAGACATCAAAAAGATAAATGTCTGCCTCCCTTGTTGGAGACCCTTATAAAGTTGTTTAGTCATAAAATGATGAAAGACATTCACACCTACCCATGACTATACATCCTCTGTCTCTTTAAATATGTGTCTAATTAAACACTTATATTTATAGCTATGATGAAATTCTATTACTTATAACTGTATTTGCTGCTTTAATAAGATATACTATGTACTACCAGCATATTTATATAAACAGTATAACATGAATAAAATAGTTTTCCAATTGAATAGTATATAGAAATATCCAAAAAATATACTTTTTGTAAATGATGTTATACTTTATGAGTGGATTGGGAAGCTGTGGTACATATACACGATGGAATACTATTCAGCAATCAAAAAAGAAAAACTAGATGCATTCATAGGAACAGGGATGGAACTGGAAGGGATTATGCTCAGCGAAGTAAGTCAGAAGGCAAAAAAAAATACCAGACGGTTCCTCCCCTAGGAGGAACATAAGGGAACCAAAGGAGGATCAAGGAAAGGAATAAGAACAATAATAATAATAATAACAATAAAGACACAAAAGCCAAAAATGAAAAGACAAGGACAAATTGGGGACACTTGGTGGGGAGGGGGGAGAGGGAGATACAAGGTAATGGAAAAATATCCCTTGCTCATAGATTGGAAGGATTAACGTCATCAAAATGGCCATCCTACCAAAAGCAATCTACAGATTCAATGCTAACATATGAGTGGATCAGGAAGCTGTGGTACATATACACAGTGGAATACTACTCAGCAATCAGAAATGAAAATCTAGACACATTCATAGGAACATGGATGGAACTGGAAGGGATTATGCTCAGCGAAGTAAGTCAGAAGGCAAAAGAAAAATACCAGATGGTTCCTCCCCTAGGATGAAAATAAGGGAACCAAATAAGGATCAAGGAAAGGAATAAGAACAATAATAATAATAATAATAACAAGAAATAAACAAAAACCAAAAATGAAAAAAAAATCCAATGAAAATCCAATAAACAAGAATAAATTCAGACATGTTGACTATTGCTTTGAAATTAAGATAAAAAGAAAATGATATAGCTTTTGCTTTGCTGGGAGTGGATTTTTTTTTTTTTTGCAGTAGAGTTTTTAATGTCATATAAATTTATTTCAGTTTAATTAGAAACTTGAGGCCAATTTCAAGGAATATTTGACAGACTTAAAACCATATTTGAAGAAACACTAAAATGAATATTTGTGAATTATCTTGGATAACTATGGTAAGGTTGTATGAAACAAGATACAAGATTAAGTTATTGACACTTGTATAGGTAATGCTTTTGCATTTTACAAGAACTAAGGACAAGCTGGCTGACACACACATCTTTAAAAATACCAGCAAGGGAGAAATCAAAACTAATGTAATATGGGCTTTAATAATATCAGAAAAGTAAATTCAAAATATCTTAATGTCTTGAATAGTCTCTTTTATCATATAGAATTATTAGCTACTATAAAACTTAAGAAAGGAACATGTCTAATGCAATTCAAAAAACTGATGAACGCTTCTATCCAATTTTTTTGGTTGCTGCTTGTACTTTATTTCACAGATTGTAGTTTCCTGTACTAGCCAACATATTTCTAAGTTTTACTGAAAACAAAACCATTGATTGAAAAGAATCTTGGTATTAAAATTTCAATTCATATCTTGGTTATCTTCAATCATTTACTTTGGTATCTCTCACAATGGATTACCCCTTCTCTTTTGGCAGTGTTTAAGATTTATCTGTAGTTACATCTATTCAATAGTCACTGTAGCACTTTTTTCTGGTGGAAGGTTCCTAATGATCAGCTCCTTATTCAATTATCTTTGATTGGCCAGTATGAAACAAATGCTTTGCACAAAGAAGGAATTCAAGATATTATTCAATAGGAGCACCATGTTGATAAGACTAAATATTATCATAGAACAAAGATCAAATATATTATTTTTGAAAAATTTCCCCAAATTTCATTTGCTACAAATAGAACTGGTCTGCTATTTTATGTGAGAGATGTGTCAGTCTGAATAAGATGCCTTTGATGGTAACACCAACTTAACCAGTATATAACTTGGAAAATGCTGACAAATCATATTATTTGATTTGCTGAGGTGAGTTTTCTTTAGTTATGAAAGGAATCTAAAATGAGAATAAGACTGAATATTTGTAAATGTTTACTTGATACATTAATTATGTATATAATTTTGTCATTTTAAATTATTTTTATTCTTAGCAGTAAAAACTTTAAAGTAGCATTGCATTATAAGCATCATTAAAAATCAACATGTAAATAGATTACATTATGTTCAACAGTATAAATCCAATTATAAAATTTACCAAACAAATGTTCCTTTTACCTAATTTACCCACCAGTCATCCTAATTCTCTTGTGTCAACCAATTATTCATCAGTTTATTTTTGTTTTGTTTATTTTGTTTGCTATCTCTATGAATATGAGTGAAATCGCATAGTTTTTGTCTTTCTTTGTATGATTTAACAATATGTAAAACCCTCTAGTTGCACCCATTTTGGTCCAAATGGCAAGAATTCATCTTTTTTATAGTTGACTAGTATTCCACTGGTAAATATAGCCCACCTTCTTTATCTATTCATCTGTGAATGAGCAAATAGGATGTTTCCAAATCTTGGCAATTGTCATTAATGTTGCAATGAATATGGGGGTGAATATATCACTTTGAATTAGTGTTTTTCTATTTTTCAATAAATACACAGCATTAAAATAAATGGATCATATGGACATTCTATTATTAGTTTTTTTTAAATATTGTTAGTTTTTTAAGCCACTTTTCAAAATGGCTGCACCTATTTACGTTCCCAACAACAGTCTAAAAAGGTTCTTGTTTCTCCACAGCTTCTCCAGCACTTGCTTGTTATGTTTAAGAAAGCCATTCTCACAGGTTTAAAGCATTATCACAATGTGATTTTGATTTGCATTTCTATAATAATTACACATGATGAACACCTTTTCATGTGTCTATTTGCCATATGTTTGTCTTGGGAGAATTTTCTATTCAGATCCTCTGTCCAATTTTTAATTGTGTTGTTTGCTTATTTGTTTTTGTTGAATTGTATTATTTCTTTGTACATTTTGAATATTAATCTCCTCTCAGTTGTATAATGTTCAAATATCTTCTCCCATACAGCAAAATGTTGTTTTATAGTGATGCAAATTTCTTTCATTACGCAGAAGAATCTTAGTTCGATTTACTCCCATTTATTTATTTTTGCTTTGGGTTACTGTACTTTTGGTGTCTAGTCACTAAATACATCTCTAAGACCAATGCTAAAACACATGTTGCTTGTGTTTTCTTCTGGAAGGGTTTTCAGTGCTTATTCCTGGTAATCTACTTAGTTTATATATTCTGAAAACACTGACAAACTGGCTTTGAATATTCTTCAAAAATGATAGTTTTTTAAAATTTATTGAGGTTTTCATGGGGAAGGGAGTTACACCTTTATAATGAATTTTTAAAACTAAGAGTATTTTTAAATCCTAAAATAATGCATATTTAAAATCCAGTTTCATATTGTTCACTATTTCAAGTAAAACAGCCAACCTGTTCCTTTGAATATTACCACTTTGTAATATCAAAGACAAGCAAGTACTATATATTCTATCTATTATCTATTTTTCTTGTACTATTTACCCTCTAGGACAGATGGAAACAATGACTGTCCTTCAGATTTTTCAGTTTAATATCATCAATTTTAACTCCAGTAGTAGGTAGGTTTTCTCTACCTGAGAAGCTTTATTACCACTAAGGAAAATAGCTCCATGACTTTTAGTAAATGGTCAAGAGCCAAATTTATTTTCACTTTGCTAAATGCACTGTGTTTGGAGAAACAGATAATAAATATGTATTTACCCTTCTCATGCTTCCTTGGATACTATTAGAAAAGAAGGATCTCAGAATATTGTAAAAATCCATAAAAATAACTTCCTCAGTGTTCTTTTTTTTTTTTTAAAGATTTATTTATTTATTCATACAAGCACTGGGGTACAGGCCAGAGGTGTGGGGGGGTGAGAGGATTCACCACAGAGAGCAGGGAGCAGAACAGGCAGAT
>JAGFMF010011568.1:9884708-9902015 GCA_019455555.1 Galemys pyrenaicus | reverse complement strand
TGTGGGTCAGCTCCCTGGCCGGCAGCAGGGATCGAACTTGTGCTGCAGTGGCTGAGGTTTGCTTCATAGTGTGTTGCTTAACCCACTGCGCCACCAGGGAGGGCCCCCTCAGTGTTCTTGAAGAAAACTTCTCTTAAATTCTAATCTATTTAATAATATGTTTATCATAGTCTATTGGAAATACTGACAGTAAAAACCGGATGGGTTCATAAAGAATAAAAATTTCTTTCTCACAGTTATCCAGAAATTTATTTCTGCAGATTGAGAAGTCCAAGATCAAAGTGTTGACCGGTAGATTTGGTATCCAGTGAAAGCCTACTTCCAAATTTATAAATAGTCATCTTTTTATGTTTTCACATGGTGAACTCTTTGAAGTCTCTTTTATTAGATATTAATACCATTCAGGAAGTCTATCCTCATGACCTAATCACCCCCTAAATGTTCCACCTCCTTATACCATCACATTGGGAATTAGGATTTAGCATACTAATTTTTGGAAGACATTAACAATCCATGTACACCATTCTTTTCATAAGAAACATTGCATATTTTGGAGGAAATGTTGATTTGATTATTCAATATGAATTACTTTCTTAGAAAACAAGGAATAACCTCAAAGAGGGATCATCTACCTCTACAGTGAACAATGACTTCCTGCTGAACAACCCCTTGCCTTCTTGCATTTGAGTGTGTCACTGGGTAAGTTTTAATAAGATAAAACCTAGTTCATTTAACAATAACTGCACTGAGCTCAATGACCCATCCAGTATCTAATAAGAGTGTGGGACATCAAGTTAGCTGGTGAACTCAGCCAAAGTGTTAATTGCCTGGGCACTAGCAGAACTGATCTTGGATTATCCCAAAGAGTCTATAGGAGAAAAGAAGGACACTAGAAACAGACCACAAGTTCAGTTGTTACAAAAATAATCCTTTTGTGGTTTGGACAATTTAAACTCCTCAGTAATGAGAACTTTTCTTTTCTTTCTTTTTTTTTTTTTTTTTTTTTGGTATAGGTATCATAAAATACTTTCAGCTGTTCACTGACATTGTCAGAACTCTTTTACAACCATTTTAGATTTGATAGATTCGAAGTAGATAAATCAGTACATGGAGTGCATGGGTCAAAACACATTTCTTGAACCGTAAAAATGAGATTTTAACCAAAAATATTAAACATCACACACCATTATTCTGCATTCACAGTGTAATTCAACAGATATATAGCTATTTTATACAAAATCTTGGGGGAACCAGTGAAATGATGCTTTATTGTCACATTTCTAAAACAGAGCCATGGTTAATTTGCAGTACTATAGCTTTTTTATAAATATGGACAAAACCACTAGATCAGAAAATATTGCTTAATCACTATGTTGCATTCTATGGTAGCAAAGATATACAAAGCAGATACTGCTAATACGTATTATCATTTACGTAAAGTCTTTTGGATAGTATTAAATGTTTGTTTTAAAGCACCTTCATTTTTTTTAATATTATGCTTTAATGTAACCAAGCAATTTAAAGTATCTGAAACTCATTTGAATACCAAAAGGTTCAACATAATTCTCTTAAACATGTGAAATTATTCATTTAATGAAATCTGTGCTGTACTTGATTTTCTCTTACAAAAAGAGAGGTAACGTTAATTGAAATGATGAACTATCCCTGTAATTCATCCTAAAACCAGAGCCTAGAAAATTATCTACCTGTTATATGTAGATTTTAGGAGAAATAAAGTAAATACAGAAAAATTGCTTCCTGATATGTTGCTAATCCTATGAGTCCATATTGAAATAGAATATAGGTAAGTAATGATATTAATACTTTGATGTGTACTGCAGTTTACTTTGATTTGTGTCTAAATAATGTTATGAGTGCTCATTCACTTCACTCAGAGCCTTGCATACTCTACACATAGTCAAAAGAGAATTTCCCTGAACTTTCAGAGCTTCTTGATCTCTTTGACTCATTAAATTCCAAATCCAAGACTTCTGTAATGGCAGCAGATACATTTTTGATATTTCACTCAAAATGCCATAATGTAAATGCTATTCAGTGATTACTTATGAAAATCTACAGCATTTAATGAGAAACTAATTGTATTTGGTTTTCATTTGGGTTTACCTCTTCCTAGTTTCATCTACTAAATTTGTTTCCAGACCATTTTTTCAAACCTGTACTTTGTCTTTTTGACAGGCTGTGAATAAGCCAGAGAGGTTGCTCTAAATGCTTTCTTGCAAGTCACAAAATAATTGAAGGGTTGAAACAACTTTGTTGCCAACTGCTTGGTAGAAAGTAAACCATATGGATCATCTGGTCTCATTCCTCAACTCATTCCCAGACACCATTAGACAGTACCTTACCTCAATTTGCAACACCTCTCACCTTGGTATTTGACTTCTAAGTTGTTGATGAGGTACAAGACTCAGCAAGAACAACTCAGTGATCACAAATAATTGCTGCATGAGATCTGAAATTGCAGAACTCCTAAATAAAAACAGACAAAGCTCCTTGTCACTGACTTTGACAATAATCTTTTGGATATGACACTAAAAATAAAAATAAGCAAATCACACCACACTGTTAATTTATTTCTACACAGCAAAGGAAATAACAACTTGAAAGCTAACTTAAGAAATGGGAGTTACTATTTATAAACCATATATCTGATAATCAATTAGTATCTAAAATGATGAGAAACTCATGCAACTCAATAGCCAAAAAAAAAAAAAAATGCAATTTATTATTGAGCAAAAGTACTTAAAAATTCTTCTCCAAAGAAGATTCAAGAGACAAATAAGTATATGAAAAGGTGTTCCATGCTAAAATAAAAACTACAATGAGTTGTATAACTTCACATTTTTTGATGTTTATTGTTAAAATAAAAAAGATAATAAGTATTGATGAGAATGAAGAGAAAAATGAACCCTAGAAAACTGGTAAAATGTAAACTAGTAGAGACATGGAAATACCAAGGGGGATTTCTCAATAAATTAAAAATAGAACTACTGTACGATTCAAGAATTCCACTTCTGAATGTCTGTACAAAGGAACTGATATGAGAATCATGAAGAGATAATCGCATTTCTGTGTTCACTGTAGCATTATTCAAGAAAGTCAACAAACAACATAACTGGCCATTTATGGATGAATAAAGGAAATATATATATATGGATATGTATATATACAAAATGGAGTATTATCTCGCCTTAAAAATAAAGAACTTTTATTCATTATAACACAGACAGTCTCGAAGTCATTATGCTAAGTGAAATAAGCGAAACATGTAAAGACAAATACTTTATGATTTCACTTATATGTGGAATCTAAACTAGTCAACCTCATAGAAGCAGAGCAGAATGGGGTTTACCAGGTTCTGGAGAGGAAAGGCAGATGTTGATGAGGGGTACAAAGTTTCAGTTATGGGCCTCCCTAATGGCACAAGGGGTTAAGTCTCAGCACTATCAAGTTATTAGCAGCCACTGCAGCACAAGTTTGATCCCCAGTCAGGGAGGGAACCCACATGACTGCTCCCCTCAGAAGTGTATTTTAGTCAATCTGCCTGTTCTACTCCCCACTCAGTCTGTCACCTTCCCCCCACACCTTTGGCCTATACCCCAGCATTTGTATGCATAGATAAATAAAATATTTTTTAAAGTTTCAATTATAAGAAAAATAAGTTCTAGAGCTCTTATATATTATAGTGACTATATAGTGTGCATATATATATATATATGCAGAGAGAGAGAGAGCTTTAATAGCATAGCTGTCCTGCATACTTGAAATTAAAAATACTCCTGTTCTTAGGGGGAAACATTGTCCTGAATGGATTAACAAATAGGTTTATGGACTGGACTCTAACCCCTACTCCAGACCAATAATATCCAAGAAACACAAATCCTATAAGGTCATCATCGAAGAGTGGATCACTGGGACCTGAGGAAGGAGTTAAGCAGCAAGGCTTGATATAAAACTAGACATGTGGACCTTGGAGGCTTCTCTTCATTCAAAGCCAGCTCTCATCATGCTGTTGGGTTCCACCTCGGAGGAACTGGTAGGACATGCATGGATTTGTCTCCCTCTCTTCTCTTTGTGTTATTCATTAATTTATTTCCCCCTCTTTTGTAAATAAAACCCTTTATTAAACTTTGTTGTGTGCGCCTGCAGTTGGGGCATTATAAGTGCTTTTCAGGAGCACAGGTGAGGCCCCATTCAGACAAACCCATTTTATATCCGGGTTACCCTGTAACATTGCCACCCACATTGTTACAAGACAGACTGCGGGACAACTTGAAACCCTCAAACTTCCACACTCTAAATGGATTCTGCCATCTACCACATAAAAACAAAGCAAACTCTTTTAGTGTGTAAGACTGACAATACAAAAGAACTTTAATAGAATTTGTGTAGAGAGAGAAAGGACAGTGGTTTCCCAGTGAAACACCAAGTCACCCACCTCCTCATGTGTAAAATGCCCAATCAAACAAGGTTGAATAATGAAAGAAATTGGAAATATTATAAAGATATATTGTAAGTCTCCCACTTCCTCTACCAACTGCCCATACATGCATTCCCCCACCAGGGGTTTCCATCCCAAATCCTACCCAATTACTCTATTCAGTTTCAATTTCAGGATTCTGGGTTTTCTGTCTAGTCTGGATGTGGCTTTGTATAATCTGTTTACTTACAAACAGAAAAGGAAAACAACATAACTCCAATGATTATTTTCACTTGATAAAGGACTGAATGTATTATATACAATAGTCAATTGTCACAAACAAAAATGAAATCATGCCCTGTGGAGATTTGAGAACTGTCTGCTTTGATAATTGAGGAAATTCCTTAGTAAGCACATCTCCCAAAATCTGGTCTGCTCTTTGCAAAGAAGGCCTTTTGCCCATTGTTTTCCAAACCACATGTTTTTGCTCTCTGGACATTAATTTTATAAAAGAGAGTAGAAAAAAAATAGCACCATAATAAGTGTCTTTGAAATGCAAAATGCTATGTGTTATTCCAAATAAGAAAGGAAAAAAAAAGGTCATTAGGGAAATACTGTTTTTTCAAAATTCTTTGGAAAGTACTATAAAACTGAGTGAGAGCAAAACAGTTTTTAAGAATTAGCTTCTTTGGAGTAAAAATAGTTTACTCCAAATTTGACTGTATATTTCAATTATAAGTTCTCTTATCTCCAAATAGGCATTATCATACCACTTATAGATTATACAATATCAATGCATAATAATCAATGCCTTCTTTATATATCAGAAAAAAAAAGTTTAGTAAAAATTATATAGCTATAAAAATAGAAAAAATACTTAAAATATGCACAATGAAATATAAAGTCATAAGTTGAAAGATATTTTCGGCTTACTGAAAACAGCAGTGGAACAATGAAAATACTAAATGTCTCCAAATTAATCCATATTTAAGCAATCAAAACCACAGGTACATTGGACATGCACCCGCCCAATGACTTTTTAAATTCATCTGTAGCAAATGTTCTAGAAGCATCAAGAAGTATGCATAGACAAAGAACTTTTTTTAAAAACATGGAAAAATATCTTTGCAATATAAGACTGGCTTAAAAGAACAGATCTTAGTTGCAGAACATTAGGCTAACAAGGATGGGTGATTAATCAATTTTTTGTCTGACACATGGAAAATAATTAGTCATCTGTGATTTAGCAGAAAATGCATAAACACCAGATGTTTCTATCCTGCTGTATACCATACAGATAATGTTCTTTATTGAAATACCTAAGATTGGAATCAAACTTGAAGAATTTGCAAGGTGATTTTCTTTATATTAAAAATAAAGAAAATTCCTGCCATAATTATAGGACTTCTGTATGCATATAAACAGACTAATTCACTGTTTTGTGCCATTAAACCTTGAAAAGACTATTAACAGTTAATTCTTACTGCTCTGTCTTTATTATAGCTTTAATATATCTTGTATTCAAGGTGCTTCAATGAGAAAAGAGAAGGAAAACTAAGAATCAAAACATGTAGATTACAGATTTGTCTGAAAGAAATTCAATAACTTCAAATCAAAAAGAAATTTTAGATTTGCAAGTCCAAATATTTACAACCTGCATCTCTAATATAAACTAACCAATATGATTGCATTACTATAATTTGAAATATGATTTTCAAATACTATACCACCACTTAGAAATTTGGTCTGTTCGACAGCATGTTGCTACAGGTAATGCTTGGAGGTGTATCTCTCACTCACCTAACGTTCAAGAGTAACCATTACTGAATGGTAATTATTATTCTTGGAATAATTTTGTATTTGCAAAAATATTTGCAACATGCATATAATTAGTTCATGGTTAAAGTGAAAAATACGCTTTAAAAATCCTGTGAAAACATCACTAAAATTAAGACTATATCGCTAAGTTTGGCTTGCTTTTGCCTTTTTCAATAATTATATATGAAGTATGAAGTGTTTCAGGACTTGAATTTTTAGAGTTTTTACAGACTTGTTTATATAATTCATGAATGTTTTGTGTATTGTGAGAGACAAATTTTTTTTTACAAACTTTTAATAATCTTCATTAATATATAATAGATATACAACCCATCAAACTATCAAAATTATATAATTTTGATAGCTTTGACATAAAGATACACCCTTCAATCTATCACCATATCCAGATATGGATATTACATCATTCACAAATGTCCTTTGTAATCCCCATTTCCATCACTTATGTGCTTTCTGTCACCGAAGAGTAATGTGTATTTTCAGAAATTTATATCATACATATACATTCTTTTCCATATAGTTTCTTTAACTAAGCATAAATATTTTCAAAATTATTTATATTAGATCATGTCACAATAGTTTTTCATATTTTATGGCTGATTAATAATCCTTGCATGAATTTTACATAATTTGCTTATTCATTCACATATTGGTGATATTTATGTGTCTTCATTTTTAACTATTACAAATAAAACCACAAAAGACATTCTTTCACAACTTATTATATGGATATATGTTCCATTTGGAGAGATAAATACCTAGAAGTAGAGTGATTATGAGTTATGATCTATAACTATCACTAAAATCATAGAGTAATATAGATACCACTCAACGTATCAGAGCTAGGAGTGAATAAAATTTGAGAAATGTAGAGAGCCAGTATTAACCTAGTATTAATTCAAAATTTTGAGTATGCAGCAATGGAAATGCAGACAAACTGGCCAATGTTATAAGAGAAAAATCAAGACCGTGTTTGAGTATTTATTATTTTTATATTTGATAGTATTAGTCCAATTAGAGAATTCAACTTTGGGTTATAGACTTTTAAATGAATAATAAAGTTTTTCAAGTGTTGAATATAATAATATGGAAACAATTTTCTTAATTTACCATTTTCTTTTTAATATTGCTAATGATCCTTTGGCATAAAGACACTTTAGATGTGTGTGTAATTTTTACAATAGTAAAATAGTTCCTTAGAGATTTGTTTCTGATTCTTTTCTTTGAAATTTCTTATAAAATATAATATTAAAGAAATTGTCACTTACATATTTTTTTGCTTTAGATCATATTTCCATATATTAATCACACTGGAATTTCTTAAGCACTAGGATATGAATTAAGACTGCAATCTGACTTTTCAAATAGCTAACCTATTGCCTTAGCAATTAGGCAGCCTGCCTTTCAAAATACCAACTCTATCATACATAAAAGTTTAATTAAAAATAAAGATTTGCTATGCATAATTATATGCCAATATATTATAATGTCACATTGTTTAAAATATTGAATAATTTTCTCACTTTTCTGTCAAAAAATGGATGTATTTTCTAATTAACAGTATTTACAACAAATCACATATTTAATATCCCAATAAAGGATAAAACTAGCCAAACATATTAATACATCTAATTATCTTCTTGTATCTTAAATATTTAATAACCAAAAGATTAGACCATTAATCTCAAAATTTTCTTTCAAACTTATGATTTCTAGGCAAACATTGATCATTTAATTATTCAATAAGTAACATCAATATTTAATAAGAATTATAATTCAGCAAATACATATTTTATAGCTACCTCTTATTTGCCAGGCACTGTGCTACACACTGGAGATAAAATATCTTTTCTAAGTTACATTTAAATAAGATGATATCCATATAATCCATGGAAGAATATTTAGAAATATTAGTATGAATTCTACAGAAATAGTCAACCTCATCCTACAATAAAACAACCACACCACTAAACTGCTGACAGGTGTAAATAATGCTTGCTACATTGCTGTAAATACATTCTGGTAAATCAGAAGAGAATGGTTGTGGCTGGAATGATTTGAACAGGCATTTATAAAAAGGTCTGAATATTGACTAAACCTAATAATTTATTAAGATAGAAGCTAGATTGCTATTCTTCATCATAAATTTGAGCAATAAACTTACTTCCCCTAATGTTCTCCATTTGAAAAGTAAAAGTCATAAAGGAAGTTTTGAACAATAATTAGTTCATAATAGCTAAGTTTAGAACACTGCTCAGCCTGTGACTCTTCTTCAGTACAGTTTAACTCTTACTATGTTTAATATTATTAGATACATATCTTTGAAAATAAAGGAAAAAACATAATCTTGACATGTGTTTATAATTTTCATTTTATAAATCCTGTCTAAAAATGAATAAACAACAAATTTTGAGGTAATTTTTTATAAATTATTCTTGTATACCCTGATTCACTGAAAATTGCTAACAAGTAACTAATTGTATGCCTAAATGATAGCTAAAGGTTTTACTAGGCTCTTTTCTTAGACTTAATGCAAGTAAATTGCTTAGTAAAAGGAATTGTTTTCATTATTATCTTGCATTTTATATTTTATTTATATATTTTTGACACTGACTGTAGTCCCCATGGGTTTTCCACCATCATTTCACCAGTGCACCATCACATCATTCCCTTGTGCTCTTTCTGCCTTCATCACATTTCCTCCCCGACCCCAACGAAGTGTCCCCAATTCGTCCCCTTTTGTATCTGTTGTGTTTTGTTTTTGTTTAGTAAAAGGAATTTTAAATTACATTTCAAAGTCAGAATAACAGTTCCAATAATCCCTGAAAAGGTATAGGAGGTATAATTCTGGCTATGATGGATTATCTTGAATCAGAAAACTTCCCTTACCGCCATGAAAAAAACAAAAACAAAACAAAACAAAAAAACTAAATAAACTTATAAAAATATAAAAAGAAATAGTTAAAAGTAATAAAAAGTTGTCAAGGCAGCTGAGGTTTCCAGGACTAGACACTGTAGGTGTTGAGGTGAATCCCTCATTCTGTATCACTTCTTCCGTGGCGGCCTTTTCCAGTAAAATGGATGTGGTAGTGACAAGCTGAACAGCCAAACAAAATATGGTGACTAACAGAATTTTCAATTGAATTGTTTAATGGTTTCATAGATCTGCAGAAGAAATAATATCTGGAATTCAGAGATCCCAAGACAGCCAAGTGTTCTGATGACATGATTCAAGAATGGAATTTCATTGAGATTAGATAGTCACTTTTTCCTGGAGGCATTTGCAAACATTTGGATCTGAAACTGAAAGGTTAACAGAGGGATTAAAATTCTAGCATTCTTATTTAAAGGAAGTTAAAAATTGGAGTTTTAAGCCTGTTTGAAGGATCTTGAAAAATAACCCAGACATTCAATGGGATCCTGAAAATCTGTAGCCTAATAGGACTAGTGAAACAGACAGGCAAGGTCCACTTAACGAGTTCAAACCACCTCATTCTCATACTTTTTTTTTTGGGGGGGTGGGGAGGACGTTCTGAAGAACTCCACAAAGAGGCTGTATGGACTCCATCCCCACTCCAGATCAAAGATCTCCAAGACACCAAGAATTACAAATCCCATAATGTCATCATCACCGAAGGGAGGACCTGAGGGTAAAGTTAAGCATCCAGACCTGGTATAAAACCTGATATGTGGGCCTTAGAACTCTCTTTGTTTTTCACCAGCTCAGTGTGCTATGGGAATTCCAGCTCACTGGAACTGGTAGAATGCATTCAAAAATTTATTTCTTTCTTTTCCTACCTGAGTTCTTCATTTCCCCTTCTTTTGTAAAAAAAAAAAAAAACACTTTATTAACTTTTTTTGTGTGTGCCTGTAATTGAGTCTTATTATAAGTGCCTGTTAAGTGCACAGGTGAGAACCTGGGAAACCCATTTTATATCAGGATTGCCCAGTAACAATACTACCTTAAAAAAATTTGTCTGGGGGCCTCCCTGGTGGCGCAGTGGGTTAAGCAATACACTATGAAACAAACTGCAGCCACTGCAGCACAAGTTCAATCCCTGCTGCCGGCCAGGGCGGGGACCCACATGGTGAGGCAGACCTCTCCTGCTGTGCCCGCTGCTCCCCTCAGCAGTGTACTTCCGTTGATCTGCCTGTTCTGCTCCCTGCTCTCTGTGGTGAATCCTCTCACCCCCCCCCCACCACCTCTGGCCTGTACCCCAGTGCTTGTATGCATAAATAAATAAATCTTAAAAAAAAAAAATTTGTCTGGGGCCTTCCCAGTGGTGCAGTGGGTTAAGCAATGCACTATAAAGCAAACTGCAGCACGAGTTCCATCCCTGCCCCTGGCCGGGGGGTGACCCACATGGCACAGCAGACCTCTCCTGCCTCGCCCACTGCTCCCCTCAGCAGTGTGTTTCGGTTGATCTGCCTCTTCTGTTCCCCACTCTGTCTCTGGTGAATCCTTTCACCCCCGCATACCCCAGTTCTTGTATGCATAAATAAAATAAATCTTAAAAAAAAGAAAATTTGTCTGGAGGGGGTGGGGGGGGCCTCCCTGGTGGCCATGGCACAAACCTGCAGCCACTGCAGCACAAGAGTTCGATTCCTGCCACCAGCCTGGGAGGTGACCCACATGTTGCAGCAGACATCTCCTTTCCTGCCTGGCGGGCTGCTCCCCTCAGCAGTGTGTTTCGGTCAATCTACCTGTTCTGCTCCCCTCTGTCTCTGATGAATCCTGTCACCCCCATACCTCTGGCTTGTACTCCAGTGTTTATATGCATAAATAAATAAATCTTTAAAAAAAAAAGAAAATTTGTCTCCTATGCAAACCGTCAGTGGCAAATACAAGTCTCTCAGGAATTTCCTTAAAATAGACAAGAATTTGATAGAACAGGAACTGACTCTCAGTTGCTTGAAACAAAAACCATAGAGATGAATGAAATGGGGAGTTACTCCTTAAGCAGAACTGAGGCTTAAAAAAAGAAATAGTCCCCATTACCAGAACAGTGGAAATGTCAAACTTAATTCAGGTGAATTTCAGAATTGTTGCAAACCAGTGTTACATACTTTATGGATGGCAGATGTCTATAGGAATTAGACCATGAAACCATGCACATTAGTTGTGTGGGGAGAAGAGATTTCTCTTACTAGTAAAGCCTCTGAATTGGAAAGAATAACTTCTACAAAGACCCATTTTAACTTGATATGACATTCAGGTCTTTGAGTCCGATACTATGATTGGATGATTCATTTGGTACCTTAAAAGAAAATAAATCCCAAGCTGTTTTTATGTTGCATTTGGGAGAAAAGTGAGTAATTATGGTCAAAGAGCAAAATACAGTAGATTGAGTGCAATAATGGTCCCAGTTATTACCTTTCTTTCTCCTCCAATTTTATAGTGTCTCCGAAACTTTTCCTTTTGGTTTCCTCCTTCATTGTGAGGCATTAAGAAATTTAAGGAGTCAGAAAGGGGATGTACACATTTATCACAAATTCTGTTTCTTGATTTGGATCACAATGGTAATGGTTGAGTGAAATTTGCAAAAATTAATTGAAATCCACACTCCTGGTTTCTGGGCTTCTGTACTATTTCTGTATGCTCTATTTGAATAAATCAGAAAATATGTGCCTCTAGTAATCCTTAAGCATTTACCAAAAAAAAAAAAAAGAAAAGAAGAATCTTAAGCATATACTATTTATGAGAATTGGCAGTTTATTAATGTGCTATTTGCAAATAAGAACATCTATATCATAGGAATACTGAAAAAATAAATTGTGATAACCCATAAAAAGTTGTTATTCCAATTTCTCACTAAAATATATATAATAGTAAAATAAAACATTTTGCATTTTTATGGAAAATGTATCTTTACTTTTTAATATCTTCCATTACTAAAAATTTGAAACATTTGAAATTGAATTTGATAGGAATGTTAATAAGCAACCATTGGAGTTAATATAATATACTTTTGGGTACACATATTATCTTTTATACATAATAGCAGACCTGAGACTCTCATCTATTGTTCCATGTTATGCCATCACATTAAGAACTGCTAAGCCAAAGTGATACATAGTTTATTTCTGTTAAATTTACTGACCCTAAAGCCATCTGTTCTGAACTAAAATGCTCAGAATCATCAGTAGGTAGTCTATTTATGTGATAATGAATGATGTACAATATAAATTAAGTCAAATAAATAGCATAAGTGGCCCCAAATTAGTCAAATAGGACCCTTTACTATCCTGGTTCTGGGACATAATAAAATTTGTCTAGCTGCTGAAAAGATTGATTGACCAGATGTGCTTGGAATCTCAGATAGATTATAAAATCTGACTCTAGAAAATGGGATCAAATTAAGTCAAAACTTAATGAGCTCTTACAGTATATTTATTCTGGTATCCTTAAATTATTACTAAATATTTAGAATATAAAAACTATGTAAAGAATATTTTAAAAATCACCTGTGCAGGCATCACTTAGCTTACGATATAATTTATTGCCAATAGAGTTAGGATGTGTTAAGGCCGTCCATCACCTAGCACATCATCCTTTCATCCTTTTCTTTGTATAGGGATACATCTCTAAAGTACTTTTGTTGATTAGCATTTGCACACAATAGTTTCACTTTCAATAATCATATATAATTATATATAACTATATAACACTACATATAGTTAAAATGGGTGTAATATGTGCACAGGCACACATATTTGTATATGTCTATCTTTTTAAAAATTGACATATAATATGTTCAATGTTATTAAATGTGTTACTTGTTGCTTTTGTTTTTTTCTGGATTTGAAAAATAACTGAGTATTATCTAAGTACTGCTTTAATCACATTTCAACCACTGTAATTATTTACTTACACATTTTTGTGATTTTTTTTTTGTTTTTTAAAGTTTTTTTTTTTTTAATGCCTTCAGGAGCTGGGGTACAGCCCAGAGGTGCAGGGTAGGGGGGTGATAGTATTCACCAGAGACATAATGAAGAGCAGAACAGGAAGATTGACTGAATACACTGCTGAGGGTAGCAGCAGGTAAGGCAGGGGAGGTCTGCAGCGCGAGATGGGTCGCCTCCCAGGCCAGGAATTGAACTCGTGCTGCAGTGGCTGCGGAAGCCGCAGTGCAACGTCTATGCCACAAGGGAGGCACCTTTTTGCAATGTTTTTAAGTAATCTGAAAGCATATGCTTTTATTTTAACTAAGATTTTTAAACTTTAAATTGGTTAGAATGCTTTGTTTTCTATATTATTATTAATTTTTCATTTTGTCATTAGTATGTCTAGTAGTTCAAAGTATGTATTATTTCTAAGAGAAATAAAGATGTCTATAATATAGAGTAATTTTAATGGGTCTCCATAACCACTTGAAGAAGATGTGATTTTAATTTTTAAGTTTTAAAATCCATCTCAATCAATTATATCTAATGTATTACTAGGAGGGACAACTGGAAAATAGTTATGGTTTTTACACTTGAGATTTTCTTTGTTATTTTTCAAGAGGAAAAAGTATCAAGAGCAAGCCAGTTTCCCAAATTAGTCCCACTAAGATTCCATCAACATCTACCCCATATCAGTTCAAAACAGCTTTAGACTCTAAAGTTTACCAGACTGAATACAAGATTGCATGAGATCCATTCTCTACAGCTCTGTATTTTTTTTTTTTCAGGGTTGATTTGGCAGAATCCAAAGACAACAGCAATTTAAGCTGAATCACAATGCTGACATTTACTGACTTTTTCACTATTAAATGTTGAACCCTTGTAATTATTGACTAGAATAAAATCTGTCAAGATTAAGTATTAACACACCAGTGGACTTGATTTCATAATAATTTAATTAAGAGTTTTGCCTCTATGTTCACCAATAAAATGAGTGCAATTATCCCTGCATCTTGATCCTCTAACTTGCATAGTTATGCAGTACAATACTTCATAAATGTTCATAAACTTCTCTTTGTTCACTTTCAGAAACTAACTTAAAAAGTGAATATTTTTCTCTTTTAAAAAATTTTTTAATATATGTTTTTATTCATTTCATTAGTGATTTTAATGGCTATTGGTGTGGTCAGTGTTCTAGTCATGTTTAAACAATTTTCACTTTTAATTTTCCAGTATATAATTTATTTAACCGAAGCTTAAAAACTAAGTACCAACAAGTACATAAAAAACTCAATAAGCTTAGAAAAGATTTAAGCAACACAATAAAATAAAATCTATTTTATATATGAGAATATTGACTGAATTCAACAACGGTGGATAATACATTCAAGTATATACTAAACATTAACAAATTTGATCTTGTGCTGAGCCATAAATACATAAGAATGGTTTGAAAACATAGTGACCATGTAATTAACTATGATTTAATTTAAAAGATAAAAAGAAATTTCTTTCTGCCTATAGTAACATAGAAAATCACAAGTGTAAAAAAACATTGAACTACCACAATACATAGTAACATTTCTGACTCACAGAACATGATTATGTGTTTAAATCAAGCCTCCCAAACACCATGTATAGTATGCCAAATTTGTGAAAATTCAAAAACAAGTGAAACCAGGAAGTGCATCTTTCAGGCATAAACTTATGTTTAAAAAAAAAAATCAGCAAATGAAATATAAATACAAAGTTGGAAATAGTAGTTCCTTCCAAAAGAAAAAAAAGTAGAAAATATGACAAATAGGACTGTCTAGAAAATACAAATTAATGATAATGTTTACTTTTTTTGGATAATGCTTAGTTATTGACTTAAATGAGGTAGTCATGGGTGGATATTATATATTTTTGGTTTTGCTCATGTGTGCATTTCATACATAATAAAAAATTTAATATGAAAATAAAACGTAGGCTGCAATAAAATTATACAGTAATGGACTTCCCTTAGATTCCAGGAAAGTAAGAGATGTATATAAAAGTACCTTAATGATGATAGTATCAGAGGTATGTAATAATATATAAGCCAAATTCCTAAGGCATGTTATAATTTGGAAATTTCTAAATAATACATGGGCCAATAAAAAAAAACAACGAAATAAATTTATTACAAATATTCAAAATATCAACAGTTGAGAGACTAAGGTAAACTTTACATTAGTAGAACATTTTATCCAGAATCAAGTAAAGGCTGGAAATATTTATTCATCTCAAGAAGAAAGAAAAAGAAGAAAAATAAATGACTTCAAAAGAAATAAGAGAATCAATGAAAAATATGAAATAGAAATCAAATGATCAACAAAGAAATTAAACTGTCAAAAGTTGCATCTTTAAAAATAACAACAATAATAATAAATACTTGCTAGACCAATCAAAAATAAAGACATGACAAATTTATCACATTAGAAATAACAGGGTGACTACTTTATAGATCCAACTGACATTAAGAGAACAAAACCATAATATTTTAAAACAGAAAAACACATATTTCATAAGCAAATTTGAAAAAATATAGGCAATCGTTTAATCCCTGGAAACACACCTTAAGAAAAACAAACCAAAGGATAAATAGAAAGTTATACTATATCTGCTAAAGCAACTGTTAAAACATAGTTAAAGAAACTTAATTATATAAAAATATTAGCATATAGGATAAGTAAAATTTATTATAAACACAGGAGAAATAATGCAAATATTTATAAAATATTTAAGAAAATATAAAAATCAAACATGTGTCCCAATTCAATTTTTAAAGCCTGTCAACACTTCGAAATGTGCACTGATCTCTACGATCCCAGGGATATCAACCCCACCCCTAACTATGGGACTTTCTGTAACAGAGGTCTTCCTACTATTCCAAGAGCTGCACCAGTGAGAACCTTGCCATTTTCTCTGCCTGCCCATCTGAACCCCTTGACAGGTTCAGGAGAGGCCAAGGATACAAAGCAAAGATCCACCATTTACAAAGAAGATTCTTCTAAACAATAGCACCTGAAAATGAAAACATCACATACCTTTTTCAGTGAGGTTGAAAGGTGTTTCCAGATGAGAAGGCCCATGCGAGTGAGATAAAGTTGGCCAAACATGAACTGCTGCAACCGTTGGGTGTTAGTTATGAGGAGTTATTTGTTGTTGCCCAGCTTAAATGTACAGGTCTGCTTGTGTCAGCGGCCCAGGCAGATAACCAGTGGTCCTTTTGAGCCTACTCTTTACAAATGAGATGGATACAAATGGAGCAAGGGCGGTCCAGGGTGCAAATCTAAAGGCCTTCCTCTAGAGTTCTGCAGGGCACAATCCCAGGAAAAAAATAAAAAAGGCATTTAAAACTGCAGACAATACTGACAGTGGGGTATTTAGAAGACATTGAATCTGAGACCTGAGGGGGCCCCATCTCCCTGCAGCTGCTCCTACTTTATCTCCTTCCCACCACACTCAAGGTTCTATGAGAGGCCCTTGAGCTTCTGCAACCAGGGCAGCCAGCAGAGTGGGGTTTCCCTTCCCCCATCTCAGTCCCCCAACCCAATCATCCCCTTCCAACAAGAACCAGATTCTGGTCTTAGGAGGCCAGGCTTCCCAACCACTGAAGACTAATTTACATAGAAAGCAGAACTTGAATAGTAAAAGCAGGAGTTAAAGTCCATTGTCATAAAGCCCCCTTTCTAGCCTTTTTGTACTACCCTCTTCTTAGGTCAAAGTCCCTACAACAGAACAGGGAAAAGCTAAAGTAGCCAACATGTCTAAAAACTCAGCTGAAGTTTGTTGTTTTTTTTTTTTAATATTGTAACAGGGTCATCCCAGGAAAAGGGGAAATTCCAAAATCCTAGTTCCGCCCTAAGTGGGTGGAGCTAAGGAAAAAAAAAATTTCTGCAGAGAAGAGAGAAGGAAGAAAAGAAAAGAAAAACAGCAAGGAGACCTGGAGGAGGCACGTAGAGCAGAGGGACAGGTGAAAAAACTGTGCTTGCTTTTTAGTCTTGGACTGGTTGTGTAACAGGGTGGTCCCAGGAAAAGGGGAAGTTCCAAAATCCTGGTTCCGCCCTAAGTGGGTGGAGCTGAGAAGAAAAAGAAGATTTCTGCAGAGAAGAGAGAAGGAAGGA
>JAGFMF010011568.1:9746078-9884634 GCA_019455555.1 Galemys pyrenaicus | reverse complement strand
TAACTTAGTAACTATATTCTCTGTTCTTTCTTTATTGTACCCTAGTTGTATTAAAGTTCCTTTCCATTAAAGGTTTTATGTGTTTGTCTTAATGCGGCGGGTGGCAGAACCCATTCAGAGAGGGCAGGCTTGGGGGTTCTGGGGTGCTCCTCTCCCTGCCCTGTAACAGTTGGGACAAATATGAGTAAAAGACCCTTGGGGAGGTTAACAATGGCAGCTGTCATCTTAATTTTAATTTTGCTCTTTTCCTCCCAAATTTGTCTGACTCTTTCTGACCCTTTTCTATGGGTCTCTACTAAAAAAATCCTTTAAATGTGTGGCAGGTTTTTGGGCCTTGCTTTGGGCCAATCCTATTTGGCTGGGCTTTTACCCTCAAGGATATGGGTAACTTTGGATGCTTAACTTAGTAACTATATTCTCTGTTCTTTCTTTATTGTACCCTAGTTGTATTAAAGTTCCTTTCCATTAAAGGTTTTATGTGTTTGTCTTAATGCGGCAAATAGCAAAGAGGGCAAGCTTGGGAGTTCTGAGTGCTCCTCTCCCTGCCCTGTAACAATATCACTCACACATCAGTATTTTTCCATCTATTGGTAGTTATTTCTCTCTTTCCCACTCTCCTCCAGTATTTATTTTATCTGCCTCAAAATAGAGGGGAGCTATTTTTTAGATTGTTTTTATTCACATGTGCCAGATTCCCTTTCTGATCCATGCTGTCTGATCAGTTCCCTCCCAATTTTAGGAGTGGAGCCTATTACTAAGGGATCACTAAGAGATTCTCATGTTACTAATGGATCCTCATTTGTAAATCTTTTTAGTAACTTTTGTTTGCAGGATTTATCTTATTTTTAATTCCACAAAGTTGTAAAGAAGTAATCCATCTCAACTATGTCCATTTCTTTAAAATCATTGTATTTTCTCTATGTTCCATCTTACAAATAAGAGCCGGAGTTTCAACTGTGGTTTTGTTCGCTGTTTGAAATATTTTGACTTCTCTCCCTCGAAAGAAAGAGCAAGAAACAGAGGAGCAAGTGACTGAGGAGACAACTTCTGGCTTTCTGAGGCTATGGGCTTGGATTGGATTGCTAGGGGTCTGGAGTGAAAGCTGAAGAATTTCGCTACCTCTGGCACACTGTCCAGCGAACTAGGGCTCCCACTAATTTATGAGGTTTTTAAACACGTTGAAAATGACATTAAAATAATTTTGGATTTATTCACAAATGAATGAATAATAAACATATCAGGATATATTAATGCAATGAATTATTCTATAGCATTTTGTAATTACACACCAAGTTGAACACTTAAGATTTGTGCACTCTTTTATAAGTATATTAAACTTAAATTTATTTTAAAAGATGTACATATCGACAAACTACACCTTCTGGGGCTTATCCTATGAATGGAAACTCAGCCTGGAACAGTAAAACCATTTCATATGTCAGAGAAAGTCTAATGAATTGGCCGTGACATATATACTTTTTATGTTAAAAATTGAGTGAACTCCAAACTTGAAGAAGAGAGTTCAGATTACTTAGTGTTTTGCTCTAAGATTTGACATTTAATGTACTTGTGAACAATACCTCAAGTATTAACCAGTTCTTTTACATTAATACCTTATGAGGAAATCATTTTTGTTGAAGAAATAGTTAAATAATGCGTACACTGTCAAAGCTGCTTTGTCCCAGGATTTGAAAAGGGTTTGTATTATTATTTTGATTCCTAGTATGCCTTCCTCACTTCCTCAGTTGGCAGGTAGGAAAAAAAATGTGTCTTACTCATTATTATGTTGCAAAGGTTTGACAAATCCCACATATAGATCATAGGTTTAATATACATTAAACATTCACTGCAGCAAATACTTTACCAAGTTCATAAGTATTTGTGAAATCTTATGTTGATAATTAAAAAAATCATATCAGGTGAATATATTAGAATTAGTTGATATAATTATAGTCTAAATACAAAATTGTCTTCTTAACTACTGCTTTCTATCATGCTTTGTAAATATATCAGCTTCATGTAAACTAATATAAAAATTACTCATGGTAGTCAAACTTTCTTTCTATCCTCATATGCCACATATGATATGTAAATATAAACAAAGAAAAGTATAACCTGAGAAAATTTATTTAAGTACTGTAATGGCCCCAAGACAAGCCACTGAAGACTTATTGAATAAGCATCTCATTAATAATCTTATCAATTTGTTTGTTGTTTAGTTCATTAAGTTTATGCATGAGCAATCCTGCTGTTCTACCAAAAAATTAACAAAAGTTCTTCAAATGAAGCACTTCAAATTAGCAAGGAATTCATCAATTAGATAAAGCTCTGCCACTTCCCATAGATTGACAGGCATTCTGAATTCCTTATTTAGGCACAAAATTGTGTAAATACAAATCCAAGTAAAATAAAATTAACTGTTATTTTTTCTTCAATACTATTTGACATTTGTCCTAAAATAGTTGAAAAGAGAACTTATGACTTCTTTGTGATATCTAATCATATGCATTCTAATTTAATAATATTTTTATTAATCAAATGTTATTGCATAAAAATAAATTTATTAATAAGAATTAAAAGTCAGTGTATTGTTAGGATATCTAAAATGAAGTATTTTTTTTTTGAGGTAACATTGCTTTACAACATAGTATATGATTTAGATTTATAGAATGACACCCTCAGATGCATGTCACCACACCTACCCACAACCAAGGCACCCACAGTTCTCTTCCATAGTCCACTGTTTCCCTCCCCAATTCTTTCTCCAGCTCCTCCTCCCCTCTTGATTGCCTCATTTCTACAGGTTGATTTCCAAATTTGGTTATTAGCTTGGTCTTTTCTAACCCTTTGTTTTGTTTCTCAGTGTTCCAAATATAAATAAAACCACCTGGTAATTGCTGTTCTCTTTCTGGCTTATTTCACTTAGCAAAATACATTTCAGTTCCATCCATGTTGTCATAAATGGCAAGAGTTCATCTTTCTGTATAGAGAAGCAGTAATTCATGTCTATATATATAACATCTTACTAATTCAGTCCTCTCTCATTAGGCACTTAGGTTGTTCCATAATTTGGTGCTGCTAAGAACATAGGAGTACATATATCCCTCTGAATTAGCATTTTTTTCATTCATTAGGTGGGTACCGAGCAGGGGAATTAATATATTGTGGTAGATCTATTTTTAACATTTCGAGGAAACTCCATACCGCTTTCCATCCTATGAATGAAAATTATCACCAATGGTGTATGAAGTTTCCTTTTTCTCTATATCCTCCACATTCTTGCTAAAACTAGTGGTTCAAACACATCACTGAAGCAAATGTTGTGGAGTTTCCCTATATTTTATTCTATTTTTTATGGTTTTAGCTCATCCATCCAAGTCTTTAATACTTTTGTATTAGTTTTTGTATATGATATGAGATAATGGTCTGGTTTCATTATTTTGCATGTGACTGTCCAGTGTTCCCACAGCATTTGTTGAAGACACTTTCCCTTCTCCAATATATACTCTTGATTCTTTGTTGTAGACTTGCTATCCTTAAATACGAGTTTATTTCTGGGCTTTTAATCTATTTCATTTTTCCATGCCCTGTTTTTGTTCCAGAACCATACTGTTTTGATTATATAGCTTTGTAGTAAAGTATAAAATCTGATACTATCATTAAAAAAAAAGATTTATTTTTCTTTATTTATGCATACAAGAACTGGGGTACAGGCCAGAGGTGGGGGGGCAAGGCGTGAAAGGATTGATCAGAGACAGAGTAGGGAGCAGAACAGGCAGATCTAATGAAATACACTGCTGAGGGGAGCAGTGGGTGAGGCAGGAGAGGTCTACTATGTGGGTAGCTCCCTGGCCAAGGATCAAATTCATAGTGCAGTGGCAGGCTGGTGATAGCTTATGAATATGTGTGGATTTATTTATGGACTTTCAGTTCTGTCCCACTGATCTATATATATGTTTTTATCCTAGTGCTATAATGTATTTTATTACTATAGTTTTAATTTGTTCAGTATGATGCCCCATTTTTTGTTCTTTGTTTTTTCAGTCCTGCTTTGGCTTTTATAGCTTTTTCATTTTTTTGGTAATTTTTCCAGATCATGTTCATTATAACTGATTTCTACATTAAGTGTATATGAAGAGAGCCTCTGATAAAGCTAAGTGTTGCTTTACAAAGAAATTAATCAAAAATTAATTCCTAACCTCACCTATGGATTCATGATCAGGATGAATACCTTTGTTCAGAGATTGTTCCAATTCCCCCCCAACCTTTCAAATTTAAAAGAACAAAGATACTGATATAAAAATTGTTTTGGCCATCCTATTTGTATATCCTTATATACTTACTAGTTTATAAGTTTTGAGGACAGTCTGAAAGAAGATTTTTCTATGAATCTGCATTTTTGGATTAAAAACCTTATAAAATAAAAAGAAATTCCTTAATAATACCTCACTATAATTTTGATAACATAGAAAATGATGCATGGAATTATTTTGACCTACTTATAACTTACCAGCTTTGTAAATGTGTTTTATTGTTTACTTGTAGATTTACTAAAAGGTCACTTTTTACTAGAGTCAGAAGATTTATAGACATGCAAATTTTATACTGAAATATTATATTTCCCCAAGGAGAGTGAAAAACATGGAGGATTATAAATTGTAATAAAACTTAATATTATAATAGTTTTATTGTTTTTCTATTAAATGGTTTTATGCAGGCTTATTTATGCTTTGAAAGTACACTTGAATCTTCAAACACATTAAGTATATCTCTGATTCTAATTGTTTGATTTTACTTGCTAAATAAATAAAAATTTTATTTATGAATTCTGAATTTCTATCTCTTCAGATCAATGAAAGGAATGGAGTTGAATGTTTGATAAATACAGATTAAATGCATTAGATGACATGGTCTGTCTGTCTCCTAGCTAGGAGTAGACTCCTAGCTAAAATGAGCATGTGCATTCCAGCAGAATTAAAATCCATAAATGTTCTACCAACTCACAGTAAAACTGTTTGATTTTTCTCATCTGATAGAGCAAAGCTGAGCTTGATCAAACACCTACCCAGCAGGTTTTCCCTCCCTCCTCCCCAGACCAATCCTCTTTGATTTTTCTAGATCCATTTCTACAGCTTGGCCACAAATTGGAAGTTGGATTGATTCATTTCACCCTGGGATTGTTCAGATAGGTCACACAGGTGGCTTAGCTTTGATTCTTCCTTTTATTTTTGGCAATGGCATTAGTTCTTTTCTGTTCCTATCACCACTTGTTATCTCCCCCACTGTGTTTCTCTTTCTTCTGAAGCTCAGATACTTAAAGCAGGATAAGACTTTTTTACTTCACTGTTTTTATCATCTGGACAATATATCTATCTACAATGGGAGCCCACCTGTGATTTACACCATGAGAAATAAAAGTTAACTGTCCATGAAATTTATTGTATATTGTTTGATTCATTTATACCATGCTATGCAGACCCTGAGCTAAATTGCAAATTTATCTTCACATTGTTTTCAGAGCAAATCATTGTTCATAGTTCATATGCAAATATGAAGTTAGTTGGCTCTTCTCTGAGGATTTTTATCGCTTCATAAAATTTAGAGTTTGGATGCTCTGAAACTCCTTTCAAGCTCTCAAAGTGTCATTTTTTTTATTTTTCATTTGGGAAAGATGTTTAGTTATTCTAGTCAAATTCTAGTATGATCATTCTGTTCAAAATGTTCTAATTTTTTTAAGTGGGAAAATTCCCTGCCATATATCTTGCTGATTCTAAGTTGGCCAAGCAAAGTGTCATCTCCTACTAGGAAAAAATTCAGGTATAAACTATTTCAGAGTCCAGTCCTCCTTTACTGTCTCTTAGATTGATCCTTAGAACATGAGTGTTTCAATGTGTAGCTACTTTAAGAACTTGCTAATTGGCATGTATCACCCAGGCTAACTTCTTTTCTATCCTATTGTTCAATAGTCCATTAGCAACTATTGTATTCCATTAATATCTATTTTGGTAAAGAATTAAGAAAGGCTCTGTTGTGGGTCGCCTGTTGTTTCTGCTCTCACTGGTATACCTGCTGTAGAAAATATAAGGCTTTCTGAATTTTTTAGGTAATCAATATACAGCCATTTGAATTTGAGGGAAGATTATTTTAGCATATTTATGAACCTTTGTCATGTGTATCTTGTTATAATCTTATACTGATACAGATGCTAAATGTATTGGCATTGGATTGACCCTAATTGATCAAAAGAGTGGGGACAATTGAAAACTAAAGTATCAATTAAAAAACAATGTCTTTTTAATGAAGATACTGATAAACAGACAAGCAAAAGGCATGGACAGGTAAAAACCTGGCTGTGCAGAGAGGCCCTGATTGAATCAAAAGTAATAGGAGGTCTTGATAAAATACTTTTAAAAAGTAGTATAAATATAAGCACTGTATTTATGGGAAGTTGAGATGCTTATGGATATCATGTCTATAGTCTGCAACTTTCTCCAGGTTAATGAGTGCCACCAAGAACCATCACTCTAAGAAGAGGTAATCCATTCCTTGAAGATAGATTTATGCCTTTTAAGAGCCATGCAGATCTCCCCCACCCACTCTGCATTGTCTATCACCCAGTTAAATTGTATGCTTGCATATGGTCTTGTGGACATCCCCCCATACATTATGGCTATATGCATTTGACTTGAGTCATCAATGACTTTCTTATTCCATAGAAGTTAGTACTCTAGAGATCCTGAATCTGAAAAAAAAAAAAAAAAACAAACCTATCCTCTATTTCCCTTAGTTTATTACTGATCATAGGAAAACACATTCTTGCAAATATAGTTATTAAACACAGTCCAATTCAAGTTAAGTAGTATATGTTTAGGTTCTCTTAATGATGTATGGTTCTGTAATAAATATATTGTATACTTGAGTATTTCTATATATTCAGCTTTGGGTAAAGACTATGACAAAGAACAGGAATATACTTATCAGCTAAAAGGGAAACACTGTCAGAAAAAGAAAATATACTTGTTATAAATTTTAATATTTGATTACACTGTAATCATATCCTACGTAGGTTTTTAGTTTTCAAATGCATTTATTTTACTTTTCATATTTGTTAGTCACACCACATCTACTGCACTTGCCTTAATACAGATGTTGTACTCTATTATTAAACTGATTAGAGACTCTTTATATTTCCCTAGTTTAAGGTATGTTTTTCCTAAGTGTGATTCTTTTTTGCCTATTAAAACATTTCAGTATGGAAGTTTGGTTTTTTGTTTTGTTTTTTTTTTTTTAAGTATCATGTCAAATAGTTGAGTTGCAAGAATTTGAAGATAGATAATTGTTGGTTTTGAATGCTGAGTACACAAAAGCTAGTCTCATTATTTGAATTGCTTATACTTCTGCCCACCATTTCATCTTTAATTCTCAGCACTTCTGAACAACTCTTGAGGATTACAGCGGTTCAGAAAAGTGCATGATAATCATAATCATGCTGGTGTTAATGCATGCTCTATTATAAATGTTTAATAGAGGCTCTAATCTATATTGCAGGTACAAAAACATTACCAGAATCCTCTTACTTTGTTTATTCTCTTTTTAGTGGACAACTTGGTATCTTTAAATATAAGTAGTGGAATTTTAGCTACCAACTCTTTGGCATTCTTTAGTATCACAACAAACTGGCCCTCAGTTTTGAGAACTGGTCAGTGACATGCATTATTTAAGAAAAAAAATGTGGTTTTTAAAAAAATCTTCACAGTTGAATATTTTTTTTTCCAATGGGGATTTTTAATCTGATATATCTTTTCAGATTGTCAAGTTAATGCTTAATATAGAAAGTTACCACAAAAGGAGCTTGATTTTGAAAAGGAAATAAATTATATTCTTGTCAATAATAAGTGATATATTCTGGCTTAGTTTTATTTAGAAACCATCAATGTGATTTCAAAATTAGTAAAGTGAGGATACACTAGGCTTGCAGAGAGTTGGAGTGGGGGAAGGGTTATGCTAATGGTGAAACTTTGCAAATCAAACTAGAAGGAATACAGTTTAAGAACCATTGATTTAATTATGGGACACCCTCAATCCATTTTAACCATTTCTTTTTGATTATAAAAAGTGAATATTACTTCATTAAACTTCCACAAATTCATTCAAAAATGAATGTATAACTGAGAATCATATTTCTGAATTAAATTGGCATTTGAAATATTATTGTAAATTAATCCAAAGATGCAATTCTTTGCCCTTCTTTAAACACAATTTTGCAGTTTTTAATTCTATGAAATGATTCTTTAATAAAAAAACATAATTTATTTCTGCCTAAATTATTAATATTGTGAAATAGTGAAGTAACAAGTACAATGATAGTAAATATCCACACTATAAATTCCTAAGTACCAGTCATAGTTCAGAGAAACTACTAAGTATAATGTATAGAATTATCACTGCTGCCCTTTGAAATAAGTGTTATTAATATTCTTAGTTTACAGATGTGGAAACTGGGGCATGGGGATATAAAGTCACTTGACTAACTCATTCTAGGCTCCTCTTCCTCCCGATGTGTTACTAACAAAATATTTTAGAAATATGGAATGAGTAACCTTCATTAAAAAATAAGAATTATCTATATCAGCATTAAATAACTCAGAAATATAATGTAGTATTAAAATAACAATACAATTCTAATAGCCACAAAAAACATTTTTTTAAAAACTTAATATTAGCTTAACAAAAAATACTTAAGACATGAATAGGTAAAATTTTTTAAAATTAATGAAGAACATAGAAAAGAATGTGAACATATAGATTATTTCATGATTTGGGATGGAACATTCTTAAATAAAATCTGCACATTAGTGAACATTATTTTCATTTTCTAATTAAAAAAAGGGAAATCTATGAAAAGTTGGAATGAATGCTTATGATCTGTTTTTAATTCCTTCTGATAGGTTCTGTTAGGAATTAATGAAATCAATATTCTGTGTTAAGTATTAAGTAATAAGACTTTTAGTACTCCAAGCAGGCATTCCTGGTAGAGGCAACTTGCTAATTGGATTAATCTCTCTGCCCCTTTAATCACTAAGGAGGATTGATCATTACCCAGAAGAACACTGCACATTTTGGTTATCATTTGGTATTCCTTTCTTATTCTTGACAGTGCCTTATTAAGAAACAGTTTATTTCATTTATTCATTTTACTCACAAAATAATTCATTTGTATTTCAAAAATCTTTATAAAGCAGCCACCGAGTTTTAAGTGCCAGATGCTAAATGAAGACGACAATAGCAGAGACTCAGTCTCCAGAAAACCCACACTTCAAAAGGCACACAGTTAAATTAGTAAGAAACATTTACTTATTTTCCACAAAGTAACCAGAGTAATTTAAATATATATATATTTATATATCACTTATATAATAATTTAAATATAAATCAAAGACATATTTCTACCAGGACATATTACTTCCATGCCAAAACATATTATTTTCTATTTTACTTTGATGACAATTCAAAACTTAAATTGTCACCCAGGTTACAGAGACTTATGGGCACCTATCACTGTCTGCCCCTTCAGTGCAATAACCTTCACTCTTCACAAACCAAGATTCAGACCTGCAGCCTTTCTTCATGCTTTACAAAAGTGCTACTATATTTTCTCCTCCACAGGAGAGAAGGAATCTTTGCACTTATGCCCACAAATCCTTGCATGCTGATTTCTTAACTCCAATAAAATATCTACCAGTTTCTTAGGAGATTTCTTCTTGTCAAACAAAACTTAAATATTCAGTGCTCGCTTCGGCAGCACATATACTAAAAACTTAAATATTCAATGTTCCTAATATTTTATCACATCATGCTGTTACCAGACTTAGGACAACAGAACTATAAGGTAAAATTTTGCTTAAATCACTCAGTTTGAGGTAATTTGTTGCAATGCCAATAGAAACTTAACATATTTTACCACTTAGATGAAATTCCCCTTTGGAATTAAGAAGTCTTTATGTTTTATTAAATTCTTTATATTTTTTTCCGAATCAGATTGGTAGTGTGATTTCAGTTTCTTGATTAGACAGAATTGGTGCTGAGGCTGGTTATAGCAGATAGACTATCAAAGATATTATTTAGTGTTAGTGCAGTGTGTTGGTTTGGACTGCAAGTTCCAGGTCCTTACCAATGGAAAATGGGATGCTCGTAATCCAAGGCATTCAGTGAAATCATGATTGATGAAACTCCCCCCTGTGCCCTTATAACTAAATATAATAATGTGTCAAGTGAAAATAATGTCTTGGGACTCAAGTGACTACTGCATTTGATTGTTATGGCAGTGCAGTGACTACATATACTACTGCATCATCATTGAAACAATTACAGACAGAAAATGCCACCGTCATGTCTTTAATTCTCAATTAACCACAGATTGAAAACTAGAGATCTAGGTTGTCTAGTCTCTGAAATCTTATTGATATCTCATTTATTCGCCAGGCAAATAGAATATTAATATCTCAGTGATATTGCTGTATGTCTTAGGAATTCTGGATTTATGGTATAATTTCACAGAATTGGAGGTAACACTACCAGCATATTTGCCTGACTGACAGAAACTTAACTCATTTGTTGCCTACAATAAATGAGATTAATATTTCCAAATTCTCAGGGATGTTGTTGGTAAAGGAATTAAAATATGCTGATAGAATAATTAAATTTTGGAAGAATTAAAGTCTTAAGGATGTAGAAAAGTTAGCATGAATTTATTATATATGACTTGTACATTTAACAAAAATATATCTACCAAAGAACAGAACTCTTTCATTAAGAAAAAGAAATTCATATGTTGAATATTTCTATTCTTGATAGTTATTCTCTTGTATAACCAGATATGGTTATCAGAATATCATTAAGAAAATCTGATTTCAGTGGGTACCATGGACTCTAGTTATATAGACCAAGTGGCAGCATTTCATCTTCAAAGACAAGGTAATGTATCAGCAGTAATGTACTATTAGGGACAGCAATAATGTACCAGTGATCAGAGTAAAACAGATGAACAGTCTAATAAAGCAGAAGTCTACAAACTATGGCTCAAGGTCAAATCGCATTCTCCTCTAACTAAACTATTTGGTCTTCCAAGAAGGATTAATGCATGTTATAAAATGTCTGTGGATGTAGTAAACATAAGCAAGTAATGACTCCAACTGAAGTCATCATTCCAAATGCAGTATCTTTCCTGTAGCAAATCACCATGGACACTGAAAGTTGTCAAGCAACTTTTATATATTATATACTAATATATTTTCCTAATATATTTTCCTCTATACTATCCTATACCTTCAGAAACATCTTACTTTCAGATGTTAGGGTTCAAAACCTAGACTCAGAGTCATATATGTTCTGATCTTTACTAGAGTGTAATTTACAGATTTCTTCATCCCCTTGACATTCTGCAAAAGTCATACTGGTTGATTACATTGAAAATAATGTGTTGACTAGACTGATAAGCAGAAAATTAGATAATAGTTTATCTGCCTTAGTGATATTGAGAGTGGCAGGACCTCAGAATTCTAGACAGAGGTTCCCAATTCAGTATTTTTTCTAAGGTTTCTAGGTTTGAAAAACAAGATTTCCTCTATAAGATTATATACAAATCTCTACACTTTGCACTATTTACCTGGGGGTAGTAGGGAGATCAAAAGGCACAATACTTGACAACTTTCCTGAATTTTAGACGAAGTTTATACTGCATTAAATGTGCTACTTTCATATGTACAAAATCATCCATAAGCCTGCCAGTGTTAAGTGGAACTAGCACAAGATAAGATTCCGCAGTAAGACTAGGTTCCAGGATATATTGCTCTGCCACCTGAGCTTATGATATAGCAGTCTGTCATACTCAATCTGTTTACAGTAAACATGCTGCGTGGAGGTCACAGTGCAGATATGAAGAATTTCAGAACAGAGACATGTCCTCTTTTACAGATTCTTTTCTCCTGGTGAGAAAAAACTTCTGGCTTTTTTGGTTTATTACTTGGCTTCATTAGAGATTGAATATGTAACCTTGGGACATCTGCTGGCCATTCAGGCTGAGCTTCCCACTATTCACTGGATGTTATGTGACCTACCTAGATTTGTCATTTACAAAGGCAATCTGCCATTAGTGTTATATAGCAGACCTATGAAAGTTTTGAAAGGTTTAAGTAGATTGCTTATCTAACTGATTGGTTTGAAACCAAATGTTTCTACATTGTCTCTTCTACCTCAATACATACCTGTTGTCTGCAAGAGCATTCTTAACTGTGGGTAAAAACTGTAGGTGGGTTCTAAGCATATCATTCCTCAGCAGGCAATTTCCTGTTTTCTAGTCCTTGCTGGCTGTGACTCAGATACTCTAACATCCAATGTGTCTATATACACATCCTTTCTAATAAGGTCAGATTTTCTGTCTTTGGGTGAAGAAGGTCTTTTATAAAAGTTTGTTTCTTCCTTTGGTATGTCCTTCAGCCCTAGAAGTAATAACTATTACCTGTACCTGTTATTATTATATTCTGTGGGGGGCCTCTATTACTTATAGTCACCTGGTATTAGATAATGTCTTTAAATTGAATAGTCTTGGTTCACGTCTGTGTTCTGCTGAGCTCTGAAAATACATATAACTGTTAAATAGAAGTTCTGCAAAAAACAAGAACTTTGTTTAGTTCCCTGTTGCATTTCAAGAGTATAAAATATCGTTTGATATAGTACATCATATTAACAGGTATTTGTTGGGGAAATTAACTATTTGTTGTAAAATAAAGATGATAAATGAGTCAAATTAAGCACCCATATTGCAGATATAAGAATTTGAGTGGATAGTGAGGTCATTCTTGAGAGATATAACAAGAGATATAACATGGGGTCTGATGGAGATAAGAAGAAATTAAAGATTTGGAATAATAATCAGCAAATGGATATATTGACTAAAGTGTATAAAATGGGGAATTTCTTTGGGGAAATTCTACCACTAAAGGGATTGGCAAAGTAACTGAAAATTTTATGAGAAGCAGTAGCTGGAAAAAAAATTCATAAGGTGATATGGAAACTAAATATTTCCCATGCTTTTCATGCTCAACTACCAGTCAATGCCACACTCATCACAGATAAAGTTGCTTCTCATGTCACTGAAATAAACACCACTTACAAAACTGTCTTGGTTCCTAAGACAGTTTTTTATGTGACAGAGAAATAATAAATAGATAGTTACAACCATGCTTTTTCTTGTAATTTAAAAAATAAATGCCTACAAGGACATGCACATGGTAATGTAGAGACATAAAAAGATTAATAAAAAAACTCAATTTACAAGTCAAAAAATAAAAATTGAATAAAAAATAAATGAAATATTTTGGCCTCTAGATTTGACAGAGATTGTTGAACATTTTAATTATTTTAATTCTGTAGATATTATGAAATGATCATACAATATTTCACAGCTTATAAAAATTAGTTGTCAAAATGTGTCAAGAGAATTTATATATATATGCATGACTTTATTTTCAGAAATAATAGAAATTTCTCCTATGAAGATAAATATTAACTAAGATGCAGTAAGAAAGTAAAATAAATTAATTGTGATATGCAGAAGATACTATGTCATAACTATCAAAACACCTTTAATAATGTATATATTGATTTGTTTGGGCGTCCTTAACAGAGAACCTCAAACTATGTAGCTAAAAACACAAAATCTATTTTATAGTTTTGGAAGGTGGAAATCCATGATCAAGGTGCCAGCAGGATGGTTTCTGAGAAAGCCTCTCTCCTAGACTTGGTAGATGCACCTTGTATCACTGTGTTTCACATAACCTTTATTCTGTGCACGTGCGGAGAGAGAGCTCGCTGGTGCTACTCTTCCTACAAGGGTACTAAACTGATCAGATTAGACTCCCACCTTTAAGATGCCTTTTAGCCATAATTATCACCTTCAAAAATTCTGTTTTTTAAAAGATTTATTTATTTATGCATACAAGAGCTGGGGTGTAGGCCAGAGCTACAGAGAGATGAGAGGATTCACCAGAGACAGAATGAGGAACAGAGCAGGCAGTTCTACTCAAATATGCTGCTAAGGAGAGCAGCAGACAAGACAGGAGAGGTCTACTGTAACATGTGAGTTAGCTCCCTGACTGGGGATGGAACTCATGCTGCAGTGGCTGCTGATAGCTTCATATTTCTGAGCCTTAACCACCAGGGAGGCTCAAAAATTATATTTTTCAGTAGAGTCATCTTGAGTATTGGGACTTCACCATATGCTTTTGGATTGCGATGGACACAATCCAATCAATCCACAGCTTGAAAGATGATCATAACATATCAGTAAGTACAAAGAAAGGCTGTAAATTATATAAAAAGTACAATCTCATTTTTCAATAAAATAAATGCAAAAATTTGTCTCTATCTGTTAATAATTGAAAGAAAGGACCTAAAATTGTGGATACTTTTAATAGTTTCAATCCTTTCTGAATACTTTAATTTTTTTCATAAAGAGGACTTTTGCTAATTGCGCAAGTAAGAAAAAATGATATCTAAAATTGAATAAATGCAGGCATATACACAGCTTAAATAAAGCATGCATCAGTATGCAAAGTCATTTTTTCATCAGTTCCTTGTTTAGGTTAGTTGGGTAATATGTAGAAGAATAAAAGAGCATAGAATTATGTATGTAAAATCAATCTGAGTGAAACAAATCTTCAGAGGAAAGTTGTTCTGGAAAATGGTGTATAAGAGACAGTTGTCATGACAAAAACATTATTTTTTTATGTTTTTGAGTAGATATGACAGTTAGGAGGAGACACCTGATATTTGTTCTGAGTACAAACTGGCCACACACAGCTGTAAGAAGTTGGAAGAAAAATGTTTTGAGTTCTTTATTTGACATTCGGCAGTTGGTTATTATATAGCTTACTTTTATGAGAAAGATCACATAACTGTTTTACTACTTGCCATGATTTTATGGCATACTTTATATTTAACCTCACCATCTTAGGATCTTCTACCAAAAAGCAAAACTTTGGGAGACATTTTTTCCCTATATTTTTATTAGGGGGAATATAGGCATATATATATGTATATTAAGCCCTAGGAGAAAATTATGGAGAAGTGTGCTAGCACAAGGGGATAGTTTCCAACTATTATCGCAACTAATTCAAATTATTTACATTGTAAAGGATAATTTCCAATCTTTTCTTAGTGACTCTATTTGTGCAACAGTTTGCAAAGAAGCATATTACAGATCTGAGACTAGAAACCCCAACTGAGAATTATGAGGCAGATTTTTAAATATTTTTCAGAGGACATATTTGTAGAGAAAATTAATTACTCCTAGCTGTTTTCACTTATGACAATAAAATTTCTTTTGCCATATCCTTCCAGTATATATCTCTGCACACAGTGGGTGTTCAGCAAATTGCATTAAAAATGAAAGTGTTGTGATTATTTTCTTTTGGTTGCCATAGAGACTGCAGGAAAAGCTATTGTTGAAGTCAACCTTTTTTATTATCTCCCCTAGCTAGATTTAGGAACCTGAGATGTTGGAAGGAGAACTTGGCTGAATACCACACTGAGATGTCCTTCAGCAACCTCTGACGATACTACCTTCCGATTAACTACAGTATGTTTCTATGATTTGGCTCCCTAATGAGATTAAACATTTCTGTAGAAGATATGACATTTTTTATGGTCTATTCTGAGTCAGTGCTTTACACATTCTTCCCCAAATCCTGCAAATAGGTGGCATTATTTCCACTTTATGATAAAAGTATTTTAAAACTTAGTAAAAAGTGTCATGCCAGGAAATTAGCCCTAGTCTGTTGATTCCAGCAATCGTGTAAGAACCTAAATTGCCATTTTGTGTATTCTTGTTGGCACAGCAGACCTCTTCTGTCTCGCCTGCTACTCCCCTCAGCAGTGTATTTCAGTCAGTGCCTATTCTCTTCCTCACTCAGTCTCTGGTGAGAATCCTCTTAACCCCTGTACCTCTGACTGGCTCCCCAGTTCTTGTATGCATAAATAAATAAATCTTTAAAAAAAAAACATAAGAAAGGACTAAGATAACTTAAGATAAACTGAGGTACACACTTTCAGCATTTTTTCTCACCAACTATACAAGTAAGCTAAATGTTCAGTAGAGTAAGTATCAGTTAACTGGGTAGTACTGAAAATATTTCTTAACATAAAAGGAATATTTTGTTTTTGAGAAATATATTGTTTCCTTATAATAGAAAAGTCACTAAAGAGCATTGGTGATAATAATAGTATGCTCAACATAAAATTTAGAAGTACTAGAGTTTGAAACAGTTTAGAACTTGTTAGTGCAAACATAGCAAAGCAACGAGAAGAAGGGTAAAATAAGGGAGTTAGCTTATATTTAGAAAGAGCCTGAGTCAGTAATGGACTGGTCAACTAATCCAAAGTGAACAGAGAAAGGAAGGTCTTTCAGATGTTTGCTTCTTTTTCAAGACCAGTGGAGTTGTAATATAATTAAAAAGGAAATACTCATTAGAGGTTATCTGTCCAGTAGATCCTGCGAAAGAAATGGCATATTCAAATTTGGTAATTTGAGATAAATTGTAAAAGTGCAGCCAGGGAGTAGGTAAACTCTAGCCAGAGTTTAATATGTTCTTGAGTAGAAACAGTGTGCCTCTGACTGGTTTAAAGCTTGAAGTGAAGAGAGGAAAAAGTCCTTTTCATAACCAAGAGCTTGAAAGAGCTAAAGGAACTAGGTCTCTGGAGGGTCAGGTCTCAGCTAACTCATAGAGATCAGTAGGATAGGCCCCAGAAAGTCAATTCTCACCTCCCTCTTCTCTCTTACTGTGCTTATTTTGGCAATTATTCCCCAGGGTATCACTACATTGGATGTGGGAAGGTAATTATGTCCTTTGATGTGGTACATACATAGCAGCCTCCTGAAATATAAAAGGGTAGAGAAAAGTGGTGAATGTTGGGGCCTCCCTGGTGGCATAGGGATTGAGTGTCACACTGTGGAGCTTCTGCAGTCACCACAGAGTGAGCTAGATCCCTGGCCAGGGATGGGACCCACATGGTGCAGCAGACCTCTCCTGCCTCACCTGCTGCTCCCTTCAGCAGTGTATTTCAGTCGATCTGCCTGTTCTGCTCCCCACTCTGTCTCTGGTGAATCCTCTCACTCCCCACGCCTCTAACTGGCACCTGTTGTATGCATAAATAAATAAAACCTTAAAAAAAAAATGGTGAGTGTACCAGGAAAGTCTAGATAAGTCTTAAGTCTAAAGAGACTAAAGACCTTGAAAGACAGACTAAACTACAATGTGAGTCTAATTCTCAGAATTGAAGTCAACATGGGAAACCTTTTAGTGGTCATTTACAGAAAGATTTTAGACATAACCCAAATAACATGATATTGTCCAACAACAGAATGTAGCATAATAAATAAAAGGTATCAAAGACAAAATCTTAGTTGGCACTTCTCGATAGATTTGTGAAGAGCTGAATGAAGTGCAGATAAACAGAACATATTAAGGTTCTAAAAAGAGCAAGTCACAATGTCAGATCCATGACATACAGATGATTTATAAGAGCGGGATATAGCTTCAGGTCCATTCTCATTTTTTTCTTAGAGAAAACTTTTATATAAATTGTAGCTATCACAATGATAAGAAGTCAGAAAGCTTTGTCAGGGGTTGGTCCAGAAAATCTTCATGAATGAGGTAAGAAAGAGATGGGTATGGATTGTAGCAGGCACTGCTGTCCCTCTTATCACCTCGGCACATACAATTTCAGTGCATGTGACCAAAGACTAGCAGCCGGAGCTAAGGACTTCCTCTGACTGCCTGGCTTGCTCTCTCTGCTAGCATGAGCTAGAATTATAGAAGCATCAATGCCCCTAGAAACACAGTCAACCAACATCTGGTGAGAACTGATAGAAAATTACAGCTGCTCCACATACCTCACATAGCATACTATTTCTTACACATGTTCCCAGCGTTCTTCAGGAGGATTAAGTTCCTGAAGTTACAACTGTAATGTGTTTGATAACACACCCTCTTACTGGTACCTGTCCTTTTCTGTCACTTTCTCATATTGTTCTTGGGGCTGCCACACAGGCAGCCATGTGAATTTAAATTCTGGACTTCTCATGAATTTCTCAACTAAGTCTTTAACATTATCTATTATTTATAATTTATATAGTTTGGGGAAATCACTGAAAAAGCTTTCTCCTGCTTAAGGTATTTTAATGTTTTTTCCATAATATTTCTAGTCATGTGGAACAAATAGTTTAGCATAATGATTAATATTTAAAAAAAAATTTTGTCTTGGGTTCTTTTTATTTGTGCCACTTCCATGCATGTCTGTAGTCATTTAACGTCTGTAAGCTCTAAATAGGAAAAATATTATTTATTTTATAGAGATGTATTGAATAAGACAAAAATGCACCTAACATAACAGATGTAAAGTATTATGTTACTAGGGGCTAACATTTTTAATATTTTAATAAATAATTATTAGCAATATTACTATTTAGGTAATATAAATGCATGCCTTTAAGGAATATGGGAGCATAAATTAAAGGACCATAAATTTTTATTTTAATTATACTATTCACTTATTTTTTAATATTTCATTTAAGAAATATCCATCTAATAGCTGGATATCTGAGGACCACATCATGATGTATTAGCTAACCTTAAGCTGTGCTACTGTCCTCATACCTGCTTGGCTGGGTCCCTCATCATGCACTAAACCTCTTAGTACTTTTGATAGCAAAGACTCAAATTAGCACCTGCTTACCACTTTACAAAGTCCTTGTTCTTCACTCTGTTTAGAAATATTCAGCTGTTGACTCTAATAACTTTCTTCAACCTACATAATAAATCTTCACAGAACAAATTATAATCTAACAAACTGCCTTACAAAAGGTCCATCCCTGCTTCAGAAACCAGAGTAAAACTGCAGGTGAGTTTCACTGAATCTCATTGTGACTGGGAAAGCTAGACCTTTGGCATAAATATATCGTTGTAAGACTTACAAAAAGGTAATCCTTATGAGAAACTGTAAAGGAAAGGCAGCTCATTGTTTGGACCGATGAGACCCGTGTCTTTGTGTGCACACTGACAAGCAGAGCACAACTGCTCAAATGTGCTTTGTTGCCCAGACTGGTCATTCTTCTGGAGCAGCACTGCCACAGATCAGTTCTCCTTTGCCTTGGTAGAACATTTTTCCATCACCCCTGCCGGCAGCTTTACAACCAAACTTCTTGGGTTTTGATGAGCAAATATTCCAAATGAATGAGCCACAAGAATCTTTCAAACATAGGTCATATCTGTATTCCCTTAACTAGACCAAGACCATAAGATACTAAACTTTCCATCTGCGATGGCTATGTATAGTTAGGGATCAATTTGGTATAATTCACAAGGTAAAACCATCAAACAATTGCAGGAACAAATAATGGGCACCTTTCATTTAGTGCATGAATAAGGGTGAGCCTTTTTATAATTGCAAATAGTCTGAATAAGCCATTTCTAAATTGAAAGGTTATCTCAGTTTACTTGTAACTATGTTCTCATCAAAAATAAAAAATAGTTACTTAATGTCAATCTTATACCAAGTCTCATTTAAAATCTTTGATCGTGCATGAAAGCTTTCCCTGCCTACTCAATATTTTGATTATTATCAATTTCTAAATTAACTTTTAATATTTTTGTGTCTTCTAAACTTTAAAAACTATAGGCTGCTTTTTAATTGTATAAATGTTATTGATTGTGGGTTAGTGTTTTTGATGAAAAATGAAGACCAATTTGATTATTTCCTCTCCCTGCTGGAATTTTAGTACCTTCTATCCTGGTTATGATGAAACATTAATTTCAATAATTAAGAATTAGATTAAGGTAAAAATTACTTGGATATTTTATGCTTTCTTTCCCTTAACTTATGCAACTGAGATATAACTTTTAGGAAGTCCTATGTGGCCTGTACCTAAAAGCATGCAGTTGGGAAAAAGAAATTCCATTTTAAGATATAATTATCTTATAATTAAAGATAATATGTCCTTTGGAAGAAACAAAATGCTTTTTATAACAAATAGACAATGTTATTTAGGTGATCAGATCCAAACAATATTATGAAATATCTAGCAATATCATATTTTTGTTAATGTTGAGCTCTTTTCCTTATTTCATTTCTGTATGTTTTCCTCTTGGTTCCTACTCTTAGTCTCCCTGGTTGTTCTTATTAGCTCCAAAAACAAATACTTTTTAGTCATTAGCCTTAGAATTTACATGTATTTTCTTTCCAATAAAAGCAGTCATTCATGAAAAGAATCAAAGCAAACTCAAGATGAATATTACTTATTTTAAATTACTATATAACAAACTACTCTGACTTTGGGGAGTGAAAAACAATAATTCTAGTACTTCACAATTTAGAGGATCATAGTGAAATGTAAGGGTGATTCTGTTTTTAGTGACAAGTTGATTCTCTATCTTTGCCCTTTGAACATAGCAAGAAAAATTATCACAATTTATTTTCCTAATGAATGAAGTCAATCAGGGTCATTGCATGACCAGATAATGCTGGACCCCTATGTTACTCTATTCGTTCCTTGAATCTCCGATGCCCCTACTATGTTCAAAAACTAATACTTAAAGATTAACTTTATCTGTAATATTTTATCAGGCTACGATTGCTACTGCCAACTGGGTAGCTGTGATTGATTGGCTTGTATATTTTCTATCTATGTTTACTTTAGCGTGAATCATTTGTCCAAAGCTTGGTAGCAAAATATTTTTAATGATTTTGCCCAAATTTTGAAGGAATTTTCCCGACTGCTGTATCTTCCCTTCAAAAGAAACAAGTGTAGGGTGTTAATAAAACATTACTGAAAAAATATCATCTCTCACTGACTAAAAGCAATTGAATTGAAAAAAATAACTACTTAATTATATTGACTATCTGTAGCAACTTACAGGAAGTGAGTGAACTTTAAAGGTGAATAAATGTAAAAGTAGATTCTCATTCTATTAATAGTATATTAAATTCCTGATAGCAGGAACATATGCAGTACTATTTTCCTCTTTTATTTTTCTTTGCTTGCCTATATACATTCTCCATAGGACTAATAGAGATCATGTGGGAAAAGATACCAAAGTTATAGGTTGATCACCTTTGTAAAATTTGGATAAAATGTGCTCAGAGAAATTAGTTTGGATCATGTATGTAGTTAAGTTTCATAATTATAGCTTAATACCTTAATGTATCAATTTCTGAAAAAGTTCTCATTTCATTTGTACTGTGATGCATTTTAAGCACCCTTTCCATACCTATGACCTCAAACCCTCCATTGAGCAGATGTTTTTCAGAATGAATACCAATGTAGTCTTACTTTTGTATTTCAAATGAGTGGCTAATAAATGATGAATGTGAGTAAGCATTAAGCTTTAATTAATGGAATAGGGTAATCATATCTGGTTAAATAGTTGGATTACACTTGTATGGAAAATAAGCAACATATTTCAGGGCCACTTATTTTTGTTTATTAATTTGTAATATATGTAAAATGATGTCCAAAACAGTATTGCATAATGTTAAGGCAGTCACAGTAATAATCTTTATGTAGATATTAGAGCTCTAAATTATGATTTTTGAAGGAAATTTTTCAATTATTTAATCATATCTGCACCAACATATTGGCACAGATTTGATCATTTATCAAATTTTTTAAATTATTCTATATTAGTTTAACCAATGTTTAAAATATGTGTATAATTTGCTAAGGGATATAAAGTTTTAGATGTTTAATTTTCATATTCTCTTAGAATTTTTAATATTTGTGAAAACATCTGAATAAATAAATCATAATTTTGATTTTATAAGATACTTTCTCCACATATTTATGGAACAGCTTATCAATACTAATTAACAGCCTTTAAAGATATGTCATTGATTCAGTGGAAATAATATTATTCATAAAATTTAAAATGCAACTGCAAAAATAACTATCAAGTGTTAACTTTACAGCATGTATTGTCATGGTTTTGATTTTTTTAACTTTTGATAAGATCTAAAATAGTTATTTGCAGTAAGAAACCTACTAAGAGATTTAAAAAATTATAAAAAAATAATAAAAGATAAATGGTAAAGAGAAATATAAACCTATTTATTCACCTAAGTTTTTGTCTTGGCTCTCACTCCCTTTCTGGATGATTGGCAAGTGGGGGATATTCATGATTTTAGTTATTTCATGAATTTACAGTTCATTAGTTTAAATGCTTCTTCAGTTTGAGCTTTCTGATTCTAGCAGTTTATCCTGACTTTGGTACTTTCATTTTACTTTCTGGTTCAGAGGTAACTACAAAACATATCTTCACTATTCCCCTATACATCCTTTAACATTCTGACTTGGAGCTAGAAGTTCACATACCATGTATCTAAATATTAAAGCTATAAGTCAAACTATTAATCTGTTAAACCATATATGTTGTTTATACCTATCTATTTAAGATAACTTTAAAGTGATGCCAAGGGTCAGATCCTATGCCTGAGGCTGGAAGCACTGATCAGTCTCTTCTCTAAATCCATTTCATCCCATGAAGCATCCCTTGTATATGCATGAGAGAGATTGTACGCATGTCCAATCTCCACTCATACATTCTAAAAGAAAGACCTTTTCTTTCACTTCTCAGGAGAACAAACAGAGAAGGAAATTACATAGACTTAGGACCAGTGTTGGTGTTGTAAGTCAGGTTGTCCAAAGTCATGGAAACTTGCAAAATGATCTTGAATGGAAAAAAGGAGATGAGAGTAAAATAACCTCTTGATCTTATGGACTTTTTGTCCCAGCTGACAGTGAATATTGAGGCCTTTAATGCATGGAAACTAGGGAAAAGATCTTTGTTTCTTGTCATAAAAATATGACTTCTTCATCACATTTTCACTTTCTTCTCTGACTAGCCATACATGTGAAGCCAGTAGCTTTCTTGTTCTCCCCACACTAACTTAATGCAAAGCCATTCTTACTAGCAATATCCTTATGACTGAGATTTTCCTTATTCACATATCCAAGACAGAATACTGTATTTTGGCATTTATAAAGAAGTAGAAGTAAATAATTCCTAAAAAATTATTTTAGAACAACACAGGGTCTCCCTGGTGGTGCAGGGGTTAAGTCAAAGCACTATGAATGTATTCACAGCCACTGCAGCATGAGTTCGATCCACAGTCAGGGGGCTAACCCACATGGCACAGCAGACCTCTCCTGTCTCTCCCACTGCTTTCTCAGCAGTGTGTTTCAGTAGAACTGCCTGTTTTGCTCCCAATCTGTCTCTGGTGAATCCTTTCACCACCCCACCCCTGCACCTCTGGCCGGTACCCCAATTCTTGAATGCATAAATAAATAAAATAAAATATTTAAAAAATGATTTAGATCCACAGTTGAATTTTTCTTATATAAATGAAGCCTTTTAAAAGAAATTAATAGTTGGTCAAATGACCCCTGGGGACACAATGCCTTGTTTCAATAAAAGTGGAACACCTTTGTTTGATAATCTGTGGTAGAACATCTTAGAGAGATATAAACTTCTCCAAACATTTACAGATATTGGTAGACATATGGGAAATGTATCTATTTAACACAGAAATAATACTTAAAATGTGGATACATTACCTCAATGGGGAGAGGCATTGCCAAAGATTCTTTATATTTAATGTTTTTTAAAATGCTATTGATAATGATTAAAAAAATCTCAAAATTTGTATCAATGTTTCCACTTGGTTTTTTGTTCTAAGCTCAAGAACTTTACATTATATATTTTCAAAATTTTGAAATTCTCAAACTCTCTTTACATCATGCAGGCTACTATAAGTTCTTACTGACAACAGTATCCTCACTGTCTGATTCATCTTTCATACTCTTTCTGAAATACAAATGCAGTTATGCATTTCCCTGCTTAACTCCACAGACTAGTCCCTAATTTCCTATGATATATAGTTCAGGGTCATAGAGCTGCAACATAATCCCTTTAATTATTCACCCTTATCTTTCATTCTCTTTTATCTCCTAACACCCTGGCCAGTGCTTATGTAATCATGAAGATATCACTTAACTATGATTCAGCCAAGACATCTCTGTGGCATGTTGCAAGTAATGGCTTCCTCCTCTCTATCCTCAAAATACTCTATAAATACTTTTGTTTTATTCCCTACTTACTATACCATATATTAATTTACCTTGAATAAAAGAATGCTTCTTCCTTTTTTCTTTGCAACTGCAGAGCCTAGCATTGAGGACAAAGTATGTTTTCAACAAATTTTTGTTGAAGTAAATAGTGACACACTTTGACTCCTGATAAAAGCAATGAAAATCATGGAGGGTGAAGGCGATAGTTGAGCATTTTCTCAAAATGTTCAGTATGATGTAAAGTCACAATAGCTCCTAAAGCAAATATGAATAGGCTCATGTAAACTTAACATGGATACACCATTTGAAATCAGAAAGATTTCTAAAATATGAAGTATGTAGCAATGATATGCTAAATAGTAAACCTTTGAATAAGTGCTCCTTGTTCTCTGCTTATAATTTGATATAAGCAAATCTATCACATTGTCAGATTCTGGTTGAAATAATAAATGAATGAATTGCTACATTCCAACCAAAATGGAAAAAACAGTTATGATGTCTGTTCTTAACAATTAAGAATTTCATGTAAAAAAATGTTAAAAATATATAGATTTTTATAATATTTTTTAACACAATTAAAACTTCAAAAGGTAAAAGAAATTCCTAGGAAACCAAAAGTCAGTGTGGCAAAAAGAAGGAAAAGCTAGAGTTGCCCTTGCACTGGGAATAGGCCTGAATTGTTAAGTGTTTCCATGGAGACCTTCCTAAGAAATTGGTATCTTTGAGGCGCTACAAATACAGTGAATTTCCTTTCACTGAAATTTCATTACCAAAAGGAAAACTATTTTCCAAGGGAATTTGGATTTGAATTAGAATTTGCCTACCTAATTTTAAAAATCTAGAGCAAGGACATTTAATTATAAGAAGAATCCTGAATAGTTGATGTTTGGGAACATGTTAAAGAGAAAAAGGAATGACCTTTGGAAGAATGCTTCCTTAACAGAGGCCTTGTAAGATTTCTACATATAGAAACCTGGCACACAGAGGTGGCAATTTTAACGACAATACACACAAAGAAATAGCTAAATAATCATGTAAAAAAAAAAACTCAGTGAAAAAGATAAAAACATTTCAAGATCTACCTCTATTAAACCTCATAAAAGAACTTCTTAGGAAGGTGCTTTAAGAGAAAGGAAATTATCCCAAATTAAGTCTGAGCTAACAGAAGGTATAATGTTAAATGATATCATAAACAGGTGTACAAATCTGTAACATTGATGGTAGAAAATGGTAAAAGGGTGTTTAATTTGGAGAAATAAAACACATGGTATCTCTAAAAATGGCAATCCAATATCCTGAAAATAGCAGAGTATGATCAAAGTTAAAGTCTTGTGAGAATCTGGTATTGGTCTGGAGTGGACAGATAGAGATAACAATATAGAAATAGATATAGATAATATATCTTGTGCTATCCTAGCGTAACAAGAATACACAAATCATATACTTCATTTCTCTATGTGAATAGAGAGGTTAAAACACTTTCATATACTTCTTAATCATTTGTATATCTTCTTCAAAGTCCAGTTTTTAAACATCAAAATTTATTTTGAAACAGGAGAGTATCTTGATCAGGAAGGAATTTGACAAACTATATGATAAGAATTTAGTGAACAGAATGCAAGGAAAAAACTCTCAATAGCAAAACCACTAGTTTTGTATGTTGCATACTAGTTTTAGTATGTTGCAGTAGTGAGGATGAATAAGAGGTGACAAAGTATTATGAGAACACAGGGACATTTGTCAAAGGAAAGCTGAAGATGATAAGATGATAGCCTGGTTTGTAATGTTTGGTGCTGAAATTAATAGGTGGGTCAGGATCAAGTCAGAGTCATGTAGGAGAACAGAGAAAATGTAAGATATCAATTATGATGATGTAATAAACCAGGCATGAAATATGCTTTAGAATGGTTTATGGACTATTCTGGGAAAATTACAAAAGGTTTCTTTCAATCCCTTCTATTTCATGCTTGCATAAAAATAAAAGCATATATGATTCTCATTTAAGAATACTGAAAAGAAAAAATAACATATTCATTTGACTAAATATTATTAAAGATAACTAATGAAACAGAATAATGGTGCCAATGCCATCTGTTTCTAGACCTCTACCTCTAGTCCTAAAGTGGAAAATTTTCCTCTGTAAATTTTCTTCCTCCATATTAAGGTAACTGGTGACAGAGATAGTAATAATACTAGTATCACACAACTTGGTCACTTTAGTGACCCAATAGCCACCTGCTTAGCTTGTACTAATAAAGAAAAGCTAGAGGTGTCAAATTTGGAATCAGATCACCACTTTAAATAAACCAAATAATCAATGCATCAGTTCCAAGACTTAGATGCGACACAATCATTTTATTATTAATCCCATCTCATATTTCCAGCTTTTATCCATTAAAACTGTGATTTTCAAAACCACTATGAGACACCACCTCACACCAGTGAGAATGGCACATATCAAAAAACTTAGCAACAACAAATGTTGGCAAGGATGTGGAGAAAAAGGAACTCTCTTACACTGCTGGTGGGAATGCAAGCTGGTCCAACCATTATGGAAAGCAGTATGGCGGTTCCTCAATCTACTAAGAATGGAACTCCCATAGGATCCAGCAATCCCACTCCTAGGAATATACCCAAAAGACACAAAGACACTGATTCAAAAGAATACCTGCACAGCTATGTTTATATCAGCACTCTTTACAATAGGTAAGACCTGGAAACGACCTAAATGCCCAAAAACAGATGAGTAGATCGGGAAGCTGTGGTACATATACACAATGGAATACTACTCAGCAATAAAAAATGAAAAACTAGACGCATTCACAGGAATATGGATGGAACCGGAAGGGATTATGCTCAGCAAAGTAAGTCAGAAGGCAAAGAAAAATATCAGATGGTTCCTCCCCTAGGAGTAATATAAGGGAACCAAATAAGGATCAAGGAAAGGAATAAGAACAATAATGATAATAATAATAACAATAAGGACACAAAAACCAAAAATGAAAAGACAAGGACAAATTGGGGACACTTGGTGAGGAGTGGGGAGGGGAAAAATTGAGGAAAGATGGGAGCACGGAGGACTGAGGTGATGGTGCACTGGTGTTACCGTGATGGGGAATACATGAGGATTACAATTGATGTCAAATATATATAAAAAAGGGATAAAATAAAATAAAAAAATAAAACTGTGATTTTTATCACCAATTTATTTCTTCTTATACAGATGGAAAACCGAAGTCCTGTTACCACTGATTCAAAGTTTTTATTTAATTTGCAGAAACTCATTTAATAATGGCTAAACTTTTAAACTATTTCTATATGCTAGATTTCCTTCTATGTACATAAATAATAATAACTCATAGTTATATTACAGATGAGGAACTGATGGCTCTGAGAGGATAATTAACTTGCCTCAAATCACTGAACTCAGAAATGATATAGCCGGGATTTGAAACCTAGACATTCCAATTCTAGAATTTTCTCTCTTAGGTGTTAAACTATACCAATTCAATTTTCTGATCAAACTGTGCAGTTCAATATGAAATGTATGTGAGCTATGAAACATTTTGAATAAAAGTTGTTCTGGTTGTAAAAATTAACACAAAATGTGTTTGTTTTTTTTTTTAATGTGTAACACAAAATAAGTGTTCTCTATTATTTTTTTTTTAATTTTTTTCTTTTTTTTTTTCACAAAATAGCATCTCTTCCCTAAGGTGTGGTTACCATAGTTTTCCCACCACCAATGTGCTCACAGTCCTCAACCACACTCCACCATGCTCTCCTTACCCTTCTCTAACTCTCCCCCCTCATCCATCTTCTCTTCCTCCCCTCCCGAGCATCTTAGATCTATGTCTACTTTTCATAGTCAGTGTTACAGCTTGTCTAAGTCTGACCCTTTGTTTGGTTTCTCTAGTTTCCACATATTAAGTGACTCCATCTGATACTTATCTTTCTCCTTCTGGCTCACTTCACTTAAAATAAGCATTATTTAGAAGAAATTTTCAAAATAATGAAGGTTGTTTTTTTTTTACATAGTACTTCACCATAGTCCAGATTATATAATTAGAAAAATAAATTTTAATAATAATCTCTATATATTGAAAGATGGCAGTTGAAATTGAAATGAGAATGCATGAAATAGGGGATAAAATAATTTAATGATAAATAATTGGCAAAGGAAAAGAGCAAAGAAAAATGAAGTTTTAAACCTCATTTAAAACAAGTATGACTAAAACACCTGTTTCACTGGTTACAACCTAGCTAAAGAGACAAAGCATAACTGAAATCAATGGTAGAATGTTATTTATCATCACATTTTCAAACATGGTGGTAGTGTGATCATCCTTATTGCAACCTTGGAGTCCATAATTTTTCATTTCCCCAAAGTATTTCAATATGAACATTTCAGCTGGAGCTGAATAGAATAAAATATATGATCCCTTTTTACTCACTTGCCACATTACTTTGAGGTTAGCCAAAGCATCCATATAAGATTTTTCTAATATTTTAACATAAATCATTCTCTCTAGTCCTTTTGCTTTTTTCCACCTCTCTACATTTATTGGGCCTCAGAGAATAATGCAACGCTGGCAGTCAGAGGTTTCCACTTATACTTGCATGATAAAATGGTCTGTCTTTATATTCATGCTTTATTCATTCATGCATTTCCCACTTAACCACAAATCAGTCCTTAGCTGACAGAGTGTGTTACAATCTAGGGGAGAAAAAGTCCAATGTTAGTAAATGATTTCATGCCAGGATTGAAAAACAACATTTCCATCCGTTTACCTCTCTGCATTGTTCTTACTCTTTCCAACTTTTTTACAGCCCATATTTGAGGGGAGGAAACATATACTCACACAAGAATGTCAGTGTTAATTGAGAATTTAGTATGAGAGGATCAAAGATTATATTACCACCAAAATACTGAAATGGGAGATGAAATGTTCATTTACCTTACCTACAATATAGCAACTCTAAAGGCTAATTTTTCATAGAGGAATCAAAGTTAATCCAAGTAACTGATGTGTCTAAATATTGAGCCTAGTCATGATAGTAACACTAATATTTATTTTCCCACCAAGAGTACACAGGAGTTCTTAGTTCTCTATGTCCTCACCAAAGCTTTTAATTTTCTGGTTTTTGTTAGTAGCCATTCAAATGGGTGCAAGTTGGTTTTGACTTGTGCTCCCTTAATGATTAACAATATTTAACATAGTTTTATCAATAAATTCTCATCGTGTATTTATATATATTTTTGGAAATATCCTGTTCAATGTTTTTGCCCATTTTTGAATCTTATGTTTTGATATTTTATTGCTGAGTTTAAGGAATTCCTTCTATATCTTTAGTTCTATAATTCCCTATCGGATAAGTAATTTGCAAATGTTTCCCATTCCATATGTTGTCTTTTCACTCTGTTGAGAATGTTCTATGATGCACAAGTATTTAATTTATGAAGAATAACTTAATATCCTTATTCTGTTCCCTAATCCTTTTCCTCTTATTAGATCATATCCAGAATTTCATTGACAAACTAAAAGTCATAAAGCTTTGCTCTAATGTTATAATGAGTCTATAGATTGCTGTATTAAGTATTGAAAACTTAATACTAAATCTTCTGATCAATATGGAATAGTGTTCCATTTATTAATGTCCTTTTTAATTTCTTTTAGCTGCATTTTGAATTTTTCATTACATATATAGAACACACACATACACCCATACATATACATTACAGTATAGTGAACAAAAATTAGAATGTATTGCTTAAAGTGCCATTTATCCTTGACATTCTTGAGTGATATAATTTTAATATTTTAAAAGTATACACATATCATTGGTTTGTAAAATGATTTAAAGAGATGAGATCCAAATCTGCAGGGCTAGGTATGACCATTTCAGTTCACCACAGGCCTCATCATTCCCTAATATTTTAACCTTGTCTTATTTGTGTTGTGTGTTAAGCCATTTTGAAGTATTCACATTTCTATTAGTTCTTATAAAAGTTTTTCTTAGGTTCCTTAATAATTGGTGGTAAGATCTAGGGTAGGATATTTTGTCTGTTTTGTTTGCTTCTGTATCTCCAGCCTGAAAAATATGTTTGGCATAGAAGGCCCTTAAATTCTTTTTGAAGGAATCAATATAATACTTGTTTTCCATTATTCTTGCAGAAAGACTATTCAAACTTCTATTTCTAACAATGATCATGATGTGTTTTGTCACACAAATGACTCCACTTATCAGTAAGAAAACATTTAAAAATAAAAGTTACATCTTCCTTATTCATTTTAGTGTCAGGTATTCTAACACAATCTCTATCAGCTCTAAGTGGTCTCAAATGTTTGAGCTCAGAAATTTCACTACAGTTCCCAGGCATGTAGACATCTGAATAGTGAGAGTAAAGCTTTATTAAAATGGTAAATGATATAATCAATTCTGAAATCATTGTTTTTAATTGAGTGACTGAAATTCCTGGACTATACCAAGAGTCTGTTCAAGGAATGCACTCTTAGAAAGTTCTTAGAAAAAAATAACATCAGTGTCAGGGCCAACCTTTCATCTTCAGATATGCTTTTCTGAGGTTATTTAGTTTAATACTTTGCAAAGGTGTTATGGTTATTGGTGGATAATATCTGTAAGTTTGTAAGGAAGTACTTATGTCTTTTTAGATTTTTGTTAATCTGAGCTCTGGAACAAGATGACCTGAGAATGAACCTCAGCATCTCTATTTAACTACACTTGTGATTTTTAACTCACATGTATTTATCCTGTTTTGTTCCTTTATCTCTAAAATAATTTTAACAATAGACCCCTATATTACAATATAAGAATTAAATGAATATATAGAACATAATTGTGCCTAATATATATAAATATTCTTAATATTACATAATAGACTTGAGAAATGAAACATATGGTTTCCTGACAACACCAGTTTGCAAAAATTCTTTAAATGCATTTTAACATGCACTGACACATCTTAATACCTATATAAACTATTCCTAAAATGTGCTTCTGGGAACCTCAATTCAGCATGTCAACTTCACATAGATTTCTATTCATATGGTGAACACTGATGGAACAAATGCAGAAGACAGAACATTAAAACCAATTCAAATTTGCTCTTCCAAATAATTGAAAGCTAGTTCATCACCCAAGTCAGAGTATCATTCTGTCACTCAAATAAAAATGTCAATCTCTATTCAAAAATTGCTATGTACAGATTATTGTACAACTTCATTAGTTTAAAAGAAAATGTATCTATAATAACAAGTAATTTGCTATCTCATTTTGTTACAAATCTGCGTTTAAAAAGGATTTAATTACTTTCAAAAAATATATTCTCAGGTAATGTAAATGGCTATAACACCAAGTGAAGTATACCAAAGTGAGATTATTAAATAATGAATTATTTTGAAGTAAGATTCATAGTGGAAGACTGAGATCAGAGAAATAAAATTTTTATATGAAATACTTCCAAATAAAATTCTTTATACCCAAAGGAATACTATAAGAGGTAAGACTATCTAGAATATTAAAATATCCATAGACTTATTTTAATGTAGTTTTCAATGAAATTATGTCATTCTTTCTAGCTATGCTTGTATATACACAAAAGAACTAATTCTGTTAGAAAGCTTTAAATGTAGTGAAGTTTGATGAAGAGTAAGTCTGTCTAAAGTGAAATCAAATAAATGTGATTAATATGTAATTGAAAACATCTGAATTCTCTTGGCAGCACTAAGGATGAGTCTGAAAATCTATCAACTTTGAATATTTCCACTCAAACTTCCAAATATCCACTATAACAATGTCACTTTGAAAAAAATTTCCATTTTCCATATTGCCATCATTGAAAATTGATATTCAATGGCTCAGAGAACGTGCCATCTCTCTTTAGTGCTAACACAGAAAAAAATTTAGATATGAGCTCTAGAATAAATTGGAAAATAAAAATGTACAATGTTCCAAAATAAGAAAAGAAATACCTTCTTTAGTAAGAAAATGTTTATTTATGAAGAAAACAGAAGAAATATGCATTGTATACTATCCTATTAATATTATATATATATATATTGAAAGCCATCTAGTTTATATTGGTTATTGTGAGATGTAAATCTTTTGGAAAGAAATGGAGAAATATAACCCAGTATTACTTGCAATGTGACTCTTTTTTTGAGCTTTATGATTACTTGATTTGGTGTTTATATAGACATTTTAGATTAAAATAATAATTTCACTTTGACTAAAAATTGATATTTTACAAAATACAATAACTTTCATCAAATAATAATCATAGTAAATAAAACAGAGCAGAAATTCAGTTGCAAACTCCTCACTGACAATTATTTTTATTTCTTTGGATATTCATAACATCTGTAAGTAAATTCCTTAATTTTTAAACAGTTGTATCAGAAATATGTCTCCAAATCAGTAGTAATTATATATCATTTTCAGATTTGTTTTTGACAATGTGCATTCCTTTACATGGCCTCTATACATTAACTTAATTCATAAATATGAATCTTATCTTTATGTTAAGTGCTATTCTAAATTAACCAACTGATCTATACCTTAGAATACATAAAATAAAACACATATTTGCATTTTAAAGTTTAAATATAATTAAGGTGAAAAAGACCAAAATACATTATATAGTATATGTCTTAATATACTGCCTAAGCTGGGACTCCCTGGTGGCGCAATGGGTTAGGCAACGCACTATGAAACAAACCGCAGTCACTGTAGCACAAGTTCGATCCCTGCCGCCGGCCAGGGCGGGGACCCACATGGTGCAGCAGACCTCTCCTGCTGTGCCCGCTGCTCCCCTCAGCAGTGTACTTCCGTTGATCTGCCTGTTCTGCTCCCTGCTCTCTGTGGTGAATCCTCTCACCCACCCCCACACCTCTGGCCTGTACCCCAGTGCTTGTATGCATAAATAAATAAATCTTTAAAAAAATATATACTGCCTAAGCTATTGGTACTTTTTATTTATGCGTTTTTCAACTACTTACATGCAAACATACAAAAACAATTATTCTGCTACAAATCTCTAATTAATTGACTTTGAAGGCAAATCATTTAAGTTTTTGTCCAATCTCATCTTTTTTTTATATCTTGCCATTTCACATTAAGAATGCTTTAAAATATTACTGTGGTTCTATTTGGTACAGAAATTATGCAAATTGTGAAGGGAGAGCGGGATGGAGAATGAATGCCATCTTTGACTTTTTTCAACCTGTAGCTTGAAATCAAAGCAATTTTTAGATTACATTCACAGTAAAATTCCTTATAAGTCCAGAAAGTTGTAGTGTAATAGTAACTGATCTAATTCTACTATATACATGCTATACAATTTGGGGAAAATAGTCACTGAAATTTGGGATTTGTTATATAGGATTGTTTTGAGGCTAATGGGATTACTTAAAAGTACCTTTTAACCAATAAAATGCCATTTAATAATTAGTTATTAATATTGTTTTACCTTCATCTTTATTGATTTCACACTTAAATTTTGTCAATTTAATGGCACTTTACTTTCAAGTTCATAAATTCCAAATCCTTCTTGCATAATTATTACACTCTCCCTCATGTCCCCTCCCTACCCCATATTAACAACCTATTATCTGCCAAGATTTTTTTGTTTGTTTTTAAAGATTTATTTATGCATATGAGGACTGGGATACAGGCAAAAGGCATGGGGGTTTGGGGACTTAGCGGAGTCATCAGAGACAGAGTGGAGAACAGAAGAGGCAGACAGATTGAAATAACTGCAGAGGGGAACAGTGGGTAAAACATGAGAGTCAGGTGGGTCACCTCCCTGGCCAGGAATTGAACTTGAGCTCATGCTGCAGTGGCTGTGGATGCTTCATAGTGCTGCGACTTGACCCCTTGTGCCACCAGCAAGGCCCCACCAAGATCTTTTTTTAACTTGAATTCTTGAATAGATATGAGTCGAGACTTTAGGGATTACACAATTTACCAGCATTCATCTTACAAGCACGTATAGCCACAAGAAAAGCGAACTGTCTCATGCAGAGACAATAGCCCATCCCCAGTGAATGATTTCCCTCTATATAAACTGAGGAATGTGACAAGGATATGGAAGACAAATAACCCAAATATACATTCTTTTTTTTCAAATGCTAATAATCTGGACCTGCTTTTGAGCTTCAGAATGCTAATTTTCTTTAGCAAAGGCTAATTTCTACTGTCTCTTGGTTCACCAAATCACATATGGATTAGAAACTGTAGCACTAGGTTATTCTTAACTCTCTAAAGAGAAGTTCCATAAATACTGATCTGCTGTATAAATGACTTTGCCAAATTAGGGTCATAGGACATACCACAAATAGATTAATCATTTTCTGTTCTTGTGACATTTATAACTTCAGATCATACATAAAACTTTAATTATTTAATTCAGTCCTTATAGTCATTAATAGTGACTACTCTTATGGCTGTCTTGGGTGATAGATCAGAGAGATGACCTCAGGAGTAGGGCTCCTTGTGTGTGCTCTAAATCTTGGCAAGGCTCAGCTCCTCAGAGCCCACAGAAGGACATCCTCCATTTAATAGAACATCGATTCAGGAAGGTGAGGGTGAATGGCTGCACGGTAGTTAGACTGAGAGCTAATGAACAGATGTGTTATAGTCTTGGCTTCCTAGGCTTTCTAAAAGTCTTTGCAAATTACCTCCTACATAAATTGGTGATAATGATTGTGCAAATCTCTCTTTAAGAACCACTATGCTTAGACTAAAAGGGAATTTTCAATACTTTGGGGGAAACATTTTTTTATCTATATTAAGAATAATTCTTTTCATACCTATGCTCTAGCTCTGCCTTTCAGCAAATGAAAATGAGCTGCTCTGCATTTGTTTCTCAGTGCAAAGAAAGACATTTAATTTCTCAGGCAATGCATGGTAACTTAGAGCAATGTGTAGAATCTAAAACGGAAAGCACATACAACCACAAGATGAGTGGACTATCTCATGCACAGACAATAGCCCATCCCTAATGACTCATTTTCCTCTATATAAATTGAGGAATGTGACAAGGGTATGGAATGTTTTCCCCTTGCAAGGAAAAAAAAATTACCTGCAAAGATATGCTAATCATATTAGGCTGATGCATTCATTCGTAGCACATCATTCTTTTCCCTCTATATTAGAAATCTGCCTTATTATTGCTACTGTGCAACTATGAGAAAGAAATGAAAAAGAATTTTTTAATAAAAATGTTCTACCTTTTTTTTTTCTAGAAGAGGGCTGGGTGTGAACTCTTTAACCACAAATTCAAAACCAAGTGACAAAAATGTAAGAATTGGTTGTATATAGTAACTTTCTATAATTAATGTTTATATTAAACTGGTAGACTACTGCTAGCTGAAAATTACAGGAAGTCTGAAAAAATTTGTTTTAGTAGATCATAAATATATGTAATTCTTATTTTTGTTTCTAAATTGAGCCTTAATCTTGTATTTGTTCTCTCACAGCACTTGCTGTAAGAAAATCAAGAATTAAATACTAGGTAGTCTTCTGTTTCTTTTCATCCTCATCTGTACAAAGACTATTTTTTGATGTGTACTCTGAAGCTGATTTCTTTGATTATTTTTTAAACTCCCAGTCTACACTCTAATCAGGTTTTAAAACTGTACTCCTGCATTAACATTATGTATGTGTGCACCAGTGCTGCGCTAATGGCCTGGGATGAGTCAGATCCCCATATATTTTTATGTTTTTTTTTCCCCTTAGTTTGTCTTCATTTCAGATTGAAAACTCCCTTTACTTAGCCAATTTTTTAAATGAACTTCATAAATCTCCTCATGTAAAGCACAAGCAGCAGAATTTATTTAAAGTGGAAAACTTTTTTCTCCCAATACACTTTTGTAGATTTTGCTGGAAAGGGAAATCAGTTTTAAACAGGCAGGACTGCTTTGCACTGAAAGAAAATTAAATTCTTGCATCCCTGTGCATCCTGCACGCATGATATGCTTTCCATATGATTTCTACCTATGTGATCATCACTCAGCATTGAAATAGCTCAGGGGCAAAGGAAGGTCAGGAAGGTATGAGGAGAGATACAAAAATCAAGATGAACTGAAAATGACTTAATTTCCATACATATTTCATCTGAAGTGCAGTCTCAAAAGAGAAAAGTGCTCATTCATCTCCCTCTTCACCAAAGCCTTCCCTGCAGCCACACTTCAGTTAAGTGAAAGTAAAATAGGCTTTTGCATTGAGTTCAGTTAACTTTCTCAGATCTGTTATCACAAGAAATTCTACTTGCCAGTGGCTCACTTGTCAATTGTAGATACCAAACAATAACAGCAATGGATGTGGGAAGAGCATTTACTTATCTAAGCGCATTATCACGCTGGTGTTACTTAATCCTTGAACTTCCACCACCAAAGAATATTAGTTTTAATATGTTGATGAGGTATCAGGGTCTCAGAGGTTAACTAGTTTGAAAAAGATGTAGTGATGACCAATAAATAGTGGATAACATGGATCTGCAGGCTCCAAATTCCTGCCATTCCATCAAACTGCTTTCAAAGATGCCCTCGCCTATTTTTGTATGAATATTCATCTATGAATTGAAATGTGGAATTGTCTCTCCTAAGGCCCTGTACATTGGAGGGATTATTTGTTAGTGAGCCAGTTTCTTTGCGTACTTCATTATGTGTGTACTTGTGCCAGGAATATTGTGTGTCTATGGTTGAACCAGGGCTCTGCCAACCCCAGCATTTTAACTTTTTTATTTAAAATAAATATATTATCATTACAAAAAATTCAGAGATATAAAAGGCAGAAAATTAAAATCATGTATAACTCTATTCCAGTATTTCTATGATTAACTTCAAAAAGTCATTTTAGATCCAGAGAAAAATAATAGAAATTATATGGAAAGAGGCCCCATATAGCTTTTACTTATCTTTTATTAATCTTAATTAACATCTTATATAATTATATCATCAAAATCAGAAAATTAACAATGGATGAAGGCTAAAAGATCTGTAAAAGATCTTACTGAAGATCTGTATAAAAAAAAAATCTGTATCACCAATTTTTCCATTAATTACCATTTTGTTTTTCCATATTGTGATCCTGAATTAACTTTGTTTTCTCCCTAGTCTCCTCCAGTGCGGTAGCTCTTCATTCGTTCCTTGTCCTTCATGGAATAGACACTTTGAAGAGTATTAGTCAAGTACCTCAGTTTTGTCTTGTCTGACATTTTCTCATGATTAGGATGAGGTAATGCACATTTGGCAAACCTGACAAAAGCAATGTGCCCTTCTCAGCTCATCATATTAGGGTATGTTAAGCTGTTGATAAAGCTTATCTTTATCAACAGGAAATTAATCTAATTCCTACGTATTAGGGAAGGTACTGTCTGCTTGGTTCCTCTGCAGTAAAGATATGGTTTTCCCTTTGTAATTAATACAAATGCTGGGGGACAATTATTTTGAAACTATGAAAATATCATATCCTTTAAGTTGCTCATTTTAATATTCATTAGATCTTGCTTACATCAGTTATTCCCATGGTATTTATGTTTTCTTCATTGATTCTACATGTATTCAATCAGAATTCTTCTGTAAGGAAGAGATATCTCTTTACCCACACTTACATATTTACTAAATTATTTATGTATATCAATATGGACTCATGTATTATTATTTTATTCATACTATTATGGCAACTAGAATAATGTTTCCCCCCAAAAGAATCTCTGGAATCTATGAATATGTCACCTTATATGGAAAAAGATACGTTGCAGTTATAATTTAGGTAGGGATAGATATTATAGAGAGGGTACAAAGTAATCACAATAATCTTTAAACACAGAAAGCAAAGGGTGAATAGGTCAGAGGTGCAGCATGAGAAGAAATTAGTGTTGTTGCTGGTTTTGAAAACAGGAAAGAAGCCAGGAGTCAAAGAGTGAAGTAATCAACCTCGAACTGACAACCATCAAGTAAAATGTGTAAACCAGTCTGGTAGCAGCATAGGACTACAAGAACCCCACACAACTTCTGTGTGGACACAGTGATGTAAACAGTGAGTTAGCCTGTAGATTCCTGTGTCAGACTTCTGATCTAAGAATTTTAAGATTATAAATGTACATTAAGTCACTAGGTTTGTGGTAATTTGTTAAAAGCAGTAATAGAAAAACTAATGAAGACCACTTTCCCCTCAAATCGTTCCAGCTTTGGTTGTTAGAACTATCTCCATCTGAGCTAAGTCTTTCAGTCATTTTGATGATTGGTAGCATTTTTCTTCACTTGAATTTACTATACAAATTCATCAATAGCAGGATGAAATAAAAGAGTCAGACGATTTTGTACAAATAGAATTCATCTTAGATTACTGCTACATGTTCAGAAAAAAAACATGAAAAGATATAATTTAGAAAGCCATTATATTTTTTGTTAGTTGAATTACATAAGCATAGAAGCATTTTACCCCATGATCTCTTTATTAAAAACAGATTATGTTTGTGTGTGTATCTGTTTTTTTTGGTTTAAATCTGATTCTATTTGAAACTAATTGGAAAGGATAAGCCAGAATGCAAGATGGAAATGTTTTAAGAAATGAAGCATATGCCAGCTACTGCTTAACTCAGTTTACAAAGGCCACAGGGAAGTTTCAGACCTGCCCAAAAGCTTCTCCACCTGCTTGGGATGACCAACATTCCTCTAGTGGTAATTAATTACTAGATTTCTACAGTTTGAGGTTTTATATGAAAAAATATAGTGTTCTCAAAGAATATGTTGATATAAATCATAAATCATTCTGAATAACTTTTGATTGATATCTAGTTCTTCTAGACAACCCAATCTTATATGAAATAATGTGAGGAGGAGGGAATATTGGATAAATAAAAAGAGAAGATGCCACAGAGTAATAGAAAGGGGTACCTACAAGAAGTATATCAAGCAAACTGCTCAGAAATCATGTACATCACATATCAAATAGCACTTGTTTTATTAAGCTCTCACTTGCCTATTAAATACTCTTGTAAAACCTCACAATTTGACAAACATATTCCTCAAGTTTCTTGATAATAGGAATTACAGCTTATTTAACTTAGATTTCTAGCACATAATATATTCTCTACATTTTTGAGAAATAAAATGGATAAAAGGATGAATAATATATTTAAGTCATGTGGGGTTTATGAGGAAATTCTACTACCAGAAATATTCACAATAAATCAAACATTTGAGGATGAAGAATTCATTTTATAAATGTCAATGTTCTGCATAGTATAACACCTCATATGTAAAACTGTTTATTTTTCATTTTCTTTCATAATGTACTTGTATGATAATAAGGTTTTTAAAGTTTTAAAATATACTAAGAATCAGAGGATTATTGGGATGATGGTGTGGCCTGGTATGGCAACATAAATTTGAAAGGTTATAATCCTGTACACCTACCATGAAGACACCAATAAACCTCTCCCATAGTGTTCTGGGTTCCTTCCCCCATTTCCTTTCCACCTCCCCTTCTGTTAGCCTTGGTTTTACAGTCATATTTCTAGGGTTTGCTTTGTTGAAATCATGTGCAGTCTCCAACTTCTATCCCATTTTTTTCTCAGCATGTCAAAGACTGTCAGTTATGAAATAAGTCCCACAGATGCAATGCACAGATTTAATGGTAACTATAGTCAATACAATTGTATTGTGCATTTAAAAGCTACTGAGAAAAGTTTTAAAAATCCTCATCACAAGATAAAATAATTCTATAGCTGAAATTAATATAGTGTTATATGTCAATTTTATGTCTATTAAAAATAAGGTAATCACAAAAATTAATCCCAATCCCTTATGCTATAATATCTTAAAATGTGCTGTACCCCACAATTGAAATTTAACCTTACTTAAAACACCTATGGACTTTCAATTTGGAAATTTTGGAGAATACTTTCATTTCCCATATTTGAGTTAAAAAAAAAAATGTATCTTGCAAAAGAATGAAGTTAGACTACTACCTCTCACCATGCGGAAAAACCGACACAAAATGGATCAAAGACTTAGACATAAGAACTGAAACTATAAAGTTTATAGAAGAAAATTTGGGCAAAACACTACATGACATACATCTCAGTAACATCTTTAAAGACAACATTAAAGCAAAGATAGTGAAGGAAAGGTAAATAGCTGGTACTACATCAAATTAAAGAGCTTCTATACAGTAAAAAAACATTAACCAAAACAGATACCCCACTAACTGGGAAAAAATTTTTGCACTCCTTACAACTGATAAGGGACAGATCTACAAAGAACACACATGACTCAACAAAAATAAACAATCCACTCAAAAAATGGGTATAAGATTTTAAAAGACACTTCTCCAAAAAGGAAATGCAAATGGCCAACAAGCATATGAAAAAATGTTCAACATCCTTCATATTCAGGGAAATGGAAATTAAAACCACCATGAGACCATGAGATACCACTTTATACAGTAAGAAAGGCACATATTAAAAAAACTCGCAACTACAAATGTTGGAGAGAATGTGGTAAAAAAGGAGCCCTCCTAGTCTGCTGGTGGGAATGTAAGCTGTCCAACCTTTATAGAAAGCTGTATGGAGGTTCATCAGTATACTAAAAATGGTGCTACCATATAACCCATCAATCCCAGTCCTAGGGATCTACCCAAAGGACACAAAAACATTAATTCAAAAGAATACATGCTCCCATATGTTTATCACAGCATTATTTATAAGTAAGACTTGGAGTGAATCCAAATGCCCAAAAATAGATGACTAGATCAAGAAAATGTGGCATATATATACAATGGAATATTATTTAGCAATCACAAAAGATAAACTAGTGTCATTTGCAGAAATATGGATGGAGCATGAAGGGATTATGCTCAGTGAAATAAGGCAGAGGAAAAGGAAAAATACCAGATGGTCTCACTTATAGGAGGAATATAGGGGATCAAGGGAAAAAATAATAACATCAACAAAACAAAACAAAACTAAGCAGATAACTACAAATCAGAGACATTCTGCAGGGAAGAGGGAGGGATTGGGATCAAGGCAGGGACAGGAAGAGCACAAGAGATTATGGTGATGGTGAACTGATGGTAGAAATTCTATGGGGACTACACCTAGAAAAGAAAGCAAACATTGTAAGAAAAAGTAAATAAAAATAAATTTAAAAAAATTTTAAAACGTATCTAATGAGCTTCTGTGTTTACAAATCACTTTTATTATATCTCTGTATTTAACTTCATCCTATTGATAGTAATTAAGTTTATTAGTTTATCTCCACTGGAAACTTGAATCTTCTAATTCCATCTTCCTAAAGGCAAGACTTTTATATGAATAAGCAAGCAAATATAATCACATTGAATAGGTTAATGTAATAAAAGATTTTCCTTTAATAATAATAAAGACTATCAGAATATAACATTTTACTTTTTTCTCTAATACTGTCATCTCTAAATCTCACATAACAGCATGGTCTGCGGATATTTCTTACTCAAGAAGAGACCCTTACTTGAGAAGGGTCCTAACCAAGATTTTAAAAACAAATCCAAGCTAGTTATAAGATCATATTTTGGTTTAATCTTGTGACTAAAATGTATAGATATACTTTAACCAATATTCACATTTTCTAATCTTTTTATAGCCCCATTTCTAGATGTCCTTTGTGCATCCAAATTCTGAGCCTCCCAGATTTCCTGAATCAGCCTAATTTCATGCTATCCCTGGGGCTGACATAATTGTAATTTGCTCAGGTCTGCCAAGTTAGTTACCGCTCAATCTTTCTCTTTCTAGCTTTCCAAATATTGTTGCTCACCTATTCCCTTAGGTTCTCTTTGCCTTTATAGATTTATGACTTTATGAAAATTCGTGTTACTGTCATTTTCATGGTATCTCAAGGAGAAAGGAGGTAAGCAAGTGTACTTGGTCTGCCATATATGATTTGAAGTCCTGCAATTCATTTCAAAATTGTCTATATTTGCTGTCTAGAAGTTGCCTCTGTCTCAAAATGTAATTACACATTTTTCTTAATTCCTTTCTTGACCAACTTTGATTATCTGATTCATTTCAGTCACTGTTCTAACAAAGCTCCAACACCCTTGCTCTTTTACTGTTAGTATTTACTCAGTTGAACACCATTATTTTCCCTTTGTCTCTACCCAAGTGCTATAGGTAATACAAACAGATGATAAATAAGCAAATAAATAGCACAACTAGCTCAACAGTGTTGTAACTCTATCATCAGAAACATCAGCACATAACAAACCAGCAGTGTAATTGCTTTGTAAATAATTTTTCTCTTTCCATCTCTAAAAATAATGTATCAAACTTTTGCTAATCTCTTCTAGCTTCAAACTATGATATCAATCTTCATCTTCTTAGAAGACTTAGCTAAGAATTATTTTCCAAAAAAAATAAGAGTTATAAAAAAGATGCTACTTATCAAAACTAAACTGTTAGAGCTACCTTTTCCCTGGTTCACCATCGAATCCTTACCTTTATTCTTTTTCCACATGTAAGAAATATTTTCAGTTATAATTCCATTTCATCTTTCAGCAGCACTTACAAAGGTTCCCTTCTTTTTTTCTTGGGGAAAAAATTCTTAGCAATTGCCTTTAGTGATACTCCACTTTAGTTTTTCTCCTTCCAATTTACTAATCTTCTCTCTAATTTGCTATAGAACAATCCATGAGAAATACATTTGGATTTCTCTTCTAGGGTGTCTATATTACTAATCCCCCATGACATCAGCCATTTCCCAGACATACTAGTTAAATTTTAATCTCTGTGGAACGGCTCATCAATTCCCAAACTATATGTGAAACTGTGCTATTCTCTTATAGACATTTGACTTGAGGTGACCATTGTCTCTCACCTAGACTCTGGCTTATATTTGGTTATTCTGAACTGTTACTGGCTTCCACCAATTTCGTTTCTACAAAACTGCTAAAAGAGCCATTCAACTCATACCTGTCCATGTCACCCTTACTTTAAAATATCACTGCCTTGTCTTTCTCTTTAAAATTCACAATCCTAAAATGATTTACAATATCCTTTCTAATTTAGCTTCTAATATTATTTTGAATCTTATCCTTTACAACCATCACTTGTATCTGTCAGTCATTCTAGATTTCCTTTAATATATAAACTGTCAGTATATCTTTTAGTATATCAATTCCCAACTCCCAAGTAACCAATTCCCAATCTTTCAAACATGGTGTGGTAGGTGCTATGAGATTTTCCTCATTCCAGGAATGAAGGATTCATTACTTTGCTTTTGGAATTACCGTGAGATGATCTAGCTCAACCATCAGCCCTCTCTAAACAGTGCATCAGCTGAAAAGAATTGTCTCACCCAAAGCTATTTCCCCTTTATGTGGAATTGGGGGAGTAGTCTGCATCTATATAATTACTCATTCATGAAGAGTATAAAAGCTTGATTTTGTTGACCTAACTCAATCTAACTCTGATGTTTTTTACAGCTCAGAACACTTCATAGATATGGGCAAGACTTCTGTTGAGGCTGCATCACAGCTTGAGTAATCTATCTTCCCATCCCTGTTTCTTTCTCTTCCTTCCAATAGCTATTAGTACCAAGAGCATTTGTTAATAACATTCTTCAGGAAGAGTCCACTTCTCAGAAGTGAAAACTTTGAAATATAAAGTCAACCCTTACTTTGAACAGTATATTTCCGTCCCTTTTCTAACTTCTCCTGATATATGCATTTTCCATGAAAGCATTCCATGATTCCTAGGAGTGAGGTAAGTTCCCTGTAATATAGTGTCATAATAATACACCACCATTTATTGAACCATTTTGTTAATTTTGCAATTTCAACTGGATTTAACTTTTATTACTCTCTAACTCTTATGCTGGGCTTCCTTGGCTTTGTTTCCTTTGTATTGATTTTGCCACCTGCTTCCCGTTGTCACATTGCTGTTGATGACTTCTGGCCCTCAGAAAGGGAATCTGGTTCTTTCCTATAACATTTTTTCTCACCTCATTCTATTTAAGTGACTCTCTTTTCATTCATGTCTTTACGTAAAAAAAGTACCATGCCACAAATCTATCCCTCTTGTAAATATTACATATTCCTAAATATTAACATTTAAATATTAAATTTTATTCTCTATGTATCAAAATACACAAACTACATATAATTTTCTCCCACTTAGTCTTAAATGTTAACATGTATGCTAAAGGGATAAAAGCTGAATAACTGATGGATTTGAAATTTTTTTCTTCACATACACACACTGCTTTACATTGTGATACATGCTTCTCAGAAAGAATGATTTTGTTCAGAATTCTCCTTCTAAACCACTTATATTTCAGAATGTACATTTTTTATATTGACAACTAATAAATGAAAGTGGGAGTAGAAATGAAGGTTAGGGAAAGAGGCAACAGCTTACTAACACTTAGAGATCATTTATCTTTCTCATACAGTTTATTTTTTTAAGATTTTTATTTTTCTATGCATACAGAACTGGGGTGTGTGTGTGAGAGAGGATTCATCAGAGACAGAGCGGGGAGCAGAACAGGTAGATCTACTGAAATACACTGCCGAAAGGAGCAGCAGATGAGACAGGAGAGGTCTGCTGTGCCATGTGCCTTAGCAACTTGGCCAAGAATCAAACTCATGCTGCAATGATGGTGATAGCTTGATAACCTGAGATTTAACCTCTGCATTACCAGGGAGGCCTTCTCATACAGTTTATACAGGCAGAACATCTTTCCATACAAAGAGATGGTAACAATAATACAAAACTGTTGGTTGCCATCTATAAAATAATCAATCTTTTAGACAGTTAAGCTGTTTATGTCACAATTGTTTCCTTAGTTGAACTTAACTGACTAAAATAACTGCCACATTTCTAATTTGTTGCACTCAATATTGGCCTAATTCTTAGATTTAGCAATTTATGAAATCATCACCTTGGATAATTTCTAGAATTTAGAAGAAATGTGGAATTTATATCTTTTATCACAACTTTAATTTGCATTATATATATATTTTTTTCAAGAAATATTTTTACTTCTGTTTTTCAAACATTTAATCACAGTTACAAACAGCTGGTTATAGAATGATTGTGTTAACATTTTTTAATGTAAAACCTATGCATCTGTTTTGTAAAATTATATACTTTTAAGTAATATTTGAGATATACTGTTTTACTTTTTGTATTACTGTAACTTGCTTAGGAGATAATCATTTTTTTCTGTCCCATTGATAACAGGCTTGGCCATGTGTCTAACTATGGCCAACGAAATGTTAGGAGAACTTTGAAGGCTTAAAATACAATTTGATTTATTCTCTTTTTTCCTTTCTGTCACAAGTCAGAAGGTTCTTAAAGTCTGGATTTTGTAGTCAAGGGTAATTTCTGAGATACACACACACACACAATCTGATATATATATATATATATATTGATATATATGGATAAGAAAACTTTAGATAGGAAAATTAGCCACCATCAAAAAATAACCTTTAATAGTAATATTCACTCAATTTCAACATAAACCATAAGACCATACATTTAAGAACATTTATCAGACTTTTTCATCTTTAGCAAATGAGGAAAATTTAATTCTATTGTTCAGGTAAATTGTCCAAGTTCTCCAAACAATTGGAAAGCAGACATGGGATTTAAGACTTGATCTATTTGGCTAGGAAAACACAATGGAAATGGGAGAATTGGTGACATTCCTGGTTCTGTCACTAACTGGATTTGTGACTATTGGCAATTCTCTTAGCAATGCTTTAGAGATAATCTCTAAAGTCTATTTAATTTTGAAATCTGAATTTTCAGTGAGACATGTTGCAGTATTACCATTGTAATATGCAGAAGTTCATCTATTCCATTATAATTTTGAGCTATACTTATTGTTTATCAAAGTTTTCTGGACTACTATGCTAATTTAATCCATTCATAAAATAAAGGGGTCCTCACTGACAAGTATCTGATAACACTCTTTCTCAGACTACATTTTTGTAAAATCCAGACTCCAGGTTTGTTGCTATATGAAATTGTGAAATTCTGTTTGCTCTTAGGAATAATTTTAACTATTAGTTTTAAATACTAATCTTTTAAATCTTTGCATAGTTTTTAACATAATCATATGATTTTAAGCCTTCAAGTGTCTTTCCAATGTGTTACAAGGGAACTCACTGATGAAACAAATAGTATGTAGTTATACCTGGTTGGTATAAAACAGTAGTCAATTGCCATTGGGTTAAAAGCTGCAATTAGTAAGTTAGACCACTCCCAGACTTATTTAGGGTGATGAAGCCATGAAAGTATCACTAGTGTGCAAAGGAGAGATCTCCAAATTAAGCAAGAAATTTCTAAATGTAAACAATTATTTATATATATAATTATATATATGTAAATAGAAATAGATGTAATTTTTCTTTCATTTATTTTTTAAGCCATTATCTAACCAATTTCAAAGAATTTGCAGCTATTCTGTTTCTGATTGCCAGTAGATACAAAATAATGATGCACACACTATTATATTGCAGGATGTAATAGAATAGGAAGTTTTTCATTATTTCCCAGTAAGCGATTGCAGTGATAGCCTCTTAAAAATTGCATAATTGAAATACTGGCTGTATATTGCTTCAAGCAGGCATGCTATGAAATAGATGAAATAAAAATCCTTTTAAAACAGAAAAGTGTATTTCCTGATTTCCTCCCTTGTAGTCATCTCACATGATTATGATTATTATAATTTAGCAATTACAGAACTTTTAAAATGGATTGTGCTTAAGCTAAGGACTATCATTACCACCATATTCTGAATTAAAAATCAAGCACAAAGATTTCATCAGTGAGGCCTCTCAGCTACTATACCTCTGTTAATCTGAACACTAGAAGAGAAAAAGGTCAAACTCAACAACTATACATACTGAATAGCTGTTTAACACAGCAAGAGATACTATTTTAGGCTTGGTACCAAGATTGCAACCTGAAAATGCTGAGCCACTGGCACTTGGGAAAGTGAGCCTTTCCAGATTTAATTAAAACTACATATGAAGATACTACAGACAATGAATCAGATACCATGACAATTACCACAGGCTTTTTGTACTTGGATGGCAGAGGAAAGTTATCATTCATAAGAAGATATTAAAATCAGAAGACAATGCTATAGAACAAGTTTTTACTGAGTAAAAATTGAACGCTTTTTGCCATTGCGGAATGCCTTTTGCCAGGATAGAAATAGATGGTGATTTAAGTGGCATTTTTCTATTAAGTTCTTATTTTCCAAATACTTTTTATGGCATTCAACAATGGATGTATATATTCTGGAATATCTAATAAAAATGAAATCTTAATGCCTATCTAACAACTTTTTTCTCAAGGCTCTTGCAATGAGAAATGTTTCTAAGTTACTATTTATAATTTTTATGAAAGTAATTTTTAAAAGAGTATCACTAAATAACTACTAATGGCTGCCTGGTTACAATTAGTTTTCAGTCTGAAAGTACAGTAAAGTATAATTTATAAAGAGCAATTTTCAAAAATTCATTCTCCTGATATTTTATTCTTGTTGATTCTAAATTTTTAATATATTTAAATCATAAAAGAGCAGAAAGGAAAGCAATTAAATTATAATCTCTAGCCCCTTAATCACATCTCAGTTATTTCAACTTAGTTAAAACAGAATGTAAAAGCAACTCATCTCAGAAAACAAAAGATCAATGTTATATTGACTTAGTGTTATTATTTAAAAGAATATATTTGTTTTATAGTTAAGCAATATTATGAACAAGGATGCTAAATTCAAACTTTATTACAATAATTCTTAATACACAAAACACAGAATAGTTAATGTGTAGATTTATGTATATGCACACAAATTAGTTTCCTTTAAACTAGGAATAATCTATAGCAAAAAAATGATCAGACAATACTATAATATAAAAAATTAATATAATAAATAAAACTGACGATAATAAATAAAAGCATAAGAGTATTGGAGTATTCAGTGATTTTGATACTTTTTTTCTTTTATGTTTTCTCTACTTTATGAAAATATCAATGTCATTTCATGCAACAGTTTAAAGGGTTGGTCAGTTGAACCATCTTGTAAAAAGATAATGATGAGACCTTTCACTATGCCAGTAAAGAATAACACAGGTATACTAGTTTGGTTTAGTTGCTACAATAAAATCCAGCCAACTGGATGATTTAAACAGCAGAACTTGGCCTCACAGTTCTTGAAATTGGAAGTTCAATATCAAAGTTGTGGCAGGATTGGTTTCTTCAGAGGGTTATGACATAAGGACTTTTTCTAGGGCTTGTCTCCTTGACTAGTTGATAGTTTATTCACGTTCACATAGTGTTCCCCTGTACATGCATCTATCTCCAAATTTCCCCTTTTTATAATTATACCAGTCATGTTGGGTGAGGAGATACCCTAACAATTTCATGTTAATGTGAATACTTCTGTAAAGATCCTGTCCCCAAATGACATTACATTCTGAGTTACTAGATGTAGGGGAGAGATTTCAGACTTCAACATATGAATTTTCAAGGCACTCAATTCAATCCATGGCAAGGGAGATTTACCATTTCATTTTTAATAGCATAAAGATCTTAATTGATCATCTGAGAATTTCTTTAAGCAAATAATTATGTCCATTTCATTACTGTCCTGGCTTAAATCAAGACAGAACAGTAAATATCATTTATACAGTTCTACTGATCCCCTTTATTCTATGGAGCACTTCTCATATCCTTTTTAAAATATTAAGTAATGAACGCTGCAGGAGCTCAATGTGTTACTTGCTTTAATTTTTAAATAAAGTTAAATTTTTCTGCTGTTTTAGATTATAATTTTCTTTCTTCTTTCAGTTATATGGAAATCACACAAAGTTGTACCATAGTTATAGGAAGTAAAAGGTCTTCAGTGTGAATTAAACTTTGCAAATGACCTTGAGAATATATTTTCTGGTACAAAAAAAAAAACTGAGAATGTAAGAATTAGAAACCTGTAAGACATTTTCTTTTTAATTTTTTAAAATAGCTACACAAAAGATTATAGCTTAATATCAACAATGTGTGGGATGAAACAAGGTTAAGTTTTCTCCTAGGGAAAAATATTTGCAATAGATTCTATGGTTTATTGAAAACATAAGAACCTTGCCAGAGAGAGGTTTATACCTTATATAACTTGTTTTATTTTAAGCTCATTCTCTTGTACCTGATATAAATGTCAAAGACATGACATGAATTTAAAGTCTTTAAAAACTCCTGTAACATATGATCAGGGTTGGATAGGATTAGAGGGCTGGATCAAGTTTTCAATGCTCAATGAGTTTTATTGAACAAATGAATTCAGATACAGAATCTAGAGATACTATCTTGGAATGCAGAGTTAAAACAAAGCTAGGCAACAAATTAATATTAGACTTAATAATAAGTAATTCTAATTAGATTAAAATGATAATTTCCATCTTGATGGAAAAGTCAAATAAAATTCAAAACAAAATCATTTCAGTTCCCTTAGAAAAGCAACTACATGTTTGCTATCTTACTTTGAATTTATTTCCTTTACTTCTCAAATGAGGACACTAGCATAATCTTTGAATAATGAAAATTCAGTCTTACTATTGCTTTCAGAGTTGTTTTTATTTCACTAGCACTTGGCAGTTTGTCGATGAAAACACTCAGATTTTTGTGTTCCTGCTATATCAGAAATACACATGATGGACAAAGAGCTTTCACAGGTAGAAACTGAATAAACTTTTTAAATTAAGATGAGAAGTCCTCAGACCTCTTCGATTTTTTATTTAGGCCAATAAATGTTGATAATATGCAGCCTGCTTAAGCAAAATAAGCCAACGGTCAAAATGAAAGGCAAATTGTTTGCATAAAGGTTAACGTACAAGAATCCAGATTTTGAAAGGAGAAATTACTGTGTCTGTGGTAGGCAATGGGTTGCAATATCTATTACCTTATTGATTGCCCTGTTAATTTGGATGAATGAACATATTACCTGTAGAGCAGGCAGGCAGCAGGGCAGCCAGACTGAGGAGTTGAGGGGTCAGGAAGTTGGCAGATCTCTCAGCTCCGAGATGAGAATCTTTTCTCTTTCTCTTTGGCTTTCTCTGGTGTCCTCTCACAGTCCTGCATCTCTGTAGTCTCTAAACCTCTCATAGCTGCCATGCCATAGCGGTTCACCATGCCACCTTTTCTGTGTGACGCTGCCCTTATAGCCTCAGCTTCCAGGCTCAGGTGTGCACACTTACGCATGCTCACACCATACTCCAGGTGTCCACAACAAGCATGTGTGCAATCCCACAGGGGCTAGTCATAGATGCTAATGGTAGAGGATGGAAAAAGCCCGATAATTTCCATTTACCTTACAATTAGATGATTTGCATTAATTAATAATCTGTCACACAAAGTTAAGATCTATTTCAATTTGTCTCATCAATTACATGTTGCTAGTTGAATATTTCAATCTACAAATTAACTACATGTGGAAACTGGTTTAATTGTTGACTTTTATCCTTATGCTATATAATATTTTTTTCATTAAAGGATTATTTATTTTTGCATACAATAACTGAGGTAAAGGCCAGAGGAGCAGGGAGTGAGAACAGTCATCAAGAGACAGAGTGGGTTGCAGAAGAGGCAGATCTGAAATACACTGCTGAGGGGAGCCATGGGCGAGACAGGAGAGGTCTGCTGCACCATGTGGGTCAGCTCCCTAGTCAGAGATTGAACTAATGCTACAGTGCCTGTGGATAGCTTCATAGTGCTGCACCTTAACCCATGTGCCACTAGGGAGGCCCCCTGTTATATAATATTTCTTTGTGGAAGCTGCTGGATTGAAATTGACTGACAGGTCATTTACCTACTGTAGATTTTTATAAGCACTCAAATCTATTTCAGATCTAGGGAGAGTTATCCTGATACTCCTGGTCACCTGCTGTGTTCCCCAGCAGTCTAAATTAATAGATTGCTTGGTCAACATCCCTTTCACTGGCTGGCATCTATGGCACTGCCTAGACAGGCTTCCTGAGTTTTGCAGTCTATAGGTAAGCACTGATGTTAGTGTCCACACATCAACTTTCATCTGGAACATAAGCAGTGAGGCATCAATCTTTTATTAACACAGAAAATAATATTAGTAGGAGGCTTAAGGGAAGCTCTATGCAGAAAGAAGAAAATGTGGCTGTGGAAGTCACAGTTGATTTTGACTGGTCAGGCTTCTGCAGAAAGGGTTAGAAAAATCACTAATCTGAAAAGAAGCAAAATAAATAGTTCTTAAGGTTACTAGTAATTTTCATTCTACCTATTATCACTTGACTTGGCTCCCAGGGATTCTCTCATTTCCTCTTTCTGACAGAACCCTCCTAGAAGGGAGTTCAATTTGACATCCCTTAAAAAGAAGTGTCACTAATTTCTCTAATGGGATTTTTCTCATTTCTTGTTGAGATGAGAAATAAGTTCCTAAGTTCTCTTAGGAACTAGTTTTTTTAGTTCCTAATTCTCTTAGGAACTTAATGTCACATTAGTCTCTAGTCTCCCCCCTAAGAAAGCTAAACCCTATAAATTTCTTTTGACTTCCATGAGATTTAGACCCAAATCCTAATAATCCATATTGTTATAGACTAGTATTTTAAGATATTCTTAAAATATCTCTGAAGTAGTTGTGCTGCTTCTCCCCCACATAGCTCCTTTTGGTCACTTAAAAAGAGCACAGACTTTGTATTGCTACCTATTCCTACATTAATATTTTAATAATCCATGTACCCAGAGCAAACCAAACTCTTAGCTTTAAAAGTCTTAGAATGGACGTTAAAATTGAATTAAGTCAGAAATAGAGTATGTGTTACATAAGATATGATAGTAATTACACTAAATTAACAAAAAAATCATTTTTAAACCACAAATCAAGTTCACTAAAGAAAATATTCCCTTTCTCTCTCTCTCTCTATATATATATATATGGACATATAATGCAAACATATTTCTATACATTACATTATATATAAATTGTTCATTTTTTCACTTGACATTCTATTAAAAGTGCTTCCAGATATTAGCTATAACTTCTATAAAACTGTAATTAACAGCAGTACCTATTGATGGCTATGGGGTCTGTTATATGATTAAACCTAGAAGCTCTTCTCTGCACTAATGATTGCTTTCCGGAACACATAGTTTTATTATAGCCATAGAAGTATTTAGAGACTTGTTTCTCAGGTATATCTAGCCATGTGAAGGTACCCATAACTGTTACTATTTGTTTTGACTTCCCACTATTCACTGCATCTTCTTTCTCCTAGTAATGCGTCTGTGCATTCAAATCCCTGAAGAGTGCACCAGAGGAACATTTTATGTAGTGATACATAATTATATATTCTTATTTTCTGTTTCCTTTTTTGCCTTTTATAAATAATTCTGGCTCAGTGACATTATCTTAGCCCTCAGTGAGATTTCCTAGCCCTTCTAGTGTGTGTCTTCCCAAGACTTTCTTAGAGATAACGGTGAACTCATGGAAATTTCTAGACTGAGATTTTACATGACTTGACAATAATGTCATACTTATCCCTTAGCCTCTAGGGTCATTTTTCTGATGAAACATTATGTACAAATGGAATTTCAAGCACACCCAAGATTTTCTCATAGTTCCCCAACTAGATATGAAAATTAACATTATCATCTATTAATTGCCTGATTTTGCAACCAGCCAGTCTTTCAAAGAATGGTACCCTAGGAGAGTCAACACTTCCCTAACAGTCGCATATACCTTCTGGAGCGGCACTGCTGTAGCTCTTTCTAAATAGTTCCATGCTGAGAAATGTATAGATTTGCACAATCTCTTAACATTTGAGAGACCACGTAAATTGAATGAATAAGGAGATGTAAAGAAGAGGGATAAATATACATCAAAGTTTGCACACAAATGGTTGAGAGTTGCCAAGAATTTATATAGTGTATTTTAACTGGTATAGAATGGACATATGAAAATGCCTAACCTCAGCAAAAGCAGCATTTTTTGTCTACCTAGTTCACTGACGTATCTGGACACCTAAAAGACAGCCTGGCACACAACAAGCATACCCAATAAATATCTGTCAAATAAAGAAATAGTGGTTTAAAGAATTAAGTTGTCATTGGAATATTGTCTAACTCTACTTAAAGGAAAAAGGAAGAATGTCCTCTTTATGTATGAGCAAATAGACGGATAGTCATTTACAAGCACTTAAGAAAAATCCCTATAGCACTTAAACATTCATCTTGTTCTACATATAGACTACTTTTGCTTTAAACATTTTTGAGAGAAAACGTATGAAAAAATGGACAAATACATCGTATCAATTTTCCTAAATATTTCTAGTATTATGATATTGCCATATAAATGAAAATCCATAGCCCACCTTCTAAATATGCTGTTCATGATTTCTAATTAGACTTTTATTGCAAGTATACATTCTCAGAAATAACTATCATATTTTTTAAAGATTTTATTTCATTTATATAAGAACTGGGGTATGGACCAGAGGTGTGTGTAGGGGGTGGGGTGAGAGGATTCACCAGAGACAGAGTGGGGAACACAGCAAGCAGGCTGACTGAGATACACTGCTGAGGGGAGCAGCGGGCAAGGCAGGAGAGGTCTGCTGTGCCATGTGGGTCCCCTCCCTGTCTGGGGATGGAACTCATACTGCAATGGCTATGGATGCTTCATAGTGTGGTTCTCAAACCTTTGTGCCACAAGGGAGGCCCTGCTATCACATTTCATATTAATACTAAAAGAATAATTCATTACATACAGGGCTCCCAAAACTAGTGATGGTTTCAAATTAGTACTTTTGAATCATTTGAAATATAACCTAAATGCATTAGATTCACTGTTTATGAATGTTCTAAGCTGCCATGATAATCTAATACAATGTTCACACATGATTTTCATAAGAATTTTGGAAATAGGCTATTTCCTACTGACTTTAGGTATGCAAAACCTTTGCTTTAAATTATTGTAATACTCATTCATGAAAAAGATAAATTTATTTCTGATGGTCAATTTTTTTTCATGTATGTATGAATTCTCTTATCTATATTCATGTTGAAATTATTAGAATAGTTATTAAATAAAACTAAAGAAATGAATCATTTTTGCATCTTAATCACAATATCTCATTGAGATATTTGCCCTCAATGACGTATAGATAAATGGAAGTGACAACAAAACTTCTAAGATTCCACTAAGAAAAGTCAGCTTGCTTATAGAGAGGTGAAATTGAACAAGACACAGCTCTTCTTTTGTGTGATTCTGTGAAATCTACAGATTCTGTGAAATCTACAATATGCAATGAAAATATGCATTATAATAGCAACATGTGAAGGGAGAGGATCCTCTACTCACAAAATAAAATGATAATGTTAACCAATATTACATCAATAAACAAAGAAAAAGGAAAAAATTATATACAAATATATTTATGAAAAATATATAATTTATTTAATATGTAATATATATGATAAAGGTATGACTTAGAACATAGAATTGTATATCTAGCCAAAATGATGTCCCCATATCTCAATCCATATGTTTCATTTTCCTCCCTAAGGATTTGCTTCCTTTCTAGGACTTTCATTTTTTGCTTCCACATAATTTCGTTTGCCACATGCCATGACTTTTCATGGCAATGATTATGGATTCGCCTTGTCATTTCTAGATCCAGTTACCACTATGAGCTCAGTTCATTTTTGTGCATCTTAGTTAAAAATTCAATAGTGAAATCAGAGGCATTCTGCAGCGGTGGGGGAGGGAGAGGAATCAAAACAGGAGAGGGAAAAGTACAAGGGACTATGGTGATGGTGCATGAATGAATTGGTGTTTCGAATTCTATGGGACTACATGTAAGAGAAGAAAGCATGCATTGTACAGAAAGGAAGAATGATGTAAAATACATATAAATAAAAAGTATATAAAATATATATAAATAAAACTTTAAAAATAAAGTTCCACTGGGTTAAATCACTGAAAAAAAAATTCAATAGTGAGAGAAATTTCCTGACTAAACCTAGAACCTAAGTACCTGCCTTTGGTTGCATTAACCGTATACCAAGGCACAGTGACACTTGGTATTGGCATGTCCATCTAAGCTCTAGGAATTAAGAGAATGGGGGTTGTATATATTTTAGATGGTAGTGATGCAAATGAATATATCATATAGATCTAAATACTGACATTGTGTTATGGCATATTGATTATTTAAAAAAAGCTTCATACTTAGGGATTAGAAAGGTCTGGATTTGCTTGAAAACTTATCCCTAATGCTCAGAAAGAAAAATAGCTAATGCTAGGCTTTGCTGCAAAGAATTAGATATTCAAACCTATGATGTATCCATTCCCATATTAAAAAATAAAATATAAAATTTAATTAATGGTAGCTGCCTTTCTATACATCAATCAACTAGTTAATTTAGGTAAAGAGAAAAATCATCTGTTATATAAATTACTTAAGTTATTAAGAATAGAGGGAACAATACATGGCATCAACTTGTATACTCCATAGCTACTAGTTTAATTTGAATATAAGTTGCAACCAAAATTATTCAATACATTCCTGATTATTCTTTACCTCATACCGTTTATAATTTTTAAATAAAATTTTTGATAAGTAATACTTGCTATTTCACCCACAATAATAATTTTCTATGCATGCACATTACATCATTTAACACAAAGGTTTAACCTGAATAGTACATGGCATCACTATATGAGACCTACAAGTAAGTATATATGTTGCTTTTCAGTGTGACAGTGTTTAAATTGTGATTCCATTGAAAAACTCCTCAACTCTTAATATCCCAAAGTAGTTGATGGCTTTTTACATATTATATCAAGCTAAGCACAATGTTTTTAGTTCATTTTACAAAGAAACACAAATTATTCAGAGATCATGATTAATGGAGTTCACTTAATTAAAAACGATCTCTAGAGTTCACATTAAATGAGCATAATATGTTAGCAAATAGCAATGAATCTGATAAAATTGGTATCATAAGAAGTAACTCTTGAACGAAAGTTCCTTACCCTGTATGTCAGAATAGTAATTGCAAGAATTTGAGTATACTGCATACACAACAGTATAGCATTACTTCAGTTGAATTACACTATATTCCCTTATGAATTTGTAATAATGTTCAATAATAAATAATAACCTGTAGGGCAAGTATAAATGGAGGCGGAAATGTAGAGCAGTATTTTACCAGAAGCCCAACTCCACAGGCTAAATTGATCTATACTGATTGTTTTTGTCTGTACAATTTGCTTCTGTAGATAATAGTGTAAACTCCAACCCTCCTCCCCTAACCTGCCAACCTCAATTGACTTCTCTGTTTACACTGATTATTATTAGACACTAAAAAAGGAAAGTCTATATTCAACCAACACTTCAATCTATACTGTAAGAAACTTCTAGAATAATGTAATCTATTGAAAAAAATTACCATTTTCTGTAATTAAGTCATTGTGTCACTAGATAAGAACTTAGTCTTACAGTACTTAAATAATTTTGCAACTGCATTACCAGGTGGTAAAAGTAACAAGGCTAAATAATCAAACCTCACAGGAAAATTTTTACAAAATTTCAGTCTTCTAATTATAGTCTTGACACATACTTTAAATTTTATGTAATTAATATTTGCATTACTAATCATTAATAAAGAAAATGTACAATAACTATAAATATTTTGTTACAGGTGCGTTCCTAGTCTATTTTAGTTCTTGAAAGAGATTAAGAAATAGAAGATTAGTCAAAAATATATTTGATTTCTTTAAAATTCCACATTTCTACCAAACTTAACTAATACTATCAAGAGATACTACTTACGACTAGTACAATTAATACAGATTTAAATTTAAGTAGAGTTAAATTTAATTGTTAGATTTACATTTATAAATAGCACTTAACTGTGCATAAGTTAACAATCTTATAATATGCTTAATTTTTTCTCCTTTGGCATGTACAAAATTAAAAATTTACCTAGAATATATATATGCGTATGCTATATATATGTACCTAAATATCTAAAGTTCACTTTCTCCACTTCACTATTTAATCATAAAAAATAATCTTATTCATGACTGAAATTTGATAACAAATGCAGGGAAGAATGTCCAAGAAGAGAGAAAATTCCCAAAGTGATAATCCAGGTGGAATTTTTTAAAATTAAGTTTACTACAGTTTAACCTTCTTTTTCTTTTTGTATTCCCACTACTCACCACTAGTCAAATTCCTTCATATGCTCAAATGCAGATACTATTGTATTCATTGTAACCACAATAAGATTTAACATGGGTTTTACTTAGAAACTAATCACTACATTTTGAATGCTGCTAAGTGAACAATTTGCATTTTCAACAATGGGCATACTCTCTTCACACTATGTGTGGACAACCAATTGCTTTCTGTGATAATAACCACCTTCAAGCTCTAATGACTTAATTGTGTTTATTTCTCAACTCAGAGCAACCCACTCTGGGTGTCCTTGCTTGCAGGTGGGATGTGACTCTCTTGCCTAGTTTCACACTTGTTCAGAGATTGAGTACAGTACAATTTCTTACAATGCTACAACATCATTCACTAACTCTTTTTTGCCCTTAGTAAATCCAATCTCACTGTCTCTCATAAAGTTCTTTGTGACCTACTTTTGATTACTCTTCTCGACTTTCGCCCTGTGACATACTTCATAGTCTTTGTACCAAGCACACTGTACCTTTTCCCTTTCCTGCATGGGCTATAGCTATACTCTCAGTCATGCCAACTCCTTCCTTCAGGACTAATTGTTCCTCTCTACAAAATCTTCCTTCTTCATTATTACGTAGACAAATTCTATAAATCCTATCTTTAGACTATATGTCACTTCTTGGAACTCTGGAAGTGAACCCTTCTACTTCCTGACATTTTGCTACCCAACACAACTTTCCCATGAGAGCTATACTGATTTGTATCATTAGATTTATGAAGTTCTCTACTGATATCTCAATAATACAAAAAAATAAACAATAAAATAAATCACATTTATATTCATTTGAAATGTCAAAACTAATATGTACCAAATAATTCCTAATAGAAGACATAGTATACTAATAAGCATAGTGATATAGTTTAGTATGTTTCAATGTCTTGTTATTGCTTATAACAAATGAGATAACGCTTATCAAGTTATTAAAACAAGGTGATTTCTGAGAACGTGTTTTAGATAAACTCATCTCTATAATGAGCATCACTGATATTCTCTCAAATTATCCTATATTAATCATAATTTTAATATGCACTGCAGTTGAGATAGCATCACCTCTGTCACAGAATTGTTTTCTCATTTTTCTTTTCCAGCTACAGCTTTTATATAGCCCTTCCTAGTAAACTGTACTCTTATTTTAAGTCTATAGAGTCTGTTCATTTCAGTACAAGGCCTCTGTGACAGCTGTTCTGAAAGCTTAAAAAGGGAACTCTCATTTTGATGCAGATGCTTGTAAATAACTTCAGTAGCCTGAGGTTGCCAAAGGTATAAAGTATAACTCACTCACTTGGTGTGGCCTGAAACTTTTACTATTAAACGAACCTTAAGGGCTGCAGATAATAAGATTTGTCAAGTACCAGCAATAATCCACTTAGGAAGGCGACTTCCTAGGACCACAAGAGTTAAGGGTAATTTTGTATGAATTTTTGCTTTATAACACAGTACTCATTCTTATATCTATGCCACGCTGGACATCTTTTATCTACTGCTTGTGTATTCTTTTGAAGAGTTGTGAAAATTGCTTTAAAATGACAACTACATATATTTTGCAGTGGTAACAGGACTAATTTTCACCTACTGAACTAAATATCCCACTTGTGCCACTTTTTTCCAAATTAGTTCATGTTTACTATCTACTGAAGAGTATAATAATTACAAAAAAAATAGACACAATAGCTTTGAACATTGCACTAAATATTGTAGTTGCATTTATCACTTACAAGATCCCTACTGGTAAATATTATTATCATGCCTTCTCATCTTGGAGATGATATAATGCAGATTTAAGAAAATAATCTCTAATTGTCATGCTCCTTATATATATAGTGAAACTAGCATTCTAATCTTTCTGACTAATTCACCAAACTCTTTATAAATATTTAACCAAATACAACAAGATGGTGATAGTAAAATACTCTGACCTGAATTTGACCTCAGCTATTTCAGAAAAATAAACTTTATGAACTTCTCTTTAATGCCCTTTTCTTTCTTAATACATGAACCAATTACTTTCAATATCATTTATTTATTTATTTATTTATTATTTTTTAGCAGAAGTTTATTTGTAGACAGAATAAAATTTTGGACACCCAGGGATAGGTCCTGGGCAGGAAGTGTCTTTTGGAAGAGCAAATGGAAGGGAGACAGTGGATTTCAGTCTTAAATGGGGATTAGGAACTGCTTATTCTGTCCCTCCTTAGGATGCACTGCTCAGGCTGCTGCAGGGGACTAAATCTGTCCAGGTAGCAGATTCTAAGCCACACCCCATTGTATCAGGCATTGCATTGGTATCAACCAGCTTCCCTAGAGAGCACATCTGGCTTTATTTCAGAGAAATTCCTCTGCTACTCCGAAATGACCAACTCATTATTTCCCTGACTTGGCTTACATATTATGTCTCAGGACCTTTACCCAGTGTCACATTCCCTGGAATACCCTCTCCACCTTCTCCTACCCTGCAGCCTAATAGTCTCCCTTCAAGGCTCAACTTAAGTATCTCTTACAGAATGAAGCTGGCTTAGATGGCCATTTGCTCTGACCTTCCAGGTAAGTTTTACATTATTAATTTAGCAATTCCCATCCAAACTTGCATTATTATTCATTTTTAGAATGATTCCTCCAGCCAGATTAAAATAATGAGCCCATGTGTAATTTTGTGTCCTAGATACATAATAGGTCAAAATGATTATGACAGCACTGATCCCTGTCAAACAAAGAGAATGGTTTTTTAAACCACTCAACTTGTATTAAAAGACCTCCTTGATGGCAAAGAAGAAGAAATAGGTGGAGAGTGCAACAAATTCCCTGTAACCCAGTGCAACTGCCTCTTGGTGGGCAGTGAAATCTATTTTAGCTGCATCTACTTTTGTTCCATCTCTTCCCTTTTCTCCCCTTCTCATTTCACATGAGCCGTCCCCACAGGAAGCTTTACTCACCTCTCCCCATGGATGCCTGTCTGCAGTAGTTTCCCAGCAAGCTCCACTCTGCCAGCATGACACTGTGCTTCAGCATGACCCACCTAGGTGCTGTCACCTCAGACTGTGTACCTGCTTCTCCAAAAACATGCTTAGTTCCTGTTGATGTTCCTGGGAGTTATTTATAAGGGTGAGATTAAGGAATAAGTCCCTAAAGGTATTACAAATGACATGAGCTTTTTAAATTTTTGTTTGTTTAGTGATTTAATCAAGCACTGCTCTCAATTTAAGAGTCACTGATTCTAGGACATAAAAGCAAGAAAATGTTACCTATATATTGTTATTAACCCTGCTGTAGCATGATAATTTTGTGGTTTATTTCTTAGACTACCCAGGCTCTAATTGACAGCAAATTCATATTACCAAATTAAACTATGACTCATTTCTGTAGACCCTGGAATGTCTTTTCCCATTGAAAGATGTAATTAATGTCAGTTAATTCTCTTAAATAGGTTTTAAAAAAAACCTCAAAGTAGAGTTAATTCAGTGAATTAAACTCATTTGTACATTTTTTTTTTTCAGTAAGCTCTATTTAAATATGTGGTCATTGTATATAGCACAAGTTTTGCTTTGGGACACCAGGAACTTTTCTTCCTACAAAGGAAGGTACCGGATAGCTATGTGGACATTTTATAACTATAGATTTCATCCACTGGATGTTTATATGAAGTATGACCACAACTTACATATTTTCTGATTGAATACCATAACAGAAGGAAAAGTTAATAATTATACCTTTTGTGAAAAAGCAGCAAAAACCACAGGGAATGTTGGATCATATACTCACACTGAACACTTACCATTTGCCAAAGTAATTTTCAAAAAACATATAACCTTCCCTTGACATTGTGTGAATAAATTTGCCCCAAATTAGGCAATTAAACATCAGGTATTGGTATGATGGAAGCTGCCTATATTTAAATAGTTTGTTCAAATGAAAACCAGCAGGAAAGAGTCTACTGGGAGAGTTGACCCTGTCTGTCCTTCCAAAAATCTCAGATCTCTCTCTGTTCTCTTTTTAGAAGGACTTGAATAAAAAATGCAGAGAACTTAAAAATATACACTCAGCTGGAGAAAGAAGATACAGAAAACAAGAGAAAGCTTCCTTGTCTGGTGCAAGGGGAGGGAAATGCCTGCCTTTAACATATAAAGTCCTGAGACTAATTACATTAAAGGCATAGTCAGTAATATCATTTAATAATTTTTCCAGAATATTTATGAGTAATTTTAAAATATACCTTTTAACCTACACCTCATGTTCCATTATATATAATTATTCTGCCTGCTTATTATACTCTTTAAGTTACAATGATTAATCATATGCATTGCATAATTAAATTGTGAAAAATGATTAATCATCATTGTATTATTGTTTAATTATACTACATATTTCATTTTAACTAGAAAATGCAAAGTGTTTTAACTCATGGGCTAACCACATTGTTATATGGGCAATTAGTCTGGATTTTATTACAGGTAAAGAAATTAAGGTCCAGGTTAAGTGACTTATCCAAGGTGAAACAGCAATGTTCCTTGTCCTTGGTCTGAACCCAGAATAGATTAGAACTTTCAGTCACTTATCACAAAACCAAGACAAAGAAAAACAAAAAGATTTTTTCTCTTCAATATATAATACAATAGCTCTTAAGAAATCTGTGCTCTCTCTTTCAGAATCATATGGTTCACACAGGGTTTCATAGAACTTGACCTATGAGTATGTCAGTTTTCTGCCTATTGATATTAAGCTTGTTTAAACACAGCTATTATATACTCGCCTCTAACCCTACACAAGCCATAGTAACCTGGAACAGTTCTAGTATCTCTTACTACCTAAATGGCTTCCAGACATACTGTCTCCAGATGGCGGTATCAGATACCTATGACCCAGGATATAAATTCACCATCTTTTCAGTTATGATATATCTTAGTAGCATAAAAAAAGAGAGAACAGCTTTTAAAATAAAACAATAAGAATTATTTTAAATCACAAGGCAGTTTTTCTGTACCCTAAGGAAGTAAATATCCTTTTGAGTGATTTGCATACAGTTTAGTTAAATCGATTGGCATATCTTTGGATTATGATAATTAAGTCAATGCTTTTAATCTCTCACATGAACTAATATGCATAATTTATGAAAGAGGAAGTCTCATTGCTCAAGACTGGATCATAGATACTACCACCCCCCCACCTCCCACCCCCGAGTTTAACTCAGGGGCTGGGGAGAGAGGGAGATGGCGGGACAGTGGATATGAGAGATTTGGTGAAGGAGCTTGCAGGAATACTCTATGTCTGTTGACTCTAAGGAGAGCAGCTAGATTAATTCTTTATCAAAATTCTATACAATAAGCACAAATATTCCTAAAAGTAGACTGGAAAATTGTTAGAAAGGGGGAATAGATACTGAGCAGTAAAATTATAAAAATAAAAATGTAGCACAGATTCTTGTCGGCACCCTATTTTTTAATACTTTGCTACCTGAAAAGGTTAACATTAAATTTTTTAGGTTAGGTTTCTAGGTTTGTGTGCGTGTATATACACATGTGTGTAACAAAATCTACACGCTGGAAGGATACAGCTCAAATATTCTTCATGCTTAATAAGACATGAGAAATCCAGCCAACATATTTTTATTTGAAGAGAAACTGTAAAAACCAAGGACCATACATAGGGTATACTAATTTGTTTATAACTTTTTTTTTTCTGGCAGACACTTCAAATTCCTTAAGGTGAATATTTTTTAAAGGTTGATAATATCTTTATTATACACAGTCTTCTTAAAGGCTCTCACAATTTATCCCCTTTAGAGCGCTTTATTATATACAGCAGGCCCAAGGAATAATCCCTTCTATTTGATGATTCTGGATCCAGCATCTAACTACAGATACCATGGTTACAATACCAAGTGTTAGGCATTAAATCGTAGGCTTTAAAATGCAGCAAAATTGATGTATTGGCTTTTTAGGACTCAGCTGCATCTGTACCAGATCACATATTTGTTTATGAAGAAATGGTTGTCTGTAAGATAAGGTGATGTAGACCATTAATTATAGATGGAAGCTAGGAGATAAGGAAAAAGATGATTATTTATATAACCTGATTTCTTACCAGAATGCTGTACGTGCAAGAGCTAATAAAACTGCTCTAATAACTTTGAACCCAAGAGGTAATTTACATTTTATTAGGTGGAAGAGATTTGAAATTGTTTGTTGCAGAAGATTAAAAAGAGGGGAAATAAAGAGAGAGGAAGAGACTGAAGCTTGAATTAGAAATGAGATTCATGATTTTCCTTTTGATCCACAGAATAGCAACTGTCTGTACTGCATTATAACTTCATATGATTTCCCATCAGGTTGTCTGAAAACTGACTCTTTAAATGTGATGATGCTGAAAAATGTTGTCTAAGAAAAGAAAGCTTTCTTCTTCTTCTTCTTCTTATTTTTTTTTTTTTAGCATTACTGTTTCCTGCAGCATTTTACTAATGAGATACACAATAAAATTATATCACTCATGCATTATTTAACATCATACCCCCTGGATTTCCATCTCTTGATTTTTAGATGACTCATATGCCTGAAAACAGAACAGCTCCAGGCATTTTAGGTTTTGAATATAAATCACCTATATAGTGTAAGAATATTATTTTAAACAAAATATCTAATACCTGGCCTTGATGATATATAAATATGTATTCATATATATGCATTTTTACATAATTATAGCTTCATCTAAATGCTGCAATATTTCACTTGTTCACTGAACACATTTTTTTAACACCCATAGGTGCAAGTTGCTACAATAGGGATGTTTGATACAGTTTGATTTAATTAAGAAATCATTACTCCTGGCATATTTCAACACCTCCCATGCAGGTACTTGATAGAATAGTCTAATAATTTGTTGGAATAAATTAAAATATTTACTAAGATAAGAAATCCATTCCACATTCAAAATGACCCAGGATTTAATATTTGAGTTGCAGAGGAAAATATGCATTATTAACCCCAAACTATATAATTAAATAGGCATAATTAAACAATATTGTGTTGATGTCAGTTCATTCTGATTCAGGAAAACTGTTATAAGCATCTCTTCTGAAGTTTGTGTTTAGGGCCTCCCTGGTGGCTCAGGGGTTAAGCCTCAACACTATCACCTCCAAGGCCTGAGTTTGATCCCAGGCTAGGAAACTAACCCACATGGCACAGCAGACTTATCCTGTCTCACCCACTGCTCCCTTTAGCAGTGTATTTCAGTAGTTCCACCTGTCCTGCTCCCCACTCAGTCCCTGGTGAATCCTCTCACTCCCCGCACCTCTGGCTTATACCCCAGTTATATGCAAAACCAAAAATAAATAAAATATTAAAAAAAAAAGAAATGTGTGTTCAGAGATGTCAAGTTGTGACCTGAAATTGACTATAGTGAAAGTATATCCCAGAAATTGTAAATGCTGCAAACCAGTGATTTTTTTTTTCTGTTTTCATAGTCTATTAGTTTATATTCACCAGTATACCACTGGGTTTACACAATGTTATTTACAGAATTACATAAATAAAATACAATCTTAAACATCAGTAATGCTTTTGAAATGTTTCTAATATTGTGGTGAATGACATAAGATAATGTTATATTAAATAATAATCACTGATTACATATTTACCTTAAACTAGTTCAACCCTTTGAAAAAAATGAGTTAGTGTAATTATACAGAATAGATATTTAAAAAGGTGGTTAAAATACCCAAATATTTTAAAATTAAGTACTTGGTATATAGATTCATTTTGCATTTTTTTTTGTGTGTGAGAGTTTTCATAAAACACTGTTGAATAATGGATTGAGGTACAAAACGGCAGACACCAGGCATTGTAAGAGTCACGGATTCCTAGAACTTCATATTAATCCACACTTTCCCTAGAATCTTTGCCTATTTCTTCATGGTCTTTCTCCATGGTGGCCATATCTTCTTTGTACTATATGCATGTACAAAACATTTGCTATGACATTCAGTTATTTTCTTAGTATGTCTTTTTATCATGGAGTTCTAGTTTGTACTTTAATTATGAAATACCTCAAAATTCCCTTTATTATGATTCAAATTCATTTGAGGTATAAAATAAATAAGTAAGCAAATTATCTTCTTATGTAAATTTATAGTGAATAAAATCACCAATCGACATAGTTTACTAAATCTTACTAAAGGTGTCAGGTACTTGCATAATTCTAAGCATAAGAATGACAAGGTTCCTTGAGTGATAGTGAGTTCAACCATTTCATTTCGTGAACACCACCAAGAAAACTCAAATATATCAGTGATTTCTTTCAAGTTAGTTAACCAAGTACTCACTGTTCAATGTGTAGACAGCAACATCACTCAGCAACTAGAGAAACTGGAAATCCTGAGTCTCAGCTCCTACCTCCAAACTACTGAAAAAGAATCTATAGTTTGCTAAGTTTCCTAGGAGATTTATATGTAATTTAAAACTTTAGAAAACTGAACTAGACTGTGACAAATTTGGGTTAAAATCACATCTCCTGACCTTTTGTCTGATTTCCCCACCTCACTATACCACACTCTCCTACAAGTGAATGAACATTTTTTTTTCTAATCATAACAACAGAAAGATAAGCTTTCTTCATTCTATTCATATTGTCCCTTCTTTGGGTTATGTTTATACATCCACAGGCACACAGCACAGGGGCACTGAAAGACTTCCACCTCCTTTCAATCTTTGTTTGGTCATGTCACAAAAGGGCCACATTGATATTCTGCAATTCTGCAAAAATTATCAGATACAAGAAGAATCAGCAATAGGTACAACAGTGGTCTGTGATGAAGGCAATGATAAAGATGATGATGATGATGCAATAAAAGACTGAGACACACACAAAATCATGAAGATTAATGTATTAGTAGTTTTAGAAGAACTGAAAATGCTCGGTTAATGGCCACACACTGCCCTTAAATTAGTGTAGAACCTTTCCTCCGACCTCACTAGCACTTTCTTTATTTGAGGAAGAAGTGCATGTGGGATATGCGTGATATCAAGAGCAGCAGAGCTTCCCAGACAAAACCTCTGCAGTCATGCAGATGGGAGGAAGCTGCCATGGGTTAAACCAATTACCCTACACTAAACTTAATTGAGGAATAATTTATAGAAGCCAAGAAATGTTAATTGAACAATGAATCACTTAGACTGAAGGATAAAATACTCATGGATTGATTACTAGAAAGCAAACAAAAGATTGAAAAGAGATTAGGAGCACTAGAGTACCTTGAAACTTAAAACCACTAAATAAAGCATTTCACAACAGTGAGACTACCAAACATAGAAGCGAGAAACTGAAGGACGTTGTCAAACCCCAGTTTGTGGCTTGGATAGTGTAGTGCCAGAAAGGCACAGAGTAGGTTTTCTATGATCCAGGCAGATGGATAAAGGAGGAATCCCGGAGCCCTCAGTGACTTTTTCAGGGTTTTAGTTGATCTTTCTGTACAACTAGCAGTGAGGCAACCAATACACAGCAGGCTAGAGTCTAGGGAACCAGGAAGCTGGTAGGCCTCCTAGCCCCCATGTATCTTCATTCATCTGGGCTCTCCAGTGTACTCTCCAGCCTCTGCTTTTCTGCTGCCTCTTTTTCTGGCATCTCTCTGATGCCGCCTTTCTATGCCCAGCCTTCCAGCCTAGGTGTGCCCACTTGTGCATGCCCACATCCTACTCCAGGTGGCCGCCATCAGGCATGTGTGCAGGACTGCAGAGGTCTATCAGTATTGCTAGTGGTGGGAGGGCAGAAAAACCTGATAACTTCCATTTACCCTACATATAGCAATAGGTGTTTTTATTTATATTCAATTATTTTATGGAAGTAGTGTAGTCAACTAGGAAATTTTTAATTTTTTTCCAATAACTCTTCAATACTGCCTTTTTCCCTTAAAAATGCTATCCCCAAGAAATTAGAACAGCTTCCATTTCAGTGTTTGAAACACTGATGTGGTAATCATTAGTTAAATTACTACAGTAAGTCTCAACAAACTATTCAGGCTACATTTGAGAGGATGACTTCTGTAGCTGGTCATCAAGTCAGGAGAAAGTGACACAGAATTAACCACTAATCTAGTATAATGCCAGAAGGAAATTCTGGTCAAATAGTTTTTCTGCAGTGATGTCAAACTAAATAGTTTGACAATATCGTAAAGAGAGTGTATCTCAAACAATTTAATTGAGTTAGGATTGGTCACCAATACCTGTATGTCACTGAAAATATAATTGTATTTTCTTTAAGAAAAATACCTTTATTTTTTGAGACAGAATTATTTAGAAACTTTGATAAAGTTCTTTTCCATTTTTAAAATGTGTTTTGACATGTTCACCAATTTGTAATTTTCTAACTCCTACGATTCCCAGTAAAATAATCCAACAAACTTTAGTCAGTCTTTTGGTGGCAGAAGAATTGCAGATTCCCCAAACCTTTACTTTTCCTGGAAGACAGCATACTTACTACAGAGAGTTATATAGACAAAATTCTGGCTCTGACATTTCTTACCTACTTAACCAAAAGTAATAACCACTCTGTCAACTTATCTTCACAAAATCTTAGACAATCCTTTGTTGGAAAGTTTGAGATAATAAAAGTAGACTTTTTTGCATACTACCTGGCAAATAAAAGGAGAAAAACAATGATAGTTCCTTTTCTCTCCCCACCATATGTGATAAGGGTTCTTCAAACATAAATTACCCAAGACTAACTAAACTAGATCATCTATGGAGAATTAGTAACTTCCTCCATCTTGAATAATTTACTATTCAATAATAATTTATTCAGAAATTACAAATTACTGAGATTATGTCCCTATTACACTTAGGTAACTATTTGCCTCATTAATGTCTGAGCTTTTACACGAAGGAAACAACTATTCCCAAACAAAAGGGTTATATGTAATCCCATTTAAAAAAAAAAAATCCCAAAAAGGAAATCTAGGTGAAAAAAGTTTTAAGTCAAAATACAGAAAATGTGATTACAAATTTCTATTTAGGTAATTTTGATATTGGTTTTGATATTAACATTATGTAGATTTCAATTGTATTTTGTTATTTTCTTAAATGTTAAGAGTTTGATCTCGCTCTCTCTCTCACACACACACACTATTTTTCAGTAAGGTTGGCTTCAATTTAGTGATCATTCTTACTCTAGGATGTGATGACCTTATTTTTATGGAAAATCACTTTGAATTTTCTTAAGGTAATAGCCATTCTAGCGTAAACACACAATGTAATTTGTTTTTGATTTTTGTTTTGCCAGAAGAGGTTGTGCATGCTTTCAGAAAGCATCTTTCTCTTTCACTGCTTGCTTTTTCTAAGAGCACAGTGTTGTTTTATGAGTTACTTTATGCTTTGTGATTTCTTTTCTGTGACTGACTTCTTGTACTTATGTTAAAGGGATTTACTGATACTGACGGAGGTGGTTTCATTCCTATAAAAGCTTAGGTTTTAACCAAGCAAATCTCAGACTGATAAAGATGTCTTATGTTTGATATATTATATATAAAAAACATTTATAATATAATATACTAGTCAGTCTCCATGATGGCCCCCACTATCCCTGCCTCCTGGTACTCATGTCCTTGGATGGTTCACCCATATACTGAAGATTCAAGAGATGGGTTGATTTAATCTATAGGATATTGTGAAAGCAATTATGATCAACTTCCAAATTTAGATTTAAAAGATAGCACAGTAGGGGCCTTCCTAGTGACAGTGGGTTAAGCAATGTACTATGAAGCAAAATGCAGCCACTGCAGCATGAGTTCAATCCCTGCTGCCAGCCGGGGAGGTGACCCATATGGTATGGCAGACCTCTCCTGCCCTATCCACTACTCCCCTCAGCAGTGTGTTTCAGTTAATCTGCCTGTTCTGATCCCTACTCTGTCTTTTGTGAATCCTCTCACCCCCTACACCTCTGGACTGTACCTCAATGCTTGTATGCATAAATAAATAAATCTTTAAAAAAATAATATGCCTGGACCAATTTAAATCATCTATTCTAGGGAAAAACAGCTTCCATGATTTGAATACACACAAGTAGTCCTAAGAAGAGAGACAGACACCTTGACTGTAATCTCATCAGAGACTGCCAGAACCTCCTAGCTAAACCAATTCCAAATTCAGGACCCACAAAAACTGTCCAAGATAATAAATTTCTGTGTTGGCTTAAGTCAATAAGTTTTGGATCAATTTGTTGAGTGGCCATAATTAACAAGTAGAAAATGATGACTTATTCATTTGTTCATCCAGCATGTATGGAGAGTCTTGTACCAGACATTGTATTGGCAGGTTGGATACAAAGATAAAAAAGCACACAATTCACTGAGACTGGAAAATGTAAAATTAAACTAAAAAAATCATTTTCTCAGCATATATTATATGTTGTTGATTGCAAACAATTCATTGCTATAATTCTTTGAGTAACATTGGGTAACATTTGTAAAATCCTTGGGTAAACACGAGTAGAAAGAAATTTCTCTCAGCAGCCTAAATAAAAGCATTGTGATGTGTGTAGGCTAACTAATTAATCTGATCAAAAACATTTATATCTGAGAGTCAAACATCTACTTCTTGGCCAGAAAGCTTTCTACTCAGAAGACAAAACAAAATCTCCTTATTTTAACTCCCTATCTTCACCAGAGAGGCCAAAAGAAGATATCATGATGCAGGAATATGGAATCCAAATGCAAACAAAATAAAACACAGAGAGCCAAGAAACAAATTATTACATATACAAGGCTAATCTTCCTAAATTTTGAAACTATCTATAACAAGTTAAAATATTTGCATAAATATCTCAGTTTCAAAAATTACAGAGGGCTGTTTCCAAAGACATTATGTTGCTCAACAGACTAAACAATGTGTTTTCTAGATAAAGCAAAAGTTATAGGTAAAGTAGCTTTATCTGTCATGGAATTAGCTGATATAAGTAGCAGGGATATATATGATACAGAATTCAAGGCAGATTATTTTCCAAATTTCTATGCACCTTTGGCAAGTTAAGAATTACAAACTATAGAAATGAGGTTGCTTTGTAAATTCTAATTTATGCCGATGGCCTAGACCTCCTTTTGTTTGTTCCCTTTGTAGGAGTGTTAGCTGTCTATTTGATGCACAATATACCAAAGAATAAAATTATTTCTTTCTTATTCTGGAAAAGAGATGTTCAGGTGAATTTGAAAATGTCACTTCAGAAAGCTGTATAATATTCCTTTTCAACTACACTTTAGAGATGTAAAGTATAGAGATCTTGCCACAGGGCACTAAGGCCTGAAAGTACAACTTTTCAAACATCAGTACTTCCTACATTTAGAGTCAAAAAACAAAATCTGTAAAGCTCCTAAAAATGAGAGGTTGGAACTGGGTGTGCTTTGATATTGGAAACTTTTTCACAGGAAGAAACTGACAGAATCTGACAACAGCACCTGTCAGACTTTTTCACTATTTGATAGCACTCGGAAGGTAAGAACGAAAAGCCTGGAATAGCCGGGCTTACATTCTTGTCTCATGAAAGAACTTCAGGCTGTAACACAATAGCAAAATGAATTTATTGATGTTCATGTCTATTTCATGCTTAGTACATACAGTTTTTATGTTTAAAATTAATATTCAGCATGCTAAAGAAAAAATACAGAAATATTTCTTCTTAATTTCAGTGTATATCATTCTATTATTAATCTAATAAAAAAGATAACAACCTTCACGTCTTTGATTAACTCAAATTAACAACAAAACTGCCTTCAAAAACTTATTTCGAACCTAATTATAATTTACATTTAAATCAACTTAAAATTTTAACAATTCTACTTTTTCTTATGTTATTCAAATATATGAATTAACAAGTAAAACTTCCCACCTAAGTGCTTAAAAATGTTTTGAAAATCTAGCAAATTAAACTTGTAAATCTAGTTCTCAAGTTATTTTGATTATTCCAATATGATTTAGAATGGGGGCCAAAATTCTTTATACCTTTCATATTGAAATCATTAGTCTAAAGTAAGTTTAAGCATCGTAAATTATAAATTTTAATTTAATAAAATCAGAGTTTAATATATCAAATTCTCTTCAACATTACATTTAAAATGTTAATTACATATATTATCCCTACCCCTGACACATAATGTATGAATATCTTGGGTTTGGTCTATTTTGTCATTTCTATTTTTTATTCTGACCTTTCTATATTGGAAAGATACTTTACAAATAAGGAAACATTTTTATTATCTCAGAAACATTGACACCCACCTCATAAACTATGGTTACTCATTAGCAACTGAAGTAAGATACTAGGGGTAAGAGGTTGAATATATCTAGAATGATTCCTTCTCCACCAGAAAGAAATACACTGAACATTTTATAATTCACTTTGGTAACAAATAATCCAAAATCCAACTTTCAAGATAGGATGGCAACTCTCACAAATTGAATTAATTTTTTTAACTCAATATTTTATTTCACTACCTGAACATCTATATAAAGCTAAATTTACAGATAATTGTCTTTACTGAATTTCTTACTTTCTCCAGATGTCACATTCATGATTCCTTAAAGTTATCTTTAAGATATTCAGTTTTGTTTTTCATATGTCTCATAATTTTCATCTTGGACAATTCATCAAATGAAATGTGAAAGAGAGGCTTGTAATATAACCAATACATAAATGCAGAAAACAATTGCAAAACCCAATGGTAGGACTGTCCTTAGTTTCAATATTACCATTGGGCCTCACTTCTAGACTGGCTGAGCAGAACTGGCAACCCATGAATACTTCTATACTTCACTATAATTAGATCAGAGTGATGACATATTGTTTCATCCATTTTACATATCATTCCTTTTGACTGGATAGAATGAATCGCCTTATTTAATTGGCCTATAAGTATTATAAATGAGGTATTAGTTAAACTTGTGCATTTGACCTTAAAGGGAATCTTGATAGAGTCGAATACTATCTTGGTGGTCAGAGGAAAAACATAGAAATTAAATTATATACAATGGAAAGGTTATATTTCTGGTGCCATTTCAGTGACAAGGAACAATTTCTTATGAGAGATAGTCCTGGTGAAAATTTTGTTCTGAGGAATAAGCCTCATTAACTCCCAATAGAGCGCTCAGCAGAGCTATGTGCTTCCTTCTTGTATTAGTTTGTTAGGGTTGCCATAACAGAGTACCACAAACTGAGTGACTTAAACAACAGAAGTTTATTTTCTCTCAGTTCTGAAGACCAGAAGTCTGAGATCCAGGTATCAGCAGGGACATGTTCCCTGTGAAGTCACTGTGGAAGGATCTATTCCTGTCCTTCCAGTAGGTCCTTGGCTGTGACAGCACAGCTTGTATCCACATGGAATTCTTCTCTGTGTCTAATTGTTTCCTTTTTGTAAGAACACCAGTTTCATTGGATTAGGACCTACTCCAGTGACCTAATCTTCATCTGCAACAATCCTACTGACAAATAAAGTCACATTCTGAGGTAATGGGAGTGAGGACTTCACATACTCGCTTCGTGTACCTCCCTGCTACTTTCCAAGAGCAGAAAAACATCAAATCTATTTGTATTTGAATGGACTCAAGATTCAAAAACATCTTTCTTGGAGATGAAAAAATAGGACACAGTGGTTTTGGAGATGCTTTTTAGCATCAAGTCAGTTACTTGGATCTGAAGAGATATTTAAGAAAACACAGTGATGAAAAATAATTTTTCTACAAATGGAGAAAATATTTAAAGTAACTTTCATATTCTAGAAGGAGTTCAAAGTAATAGAAAATTTTGATGAAGACAACACTACCATCTCCAGTCTTCAGCTTTGTGCCATAACAGGACACAACCCTTGACAGAAAACAACTTGTCTATCCTTTTGTCTTATGTATTACTGGAGGCAGGTAAAAGAGATCACATTTAAAAAAATTATTATAATTACCTACCATTTTATCTAGTAGACTCAGATTTCCAAATAATGTAAGTTAACCTAAAATCTCTTTGATTTCCAAAGTGTAAACATAGTGGATTCCCTAAGTTGTTCTGCCATTATCACTATCTTAATTTATTCTCTGACCTGTTTTGTCCTTCTTAATCAAGAAAAATGAAAGACTGAATTACTTTGATTTAATGAAGTCAGAATATCTGATTTTACCCTGAAACTCTGAGAGTCCCTGCTCTACTTATTGTTCCTGAACAGTCATACATCCTTACCTTAGCTAAAGTTGATATGTTCAGCTTTGTCCCTTTCAAAGGCATTTATGTATTGCAATCAAGGTCTCTGTCATGTCAAAAAAGGGTTCCTGGAACTCATAAAGAAAGCAGAATAAACTATAATTGTATGACGATGGACGTTCCTGCCCAAGAGTTAAATCTTTAATGTTTTAGGTATTGGGAAGGCAAAGTCTTCAAGACCCTGTCTGTTTGTGCCGCTCCTCAAGGTTTCTCAATTTCTCCCGATTTTACTAATGATGCTTTAGTAAGTACACTATCCACTCCAAATCTGAAGCATTTGTGTAAAGCAGGTTGGCCTGAGGGTTGTGTAACAATAAAATAACCATGTCCTTAAGAAGCAGATAGAAGGAAGCGTTTCTAATACCACTAGAATCATCTGCCCAAGAACTGAGAATCTGATGGCACTGATTCAGTTGCACGCCCTTCCTGTTACACAACGCTTTTTTATGACCTTACTGTGCAACTGGATGTGACTTAGCAGGTACAGCTTTTCATTTCGGCTGGCTTCTCAGTTTCTGGGTTGGATGTCTACCTCCTCAAATCTTAGCTGGTAGTTGTGTACGCATGCTTACTACAACTGAGACTCTTCTGGCCTTTCACAACCAGTCTGGATCTCTGGGAAAGTCCACAGGCTTTGTCTCACCTGCGTTGTAAATCCCTCAGGAGGTGGTTCCCAGCGATCTGGATTTGGGACTGGTGCTCTGCTGCCCCCTACTGGCCCTAAATCTTACTTTACATTGAAGAACAGCCTTGGCAAAAGCCCAGTTTTTCTCAAGAAAGATCATTCTTTCAAGAACTCAAAGACCTACAAACTCTCCAAACGAAATGAAGGGAAAAGACCTAATACTTATCAAGAACTTAATTTACCCGGGACTATACGCTGTCTTTTGCACATATTCATTATTTAATATTAACTTCTTTGTGAGATAATTATTATAACACTAGATTGTTTTAAGAGAGAATTGAAGATATTAAATACATAATGTACCTGAGAAATTAAGCGTGTATCACTTTTGGGTTTTTTTTTCTTTTCTTTTGAATTTTTTGTGTCTGTTTTACTTTGACTCAGAGCACAGGTTTGTTAACTCCCTTGGCTCAAAGTAAATTCTCAAATTGAACAAAGTATTATTTTATCACTCTATGTGATGGAGTTTGAATTTAGATAACTATGAATCTGGGCTACAGTTCAAACTGTGTTTTCTCTACTATTCTCAGAACATAGAAAAACGCTACTATATTGAGTAAATATGTGATGATACGTAAAAAAAAAGATTTAAATGTCAGGTCTACTCCATGGAAAAGTCATTTGACCAGCCCAAGTCACAATTTTCTCAAATACACAAAGGAAAACTCTTTTTTCTACTTCATAAAAGTTCAAAGCACTGTCCACTTAGTGAATGCACCGCCAAAGTACTAGTCAACCTAGAACCCTAAAGATATATACATGTACAGTAACTTTAAGAAGAATATACATCAAGGGCTCAACTATTGAACAACAGTATGCCTATATCAAAAAACTTAAGCAACAAAAAATTCTTATTAAACGTTCAAGGAAAGATGTAAACAAAAGGAAGAAAAATAGTTCTTGATGCAAGAACGTATGCAAATGAGTATACATGAACTTAACTATCTTTTTAAATTTTATTAGTTGAATCCAAACTAATAAACAATTTAATTTTCCTGAGCAAATAAGTCATAAATCACTATTACTATAGCTGTTACACTACAAATATAATCCAATTTCTATATGAAATAAGTTAATAGACCAATACTCCTACAGCTGTTACTATTATTAAAACAAGATAGAAAAGAGCAGAAATTGTGCTACTGATATTACCTCTATATGTATAAACATCACATAAGATGTTTACAAGCTTTCCACAAAAGATACAGAAATCATATTAATGGTTCCATAATATGCAGTCAACCTCTTTTTCAGGGAAATAATGTCAGCAACAGTGTTCACTTTTGTCTCCTAATTATGCTATTCCCATAAGAACCAGTTCCCCCGAAGTAAATAAATCTCACTGAAATTTTAAAACTTAAAATGAGCAAGGAATTTCATTCTATTCTGGTTTTTGTTTGTTTGTGTCTTTCTTTTGTAAAAACAACTGAGCAGTCCCAGGAGCATCCTTCATTATACATAATTTTGTTTTATGGAGTGTCATGCCTCCTCCATTCATAATTTTGTCTTTCTCTCCCAGTTGTTATATAGTTTCCAGAGCTCTTCTACTTGAAAAGACTTTGAAATAGTATCTTCTCTTTATGTTTTAACTAATGTTATATAGCTCATGGGTTAACCTGAATAAATTTCTAAACTAAAAAAAAAAAAAAATGAGTAATTCTGAAAAGAGAATTCAGCGCTGTCCTTTTAAAACAAAGACAGAAAGACATTGCAGATACATAGGTACTACTGAAAGTGTAGAATAGGAGTTTGACCTAAATAGGATTTGTTAGTATATGTGTGATAGCCAATAAGAAACCCTTCCATTAATGTTACCATGATAAGATCACTCAGGAATAAGGAAATTGGTTAAAAAGGAGCTGAATTTCAGGAAGCATTCAGTCCACAGTGACTTCATGTCAACTGAATCAGCAAAAAAGGCAAAGGACAGAATAATGCAGAACAAAGATGAGCATCAGTTGAACAAAATAATACATATAATCCTGCTGCATAGAGTATGATTAAACTTGGAATTAATTAGCTACACAAGCCAGGATTAGAAGAATAATTGAAAGAATGCCAGAAATGGTGGGAAAGGAGACAACTGGGAAAGATAGGCAAGACACAATCCATAGTACTGAGACTATCAATATATCGTGGCCTATTTTGGCTTTCCCATTTATTGATTCAGACTCCTTAAACTAATGTCACTTTGAAGCATCAATTAATCCTGGCAATCTATCAAAGAAAAAAATTAAAGACAACTATGTTAATCAAATATTTTTTAAAAGTATTCACTGTTTTTAAGTCATAACTTAAGCATCCTAAAATATTTTGCAATAAGAAAAGTTCTTCAACAATTACACTGTTAGACCATGTGTATTAACAATTTATAACAGATGTTTAACAATTTATAGCAGCTTTTTAAAAGCTAAAATTTCTGTTATTTAGCATGTAATTTTTGTTTGAGTCATTTTATTAGTGTAATAAAGCAACAGTTCATTTTGAGCAAATTTATTTATTCATGTGTCCCACAAAAAATAACCTAAAATTCAAATAAAAATACCTCTGGGAATGCACTGAACACATACAGGAAGCTGCTTATGCTGGTGAGCAAAATTCACACATGTAGCACATGTAACATAAAGTAAAGATTCCTAAAGTAACGAAACTTTAGGAAGAAGAAAAACCTGAAAGTGTGTGGAGAGACATTTCCCTCTATTTTTTGTATTTTGCCAACACAGACACTAGTTCAAACTTTTATCAAGAGGGTCATAATCTTTTCTTTCGTGACAAAGAAAGCAATGAAAAGAGTAAGACTAAAGCAGTGTATTACCACTTCCCTGAGCCAGATAGGGTCAATCAGTGTCACAAGTGGCAAGAGAAGACACTAAGGCAATATAGTTTATCGGAACTGATCTTTAGGGCCCTTAAAAGAGAAAATCTGGTGAAAGCAATGAAAGAGAGAAGAAGAGGCAGAGCAACACTCACAAAATGGCAAAAACACAGTGCTGAATTTTTTAAAGTAAATAATATAGTTGTAGTATTAGGTTTAGTGGAAACACAAGGTAATTAGTCTAACTTTAAGACTTATTTTAAATGCACAGTTTACACTTCTCCAGTAATAATTAAAGGTTAAAAGACTACAACTACTTTACTGAGGTGTGATTGACATAGGAAAAACTGTACACATTTAAGCTATAATCCTTGATGAGTGTGAATATTAGACATCCTTGAAACCATTACCACAATCTATGTCATAAACATACCTCTCACCTCCAAATGTTTCCAACTTCCCTCATTAATAGTGGGTGTGTGGTAAGAATAGTAAAGATTTACCACTTCAGCAGATTTTTAACACAATACAGTATTATTGATAGATTCTACCCTGTTTGCTAGATTTCTATGCCCTCTTCCTTCAGCTGGATAACTAAAACTGTGTTTTCTGGTTAACATCTTCCTTTATCTTCATCTCTTAATGACCATCATTCTACTCTCTGCTTATCAAGTTCAACTATTTTAGACTTCTTATATGAGAGGTATTGTGCATTATTTGTCCATCTGCACTGGCTCATTTCATTTATTATCACGTCCTCAGGTTCATCCATGTTGATGCAAATGTCAGAATTTCTTCCTGAAAAGGCTGATTCTAATTGTTTTTTCATGGTGTCCTCGGGGTTTTCTCTGCATATTATCAAGTCTCTTACAAATAGTAAGAGTTTTACTTCTTTCCCAATCTAGGTTTTTTGTGTATGTTTCTCTACCTAATTTCTCTGTCTAGGATTACCAGTAATATGTTGAATAATAATGTTTAAAGTGAGTATCATTGTCTTTTTAACACCTCTTACAGAGAAAGCTTTCAGTTTTTTACCATTGACTATGATATTAGGGGAATTATATTCCATTGTACACTCATTATATTTTATAATATTTTATAAATATATTTTATATTTTATGAATATATTATATTTTATAATATATTAATATATGTTAAAGCTTATAAAAGCAAATCTAAGAGAGCTTGTGTTTATTAGGGAGAATTAAACTAAATGTTTTAAAACTCTTTAAAATCTAATGAAAATAATACCTTTCATCATGATAACTTTCTAAGAACACTACCTCACAATTTAAGTTGTGCTTTAGCATGCATTTGACAAGTCTATATATGTGTCTATTGATTGCTGAAGAATTACAGCAATTATTGTTGGGAACATTTCTGATTTATGAATCACTCTCTTACAAGTGCTATTTGTAAACTGTGAGAATAAAGTGACTCGTATGACATGTTAAGTAATGAAAGACAATGTGATTTTCTTCAATGTAAAATACAGGATTTTCCTTCTTGACAAAAATGCCTGATTTTCTTTCATCCACGGAATGCATACATTCATGCATTTTTTGATTAATAAAATCATTGCCCATATGGAGAAAAAATATTGGGAACACCTATAGGATTTTTTGGCATGTCTAGAGATTTTTAAATAATCATAATCAGAAATTCCCAAAAATATCTTGGAGAACACTAAATACCATAATATGCAGTTTATACTTGACATTATATTAGTGCCGTGCTAAAATCTGCTTTACGAGGTCCTGGCCTTTCCTCCCCAATATTACAATCTTCAGTCACCTCTGCTGGGATTATTTTTCCTGTATTACCCAACAAGAAAGATAACTATTGATAGGTTATTGAATATTTGCTAAGCCCAAAATTCACCTATGCATAAGAACTTATTGGCACTCTTCTTCCTTAAAATGAAAAAGTATATATTGAGTCATTTCTGCACATTGAAAACTCCCATAGCCAAAGTTAAAAAGAAAATCTTATTTTTATTGGTCTGAATATATTTATTTTACTTTCATTTTTAAAAATATTGCTAACAGTTATAGAATTCCATGCTGATGGTTGTTTCATTTCAGTACAATAAAGTTGTCATATGTTTTGTTTTTATTTTGACTCACTATGCTCTAAGTCTAAATGTTAACTATTTAAAGGTAATAAATCTTTTTATCTTTGATTATTTTGATACAATTTATTTTAGATATTTATAAATTTTATTTTTAAATGCTTTCATATTTTGGGTTCCTAGAACTTCTTGAACCTATGGATTTTATTTTTCATCAGTTTTGTAGAACTGTCAACTAGGAATGCATCAAATATTGCTTCTATTTTCCCTCTGGAATTAAATTACCTACATATTATTGCTAATCACGATGACATATATCTCTTACAAGTGTCTTTGTATTTCCCTTTCTTTCATTTTCTCCATGTTTCGGTAAAGATATCTTCTGCTTTTTTCTTCAAGTTCACTTACCCTTTCTTTTGTTGTCTAATCTATACTTAAATTTCTATTTAAGTATTTAAGAATTCCTAATGTCAGTTACTTTATTTTCTACTTGATTATTTTTTTAGAGATTTTATTTCTCTTAAAATTTTCTGTATCAAATTTTCTCATGACCATATTAATCAAAGAAATTTAAGAGTGAGTAGAGTTGTAAAATATATGACCTTTGGTTTATATTTATTATGTGATTTGTTATTAAAGTTCCCAGACTTGAGGTTTGCTTTTATTCAACTGGAATCTAGTAAAGTCATTTATAAGAGATTGAACTAAATAATGATAGTAACAATAAATATTTTTGTAACAGCCTGTGTTCTAAGAAAGGCCTGTACAATTAAGGACAGTGGGAAGGAGTAGAACTCAAAATAAGTTAACAGTCCTAGTCAATCTCAATGATAATAGTGAGTGGACCAAGTATCACTTCTGATTTGATTGAATTTATGTCAAGAACTGGTATATCAGGCTGGCTATTAATTTGTCCACAAACAAAAACTCTGTTTTTGGCAATGCCATTGAACTTAGCTAATTTTAATTTTATTGACCAAATATTCAGTATTTATTTAAAGAAGTAAAATTAAGATTCTTATTACTGTCAGAGTGAATTCCTCAGGCTCAAAATACCAAGCAGTAAATATAAGTAATGAAGTGATCACTCCATTTCATTGAAGGCATTTTTGAACTTTTGATTTTCCTCTGGAAAAAACACTAGGCTTTACAACTTACATATTATGCACTGATATGGCAAAATTATATATTATCAAAAGTACATTTACTGCTCTAAGCATATTTTATGCAATACAAAAGGCAAAATAAGTGTGTTTATGATACTGTACGTGTTATCTTCTTCCAACATGTGAATTGACATTGAAGAAACATATTAGCGATTTAAAACTCATGTGAGTGAGATGTGTTTTTGTTGATTTTGCACTGAATGGAGTCCAGGCTGATATCACCCTTGTACCATGCTGTTGGAATATTTTTGTCAATGATTGTAAGTTACCAGTCCTTAATTCTAGCAAACATACAGGTAGGCTACAAAATAACAATTACCTCAGGATAAAAACATTATCTAACATAGCTTTCATATGTCGTGTACTTATTAAATATGCCATGTATTTCATATTATGTAATTTGATATGTAATTGTCAAATGAATATCAAAATATTCAAAATATTTTAAAATTTGTATGTAAAATTTTACAGGATGACTTTATTAGTGAGAAGTTAACATCATCTTTTGATATATTCTGTACTATGACTATGACTTACAGACAGAAAATGATCTTTGATAATAAAATCACATTTTAATCATTTTCTTGTCTCTGCTATATCAGTTCTTGACATAAATTCAATTCACAATCAGTATCCTTAACTCAACTCTAATACATGTCCCAATTCATATTTGTGAGACATTTTGCTTACTTGAGGTACTAGGTACTTGTTTTTAACCCAGAAAGGATATTTTCTAATGTTGCAACAATGAAAATCAGGATGAAATTATGGAACTCTAGGTAGGCATCCAAAGACAAAAATAAAGAAAGAAGTGCCCATATTTATTCATTTAAATAAATGAAGCAAAAAAATAATAAATGACAAATTAGTGAAGTTAAAAATATGGACAATGATAATTTTAATATATATGTGAAACACTAAAATTTATGTAATAGCAATGCAGCTATAAGAAGGTCATATTGGATTTCAAAAAATCTGTTATTTGATCCTATTTACTGAAAAACTACATATCAATATAATTTACTTACTGCTATTTGATGAAAGTAAAATGAGAAATAGAAAATGTGTGGGAAATCACAAGACTTAAAACTGTGTATCATTATAGCTGAATTATATTAGTAATAATGGCTTTATAAAATCATTGATTTCAGCATAATACTCTGTAATTCCTATCACTGTACATGTAACATATACTGGGTAAACATAAGTATACACTAAAAATGTGTCTCTTTCTACCTTCCTATATAATAAGAAGCAGCTCCAACATGTTTTTTCTGACTCTACCTCATTACTTAATGAAAACAGAAAATATTTGAAGAGAGGAGAAAGGTAGTTATGCCAAGTAATTTATATTTGAAAATCTCTGATATAGTAATTTATATTAACACACTTAAATCTGAATGAGTCACATCTATATATACCATTAATAAAAGAGATGAAGATGACTAACATTTGATAATTTCTAGTAGATAGAGTATGATATATTCTTTGAACTACAGTTTTTCACCTACCAACCCAAATTTCCATATCAGAGAAGAATGATTTTTATATGACCTCAATGTCATGTTTAGTAAGCTAGAACTAGATGAGAAATATTCTCAAGTGTCAGAAGAATTAAAAAAAACTTCAAAGAGAAAATGTAATCATCTGAAAAAGTGTGATAAAGTATGCTCATTGGAATTGAAATGGTTTTTGCTTAAAAAGTTTAAGAAAGTAAATTAAAATGCCAAGCACAACGAATAACTTTAGCAATAAAGAATGTTTCACTTTCACTCACACTGTAAAAGGAAGAGTTCAGTCCAATTAAATATTCATGAAACAAAAGATCAAGGCTTTAAGTCTTAGATCAAGTTCAAGAGTGGGCATGAACTAATGATCCAACAGTTTTTATGAATTTTAAACATTTATTAGATGAATAACTGAGAACTACACTTTGGAAAGGATTCCATTTTAATTTAATTGGCTGATAGATAATTTTACCAATTCTGGGTAAGAAACTTATTGACACAATAAATCCTAGACCATCTATTAAGGATTAGTTCATTGATAAGTTGCCATGCCAATTAATCAGTAGTAATAAATGCATTGTTTTTATTTTATTGTGTTAATCATTGAACTTTCCCAAATCTTTAACATTTTTGCACACAGAAAAATTAAGTATGAGTGACTAGGCAAAGACACATAAGCAAATAGTTACTATACTTTGCCTCCAAACTTGCTATAATATACATAGTTTAAAGTAGTAGTTCTATGTACTATTTTTAGCATTGGCTATTACTGAAGAAGACACTGCATGTATTAATCACTTGAAATGACAGCTCCTTCCTGAAACTGCCCTAAAAAACAGGTGTAAGCAATTTTATTTCAAAAGATTGATGGAACAAAAATATACCTAAGGAAGCTGTGACCAATTTAACATCCTTCTTTTAAAGATTCAGGAAAAAGGTGAGGTTAATCCAGCTACAGACAGTGCCTCCTCTGAGTGTGTATAAACCAATGAAATGTGCAGAAGGCTTGAGAAGAATCTGAGAGGTCCAGCAAAACTAATCATCTGTTTTTCACACCGACAGGCAACAAGCACTGGAGGTAAGATAAAGTTCCATACTTTAAATCTATCCTCAGTGCAGCAGGCCTGCGGCTGTATTTCCCTTGAGAAAGTGCCTTGTCCATCACTACAATCAGTTCAACCAAAGCATTTTATCCATTTATTTATTTTTCAAGATGTCAATGTCATTTTAGAAAGCAAAGGCAGAGTTTCGTCTAAAAAAGCCTAAGGGATCTGTTATTCCTTTTGAACAAAATGACCTACAGACATTTTTGCAAAACTACTAATAAAACAGCCCTGAGTACCAATATGTTGGCTGAACCCAAATAAAGCATTTTAAGTGCCTACCAGTGTAATATTAAGAAACATAGTGAAATTTAGAAAAAAGAAGAACTAAGGGTAGAGAGAGGCCAGATAGAACATAATAATTATTATTACATAAATTTCTTCTCAATTGCCCTTCTCTCAATTCAGTGCTTATTTATATCAAGACTTTTACATATTAATAAAGTGAAATTTGAAATTAGAACTTGCACTTACACTACAACACACAAAAAAATGAAGTCACTTAGATAAAAAATCAAATATCTCCTCAATAGAATCATGATTCATATTCTATCTTAATATGCGCATTAGTGTGTTTTACACCATGAACATCTATATTTCTCAATCATTGCCATGTAATAGATATTCATTAAATATTTGTTGAATGTTTTAATGAATATACTTCTTCTAATTCAAAGGGTCTTAACTTTGAGTCAACAGGGATATTTAGTAGATCCATGAGTCCTTAAGTAAAACCATACACAAATTGTTTGTGTGGATATAGAATGCTACATTTTATTTCTGTGGTGAAATCCTTATATTACATTGTATTTCCAAAGGGCATAATGACATCCATGGATAACTGTCTTTTTTTAAAAAAAAATAAGATTTAATATTTCAAGGCAGTTTGGCATGTTAGAGAGGTTTAGGAATAACAAATACCTCAGAACACCTGTGTTCTATAGGAATTAGAACATTTTTTTAATTAGAAAAAGATGTTTATTGGGATCACTAATTATCATTTTAATGATATTCATTCAAAGCAGAAATTTAAAAAATTAACAATAAGAAGTGTAAATGCTAAAAAAATTATAGAGAAGGGTGCCATTATGTATAGATGATTTGATCATCTCTATAATCAACATGAGATAATATGTAGACAATCCAAATATAAGATTTCAACAGATTACCAGACAATAAGATTATATTAATTTAAATAATGGTAACCTCAATAAATTAGAGGGAACAATTTAGAAAACATACCATTTTGAAGTATTTATTTACAAAGAAATTTAAATTATAAGACAATTGGAATGATCTTGCATTGAATATACATTTTATGGAAAAATGTAAAAGTGCATAAAGAACATAAAAGTTAAATAACCAGAATTTTATAAATAAAAACTCAATAAAGGGACAGATAAAAAGTTAATAAAACTTAATTTAACAAAGCACAAATACAAAATATAAAAGAAAATAATACAACTGGTTATGGTGAAATTCATAATTAAAAAAATGGTCCCATTCATGACAATACCCAAAATAATCAGGTATTTTTAATATATAAAAAAGATAAAGATGTTAATACATCTACAATATCTTAAAAATGATTGTAAATCAGGCCCTCCCTGGTGGCTCAAGGGGTTAAGTCGCAGCACTATGAAACTATCCTCAGTCACTATAGCAAGAGGTCAATCATAGGCCAGGGAGATGACCCACATGGCACAGCAGACCTCTCCTGTCTCACCCGCCGCACCCCTTAGCAGTGTATCTAAGTAGCTCCACCTGTTCTACTCCCAACTCTGTCTAGTGAATCCTCTCACCACCTGCACCTCTGGCCTATACCTAAATTCTTGTATGCATAAATTAATAAATCTTTTTTTTAAATGTTTGCAAATCAATAATATTTTTAAAAACCATGTATGATCTCAATATATGGTAGTATTAGTAAGTATATATAAAAGTTGGAGCAGAAGTAATTATGATTATTAAACATCATCACCAGGGTTATTTAATTTGGATATGATTCAGTTGTCTCTTACAGTTACTTCACTTTCCAGATCAAGTTATAATAATCCTTAAAGGTCTTACCTTATATCACAAAGTAACTACATTGTTATTCAAAATTCAGATTTTAATGTGTACTATGTTTTATTTTTATTCCCTCCATTATGGTTTTTGTTTATTTTTTCTCACATTCTATTCTTTTTTTTTCCTTTACCTTGGACTGAATGGACTTTATTTCTTCAGTTTATTTAGAAATTACAACAAACATATATAACTTGTCAGTGTCAAAAATTAAGCAATACCTTTATTCACTTCTTTGATGAGGTAAGAACCTCAGTTACTATTCCTCCTCACTTATATGTTATTGTTAATATTTATTTTAATTATATTTAGTGCCTTTTAATCTCACTAAACATATTTTTAAAAGATTAAAGAGCATTAGATTTACTACATATTTCTACTTCTTTAATATTTGTTCTTTCTCAGAGTCTCCAATACTTTCTATGGTATATATGCCTGAAATATATCCTCTACAGTTTTACTTTAGTGAGTTTTTGCTGGTGGGACCATTTTTGCTGATTTTCTCTTTTTATTTTTGTGTTTTATGCTATTTTCCTTTTTATCCATCATTTATTCATTCTTCATGGAACATAAGTCAGGGTTATATTATCATCTTTACCTTAATTCTACACATTTACTTTCACTTACAATCTAATTCTAGGTTATACTTATTTCTTTCAGCACATTGAAGATATTAGTGTTTTGATTCTACTGCTTCTGTTGTCAATATTGATAATTAAGTTGTAGTCCTGTTTTTGCCCCTAAAAATCCGTTTACAATGTCTTTCTAGAAATATCCATTATTCATTCTCTTATTATTAATTTTCCATTACTTTTTCCACTCCTTCAAGGACTTAATTAGACATGTCAGCTTTCCTATGTTAACACAATGGCTTTCTATTTCTCTTTTATGATTTCCTTCTCCTATTACCTTTTTTAAAATCATACACTATTTCTTCTATTCAATTTTTTAGATAATTTTCCTACTGATTTATCTGTTTAGTTGCTAAATGCATCCATTGAGCCATTAAATTTTATGTTCAAATATTTTCTTTAATTTGTAGATATTCTTTTTGTTTACTTTTCAAATGTCTGCTAATTTTGGGGAGGGTTCTGGACTCTAAAGATCTTTTCAAGTTTTCTTTCAAACCTACTGCATCATATATCTAATAATATGTGTCTAATAGTTCTAATATTTGAAGTTTTTGCAAGTTATTTCCTCTTTTCAGTGTTTCTGTTTGTTTTTTATTCTTTCTCATGGTCTGCTATATGTTTACATTGCTTGGTTATTAGTGGAAATTCCATGAGTTCTAGGATTAGTAGACCTTTTTCCAAAAAGCTTTGGCATTAGCTACTGCAAAGCATATTGGGGCATTGCCACTTTATTTTTTTTAAAGATTTTATTTATGCATACAAGAGCTGGGGTATAGGCCAGAGGCATGGGGGTGAGAGAATTCACCAGAGACAGAGTGGGGAGCAGAACAGGCAGATCCACTGAAATACACTGCTGAGGGAAGCAGCAGGGAGACAGGAGAGGTCGGCAGCACCATGTGGGTCCCCTCCCTGGCTGGGGACTGAATTCACACTGCAGTGGCTGTGGAGGCCCCACAGTGCTTAACTCAACCCCTTGAGCCCCTGGGAGGCCTGGAACATTGCCACTTTAAATGAAACTCACATCCCAAGTATTTATGACAGCCTGAGAAATTTGACTTGTTCTATAAATCTTCATCTTTAAGCCTGTTGCTATAATGTCTCAAATAATTTTTTTCACTTTTCTGTGTTCAGTGAAAAGGTAACTTCCATTGTAGATCTTGGGGATGGTTTCCTCCTGGTTCATGCATAGCTAGAAGTTATAATTCTTCCAGCACTTTGGTTGCTACAAAAGAATTTTTTCCTCCAGCATACTCAGACCAGATAGCCTCCTTACTTTCTCCCTTTTCCCTCATTACAGACTGAAAACTTAAACTCTGATGCCTCCAGCTTTGACAAAACACTGTAGGGTAAAAGAAATTTCCTTGCTTAGTGTAGTATTCTGGGTTTCTATTTTTCTAACATTTTTGTCTCATAGTATTTTAGTAGCCTGTAAGTTCCTGTGTTTTTATGAAATTATATACAGATATTCACAATTTTAAATCTTTGAAAAGAAAGGTATCACACCCTGGAGCAGCAACTGTAGTTGCTAGTTCAACTTGCCATAGATGTCATTGAAGGACTGGGAAAAGACCAAGTTCAAATGCATTTGGACCGTTTACTATGCCACAGCAAGCAACATTAGCTTCTATCCACATTGGTTTCTCTTGCCCTCCCATGCCCCATGGGATAATGCAGAATCAGGTCAAGCTGAGCACTGCATACACAATGGTTTTTGTCATAGCTAAGGAACTGTGGAATTAATATTTAAAATCTAAACTGCCTAACTTTTGCCCACAGGGAACAATTATCTTTATACCTGATCAGGAAAAAAACTTCCATCTGACTTAGAGAAAGATATGTTTGTTTCTGAAGATGTCTGCATTAAAAAACCCAATCAAACAAACAAAATAAAACCCTGACAAAACTTGTCAGTACCCTTTGTTCAGAAGATATGCAAATAAAACACAATCATCTCATGACATACAGTAAGTTTCTGTATCTTTCTAGCTAAATTAAAGATAATAGAAAATATGTTTAAATGTAATATATGGCACATAGGAAAAGGAAATATGCAATAATAAATGTGTCTTAAAAGAAAATGAACATTCATTTAAATGTCATTAATCTGAAATTCTGAAGAGAAAAAATAAAATGATGTCCTGATAGAAAACAAATTAATGTCTTTGGAATAAGCAAGTACAATTTTAGTCATTCATAATGTTAAAAATCATTTACATAGTCCCTACATTGTATAGATTCTAGTGATAAAACAATCAAAAAAGAACTAAGCAAATCATCAAATAAATATATCAACAATACTTTAATTGCAACAGAAGAAGAACATGATTCTTTGAAGTATATTAAAATAAATAAATAAAACATGACTAGACTGGGAATGCAGATGACTTGTTAGGAAAGACAGCTCTGGAGAAAATATGCTACTGTTGGTAGCTATAGGCTAAGTGGATAATAAATGACTTCAATAATTTATTTTTTTAAAATATACAACCACTTATAACATTTTAAAATGCATGTTTTAAACTGGGAATTATGCCAGTTCTATTAATACACCCTCACTTCTTGGAAGTTAATATTTGATAATTTAGACTATTTTGATACCTTTGGTCCTGGGCTCTTCATACTCAGTAATCAGATTATTTTTTTTTTTCTGGATCATGCATACATGCAGTGACATCAACTTGCATTGAGTGGCATCTTCTTTTCAGACCATTTGGGATGTCCATACTTTACATTTCATGTTCTGTAAGACTGAATCTTACTGGTTTTAAACAATTTTATTAATTTTATAATAAGAAACACTGTATTATGCTGATTTAATTAATGGAATTTATATACAATTTTCATTATAAAAGCAAGAGGAAGTAATAATCCAATGCACAAATGTCATGTTGTCTAAAAGGAAAAATTTAAATGCCACAGAGTTTAAAAAATTCTTTAGGTATGTTTTGAAAACAAATCTTGTGAGTATGTATTTGTGCACTTCCAAATGAACAAAATTTCTTTGACAGTTGACATTTTTCTTTTATTTGTTTCCTTTTAAAAATTCTACTAGTTATGATGCTATCAGCAGCCACTGTAATGTGAGTTCGATCCCTGGCCAGGAAGCTGACCCAACATGACGCAGCAGCAGACCTCTCCTGTCTCACCTGCTGCTCCTCTCAGCAGTGCATCTCAGTAGGTCTGCCTGTTTTGCTCCCTACTCTGTCTCTGCTGAATCCTCTCAGCCCCTTACCTCAGGCCTTTACCCCAGCTCTTTTATACATATATAAGTAAATTCTAAAAAATATTCTACTAGTCAACTCAAGATAGAGTGAGCCAAAGAACAACCTCAAAATCTTAAAAATAAATAGTCAGAATCACTGAAAGATTTCTTGACTGATATAATGGAAGATTTTTCAGCATACTGAAAAAAATAATTCACATTTATAGAAATAACTGAAAAAAACAATAATTGAAAAAACACAAATCTGGGTAAATTACATAGTTTTAAGTGTCTTAAGGAATATGGAGTGTTATGAATCCTATTGCTTCAGGGCCCCACATGACTTCATCTAACCTTAATTGCTTCCTTAGAGGCCCATCTCCTAATACAGATACACTGGGTAGGGGAAGAGGTTATGCTTTAAGAATATAAATTTGTCCATAAAGATCATAAAATTAAAATGTCTTCTGATGTAAAATGTTTTTTCTAAGTGAGGCTTCATGTAAATTATCTATTAGCCTGAGTTAGAGTGCATCTAGTGAGAAGGGAAATGACCAGGGAGTTGTACTAGGGATATCAGACATCTTACTTCAATCTGATTCTTTGTGTTATCTCCATTAGGTATAGTATTTTAGCAAGTATAGTGAATTTTAAATAAAAAAATAAATTGAATGAACAGAAGTTACCATATTCAATCAGCTATTTAAAGATACTCAAATTTATTAATGAGTAAAGTCTAAAATCAGGATGCAACATCTCAATATTTATTCATAGACTTTATAAAAATTAATCTGAAAATAAAAAAATTAAATTTATAGCTTAAAATATAGTGCCCAGCACATGAATACTTCACAAAAGAAATAAAAACTAAAACAGATGTAATAGTAAACATAACAAGAATAAATTAGATGAGAAAGAATCATAATGGTAATAATACTCTTTGTTTTTGATTAGACTGTAAAATAAACAACATAAGATGAAAAATTGGCAATATTTGAATTGTGTTTCTCACCTACTGTGATATATTGGCAAGTGCTGGTATAGTAACCAACTGCTAATTAATTGTAATTCTCTCTGTTTGATGTATCTCTTTACATGTATTCCCAAGAAAATTAAAAAAAGGTAGTATCTTCAAATCTTTAAGTGGAACCTGCAATTAAAAGCTCTGCTATACATTCTATAATTGTATGTCTTCCAAAATCTATGTACATAAGTTAATAGTATCCAACATTCTTTTTAGGTGAACAATTCAGGTCTTTATGACAGGAGGTGCTTATCAAACTGGCAGATCAAGGGAGAATAAAAGCTTATTTTTAAAACTGTCAAAACAGAAGGATATCCTACCCTTGACTTTTAATAATTTAAACATATGACCCCTGTTCTATGCAACAATAAGGGTATTTCTCTCTTACACTTTAAGTATTCCCTGGAGAATTCAGTCCTACGATATTGATATCTAACCTCTGCAGACTTACTTAGATCATAATAGTAGGCATTAATCAATATTTTGTCATTATGCTCTAAGTTCTATATGAAATTTAAAAAAGAAAAATAAAATATATTTCTTTAGTCCCTTACATAATCTGCATCTTTATGAAATATGTTCTCAAACCATCATTCACTATAATTGAATGTACCTAATACAAAATCCATTTTATGAATTGCTTGAGTTGAGAATTCTCTTGTCACATGCTTCATTTCACCCACATCTCTTGTTAGAATATACATTTTTTAAGTTAATAGATATATCAAGAAAAACTGTAACTTTTTGTCTACATCTCTAAAACTAATGAATTGTGCAATTAATTAGCTTATGTTATAGCCCAACTAAGTGATGTAAAGATCACTTTTGCTTTTTTATTTTATTAAAGCTAGGTTACATAAGTGGTTTTTCAAATCTTTTTTATGTGAGTGGAAAATTAAGATTACAACAAAATTTTGTTGTGTTTTGCATTTGGATACAAATTATAACTTGCTCTTATATATAAGGAGACCATTTGGTTGAGGAATGAGACTCAGAAAACCTTACCCTATGCTTATCACTGACAACAAGAAAGGGGGCTATTGAGGAAGGGTTTTTAGCCTATACTAAGTCTCCATTCCTTCCTATCAATGAAAAATGAGCTTATAATCTATACAAATCCCCACATTTACATGAAGTCTCCTTAATATCATACAAAATATTAAACAACCAGATTTAAAGAGTATTTTTTTATCCCCATTAGTGTCAAGAAGCAGTTCCAGTCTGTGACCCATCTCTCTCCATATGTACATTTTGAAAAAAAATCCACCAAAGTGGTTTCCAGAGGTGCTTCTCTCTGTAATCTTTATGATATAGTGTAATCTCAACTCTCACTTCTATCCTGTGATCAATAATAACAAGTTTCCTGACATATCTGTTGCTTGTAGCTCCTACTGTATGAATCTAATATACTAACTAGCATCCTCCCTGCCAATCAGTTTCACTTTTAGAGGGCAATAGAGTTTTCTAAGTAAAGCATTGCTAAATCATTCTAATTTTAAAAAATGTAAGTTGTTGATTATACTCTAAATTGTCAATGAAGAAAATTCTATATTTTAACCCAAACCTGTGGAATTTCAGTATCACTACCATAGAAATGCATAACTTCAAATTTATTCTGAAATAGGCTAAGTTCCAGGACAATATAAAACAAAGCAGGTAGACAGAACAATATGGAACAAAAACTATCATTATTTTTCATTGTTTTGTGGGTTCTTAAAAGGTGTTTTGTCATCTCTTTTTGATATTTCATATAAATATTATTAGCTCTAAATTTTCAGTAAAGAAATGTTTAGGGGTGCCCTCCCCTTTCATTTTCTTTTTTTTTTTTAAGATTTATTTATTTATGCATACAAGCACTGGGGTACAGGCCAGAGGTGTGGGGGTGGGGTGAGAGGATTCACCACAGAAAGCGGGGAGCAGAACAGGCAGATCAACGGAAGTACACTACTGAGGGGAGCAGCGGGCATAGTGGGAGAGATCTGCTACACCATGTGGGTCCCCACCCCCGCCGGCAGCAGGGATCGAACTCGTGCTGCAGTGGCTGCGATTTGCTTCGTAGTGCGTTGCTTAACCCACTGCGCCACCAGGGAGGCCCTCCCCTTTCATTTTCATTGAACAGCCCCAGATCAGTGTAATGACACTTTTAGTCACAGGGCATAGGGGAGAAAAAGTAGCAGGAATCAGCAGGAGAGCAACATGAATTGTATAAAATACAAAATGCTTTGATGACGTGTTTTGGATGTGAAAAAGGAATTTATATAGTGCATGTCAATCTACTTCTAATTAAGATACTTTATTTTGGAGATTTCATTTACTTTAACTATTTTTCCAAATTCTAATAACAGATTGGAACAATTAAAAGAAAAAAGCATCATGTGTCAGCATTGCCTATGGACTTAATTCAAATATTTCATATTTATACATTCCTAATTAACGAAACTAGTTTCTAACTAGTGAAAATGAACATCATTAAATTAAGTATATACTTAATATTTAGACATACCCCGCTATGAGATATAATATCTACAGTGATACTATCTCACATGTACCTCGGCACAATATTTATTTAGATCTTAAAAAGGAAAACAGACAGAGCAACTAGGGATAATTAAAAATGAAGGAAATATCGGGGAGGAAAAATATCTGTGAAGGCTTATTTGTAGGCTTAAGAATTTACCGAATGGAAAGTGTCTATAACCTGACAATTTTAGTTGATTTTTACTACCTCCAGAGTAAAGACTAATCCAATAGAATCATCAATTGATTTTCCATATTTTTTGCATGTAGCTTTTGAAAAAACTTCATCCAAATCATTTTTCTGAGTTTATTATTTCAACAAGAAGGAATGCTTCCATGAGGCTTTTGTTATTAAAGAATGTGCTTATAGTTTGATAATTTATGTCTAGTTCATTAAGCAGGTGTTCTGGACAAGATAATATAGGGGAAATGGCAAATATGACACATTGTTTTCAATTAACCCCTCTGGCATTGACAGTCTAAAACTCCCCTTCTGAAGACTAATCCATTTTGCTTAATGCTTAGTATTTCCGATCCTAGGTCTGGGTGCCAGAAAGGTTTTTTTATGTTTGAAGTACAAGAAAAGCATACAGCAATTCTGAGCGCCTAGTTAGTTATCCCTTAAAAAATCAGTTGATAAAAGTCAAAAGCATCAAAAATAGAAAGTTTTGTATAGTCCGTATACACCAATCCAGAATGCTTTATACTGTCATGGGAGCAGATACTATAAATCCTTTTTTTATCACATTGAAGGAAAGCTTTTTAAAAAAACAAAACAAAACTACACACACACACATATATAACTGCTTTTGTCATCCTTGTTAACCCCCACTTCCATTTATATTAAAGACTATTTAGAAATGGTATTTTTTTTAAAAAGGAAGCTAATGAACATGAATATTCACAATATCTAAACCCAAAGTCATATAATCACAAACTGCCTCCCCTCCATGGTATAATTTACATCCCAAATTTGCTTTATCACTTGGACTTAAATGGATTTCCACATTTATTCCAGTTAGACAGAATTCCCACCGCCCCTGTTCTATGATGCCTAATCTGCTTTTATCATTTATTTGATCTGTTCAATCACCAAAGACATTTGAATGCCATCTAAACATTTATCTCCCCAATTAAAGGCCCATTAACTTTCTCCTTTTTTTATTATTTAATATATTGTAGAATTCAATATTGTCCATGGGCAGAAACATTTGGTCATAAGTAAGTTAGATTCAAATCTGAATTGACTTCATTCTATGTAGGCCAGTTACTTAGCATCTCAAACCTCCCATCTTTCACCTATAAAACAGCATTTGCAATATCTACAGTAATTTTTACATTTTATCTATATGATCAATGTAACCATTAGTGCTGACTTCATGGAATACAACGTGTGCAGTCAACTAGGGACCTATATTCAGAACTATGTATTTGAGTGAGTCTTCTTTGTCTGACTTTAAATTCTTAAAAAATCTTTAACAATTATCTAACATTTTCATTTTACACTAAACTCTAGCAAGTCCTGCTAACCAAAGTTGGAGAAATTTTACAATGTAGCTATAGAACATTCTTAATATTGCATAGTGAAATAGATCGATATGTCAAATTAAATGAATTTACAATGGTAGATAAAGATCCATGTCCCATATGACTCAGCTTTTCTTTTTATTAGGTTCATTTTCTCAGTTGTAATTTTATATGTATATGTTGACTCACAGTTATTGACATTTTTATTCTATTGCATTTCCAAGGATGTAAAAAAGACTCTCTTGGGTTGTCAGGCTTAACAAACAAAAAACACAGAAAGTTCAGTTTAATCTGAATTTCAGATAAACAATGAATATATTTTTAGAAGTGCATCTTAGTTAATATTTAAGAAATACACGAAAAAATTCACCCGCTTGAAAAACAATAAGTGAAATAATACTGCATTGAATTTAATCAATTTTGCTGACAAAATTCTAGAATATTTCCTAGATTTTTAAATGTGAATTATGCAAAAATCTAGAGAAGTAAAAAAAATAAAATCCTATGACTATGCAACCTTGAAAATTGTTCCATAAAATATTCATGATGGTCCATAAAATATTAAAAGAAATTATAGAGTAATGCTATGTTAAAAACTAAGCGTGTACTATTAGTCTTCAGGTACACATCAGTAGTCAATATACCATCCCCCAATATTTTAAGCAATAGATACAGGCATAAGCTCCTAGATTTTGCTGGGTCAAAGAGTTTCCACCTTTTTTTCTGTATATTTCTTCTAATTATCCATCTTGTCTTTTCCTATGAGCAAGGTAAGTGTTTAATGTTTATCTCTTTTATTTCATTAAATAAGCAATATCATATGCCCTTATTTTCTGAAAAACTTAATATTTAGTGAAAAATTCCAAGATATCTGAGACTGATGTATCAAGAAAGTGACATAAATCAAGACTCCAAATTTTGGCTTCATCATTATATCATTTTTTATTGTTGAGTAGTATTCTGTTGTGTATATATACCACATCTTATTGATCATTTCATCTGTTTTATAGTATTTAGTGTTTATGTATTCTTTGGGTAGATACCTAGGCATAGAATTTCTGAGTTGTGTGGTAGATCCATTTTTAGGCTTTTGAAAAATCTCCACACTGCTTTCCATAGAGCTACATTCCCACCACCAGTTTAAGAGGGTCCTTTTTCTCCACATCCTTGTCAGCAATTGTTGTTTCTGGTCATTTTTTATGGGTCAGTCTCACTGGTATGAGGCAGTATTGTGAGATTAAATATTAAGTGAAACACATCCTGACTCTCATGCAAGTAGGGAAAGGTAAATCAGTCAAACATTTAGTCTTCAATATGCTGGGTATACTTTACAGACATATCTCATATAATTACCAAAAAAAAAAAATTAAAGAGAAGCAACAAATACATATTTAGTTTACTTTACAAATGAAAAAGCTAAAGCTATATAGAGCAAATGGATTACAAAAGATTCCTTACATCAAACTTGATTCCAACTCAGAGTTTTCTAAATCCAAAACCTGTACATCTACCATTATGTTCACAATTGCACCTCAGCAGATTAGCCCACAAATGACTCTTACACTGAGCATTGTGATCAGCATGACTTAAAATTAACTAAAAGGTATTGTAGCAATGCTTTGAAAGAGTTATCCTTCAGTAAAATTTTATCTGGTTGTTAAAAACAATGTTGAAACATAAAAGAGGATCCAGGACTCTTTCCCAGGGGAGGTAGTAATTGATTGAACCTGATATACCAGGATTTTTAAACAACTCATAAAGGACAGAAATGACTTACAAGTAGCAGAATCAGAAAGGATCAAAACAGAAGCAAATGTCATAAAAGATGCCATTTTCACACTTTGATAGGGTTCACACAGTCGTCCCAGTCCTCTGATGCAAAATCCCCCCACCATATAGGTGGTCTGACTGGGGAGATAACAGGGACTTTTCAGGGAAAAGCGTATTATCAAGTTCTTACAGCCTAAGACACAAGTTACTGAGGAGTTTCTTAGGATGGATTCAGTGTGGACTGTCTTTCCCTCATATCTGGTGAGTATAAAAATTCTACTTAATGAGATGGTAACAATGAACAACACTTAAATTATTCCCATTTAGGGTCCTCCCCTAATTAAATACACTGCCATAAATTGAGGTAGATTTAAAGAGAAGTTGAAGAGTAACTTGATTTGTTATACTGAGTTAAAATTTGACAAATTCTGTTGTCAACAGTATACCTTTTTGGAGTTTTGTTTTTTTTTTTTTAAGATTTATTTATTTATGCATACAAGAGCTGGGGTACAAGCCAGAGTCGCGGGAGGTGAGAGGAATCACCAGACAGAGTGGGGAGCAGAACAGGCAGATGGACTGAAACACACTGCTGAGAGGAGCAGCGGGCAAGGCAGGAGAGGTCTGCTATGCCATGTGGGTCCCCTTCCTGGCCGGCAGCAGGGATCGAACTCGTGCTGCAATGGCTGCGGTTTGCTTCACAGTGCGTTGCTTAACCCACTGCGCCACCAGGGAGGCCCCCGAGTTTTGTTTTTTTAATGGGATCAATATTAAGCATTCTTATAGGAAGATTCTAAAGATAGTTAGGAAAAAAGAAGTAAATATGAGCAGATCATGAACAATAAATATATTACTCTTCCAGAAAAGGAAGGGAAAAGGATACTTATAAAATCATACCTAAAAGTCACACTTTTTCAGTTCTTTATTTGAATGCAATTTCTACTTTCTAAAGAGAACTATCCATAATTATATCAGAGACTCATTTGAAAAAAAAACATTTAAATCTTTCACATCTAATTAAGTCTAACAAATTTGCTTTTTCCATATTCACAAGTTAAAAAATTGCATATATTTTAGTTGCCTAATTATGATATATCTTTGTTAACTCTTTAATTTCACTGAGCTGGAAAAAATGGTTTGAGTATACCTTGTAATTTAAATCCTCAATGGCACAGAATATTGTTGAGACTTTAGGAAAAGGAAGGATATGGTTAATGAGTGCATCTTTCCAAAGGAGAGTTAGTCTTTGTTTTACTAAACTTTGTATTAAATTGAAATTGACTAATGTTTACAGAATTCCTATTTAGAGGAGATTATCAAGTAACCTGAATAGGTCCATGATGCAGACCCTTCAGCCCCTCTTTGCTCAGAGAATGTGTACTGACTGTTCCTTCCACAGAAAATGTTCTTAGCCCATGTCACATGACTGACTCTCCATCATTAGTTGGTTCAAAGTTTACTTTTTCAGAGAAATCCACCCTATACAGAATATTGTGGCAACTCACACGCAGTCTTATTATGCTCTATGACTTGCAGAGAAATTAAAATTCAGAACAATTCTTTTACTAATGCTAATTCAGCAAGGATATTTTAAATTTTTGTCATACATATAAGAAGGATGGAAGCACCTTAATATAGTGTCTGATTCTCTATTGCAACTAATCTTTAAGTTATAGGATGTTTAAGTTATAAAAAACACTTACTTGATATATTAAGAAAATACTGTCTGTATTATCTAAAATACTTTAAATGTCATATGTACACACATATACATAACATATATAGTCATTATGTGTGTGTTTATGGGCACATACATCAGGTTCTTTAGAAGATGTAAATAGCATAGTTATTTTGCATATTGTTATTTTGAGTGAACTCAAATAATAGTTTAAACTATATGAAATTGCCCATATCATACTACACATGTTGAAGTTTATTGTGATTCAACAGTAAAACTTCCTATGAAGACAAGTTAATGTGAAAGTTTACTTTTGCATATCAATGAGGCATCACTTATAATAAAAAGTACTGTCCACATCTTTATTTTTCCCAAGAATTAAGCCTTGGACAGGTACTATAAATGAACATCTGCCCTAGGATCCAAAAATGAATGTTGGTGGCAAAATAAGCAGTCTTTTCAGTCAACAGGGCAGGTGGACCAAGAAGAGCAGGCTAGTTAGTTCCATCAGCTCAGGAAATGGATTGATCCCAAGGGTAATGGAAGAGAGACTTGGCCATCTGCAGTTCCCAGAAAGATAGATAAATCAGATTCAGATGTCTGTTGCAACTCAGGATATGATCAGAATGTCCCATAATTCTTCATACCGTGGAACAATGATATATAAAATATTGTTGGTAACTGGTGCACTGTTCTACTCAGCAGTCAATCAAGGGAAAGGTGTTTTTCCCTTAAAGTCTTGAAACATGATTTTATTTAATCAAACCAAATCAAATCAGGAAGACAAAATAAACAAGGGATAGTATTAATTATATATTAAAGGGTATACCATAAATTTTGTTATATAAAATGTTCAAGTATTGTTTTTTATTATTTTTAATTTATATATATATATTTATATTTTATTTTTTGAGATTTATTTATGCATACGAGAACTGGAGTCCGAGCCAGAGGTGTGAGTGGTGAGGGGCATCACCAGAGACAGAGCCAAGAGCAGAAGAGGCAGACAGATTGAAACACACTAATGTGGGGAACAGCGGGTGGGACAAAAGAGGTCTGCAGCCCCATGTAGGCCACCTCCACAGCCTGGAATCAAACTTGTGGGGCAGTGGCTGCAATAGCTTCATAGTGCTGTGCCTAAATCCCCCATGCCACCAGGAAAGCCCGAAGTATTATTGTTAAAATAATATGTCTTATTTGGGAATCATTTGAACTTATGTGGTGATATGAAAAATGTCCTATTTCTATTATTTCCTCCCCAGGGAAGAAGTTCACTGCCTATAACTGAACTTCTGGCCCATCCAATTTAATCCCTTCCTTACTTTCATCTATTTTTTTCAATTTGAAAGGAAAATTGCACATTAGAACAGTCTTTTCTGAGCTTCTTGGTAGTGGTGACCTTCCGGAAAAGCATATTCCATTGTCCCCCTAACCAGCAATTTCTTTTTTACTATTTTTATTGGATTAATATTGGTTTATATCATTGTTTCTCTAGTAGAAGGACAAAACGCCGCTTCAGGCATTGTTACATTAGTGCACCCACCAGCACAGAACCCATAGTCCACCAGCACAGACCCTCGTGCTCCCTCCCTTCTTTGTTCTCCTCCTCTTTCTCCTGCTCCTCCCCACTCTGCTTGCTCCCATCTCACAGTTGGGTTTCAAGGTTAGATTTTTAGTTTGGTTTGATCTAACCCTTTATCTATATCCCACATATAAGTGACACCATACAATATCTGTCTTTCTTCTTCTGGCTGATTTCACTTAAGTATAATCCCATCCAGCTCCATCCACATTGCCACAAATGGCAAGAGTTTATCTTTTCTGATTGCTGGGCAGTGTTCCATTGTGTGTGTATGTGTATATATATGCTGCATCTTCTTAATCCATTCATCTGTTTTTTTGGCCTTAAGGCTATTTCTGTGTCCTGGCTATTAAAAACAGTGCTGCTGTGAAAGATAGGAGTGCAGGTTTCCTTTAAATTAATGCTTTTGTGTCCTTTGAAAAATGTTCATCATCACTTCTTGTCAAAGAATTACAAGTCAAACCATAATGAGATACCACCTCATACTGTGAGAAGGGTCCATGCCCTAGCAACAGAAAAATTAAATGGTGGTGAGGATGTGGAGAAAAAGCAACCCTACTACACTGTTGGTGAGAATGTAGACTGTTCCAGCCCCATATGGAAAACAGTATGGAAGAGTCTCAAACAATACAAAAGGGTTCTGTTATATGACCCAGCAATTTAAACAAGCTGACAACATGGCCAGAGAGAAACTTGCCCCAGTCCAGTCTATTATAGAGTCAAGTCTGCTACTTCTCAATTTGAGTACTGCCCAGAAATAAAACTTTTATAAAACAATAAAGATGATTATTTGGCCTCTGTGCTAACATTTTCATCTTATCTCTCAATTGACTTAAGATCTTAGAATAGACTATTATTAAGGACCCTCAAACACTGCATCATTTGGCATAATCAGCTTCACTGAAAATAAAGACACATTTCCAAATCAAGTTTTGAGCACTATCATCTCTCACATCTCTTAAGGCTTGGAATTAAAGAGGTTGACAGCCATCACCTTACAGTGCAGGTGCATTATGAGTCTGGGAAAGAAGAAAATGAGGAAATCATTGAGTTGGCGACACTAAATTGTAACATATTCCTTTTCTCCCTTCTAGTAGAGAAATCAGAAAATATCTTCTGCCACCTGAGGCAATAAAATATAAAATATAAAGCAAAAAAAAAAAAAAAAAACCCTAGATCAATTCTGACTTTTAATACAAGATGAGTGCTAGCAATTTACATAAAAATTGATTAATATGTATAAATCCAAACAGAGGCTGGTGAAACCTATATCCACCCTGAGACCCTCAGTCCACAATGAGATAAGAGCAGCCAATAACGGCCTCAGACATGACTACAGTTACAAGAACACAAAATTCCACTTCATTTTGTTATTTTTGAGAAGACAGCTATGAAAAGTAACTTTGTTCGAGTTAAATGGCACTCTATTTTTACATTAGATGACCATAATAGTCAATGACATTTTTTAAGGAAAATGCTGCTGGAAGAATTACAAGTAAGGCAAAGCAGGCCTAAACAGCTGCATCTGTTGGACTGGGTTTTGCAGCTGCACAGAACCCGGGATAAATGACAAGCAATTCTTCTCACTCATTCCTCTATTACTTCTAAATCTTCAGACTCATATTTCATGCTTCATTGTCATATTATTTTTCTTATTGAGCTGCCAGGAATAAAAGATAATTTTACTAAAGATGATAAAATAAAGTGGGCAGACTCTTTATCATCAGTATGAGTGAGTAGGGACAGACATCTAATTTTTAACTCCTGGTTAAAGAAGTGTTTTCCAGTATTTTGCCTGGATGGGCCTTTGATCACCGAAGGGTTAATATCAGAGCTAGTGTTTCATAACCAAGAAATGACTTGCGAGGTCACACTAATACTGTCAAAGCAGTAATGTCACATTATAAAAATATTACTCTTGTATCCAGAGAGCTTGATTTCCAAAAATTAAGCAATGAAAACAACTAGCATTATGTTCACTTGCCCACAAATTAGGAGACAAGCCTGGCACGGTAACAAACTCTGGGAGCTCAAGTATCATCATCTGTGAAATAAAGCTGAGAGAATCGCTAAAATTTAAGATTTCTTTTAACTGTAAGATTTTCTATATCTACTATCTATGCTTATTGTAAGAGAAACAGCTGGATTAAAGCCACTTCTGCTGAGGGAAATGTGAAAGGAAACAAAAAGTCTGGTACTAATGATAGCGTAACATTTTATGAAAGAAGGAAATTAGTTATTTTGCCTTTCATTCTGTGCTATTTCTTTCAAGTAATTATACTATCAGTTCCTGATGTTAAAACCTTCATTTTTCATTGCTCTCATTTAAATGTACCGATTAAAGAAGATGCATTTTTAAAAATTATATGTATTTTTCTTTATTAGAAAAGTACTGCTGATTCATTGTTTTAAGAGCAAAGACTCACAAAAGGAAAAGGAAAATTAATATAATCCTATCACTCAGACATAACCATAGATAACATTTCTTATGTAGTAAATGTATATGAAAGTTGAAATAAGCTCCTAGTTATTGACTTATTAAGTGGTACTGGAGTTTGGAGGATTGTTCAATTAGATATTCTCAGTGGTCAAATTGAAATTGGCATCATGAGAATAAAAAAGTTACTTCCAAATCAAATTACAAGAATTCACCTAGTATAGTGAGGGAGACGAAAAATAAGCTTCTATGGCACAATTTGTGAAACAGGATAGATAAGGAATCGAGTGCCCCAATTAAGAGAGTTCCATTTATTCATTATCCTGTTAAAAGTCATGCCTGCTTAATTTGGAATAATTAGCAAGGCAGAAACTTAGTTCAGTGCATTCAAATGGCTCCTAATAATAGCTAACTGGTGTGCACATCTCATCTAAATGAAACAACTGGTGTTAGCTCTCAGTCTTATTCCCAGGAGTCTGTTCTATGATATTTACTCACATAAGTGTCTATGGAGCAAGGTTTGTTTTGTTTCCTCACTGTTCCACTGGTGAGGATTACTAAGAAAATTTATCAGGGTTTTAGTTTCTTTCATAGCACATTTATCAGGTAATTGCACATTTGACAATGAAAATACAGAATGGTAGACTGAGGTTAATGACACACTTAGCACTAAACTAATTAAGGCAGATATTCTTAAAATGACTACCTTTAATTTTATGAAGTACCTATTTTGCAGACTTACAATTATAATTTGATGTCACTTTCAGCTATTATGGCCAATTTTCATTGATCAGAATGACAAGAAAACACAAATGTCAACCTCAAATGAGTTTAGTTCAAATTACCCAATCACATTTTAACTGCTAGAAAATGGATTCCCTACTAAACCTGCTTCTTGAGATAAATAAACATTAAGACTACTGTTGTAGTGGGATAAATGGGACAGAAATTTTTTTCAATTCATATCTTACAAAATAAGTTTTTAAAAATTTTATCTTAATAACATGATCAGGGAAGGCCTTCCCACTGCAATGATTGCATTACAAAAGCTATAAAGGCTTACCAAGACCCACCTGAACAGACTGGTGACTTGGCAGGCCAAGGTGCTCTAAGACCACTAGGTTTCAGCAAGCAGACTTATTTATTTGAGTCAAGTAAGGTCAGCACTGAAGACAGTTCCACAAAACGTGTTGCCCCCAGGGGGAGTGAGCTTTCCCACTAAGCACAGAGCCAGAATGTAGGGGTGGGGAGAATTGGCCTTCAATGGGGTCAGAGTATGATCAAGAGAAACTAAGTTGGCACCTACCCACTGGCTTCCTCATGCTTAGTTATCAACTGTCTGTCCAAAAAGCAGTTCCTCCTTCTCTGGACAAGGATTTTGGTATGCTAATAAAAGTTTGGGTGAGAAGGACTTGTTCTCCACCTTTAGGTGAGTAGATTTGTAATGTGTTTCTGGTACACAAAGAATACCTGAAGATGTTTATGGCCTTTAAGTTTTAATTGCTTGTCTCCTGGTTACACTACTTCTAATGACTATTAAAGATAGGCAGTATTCTCCCATTTTTAATTCCCCACTACCTGTCATTTGTCAAAGTGATCTAATGAAGACTGTTGGCTTTCCCCTAAACTCATCCCTAGTAAAGTGATAGAATCAACAAGAAAATTGCTCCATCTGAGAATCCAAAAGGCACATTTTAAGAAACGTTATGCTTATGTTCCTTTGTTGGAGGAAAGTAAGTAGTCCAGAGCAGAAAGAAACAAAAGAGAAATGCTAATTGTGTTCATTTCCTTGTCTGCATCACACTGCTCGATACACTAACATAGTTATCCATGAACACAATATCCTGGTTTGTGCCATAGACTGGGCTCTTCTAAAGTAGGTGCCGAGATAGAGAGAGTTCAGTGCAATGCACTTATTAATGGCCAAAACATATGAAAGGAGAGAAGAAAAAGCAGGCATGGATGGAGAAAGAAATCATATCATGATATAATCCTAACACAACTTTAGCCTAACCATAAGAGAACTTGGGGTTAAGGACTACATTACAGGTACACTGCATCAAGTTCAAATGGCAGGAAGCATATATTCACCTCACTCAATCATACATGGTGGATTTCTCTGCAAAAGGCATGACCATGTGTAGGTACACTGCAGTATTGCAGGTAAACTCATGGTCCTTTAACACATCTAATTTCATCCTTGATCTTCATGCTCACAAAATTAAATTATAGTAGTTAAGCTAAAATTAACATAGGTCAATTTTACTAAAAATATAGAAACAGCAATAATTATAAATAAAATATTAGTAAAACAAATATTAAGTTATAGATACTTTCTCTTATATATGAAATCCAAGAGTTGCAACTACTGATGAACAATGACCAGACTTCAGGGGACATCTACGTTTCCCAGGGGAAAGAAATTAAAGTGGCAGAAATATTTACTGTGGGGTTTCTCAAAGAACTAAGTTAGCACCAAGGCTCAAAAACATAAGCGAATTAACAGGAGGATTACTCTACTGCAGGCTTGGCAATAGTCGACTTAATAGCTTATAGTGATGCCTAAAGTCTATGGCCTATAGTTGTTTGCAGTTTTTCTGTGCTTATGATTTGAAAAAATATGCTTGCCAAGACAGACAGTGACACAGCTTATTACCAAAATTCACTCTCAATTGCATTATTTTGTAGTATTGACAATGTGTTTACTTATTTATCCATATTGGAAACTCTTGCAAATCTCTTTGTGTAATATGTAGAATAGCTTAAAAATGAAAACCCATTGTGAGAGTGGTCAGAGAAACAAAATATCTTTTTTTTTAAAGATTTATATATTTATGCATACAAGAACTGGGGTACAAGCCAGAGTCCAAGGCGGTGAGAGGATTCACCAGAAACAGAGTGGTGAATAGAAAAGGCAGACTCACTGAAACACACTGCTGAGGGGAGCAGCGGGCAGGCAGGAGAGGTCTGCTACGCCATGTGGGTCCTGTCCCTGGCCAGCGGCAGGGATCAAACTCATGCTGTAGTGGCTGCGGTTTGCTTCATAGTGTGTTGCTTAACCCACTGCACCACTAGGGAGGCCCAAAACAAAAAAATCTTTGATAAGGACAAAGAGAAAATGACTTTAACTCAAGAAGCAATATCCCGTGCACAAATTACATGGTGTCTTCATGGCCACTTATTGGTGTTACTGAGAAGTCCTCAATCTATGTCCCTTTGTGTCAACATCAGTTCTGATACAGACCTATGGACAAGGAAGGCCATGGATTAGAGAATTAGATTTCTTTGACCACTCGCCAACTGGATGACGTTGCTCTATTGCTTAACTTTCTTCAATTTCAACTTTGTTACTTGTAAATAGGTGAGTAGTATATTTTTAGAATTTTATGATTGCTAAATGAAGTGATGTCAATAATGTTATTCCACTTTTCCCTATATACTCTACTCCCTCCTGGTTCCCAATCATTTGTAAAATTGCATTCTTTATATGATTTTATTTTAATTATGATTTTATTTTTATTATACTAATGAAACTTTTCAAAAACAACCCAGGGCTATACAGTAGTTCTTACTCTATTTTCCATTTATTTCAGTCTTCTCAGAAATAAATTAGCCAATTCTGAATAAAATTCACCATGCTCTTAGATTATTAACACTTGATAGGAAAAGAATAGGAGTCTCAGAGAAAATTAGTATGTAAAAAAAAAAAAAATGAAGTATTACTGAGGAAATTAACATTTTTCTAGATTTATCTTTTTAATTTTTTAAATTGCGTTTAAGTAACTAACACTGGTTTACAGCATTTTTAAAAATAACTTTAGAAGACTGGCATAAATAATTAATTGTAATAATTTGGAATTCACTTCCATATATAAAGGCACAGAGACAAAATACTGATTGCAGTTTTATTTACCTTAAAGGACCCAGAAAATTTATTCAGTAATACCTGTATTTAGGTGTTGAATGTAAAACTACTATAGTCAGCAAAAGATAAAAAGTAAATTTTCTTTCAATAAAGATTTATTTGGGGTGCTAATGACTAATGGTACACATAAATAAAAATTTATGTATTTTTTGTTACTGTGTTTTTCTTTTAAATAAATTGTCACCTGGAGTTAGGTATTCCAAAATAAATAACAAATGGACCCCCAATACTAAAATAATGAAATAGCAGTCCAACTTTCTGGGCAAATATATAATGCCATTTCCCAATAACAGAGTTACACAGCAATGGAATTAGATTTCCCTATCAATTTATGTCACTCAAATCTATTATTAATTTTTTGCCTTACCCAGTACATAGGAGTATAGTTAATATTAGAGCCCATTGGATAATTTATAATTCATAAACTTTCTTGAGCTTTGCAGAGTAAGGTGCTGTATAAATATTAAAAAGCAATAATCATGATGATGAAATTATTATTCTAATCTCCATCTTGCATATGCTGTAAGTAATTCTCAACCACTTTATCACTTGCCTATGTGCACAAACACAGTCAGGGAGGTTTTGGGGGTGTATAGAGTTTCCTTTGAAATCAATGGAAGCTCTGCAATCAATTCAACTCACCAGGGAATGGGCGGGTGTGAGGAAGAAAGAAAAATTGCACTGTAAATAGAATCAAAGAAAACATACATTCAATAGTTTCAAAGTTAAGAAAACAGAGACAAGGCTTCTGGTTTTAATTAAAAGAAATAAAATTTTAAATGTTACTTACAGGAAAAAAGTACCAAAGGAAAAATTTAAAACATCTTAAGTACACTCTTGCATAAGATAGAAGAGGGAATGAAATTTTCTTTTCTTTAAAGAAGATCCATGTATGTTCATATATATTTCTTGTGAACCCCTAAACCTTATTTTAAATTTGAAAATACCTCTTCTGTATCACACTTCAAAATATTTTTTGTGTCTGCTAAAGTTGGTTGTTGTAGTACTCCTGAAAAGAAGGTAATAGATTGTATTAAATAAGACCGTCTTCAGCACTACTGAGAACTACATCAGCAGCTGTGGCCAAGAAAATCATACAAATGATGTCTTCAGAAAAGATGTGCTAAAGTGTACTTCCTTACAATTAGGATAGTGCAAGACACAAGACAGTCATGTTTAATGTTGAAAATACTGTTAAAATGAAGGAAAGGTGTCTTTATGAACTGCTATTTATATAGCTTAAAAGCTGGCTCTATTCTAATTTTATCCTCAGACCCATACTTAGCCTAGAGACAGAAACCATATTTATAGAAACAATCTTCTTCAGATTCTTTAAGATAAGAGGGCACAAACCAACACCTACAAATTTATAGTTTACTCAGCCAGTCGGTAACCATGGAAACAGATTGACCATTTACACAGAGCTAGCCCTTGTGAATTCAACCCTGCCTCCTTGTCTTGGAAACTGATAACAATGTAATCTGATTACTTTGTCTAAGATTGCATTATCATTCAAATATCCAACCAACCAATCAAGAATGTATATTAAAAAGTTCTTGTTACATTATTACATAAAAAGGATTAAAACACATCAAACACAAAAGTTTAACAAAATTCTTCCCATGGAATCCTTTTTTATTGGACAAAGATGAAATGCTGCATCAATAAGCCTTTTGATTTTGTGCCATCTGCCCATAATTTTCTCCATTTATTTTACCCCACACTTTATTGTTCTGTGTATCTTCAAACCTGCAAATTCTGTCATGTGTATGTCCTTTGTAACACTGACTCCATATCATCCTCATCTTCCATATCATTTTGAAGAACTGGAACTACTGACATTTTTTGAAGCAATAACATACATCATGAGTCCTTAGTGTTAACTAGTAACAATTACCCTTTTTATATGATATTATTTTAAGTAACTATATGCATTACATCTGCTACTTCATTATACCTTGCAGCTTAAAATGAAATCACACATGTATTATCAATAAGCTGTCATAGAAAGACATAATCATGACTGAATGCAAGGAACTGAGGTCAAGAGGTTTAAAATATCTTATCAAGGTAAAAGCGAATAAATAAACAAAATATAGTTGTTTTTTGGCAGAGTTGGAATTCAAATTTTGATCCTTAACTCTATACTTCATTGTATGTTTTTAATTACTCAATGTAATATCCTAAGACAAATTAAGCTTTTATAATTAAACACACTTATTGGAAATCAATTCTCTACATCTAAATTTCAGGAAGTATCATTTAACCTTCGTGTATAGTCCTGCGGTTATTATTTATTTTTTAATCAATGACATAGGTTCTGTAATTGATTGTCAAGATGAAAAGGTTATACTGACAAATATGACAAATATAAAAAAAAAACCAACATCTCTTTTTGTAGTCACTAATCTACCACTAAGATAAAGCAAATATTTAAAATATTCTTGGTACAATCTGCCTGTGATAATGCAGATATAGTTGACGTGGTGAAAAAAAATAATTGCTTAATATTGAGTGCTTTTAATTTCACTATTTTAAAACTTATAAAACAGAGCAATAAACGAAGAATAATATACTATTTCAGTTTTTATTAGAGGAGTTTAAAATTAAATTGTATCCTATTTGTATTTTGTTGTTTATAATGGAGATGAAATTCAGAAAGTATTACATGAGGCATTTTAACAAATACAGTAAACATAAAAATCCCTTTAGTATCCCATACACTACTATGAATTTCTATAAGCAATGAATCAAAATTTCTTATTACCTTGGCACATTTCTATAAAATTCATCACATTTTATGTTTCTCATCTGTTCTGTGTTATTGCTTCAAGATAGAGACCATAATTTATCCAGTATGTAAATATAATCTCATCTCAGGGGATGGTACTTATCTGACATTCAGTGAAAAAAAAATATGAACAATATAATTTAGTAATATGTCATAGTTTTTAGCCAAGGCCAAAAATGTTCAAAAGGTTGGGTTTACTTTGAAGTCTTTAAAACAGATTACATATACACATATATATTACATATACACATATATATTACATACATACATAAATACAAACATGTATATATACACCCACATATGTTTAATGTGAAGAAAGACATCTCTCTTGATATTATTTAAATAAGTTTTACTGAGATACCACATTTCAGACATTTTATAAAGAAGTTGAGAAATGTGAAGAATTTCATAAATATTAAGATATAACATTGCATGTCACAAAAACCCTGATTTATACTAAGCCACTGGTAAACTGACCCCATATGTGAAATGATTCAAACTCTTCCAAAATGTTAAATGTGTACCAAAAAAAGGTGAAACTTGGGGCCTCCCTGGTGGTGCAAGGGGTTGGGCGCAGCACTATGAAGCTGTCCGCCACTGCAGCATGAGATCGATCCCTGGCCAGGGAGGTAACGCACATGGTGCAGCAGACCTCTCCTGCCTCTCTCGCTGATCCCCTTGGCATTGTATTTCAGTAGATCTGCCTGTTCTGCTCCTCACTCTGTCTCTGTGAATCCTCACACCCTCCGCACCTCTGGCCTGTACTGCAGCTCTTGTATAAATAAAAAAATATTAAAAAAAAAAAAAACAGGAAACTTAAATAAATATGCCATGCTGTAAGATTTCATGTTTTCACAGTGGGAAAAAGTATTTCCTCCATGAGAGTGACTTGTCAAGGCTCACTATATTATCAGATATATTTGGATCGGACTTAATACTAGATATGGTTTGGTAACTTAAGTTTGCAAACACCACCTTATATGCTTCTTGTATCTCCAGTCCTTTAGAAAAAAAAAACTTAAAAAAATATTTTTATGGTCTATCATGTAAAAATAAAATACATCTTTAAAAGATATTAAATAATTTGAAGCATTTTCATTAATTTAAAAGAAAAACAGGACATTTGTATGATATTTTGTAGCTTGTGTTCATTTTGTGTTGCTATGGAACAAATTACTATAAGCATAGCACTTTTAAACCATCTATTATATTACATAATATCAGCGAGGTGTCTGGGTAGACTTCACTCAGTTCTCTATGTAAGGTCTCAGAAAGCTGTAATCAAGTTGTGGACTGAGCTGACTTTTATCTGTGAACTCAAGGGAAGGCTCCACTTCTAGGCTCATTCAGATTGGCAGAAGAATCTAGTTCCCTGTGTTTGTGGGAGTAAGTGCTGTTTCCTGGGTACTTTCAAGCAGGGGTTTCTCGCTGCTTTTAGAGGGTGCCCTGAAGTCCTTACATCTTCAAACAAGTAAATTTGTGCTTCAAATGTCATTAATTACTAGCTAAGTGAAATAATAATCCACAGAATAAGAAAAAAATATTTGCAAATCATATATGTGATGAGATGATGTCCAAACTCTATGAACTACTGTTATAACTCAATAATAAAAATAAAAATTCCAGTTAAAAATTGGGAAGGGGGGGGCCCTCCCTGGTGGCACAGTGGGTTAAGCAACGCACTATGCAGCAGACCTCAGCCACTGCAGCACGAGTTCGAACCTGCCGACGGCTGGGGAGGGGACCCACATGGCACAGCAGACCTCTCCTGCCTCGCCCCGCTGCTCCCCTCAGCAGTGTATTTCGGTTGATCTGCCTGTTCTGCTCCCCACTATGTCTGGTGGGTTCTCTCACCCCCCGCGCCTCTGGACTGTACCCCAGCTCTTATATGCATAAATAAATCTTTTTTAAAAAATTGGGAAGAGGACTTAAATAAACATTTCTATATGTGAAAAGATAGCATCATTCTTAACTTAGAAAGTGCAGATCAAACTAAAATGAAATACTTCACACCTACTTAAATGCTTATAGTTTATTCTTTTTTAAAGATTGATTTATTTATGCACACAAGATGGGTACAGTTCAGAGATATGGGAGGTGAGAGGATTCACCAGAGACAGAGTGGGGAGCAGAACATGCACATAGACTGAAATATACTGCTGAGGGGAGCAGCAGGTGAGATAGGAGAGGTCTGCTGCGCCATATGTGTCCCCTCCCTGACAGGGGATCGAACTTGCGCTGCTGTGCCACGCATGCATCACAGTGCAGTGCTCAACCCGCTGCACCATCAGGGAGGCCCAGAGCTTATAGTTTAAATGTCAGGCAATAACCAATGTTGACAAGGATGTGGAGAAACAGGAACCATCATATATTGCTTATGGGACTGTGAAATGCTGCAGCTGCTTTGTAAAGCAGTTTGAAAGTGTCTTAAATTGCTAAGCATATTTAATAAATGTTATATATGACCCAATGTTTCCATTCTTAGGTACACAACCAAAAGCAATGAAGACATAGCTCCATACAAAATCTTGCATGGAGGAATGAAAGTTCACAGCAACTTTCAAGACAGTGAAAGCAAAAAAAAAAAAAAAAGTAGAAACAACCCAAAAGTCTATTAGTTAAAAATAAAATTCACTACGTTCATTCAGTGGAATATTATCTGGCAATGAAAGAGAGTGAATATTGATAAGAGGTACTATAATATGGATGAAGCATTATACTAATATATTATATATAAATAATATTTATTTGTATCAGTGTGTATAATGAGGATATTCTTTTAACAATATGTTTTGGAAATTAAAAATGAATGAAGCAGGTCTACTTTTATCATCTTAAAAATATAAATATATTATTAAATGAATAGAACAATCAAGTTTAGGTGTTGAATGTGAAATGTTCAAAATCCTGACAAATAATAATACATAATGTTTGAAAATGCATAAATATATAATGAAGTATAAAACAATTTAAGGAGTAATAAAAAGAAAAGCCATATTATATCTTTTGCTATGCAGAAGACTTAAATTTTAATGAAGTCATTGCATCAGTTGGTTCCTGTATGGATTGTGCTTTTTGTCTTCTTAAAATTACCCTTGTCAAGCACTAGATTATAAATATGAAAGCCAATATTTTCTTCCAAAAGTGTCTAAATGTTTTCTTTCTGCATTAAGGTTTTTGTAACCTTGCTAGAATTGATTCTTGTGCATGGAATAATTAAAATCAACATTTATTTTTCCTATGAGGTTAGCGAGCTGTCTTAGACCCATTGACTGTGTTCTCCCATACTGATGTACTATGCCTCATTTGTCATGTTTCAGGACTCCATATATCCACAGCTTGTTTGGGGGACACTCTGCTTTCTTACACTGATGTATTTTTTAAATCTTTTTTAAAAAGATTTATTTTTGTTTATTTATGCATACAGGACAAGAACTGGGGTATAGGATAGAGGTACAGGGCTGGGGAGGGGGGTTGTGTGTGAGAGGATACAACGGAGACAGTGGGGAGCAGAACAGGCAGATTTATTGAAATACACTGCTGGGGGAGCAGTAGGTAAGACAGGAGAGGTCTGCTTTGCCTTGTGGATTAGCTCCCTGGCAGGAGATAGAAGTGATGCCACAGTGACTGGTGATAACTTGATAGCACAGGGTCTTTAACCCCTGCACCACCAGGGAGTTCTCGATCTTTTTCAATCTTGACACTAATACAACTCTGTCTTTATTATCCTAGCTTAATTGTAAGCCTACATATGACAAAAACAGTTCCAGTAATCTCTTCAAAAATGCCTGGCCTCTCCCTGTCACTTAGGTCCTATGTGAAAATATTAAAATTAGCTTGTTAAAGCTTTGTGACTCTTGAAAACCTTAAATGGTATATTCCTAATTTATTCAGATTTTCTTTTGTATTCCTAAATAAAATTTTCTAAATTTCTCTAAAATTTTCTAAATTTTTCTAAAATTTTCTAAATTTTTCTAAAATTTTCTAAATTTTTCTAAAATTTTCTAAATTTTTCTAAAATTTTTCTAAAATTTTCTCCTCATCCATATTGCAATATTTTGTGTTTTTTTCCCCCTTTTTAAAGATTTATTTATTCATGCATACAAGCACTGGGGTACAGGCAGGCCAGAGGTGTAGGGGGGTGAGAGGATCCACCGGAAACAGAGTAGGGAATAGAACAGGCAGATTAACTGAAATACACTGCTGAGGGGAGCAGCCTGCAAGTCAGGAGAGGGCTGCCATGCTATATGGGTCACCTCCAAGGCCAGAGGCAGGAATCTAACTCATGTTGCAGTGGCTGCGGTCTGCTCCACAGTGCATTGCTTAATCCATTGCACCACCAGGGAGGCCCCTGCCTTATTTTGTTAGCTTATTTCTATATACTTATTCATACCTTACTTGAAAATATGAAAACCTTTAATTAAAAACAAGAAATATGTTCTCAAAAATGGTTAAATGTATTTATTAATACATCTTTTATATATTGTATTAGTTTGTAATGTTGTACTAGGATTATTAGAGACTTTTTATGTTGGCTTTACATGTAAGAGAACTTGTTTTACTTTCTTAGTTTTAATGATTTTCTTGGATTTACTACTGGTTTTAATATATAGGTTATCACTTTCTGAATGTACTATTTAATTTCTAGTTTCTGAAGACATTAATCTAAAATAAAGTTTAAACTGCTCAAATTTTTCCTCTATCTGCTTTTTAGTATATATCACTATTATTCCATCACTAGTTGGGTTTCTCAGAATGCATATTCTGAGACAGAAATAATAAGTAGGTAGTTGTAGTGAGATGGGATGGGATATGAGACTTTTCTTAGGTGGCAGTGATGATTTTTAAAAAATTAAAAAAAAAAGATTTATTACTCATGCATACAAGAGCTGGGGTACAGGCCAAAGTCGTGGTAGGTGAGAGGATTCACCAAAAAGAGAGAGGGAAGTAGCAGGGACAGATCACGAAATACAGCGCTGAGGGGAAGCAGCGGACCAGGCAGGAGAGGTCTGCTGCGACATGTGAGCTGGGGATCGAACACCCGCTGCTGTGCAGTGGATGCTTCACAGTGCTGTGCTCAGCCTGCTGTGCCACCAGGGAAGCAAGGCAGCAATGATTTTAAACTCTCTCATAGACCAGTAAATTGCCGCAAATTGTCTAGGAAAGGGGCCTTAAACTTAGATAAGATGACTTCATTCAGTTATTTCTCAGAAATGACTAGTAGCTGAGCACTAACTGTTAGCAGCATTTCCAGGCGCTAGAGATTTGTACTGAAGTCTAAAAAAGTAGCTGGTGGTACATCATAGTTTAAACTAAATGCATACTGCAATAATAGATTTTGTGATGTTCAACTTACATTATGGAACAAATTTTATTTGATCATAATGTTATTTTATATATACACAGATAAATTCAGTTTGCTAATAATTTATACTGTTTTATAAACACTGCTGATTTTCATTTTCTTTTGCATAATCTTTAAACTTATATCAATAGTTATATTGGTTTATTCTTTTAATTAATTTACTCATGAAATATTTATTGAATATTTACTACATGACACACATTATTTGCCTATTTAGGATATGCCTTTAGAGAATATAGTTCTTTATTCTGTTTTCATAGAATTTGGACAGTAAATTGACTCTGAAAATCCACAACATACTTACTTAAAAGTCTTTATCAGAATATTGTGGAAATTCTTGTCAACCAGGATAAACTGTCTGGTCATCTTTAGCATAGTATTAAAAGAACTTTCAAATTTTATTTTTGGGTTAACATTATACAGAAAATCTGTTGTAATTAATGATACTGCATAAGCTGAATGAGATGCTACATTATTCATGAATTGGCTAATAAAACCAACTAGATTTTTAAATTAAAATAATATAAATAATAATATTGCCAAGTGTTCTCCCTCCACCTCTTCCCCACTCTCTTTCTTTCTGTTAGTCATGCTACTTTGTCTGGCTTTTTTCTTGATGCTTGCAACTGGCTCTGCCCATCCTGAGTTTGGGTATAATCCCAGGAATTAAGGGACATAGAAGGACCACTGAAGATACTCTAGCTTGGATGCAGATTTTTTTCAGCCATAGTTTGTGAATAGGGTGTTACAATTTCAGTCTCAGTTTTCAACCAATATCATAATTTACTTGAAAAAACAATATTTAAAAAACATTTCTAACCTTATTGCTGGTAAGTGCTAAACTTCTGGCTTCCAGGGCCTCCCTGGTGGTGTAGCAGGTTGAGTGCCATACTATGACCATCCACAGCAACGCTAGTTCAATCCCAGGCCAGGGAGGGGACCCACATGACACAGCAGACCTCTCCTGCTTCGCCCATTGCTCCCTCAGCAGTGTATTTCAGTCTTTGTGCCTGTTCTGCTCCCCACTCTGTCTCTGGTGGATCCTCTCACCTCCCACAACTCTGGCCTGTACCACAGCTCTTGTATGCATAAATAAATAAATCTTAAAAAAAAAACAACTTCTAACTTCCACCACCCACTTATTAATCCAGAGGCTTGCAGACCCATAAAATATCCTGTGATTACATTCTACTCTGTAGGGACAGCACCTTATTTTGAATATGTCCGGATTTCTATTTTGTCTTTATTATGCTATTGCCATTAACATTTTTATCTAAATTTAAGCATTAACTCACTTTGCCATCTGAAATATTTAAGAGTCGTGTTAAATGACAGCAAATACCTTGACCCTCAGGGTAACAAGTGATAGTGTCTTAATAATATAAAATTATTCATGTAGAGAAAAGAATGCACAGAAATTTAATAAAGCAAATATTGAGGTGGATCTAACAGCTCTTTCTCCATCTTGATAGCTTGGAAATGCAACTTTGTTAACCACAAAGTTTATTTAATGTTTTAGATACTTTTATATAGCACCTTATCTAAGCATCAGACTTATTCTATCATTTCAGAAATAAGAAAAAACAAGCAGAGAGGTTACATAATATCTTTAAAAGGCACACAACTGATAAGTTGTGAATCAAGGGTTCAAAGTTAGATATCTTACTTTAGAACCCATCTCTTCATCATAAGCTAGCCGGGGAGACTTTGGCTGGTGACATTCAATCAGAAAATCACCATGTTCTGGAAATGAAGATGCATGAGTTATAAATACTGATGATAATTACACTGTAGGAATGAATGAGGTTACACAAGAACATATGCATCATGAGAAGGAACTGAGATCAAGACTTGGAGGACACCAGGTTTAGAGGTTACAGAAAAAAAGGCAGTAAAGGAAATGACTAATCATACAGTGGTAAGGGGAGATCAAGTGATGTGTCTTCCAAAAATTCAAAGTATCCTGCATATAATACAAAATATTTTGTTTTGGGATTTGTGAGATTATATGTTGTTTTTCAAATTCCCTATTAGACTAAATAGATCATTTCCATGCTCATAAAATTATACTCAAAGAAGTAATAAAATAAACCAAATAATTCTTGTGTAGTTAAGAAAGTTGTATTTTAAAGTATCATTTAGAAGTAATTAAATTGGCTAAGATGTTCACATAAAAATTCAAATGAATTAAATACTTTGAGATGAAAACCACATCATAGAAAAAAAACTTATTTGAATGTTTCTGTTATGTCATGAACCATGCATTCAACTTTTAATAATTTACAATATATTAGTACAAGAATTAATCACAAACTTCACTGATCCAGATCAGCGATTCTAGTGTGATACTGTTTATATTATTTCAAAAAACATTCAAATTAATCTCAACACTGTTCACGCTAAGTTTTTATATACTGGTTATACATAGAAATGTGTATCTTCCTCTGCTTCATTCTCACATAGTACAATGAGAATTGTCTTCACTGCATTTATCAAGATTTATGACTAAACATAAACTGATTTATGAGTTGACTGATACCTGGATTCCACCCTCATCAGTCAGTCTTATAAGTTCCAGGTCTGCTTCTGTTTTTACTTACCTTTGTATCTCTTGGCATAGCAGTGGGTCTAGATCACATTAAGCCCTCAAATAACTATTTTTGAATCAATGAATTATTACAGAGAATTTCTGATAATGGATTTCCAAGCTGTTCAGGGGAGAAGACTAGTTGCCAATGAACAACGCCACAATTAACTTAGACGTAAATTTTAAAGAAAGAAACAGAAGATGTTATCTTATGAGGGAAAATTTCCAATATCTACACAATGCTAACAAAACTAAATAAGAATGAAAAAGTGCATTTATTTACTGGCTACCCAAAATATCAACCTAATTCTTAACAAATTATTTCAGTAAGTAATTCAAATGGTTGAACCAGTTAGTTTGACATGGTACCATCTTAGCCTTGAAAAGGAGCTTTGAACATAACTTCTAAACTTATTGTTGAGTCCTGAGTAAAGTTAGATATTTGTATACAAACATAAACATTCCCTTCTCTCCTAAACCTGCTGGTTCTCCGACTGAGTTAAAAATGTCCTTCTCCTTGGAGTCATTCTGAGTGGAATCCAAAAATGTTCTCCTTCAATCACCATTATCTCCACATTAATTACTTAGCAAATCCTGTCAGCAACACCTTTTCAATGGTCCTCTCATATGTCAAATTATTCATATTCCCACTATCCCAGCACATGGCATCATCTCTTCTCACTGAGACTAACATGCTGTCTGTTCTTACCTAGTTTTTGAGAAAAAATCCCTTGGATTAAAAATTCAGAAACCTGGGCTCTGCAATTTACTGTGCTGTCAGCTGATATGAGCTTTTTCTATATGTAATTAATAAGAGGATTGAGTGTTCTAAAAATTCTCCCAAGTTTTATTATTTTCCCTAGTTAAATCCTCCACTCATATCCTCTCCATTAAATTTCTTAAAATAGATCAAATGTCAACTTCCTACTCAAATCCTTCCATAGGTCAAATCCTTCCACATTCACGCTTTTTTAAAGTATTTAATTTCTGCTTATAGATTTTTTTCATTTTGCTTTCAAAAGGAGAGTGTAGCTGTTACCTGTGCACTGTCCACATACATATACTTGTTTTTATCCCTTCCTGCCTCTAATTTTAAATTAAACTCTATTTCTTTTTAAAAATGAATGTTGTTTGTGCAGTGTTTATACTTACAAATCATTTTCTTAGTATACTACACATGTAAATGTATTCTGAAATCATGTTAAAATCATTTATGTATTGTCAATGAGCTGATGATTCCTTCATGTTGCTGTGAATAATAATAGGTCAATAATCTTCATAGATACATAGTTGTCAAACTCTGCTCTTGAACATTGGATAGTTTCTACTTGAAAGGCCTTATGAACTATACTATTATGTATATGCTTGTATATTATACATTCAGTTTTCTTTTTTTTTCTTAAAGATTTATTTATTTATGCATACAAGAAGTAGCATAGAGACCAGAGGTTTGGAGGTGAGAGGAGCCACCAGAGACAGAGTGGAGAGCAGAACAGGTGGGTTTACCGAAATACATGGCTGAGGAGAGCAGTGGGCGAGACAGGGGAGGTCTGCCGTACTACCTGGGTCACCAACTTGGCTGGGAATCGAACTCATGCTGAAGTATCTGTGGACAGCTTCATAGTGCTGTACCTTAACCCTTTACACCATCAGGGAGGCCCCTCTGCAGTTTTCTTTGGAAAATACCTAGGAGTAGGATTTACTGGGTAATAAGACACGTGAATGTTCCAACTTTTAAATATTGCCAGATAGTTTTAAGTGATTACACTCATTTTCAGTCCTACCAGTAATAAAGACTTCTACTTGCTTTATATCATTACCAAGGTTATATAGTATCAGTCATTTAGATTTTTGTCATTCCTATGCCAACTTCTGTGGCTGCTACCCAAGGGACAAAACCTGGATCACCAGGCTCTGATAAATTATAAATCATAGAATTCTCCAGCAGATAAAAATGTAGTTCTTCAAGGACACCTGTGGTTATTCACCTATGCTATACCCTCAGGGCTCAATACAAAAGGGACAGGCAAAAAATCCATCATTGCCCAGTCTATCCGTGGTAGGGGGATAAGGATATTGACCGCATATATAACAACTTGCTGCTAGAGGATCTGGTCTCCAATCTGTATGGATGTATGAGCCAGTTTCATTCCCCAGGGAGTGAATGGACATTTCCACCACCTTTTCCCTCTAATTTATTCCAATAATAAAGCCAGAGTGCCAACATCTATGGAAGAATCTTGTACACACATCTGGCACTCTAGCTGTTACAACTGCTGTGGGAGAGATGAATCCCAGATCACTTGCCTTTGACAGCCAACAGGCATGAGTTGCTGAAAACTATAGGACTGTAGCAAATAAAGCAGCAGTTCAAAACCACCGTCTCTTATTCTTTCCCTGAAGGATTCTTGACTGTATACCTTATAAACTGCTACCTGAGAGTATGACTTCTAAATATCCAATGGGCACTTCCACTGTCTTCTCTCTATAGCTCACTCCAATGATAAAGCCAAAATCTCTCTGGAAGAAAGTGGTACCCATGCCAAGAGCTTGATTTTTGCAACTCAAGGTATAGTAACTAGATCATCTAGCTCTGTAAGTCAATGGGGCTTACATTCATAAATCACAAAGGACTGTACTAAACAAAGATGAAGTTCTTAAATGGCACAAGAGCAACCCCCAACACACACACACACACACACACACACACAGAGCTATGCATGAGTTTACCACTGAAGGATTGGTAAAAACGCTCATTTCACAGGCTCTTCCAGGAAGGGTGTTAGTAAATGCTGTCCCAGACGTAGCCTGAGTGTCTGACTCCTTATCAAACTACATCTAGGTTCTGCCTATGACCTTTCCCTTTGGGATACTAAAGGACGATGGCCTATCCTTAACTATTGGGAGCCATTAAGAATAAATAAACCAGCTTATGGTCATGATGGTTTAAAAGACAACCAGAAGATTGTGGTAGACTGATTGACGTTCATCTCATATGCCTATGAAATTCAAAATTTTCACAGAAACAGACAAAGCAGTATTAATATTTGTATGGAAGCACAAAAGACTTGAAATGGACAAAGCAACCTAAAGAAAGAACAAAGCTAGAGGCATAAAACTTTGTGATTTCAAACTATATAATAAATAATGCTACAGTAATGAAAATGGCATAGTATTGGTATAAAAATGAAATATATATTAATGGAACAGAATAAAGAATCAAAATATGGTATTTATATGGTCAATTATGTTTCAAAAAAGGAGTGAAGTATATGTAATGAGGAAAAGATAGCCTGTTCAATAAATGGTGCTGGAAAAAGGGGATAATCACATTCAAAAGAATGAAACTTCACTCTAACCTTACATCATACATAAAAGTAAACTAGAAATAGATAAAGATTTGAAGATATGATCTGAAAACATAAAAAATCATAATGGAAAACACTGGGTCTAAGCTCTTCAACATTTGTCCTGGCAGTGATTTTGGAATTAACAGGAAAAGCAATGATAACAAAAGCAAAAATAAACAAATGGGACTACATTAAATCCAGCTATCTGTATATAGTTTAAGAAGTCATCAACAAAATAAAAAGTAGATCTATGAAATGGAAGATATTTGCAAACCACATCTCCTACAAGAAATTAAGAGCCAAAATATACATGAACTTAAGCAAGTCAATAGCAAAAGAAAAGCAAAACATAATGTAAGAATGTTCAAAGGATAGGAGCAGCCATTTTTCAAGAAAGATATTAAAAAGGCCAACAGATACAAGAAAAGGTGTTCAACTTTACTAATCATCAATTAAGTGAAAGTTAAAACCAGAGTGAGATATCATCTCATGTCCTTAGGATATCTGTCATCAAAAATATAAGATAATAAAAACTGGGTGAGTATATGGAGAAGAAGAAACCTGTATGCCTGTTAGTGGGAATATGAACTAGTAAAGTAATGATGTAGGAACAGTATGATGTTTCCTCAAAAAGTTAAAAATAGAAATACCATATGATCTAGCAATTCCACTTTGGGGTACACATCCAAAGGAAACAAACTATGATTTCAAAGTGTTATCTGTACTTCCATATTCATTACAGCATTATTTACAATAGCCAACATATAGAAAGAACCAGTGTAACTATTATAGATGAATTAATAAAGAAGTTATAGTACATTTATAAATGGGATATTATTCTGTCTTAAGAGAGAAAGAAATCCATTTGAAACAATAGGGATAAAACTTGAGGACATTATGCTAAGTGATATAAGTCAGAGAATGACAATACTGAATAGAGTCACTTATGTGTGGAATTTCTAAAAGAAATAGAAAAAATGTCAAATTTGGAACATAGGGTAGAACAGAGATTGCTAGAGACTGGGGTGAGAGTAATAGGGAGAGACTTGTAAAAAAGGTACAAATGTTCAGTTATAAACAGTAAGGATTGAATTTATAAGGTGGTGGCTGTAGCTGATAATAGTGTACTAATACAAATTCAATTGTTTAAGAGAATACAATTGTTCTGTAAAAAAAAAACAAAATGTGAAGTGATAGGTGTGTTAATTAACTTGATGACAGAAATTCTCTCATAATTTGTATGATTATCAAATCATCACACTGTAAGTATTTTACAATTGTGTTCATTAATTATGCTCAATAAAGCTGAAAACATATTGATACTAAATAAGTTTGCCATTCTACCTGATAACAAACATTTCATATGTTGATAATTGCTGTTCTCTTTCAAGAAGGTCATTTCAGTGGCACTGATTTTTAAATATTCTTTATAACTTACTCATCTAAGTCCTTCCTCACATCTTTGTAGTGTGAATATCTGGTTCAATGAACAAAATGCATAATTTAATATGGTCCAATTATCAATTTTTCCTTTATAGATAAAGCTTTTAGTGTCTTACAAAAACTTTACTCCCCATATCGGAAAGATAGTCATCTATTTTTATTTAGGTTATACTATTTTTCATTTACAATATACCTGGAATGATTTTTGAGTGAGCTAAAAGTCAAGATTCATTTATTTTCTAGATAAAACCAATTATTCCATAAGTATGCCTTGACTGGCATTCTGCTGTATTTCCTTTGTGAGTCTACCTCTGGATTCCACACGTCATTTCATTTGCCTATTATTCCAATACTACCTTCATATTTTAAAAACAAAAATAGATTTATTTATTCATACAAGAACTGAGGTATAGGCCAAGGTGCAGGGGTGGGGGGCAGGAGAGGTGAGAGAATTCACCAGAGACAGAGTTGGGGAGCAGAACAGGCAGATAGACTGAAATACACTGCTGAGGGGAGCAGTGGGCAAGACAGGAGAGTTTGGTTGCTTCATGTGGGTCAGCTCCCTGGCTGGGTAAGGAACTTGTGCTGCAGTAGCTGGCAACAGCTTGATAGTGCTGTGTATGGGAGTATGGGAGGCCCCATACTACCTTTACTAACTTTGCTATTTTTTTTTTTATATCTTATTCCTGTTTGTTGAGATTTTCTTGATTATGCCTGGTCCATATAAAATTAAAATCAGAAATTTTCACACCTAAAAGCATGGTATATTATTCACTATGTATAATCAAGATTACATTGAAACTACAAATTAGGAAAAATGACATCTTTACAATATTGAGTCTTCATTAAACTAAGTGCGATTTTTAGATATTAGATCAAAGGAAATGAAATAAATGAGCATAACAAAAATAACAACAATGAAGTTTGGCTTTGAGACAAGTAAAAGGAGAAATAAAGTATTGAACATATCAAGATAAAAATTTATCAGTGAATGAAAAGTTGTATCCATATGTTGACATATAGTATATACCAATATATCTGTTTAGGTATTTTGGCTAATTCGGCAATCAGTTGATCCTTCATGATCATAAATAGACAAGTTAATTAGAAAAATATGGAGATAAAAATGATAAAAGGCAACAAAATTGTTCATAAAAATAAAAAGTAAGTTAAATATATAGCAATTATTTTAAATGATAATGAAGAACAAAGCAGCTAAAATGCTTAAGTAGAGAAAAGTGTCAGGGCTTAAATAAAAGAGAATTTTTCTCAGGATAGGTGGCTGGTTAAGAAGATCATTTGAAGCTGGATCATTGAATAAATATGTGGTCAATATTTTTGAAATGTACAAATAACATAAAGAATCATTTTGCTCTGTTATCTATGCAAGTGAAATGGCAGAAGTCCAATACCTAAATCAGTTAAAATTAAAAAGGTTGAATGCAACAAGGATTTTATGGGTATAACCTTATTCTCTGTATCTACATTTTCTCTGTATTCTTTTCTCATGTAAAGTCTCTCAATTTGAACTATTGTGATAAAAGTTTGAATTTAATGATATCGATAATAGCTGCATTTGTAGTGAAGCATGTGGTATAATTAAAATACATCTAAATCCAAAGCTCTGAAAAGTGAATTGTCTCATTAGTGAAATGCCTAAGTAGTTCATGAAGAGACAAGACAATATATTCCATTAGATCATAAGTATAGAATAAATATTACTGAGATTATACTTACTTCTAATAAAAAGATTTTCAGTATCCTTTATGTGTCAATGGAAGATGACTTTCTTTTTTTTTTAAAGATTTATTTATTTATGCATACAAGAGCTGGGGTACAGGCCAGAGGTGTGGGGGGGTGAGAGGATTCACCACAGACAGAGCAGGGAGCAGAACAGGAAGATCAACAGAAGTACACTGTTGAGGGGAGCAGTGGGCACAGCCGGAGAGGTCCACTGCGCCATGTGGGTCCCCTCCCTGGCCAGCAGCAGGGATGGAACTCATGCTGCAGTGGCTGCAGTTTGCTTCAGAGTGCGTTGCTTAACCCACCGTGCCACCAGGGAGGCCCATGACTTTCTATTTTCAATAGAAAATCATTATTTTGTAGATACCTCTTATATTAGAAAAAGTAATGTAAATAAAAATGATAAATTTAAAAATATCCTGAGAGGAAAGTTACACTTTATACTTGCAAATGAATGTTTGAAAGAACATACATGACAAGAACAAATAACATTAAATATGGTAATAGAATCCAGTGATTTTATTAGTAATTTTAGAAGGGTGCTTTAAAATTTTATTGTAGGTACAGCTATAGATGTTGGTGGAACTCACTGGAATCCAGAGTATGGAAAGGTTCATGTTGGTCAACCTCTGTAGGTGCTGACTTACTGACTTAGGAATGATAGTTCTTCAAAATATAATGTTAAGGAAACTTGGGGGAGATTGAGCAGAGGAAGTTCATTGCTTTCATCTGATCAGAGACATTCACTGCAAAATAAACTAAGAACAAGTCCAGAGTAGTACTGGACTCTGAGTATCCTGTGATGTGGAACAAAACTGGAATACCTCACAAACACCAGGGACCAACAATAACCAAATACAATAGAAGAGACAGAGGGAATTTGAAAATGAGCAAAACAAAAGGATGAACTGGATAAGAGGTGGCCGCTGGGGTAAAACAGTTAATACATGTTCCAAGGGAGGGCAAAATGGATTACTGAGGATTTAACCATGCTAGAGTACTGGGATGAGCCAGGTGAACAGGATGCTCAGTGAGGAAGACAAAGCTCAGAAAGGCTTGACTCCTATCACCCTTTCTGTGGGGAATGGGGGTATAGGGTGACCAAATGACAATAGTGAAACCACATTGGAATGAGCTAGGGCTGTATTAAAATCCCAGTTCACAGACTGCAAAGAAGTGGGCCTGAAATGTAAAGAAGGCATGAGGCAAGCCTATGTACACCACTTTCACCATCGATGGACCATTCCAGGATCCCAGACAAACTGACTGAAGATATAGATATTAGTTCCAGTTGACATATAGTGTCCTCTACTGGAAAAGTTGAAGGTATACAACTTTAATATTTAGAAAGCAAATAATAGGGTGATGAAAAAATACAACAAATATCAACCTGAGTCCTCAGGGGACTACTACCATATGAGTAAGCAATTCTAATCCTAGGTATCCATCCAAAGTATACAAAAAAAACACCAATTCAAAGAGAATTAGTGCACTCCTATGTTCATTGCAGTACATTTACCATAGCCAAGCTATGAAAACAACCTAAGTGGCTAAAAATAGAGTAGATTAGAAGATGTGTGATATATATACACAATTGAATATTACTCATATTTAAAAAAACATATACTCATGTCCTTTGTGACAAGATGGATGGAGCTAATAGGGATTATGCTAAGTGATGCTAAGTGAAATAAACAAGACGTAGAAAGACAAAAAAAAAAAAAAAACAGATGGTATCACTTACACGTGGAATATAGCAAAACCAAACAAAGGGTCAAAGGGTCAAATAGAGCCAAACTAATAACATACCTCACTTCAGAACTTAGGCTACCAGAAGGATAGTGAAGGATAGAACAAAATGAGGAGGAAACCAAATGGACTATGGTGGTGAAATAAGGGTGCTTTTGGGGTGGGTGTGGTGTTGTGATAGCATCAGAAGGGGGAGATTCCAACCTCCAAAGCACAATGTGTTAAGTCAATGTTAGCTCAATTTTAAAAACAAAGGAAAAAGATAAAAATAAATAAAAGATATAAAAAAATATTAAGGCACTTAACAAAATTATGATTAAAAGTTTCCATGTAGGAAACTGAGAAAAGAAAAAATACTCCTCATTTGAATGTTACTTAATTTAAAATATTAAATGCGGGGCCTCCCTGGTGGCGCAGTGGGTTAAGCAAACTGCAGCCACTGCAGCATGAGTTCCATCCCTGCTGCTGGCCAGGGAGGGGACCCACATGGCGCAGTGGACCTCTCCGGCTGTGCCCACTGCTCCCCTCAACAGTGTACTTCTGTTGATCTTCCTGTTCTGCTCCCTGCTCTGTCTGTGGTGAATCCTCTCACCCCCCCACACCTCTGGCCTGTACCCCAGCTCTTGTATGCATAAATAAATAAATCTTTAAAAAAAATATTAAATGCAACTTTCATTCAATCACTTTCAAATGCTTAAAGAACCAAAACCTTTCTCACATTCTATAATAACTACTGTCCAGTATTATTTGATGTCTTTAATTCCTCTTGCTCTTAATCTAGTCAAATCTTACCTATTTTCTTAGTCTCAGGAAATACCATTTCACTTGCTCGGAGGGATATTCCAAATCGATATAAACTCCTTCAGTTAGTCTCTTCTGAAGTTTACTTCTTTTTTTATCTTAACACATATTATTATATATAATGATGTATTTATTATTTGTTCTATTATTTATCTAGTCAAGCAAAATAATAATTAAAAATAACAACTAGAATTACCTAGATGTAGAGAAAATAGAAAAAAAAAGTATGATTTTCATTTTATATAATAACACTTGAGAGGAAATAGGAGGCTATGAAATTGAGATTGGTAGGAAAAGATATACAGAGATTTCTACTAACAATCTATAAATGCAGATAAAGTGAACTTACCCTTTTCTGCACTACCAATTGCTGCTCACAAACCTCAGAGTACCAAAACTACTTCAAGAAATGGATAACTGAAAATGTTTAAGGGTTTGAGAAGTATTTTCATAATTTCAGATATATTCTAACTTTAAAATTATCATCAGAATGTTATGTCCTTTTTACAATAAGATTCTTGTTTAAAGTAATGCAGTTCTAGCAGAGATTTGCTTCTCTATGCTTATCTATTATATATTCTAATAAACACAAACCTATAGAATTTATAGTGATAGGAACAAAATGTTCCTGGTTTGCAAAATATAAGAGAATACCAAAACTGAGACAAATAATAAAATTTAGGCAATTCTACATATGTATTATGATAACAGTTTTCTTAAATACAAAGAAACAGAAGAAAGACAATAGATATTTCACTGAAACAACATTCACTTTTAAATATGAAAGAAATGAGATAGAATAACCAGAAACATTCAGAATAATGAATCAAGCTGTTTTGATATGCCTACATGTTAGAGGAAAACTCCCAATTTCTTGAAAATTATTTAGGGTCTCCCTAGTGGTGCAAGGGGTTAAGCACCACACTATGAAGCAACTGCGGCCCGCTTCAGAACCAGTTCATTCCATGGCCAGTCAGGCGACTCACATGGCACAGCAGACCTCTCCTGCCTCACCTGCTGCTCCCCCCAGCACTGTATTTCAGTCAGTCTACCTGTTCTGTTCTCTGCTCTGTCTCTGGTGACTCCTCTCACCCCCTACACCCCTGGCCTGTACCCCAGTTCTTGTATACATAAGTAAATAAACCTTTCAAAAAAAGAGAAGATTATTGAATGTTAAACAATTACATTGTATTTTAAATAACTAAGACAAGGTAATAAGATAATTTTGGAGAAATCTGGTCTAATTCCCTAAAATGCACATGCGGCATTTCTATGTATTTGAGCTTTCTTGGATCTGTATTAATAGTTATACTGGACAAACACAAAGTCATGATTAGAATAAAAGGTAAGGAGGAAATTAAAACAGAAACACGTAGCATGCAGAAACACTCAAGCCAACCTGCATCTAAACTCAAAGATTCTTAAAATGTGCCTAAAATAATGTCCTGAGATCTTTATAACAAAATACTCAGGACTGTGTAACTTCATAAGAATTATCAAATAAGGAAGGATGGGTACAGAAGAGAGAAATATCAGATGGCTATGCAGATGTTAGGTACCAATCTGAAGATTCTTCAGCCAAATTACAGCTCTCACAGTACAAAATGATTTCATTTTTTGCCTAAACAAATTTTCAGAGGTAGTCATCAACTGTAAAAATTACAAAATTAGTGTAACAAAGAAACACAATCGATTAGATGCATACCTAAAAATTGTTTAGTTCTTGTGTTTTCCAGTTACTCATAGCTGCAATTATTCTTTTTCTACAGATTTCCTTTTCCTATATTAATAGAAATGACCAACCCTTTGGTTATTAGTCATGTTAACTCAGCATTAATCAATTCATACAAATGTGTGTACATACAGTCTTTCAGGATGCTACTTCAGTTGATATTCTTCTAACACCCTATTTAAAAGATATATGAGTATAAATCAAGAACCATAGATAAAGATTTGGATATCCCAAATTAATTCTTTAGCATTCCTGACTTTATGTCAGAATTTAGCAGTCAAAGTGCAGTCTACTTTAACTACAGAGCAGATTCTTTAGAGGTACCTCATAATTCAGCTGTTAATCATTTTCATTCCTTCATGTGAATAAAAGGCCAAATAAATAACTTACTACCAGATAAAGGAAAAAGTAAGATTATGTATTCCTAAGGATAGGTAAGTGAGAGATCTTTGAAAATTAGGATAGTATTTAAGTTAATGTTAAGTTACTTCACAACTGTGTGACTGAACTCTTTATTAAATATTCAGTGAAGAAAACCAGAAGGAAAAAAAGTTGGTTTTATGTTGGAGGTGATTTTTTTGTTTTCATTTGCAGTAGTGGTGGTTGAGAGATATTTTTCTCATAAGCCAGAAGATTTGCCCATTCTCTTCAGGTAGCTGAGAGATCAAAGAAACTTCAAAGGAAAGAGGAAAAACTAAAGGGGCTGTTGAAAATCTCACTGCAACATTAGAACAGGGCGTACTGCTTCCAGGCATCTGTGGCACCCAAGGCCAATCTTTGCTGAGCCAAGATTAAGAATTCGTCACAACTCAAGATTCAATTTTCAGGTAACTGAGATTGAAAAAGACCTGTGACTTCACATTCTGCAGTGTGATCAGTCATTTACAGAAACATGGCCAGTGTTCAGAATCTGAATCAAATCAAAGTAGTATGAAAACTGAACTCACTAATAGTTTAAAACAAAAAGGCCTACAGTTTTTTCCTTTTCCTACAGATTGCTTGAACATACTTTGGAAATTTTAAATTAGCAATTATTTCAAATTTCACCTTGCCATTCTAAATGTGTTCCATAGATCAGCAGCCTTAGCATCACCTGGAAATTGTCAGAAAGGCAGAATACTGGTTCCACTGCGGAATCAGAATGTACATTTGAAAGCATTAAATTTGTATGAATTAACGCTTAAAACACATTAATTTAAAATCTGCCTGTGAGAACCAAATAAAATCTATGGATACTTCCCTTGGAGAATACAGCCCACTTATTATTTGTTCATGGTGTACTGGCATAACTTAACATGCTATTAATAACATGCTTAGTGAACCTTCAAATTTTGTGTTTCTATTCATTTACAATTTGAACGAAAGGAGCAAAAGTGATAATAACATTCTCTTTGAATGGTATTGAATATTAACTTTCTTCCTTCCCTATCTTTCCTCTCTTAAACTTCTAATAATTAAAATTTTAATACTCAAAACCAGCAGTCAACATATTAAATCCCTTGCTAGGAATGAAATGATTTTTATAATATTAAAACAAGGGTAGCTGATGTCACTTGTAATGTCATAAACAATATTATAAAATGTATAGCTAATATCCAAAATATTAAAAGATGTACAAGGTAGAATTTTGAATATGAGAATTGTCTTAACTCTAACATACAATTGCCAGCTTCCATTTCCATTAAACTCCTCTCACAAGACAAATTAAACACAACTAAAGCTAGAACCAAGCAAAGAGAATGTTTTTGTATAGCAAACATCTCTTTTTCACCTATATACTCTTTCTTGGTTGATGAATTCTCTACCCTCATAAGTCATTCTGGATAATTATGTAGCCATGCCCAATTCTTTTTATCATCTGAATCACATCTTTAAGTTCTACTTTCTTTCCAGCCTTTCTAATACTCTAGTTCGGATCCATATCACTTTACACATGAATCATGGTAATAGTTTACTAACAGGGTCTTTATATCTTTGATCTCTAACTTCTCTCAAATTACTTGTATGTTATCAAACATTTTTAAATTAAAGTATTAATTAGATATTGATCTTCAAAAAATTTTTATCATGTTCTATTACTTATAAAGTTTAAATTCCTTTTAAATCATATAACATTATTATAAATCAATGCTACTTCAATTAAAGAAATAGAAAAACACAAAAATAAAAAAAAAAGTTTTAGTGCTTAAAACTCTGTAATTACACATTTCCAAAATCACCTCTTGCCACTTCTTCCAAGTAACCTATTTTCCAGTAACTTTGAATTGCTCAACCTTTTTCCAACATTTAATATATTCTTTAGTCTTGTACTTACAGAAGTTTAATTATATTGTTTTCTCACATTGGACTTTCTTCCTTACTGCTGTCTATTAACATGTTTTTGAGGCATCCCTTCATAATGATGCACTTACCTTGATTTTACATAGTTTTTGTTTCTTCTTCCCCTTGGTCTCTCAATTATGTTAATTATTTTTGGACACTGTCCATTCATCTGTAAGATCTCTGAGAAAAGTTTCTAGGTAAATCTCTTCACTAAGTAAGATGTAACACATGAGAACTACTCCAAACATTTGTTCACTTGAGTATTTATATAAAGTATTATAGAAAATAATATATTGTTTTACTGTTATACATTAATTACTGTAGAAAAATTGGTCTTGGAGATAGAGTTCTTGACTGGTTCTGCTAAGTTGTATCTGACACTGGTGCTGCACAAGGGTGTAATTTTTCTCTTGTTATGTTGTTTTCTTTCTTCTTGTTGTTTCATTGATTCCTTACATGTGTTACATGTGTTAATATAGAATTTCTGGGTTGCTATTTTTTTTTTCTTTTTTTATTAACAAGCACTGGGGTACAGGCCAGAGGTGTGGGGGGGGCGAGAGGATTCACCACAGACAGAGCGGGAAGCAGAACAGGCAGGTCAACAGAAGTACACTGCTAAGGGGAGCAGTGGGCACAGCAGGAGAGGTCTGCTGTGTCATGTGGGTCCCAGCCCCGGCGGGCAGCAGGGATAGAACTCGTGCTGCAGTGGCTGCTGTTTGCTTCATAGTGCGTTGCTTAACCCACTGCACCACCAGGGAGGCCCTGGGTTGCTATTTTTTAATTACACAATGATTGTATTTCACATGAAATGTTAGTCTCTGTATCATATGTTATTCTCTAACAAGAGCAATAGAAATAATAATCAGAACCAATATTCATATTATGCCATCCTCATCCTTGGTACTGAGGCATGTAATTTCAACGAACACTTTCAAAATAAAGTTTAGGCACAAGAAGCAAATTTATTTTAACCTATACAATTTTATGAAGTTATACTCATTTTCTAGAATGAGTTATTGATTAGGGTAGCATATGGCCCAGTTGAATGTCAGACCAAAAAGATATACTAATTACTATTAGTATTTTTCTTCTTTTAGCTTTGTTGATGATTCTGTTGCCCAAAAATGCATGGATAAATGTCTACAAATAATAAAAATGTTTTAGAATATTTGTACCTTTTATTTTGACACAGCCAATTAAACATAAAGCATGATGCAGATTTTGAGTCTGAGATTTAAAAAAACCCTATATATCTATAAATAGTTTTATTGGATGAAGGCAAAAATTTTAGTCTTTAATTTTGAGCCAGAAATGTGAATTATATTTATTCAAATTTTACATGGGGCTAGTTAAATAAATTTCCATTTAGATCTATTAATGTGAAAGCTTTGATTAATAGATGTCCTAATATTATTGCATTCTTGCCTTTGTGAAATAAACCCTACTGGCCATAATGGATTAAGTTCTTTATATACAGTTGGATATCATTTGCTGATAATTTACTTACTCTTTTTTGCATCTGTATTCATAATCGAGGTTGATAGATTCTTTCTAAACTCTTTTTTTAGCATTTGTTAAAAAGATTTTTGTTGAAAATCTACAGGGTAGATTTTCTTCTTTCTTTTGTTGACTAACTTAAAAAGGTTGAAAATTATCTGCCTCTTAATTATTTGAAATAAGTATTTTACAAAATAACCTTAAATCACACTTTTGGATGTTTCACAGTGCGGCACTCAACCCACTGCGCTACCAGGGAGTGAAATCACACTTTTGGAGTGATAGAAAAACATTCTTATTTACTCCAGCTTTCTTAGAATTTGGCAATGAATTTAGGTAACTTTTATAATTCTCTGATGATTCATCTTGTCACAAAAGGAATCTCAGAAAATATTTATAAGATGAATACATTTATATTCACATTTCTCTATATTTACTTTTGTGTACTTCCTTCATTCTGAGACTGCCTAAAATATTTTTAACATCTTTCCCATAATTTGATAGCTCCCCACAAGTGAATCTCAAAACCATCAAAAAATAAGCAACCAAATAAATACATTGATATTTTTCCACATCCATTACCACATTTCAACTCTACCAATCAAGATAGCCACGCAATTCTCATGTTTAGAAGTTAGTTAAAGGATAATCCGACTAATGGACATCTAACTTTACTAGTTATTTTAGACTTAATATTTGTGTCTGGCAACAACCCCATTCATATGTTGAAGCTCTACCCCTGTTTGGAGATGGGACAGCTGGGGGAAAAAAAAGTTAAATGAGGTCACAATGGTGAGACCTCAATCCAACAGGATGAGTGCCATTACAAGACACATCAGAGAAATCATTAGTCACCACCCCACCAAAAGAAGGGGAGCCATTAGAACACGTTAAACACTGAAAGAGAAGGCATCTATCTGTAGGCAAGAATGAGGTCCTCATCAGAACCATACTATGCTGGTATGCTGATCTTGGACTTCACAGCTTCCAGACACATGAAAGGTTTATTTGTTATTTAAGCTGTACAGTTTCTAGTATTTTGCAAAGCAGCCCAAAGAGACTAATGCACAAGAGTAAAATGCACACTAGCATGATCTGGAGCCAGCAATAGCAGAGGCAACTTCTACACCAGAGAGATAAAACAGCTCATTTGGGCCAGCTCTGTTTGATTATGTTGTTGCAGCTTCCAAAAGATTCTCTGGACAAGATATATCCATTACTACATTTCTTTGTATTGAAACAAGGTAGAATGTCTTTTGTTAAGAACCTTACCCATACAAGACAAGCTTATTTTTAATGTATTAATATTTTCATTTCTAATGTCTCTATATTTTTCCTAACCAGAATTAGACACTCTACATTCAAAAATGCAGTACTTAGAGGGACAACATTTTAAACTTCTTATTGTGGCAAACAACTCAAAGATGTCCACATCCTACTTTCCAGACATGTGAATATATTATTTAATTTGAGCAAACGAAATGACAATATAAGATTAAAATTGACTTAAAAATAGGGAAATGATATTGGATTAGTAAGGAGGTAAGATATAATCAGAAGAATCCATCCTTATAAAAGGAAGAAGGAGGCAAAGTAGTATTAGAGTAGTACTGTGGGGAAAAAAACTGGCCATTGTTGCTCTGGATGTGGAAGGTGGCCAGATGTCAAGGAATATAGTCACCTCTAGGAAACACAAAATGTAAGGAAATGAATTGTTCCCTATTTCTCCACAGGTAAACAATTGTACTGCCACCTTAATTTAAGCCCTATTTTGGACTTCAGGCCTCCCAAACAATATAGTCATTTTGTACTGTTAATACCACCGAGTTTATGGTAATTTGTTACATCAAAAATAAAATACTAATACTCTGATTAAGAAATGAACTACAGAAACAGATATAACAGTGATCAAATTACAACCTCACCAACTAGAAACTGATAATTCATACACAAGAAATTGAATTTTTCTAAGGCTGTGATTCCTCATCTAAAAAATGATATTGTAATATAAAAAATTATCTATAGCTCTGTATAGCAACTGTTCCATGGAAATTTATGAGGATTAATTTATAGGACCATGAACTATAGTTCACAAATACTTGACATAATTCTGAAAAGAGAATTTGAAAGAGTTCATTTTCAATTAATTTATTTTTTAGTGATAATATTTTTATGTATATTTTCTGGCTTTGCATAGTTTTATTTTTATTTTCATTTGCTCTAATTTTGAGAACTATTAACTAATTTACTTTTGTTCTACTTTGTTAATGAAAGCTGATAAAATTACTGCTTTTTTACAAGCCTTGGTTGTATCATGTAAGATTTGCTAAAAACAATTTCTGTTTCATTTCAAAATATCCTGTAGGAGGGATTTATCTTGGTTTTCATATACCTGACTTTTCAATTATAAGTTCTATTTGGAATTAGTTCATAGTTAATCAGTATATCTTTAAGATATATACTGAAAACTTTTACTTTATACCTTTCTAAAGTAACCTTTAAGTGAGTGGTATGTATATTTGATCTATTTTTAAGGAAATGTATTTGCATAACAATCATCTCCAATCTTCCTAAACATTCTCCAGTGATTTCTGGCATTTAGTGTTAAAAGAGAATTCATTTGAAGACTACTCTTAACAGATAACCTATTTGTTTTTTATATTGATCTGTGCTATAGATTTTCATATGCCTAGTTGACTTTCCTTTTTCATTTCCTTTTTCCTAGTTGACAAAGTTTAACCTGATATAGTCAAGGTTTCCCTAAAATCTGTCTCATTCACTATGTTAGTAACATTTTTTCAGAAAAAAAAAAAAAAAAAACAAAAACAAAAACATCTTGTTGAACATCTTTGATTTCTTTTTTTTTTTTTCCTGCTGAACTCCTNAAAATTTTTTCAGAAAAAAAAAAAAAAAAAACAAAAACAAAAACATCTTGTTGAACATCTTTGATTTCTTTTTTTTTTTTTCCTGCTGAACTCCTAGTAATTACATTCTCTGTAACTTTTTTAAACTTTACTTTTTCTCTTATGATGGAATGTATATATACAAAGCCTATATTCTATATCATTATATCATTAAATTGTTTCTTTCTTTGGGAATCCTATTTAATTTTTCTGATGAAAATTTAATGTAGACATTGTTTTTTTTTTTTTTATTTTCTTGGCTACCTCATTTTCTGTCCTTCCTTTTCCATCTTATCCTGTTCAAACTTGATGATTTTCTTTATCAAAGATATCACAATATAATATATAATTTTTGGTGACTCTTCATTTCGATATTTTCTTTCTGCAATGTGTTTACTCTTCTCATCACTAAGTTTTATTGGAAGAATCCAGATGTTGATATTGGCATTGGTTACTACTCCAGTACTGGCTACACCAGCCCTGATTTTGGAGTCAGATTTAATCTGGCAAACAGGTAAACACACAGAAGTCCAAGTCTATTAACCAATTTCCAGTAAATACTCTCAGAGAAGAACTTGTTTATTTTTTTGTGTCACAGAAGTATTTATCCGTATAGTGAACCATCGGGAATCCTTAAAAAAGTAAGTGGAATTCCAAGAAAACAAACTACATTAAGATAGAGGAGTGTATTTTAAAAATAAAATAGGGATCTCCCTGGTAGCGCAAGGGGTTAAGTCACAGCACTAGAAAGATATATGCAGCCACTACAGCATGAGTTTAATCTCTGGCCAGGTCAGGGAGATAATCCACATAGCACATCAGACCTCTCCTCTCTCACCTGCTGCTCCCCTCAGCAGTGCATTTCAGTAGATCCACCTCTTCTGTTCCCTCCTCTATATCTGGTGAATCCTCTTACACCCCCACCCTTGGCCTGTATCCCAATTCTTGTATGCATACATAAATCTTTGAAAAAATAAAAATAAAATATACATCATAAAAAAATATATGTGCTTTTTTATTAATCAATACCAAGATATAGTAAAAGGTCTCAAACAACCATAAATTCAAAGTATCCATGAACATAAGAGATATGAAACCACTAAATTTATCAAATATAGATGACTACTTATGGGGAAAAAGTCAGAAGTCCTGCAAATATGACTCTGGTTTATTGACTGTATTTATTTTGAAAGGAAAATTGCATTTCGGGTATACATTTTAAAAATATAGATCTATTTTTCCATCTAATTTAATGGGTTCCCTGAATTCAAGTCCCAGGTTGGAGCACCTGCTGTGGTGTTATTCCACTGGATGTAACTAGAACAATCTGTCTCCTAGTCTAACATTTTGAAACTCTAATTGAATTCTATGAATAAATATGAGACCTAGAAATAAAGTTTTCAAACATCTCCAGCTTTTCCCCTTATACATCACTGCTCATTTGTGGGAATTGAGAAAAATAGAACTTATAAGAAGGAAAGAATTGTACTCTGCCCTTTTCAAAAAGTCACATTTTTAAAAGGGTCAGATGCTCAATTTTCTGCTTTGTGTAGAGCCTATGTTTCCAAGAACAGTTGAAGTTAATGATGAAAGAATAGAATACATTTCTATGTCTACCATGCGATAAGGGCTGCTGCTAGATTTCTTGAAATTGTATTTATGTTACCTACCAAAGAATTCTACCATCATTTCTTTTAGTCTTTTTCTGTAACTGTTTTGACATTGTAGGAGGCAGTTTAAAAATAACTATATTATGGTGGCTATGCAAATTTGTAATTCTAAAACTAAGGTATACCAAACTATTTTAATTTTACACTGATAGAATATCCGCAGCTAAAACATAATTTTCAAGTACTGTTGCATTCATAGCGTACTACTGTTTTATTATAAAGTATTACCATGGAGAAAATGGATCAATTCTATTCTTAAGTATACAATCATGAGAAATGCTTTTCTTCTAACATGTTCAATTTTTTATTTGCTTTGTTTCCCTTAGGCCAAAATATACACTTGTAAACTTAAATGTGTTTTAATACTGACATATGCATACACACACATGCAATATTGTACATAGCTATTCCACACTTCCTGCATGAATGCATTCTTTTAGTTATATACACAGAATAGACAATAAATGAATGGATAGATTCATGGATGTATAGATAGATGATGATCAATAGTTAAATTTTCAACTCTTTTCTTCTCAGTCTAATTCCTGTGATAATATTGAATGAGCAGTTAATGCTGGACAGAAAAAAAATCCTTCCTTGTATTTTTAAAATTGTGTATGTTCTAAATTGCTGCATAGCTATCAACTAACCCTTTATTCTCAGTTTCTGCCTCATTACAATGACACCCTACGCTTGTTGATCTCTTGTCCAGCTTTAACGGAACCATAGAGAGAACAAGACTAGTAACAAGTAACCATGGAAACCAACCACCATAAGAGTTTGCACAGATTAGAGGAAGTTATACTGCTGTGGAATTTCATTTAAATGAAATTTTCTGATTGTTTATAGATTCAGATTTTCTGGGGAAAAAAAGGAACCATTCCTTAAATCAATAGGTTATCCCTCAACTGTAGGAACTGTTCTCTCTATAGGGAAAATGATGGAATTCCATAAGACAAATATATTCAAAATTAAAAAAAAAAACAGAGCAAATTATCTCGAATGAAAACACTACTTAGCAAGAGCAAAAAAAGGACTCTATTTGCTATTGAGCTAAAGAAGATAATTCTGACAAAAGAACAGTCATCTTAGAAACTCCATTACCAGTCTCTTTAATGTCTTTGCTGCTCTTTTTCAATAGGAACTAGTAACAACAACACAGCAGTAATATTTGGGTGAAAAAGATTGGGAAGAGAAAAATATTGCTTTCTTTATAAATAGTAATATATAGCAAAACTACCTGCAAATTAAACTAAGTACACTCAGCCAAATATAATAAAAAGTGTAGGGTGCAAAAATGTTTCATCCAAATGATTTTAAGAGTTATGAAAGGTAGTCAAAGTTAAAGTGGATAGTGATTCAGGAATATCATTGATAAATAAATATGTGGGAATCTACAAATTATCTAAATATTCTAATTCAGATTTCAAAATATCTAAGGAAAAATGCGCTAAACCTCTTTCCTCTCAAATTTTTCCCTCTAATTCCTACCTCCTTTTCATTCCTTTAGTATATTTTTCCTGTTATAGTCATCTTTAACAACATAAGATGCTACAATAGAACTACCTCTCAGACACCACAATGAAAAAATATTTCAGATTAAAAGTTCAGATAAGTATATTATCACAGTGCAACATCTACGAGTAGAAATAAAGTAGACCATGTAGTCCTCCATGAAGTAATGATACCCCGATTATGATAACACCAAGGACCAAATACCCAGAACTCATCAAGTTAGGACTTTCTCATGGAAATGCTCTTAGAAATTGTTCATTCAGTACAGGTTAAAAGATAGGGTTAACTGGCTCTGATTTAGTGCACTTGACTATAGGTACATACTTTAAAGACACTCCTCATTCTTACCAAAATCTCAGGTTCTAGGAGATACCTTTGTGACTCAAACCCAACTGAAAATAATGAAGTATATTTGTAACACTTTACAAATAGAGATAGGTATGCTAAAGCATGTAGAATAAGGTTTTCACCCTTTAGGATCTTAAAGTGTAGTTGGCTAACTACCACACAAAAATGAAGAGTATAAGAGACCACGTAGGTAGAACAAAGGAAATACCATGGAGAAATTTACAACAGGGAAGAGCAAGGCTGCACAGAAAAAAGAGAGAATGAACACTTGAAGAAAGAGCTGGGACTTGAAATCTGTTTCATAATTGGCAAAATTTCAAGAAGAAAATATTTTTTCTCTTAATATTCAGATTGAGATGTCATTTTTAATATGTGGCTATTTAATAATAATGATTTTTTAAAAACACATACGTTTAAAATAAGGAGTAGTGAATTTGAATTATGTTCAGTCTGTGATACAGAAGATCTAGGAAACTTGGGATTTCATTGAAAAAGAAACAGATGTTGAAACAATTATTTTTGTTATGTTGGATGTTTTTAAAATGCTAGCATTATAGTTGAATACTTTAATATTTGGTACCCAGATTTGTTTTCAAAAGCAAGACAATGAGAAAAAGAATGTAAACATGCTGGCAAAAGGATAATTACACACTGCACTTTTTTGCTGATGCTATTTTTATGAATCTTGAATTGGAAGGCCAGTTACATTTTTAATGCATCTTTTTGTTTTAACCACCAAAAGTACAGAGTGCTTCATGTAAATATTCTTTGTTACCTTACAATCCTTTCAATAAATCAAAGAAATCTAAATTAGGTGCCATTGTCTTTGCAAAAATAACACTGTCATTAGATTTTATGACAATTTCCAATGAATCTTAGAATACATTAATACCATTTTAACTAAATCTTTTTCTTTTCCTTTTTTAAAAGTTTCTAGTCAAGTACCATTATTTTTCATCCCTGTTAGTGTTTTGATGGTATAGGACTATCCCCTTCAGGTGTAGGCACTTAGCCCTCCCATCAACAAATGTCCATACTCCTCTACCATAGTCCACTGTGTCCTTCCTACACCATTCTCTTATTTTTTTTTTAATTCTTAAGAGGATATTAGGAAATAAATCACATTATTTTAGTTTAAATATTACTTTCTAAAACATGTTTCATTGAAAATAGATTAATAATTAGTAATTCATAAGTCACAATGCCTGAAATTTAGTCATTACTTTTATGTTTTTTCACAGTTGTATCCTCCAAATGGCCAACAGGCATATGAAAAAATGCTCAACTTCTCTTGTCATCAGAGAAATGCAAATCAAAACCACTATGAGATACCACATCCCCCCAGTGAGAATGGC
>JAGFMF010011568.1:9692284-9745821 GCA_019455555.1 Galemys pyrenaicus | reverse complement strand
AGGCAAAAGAAAAATACCAGATGGTTCCTCCCTTAGGACGAACATAAGGGAACCAAAGGAGGATCAAGGAAAGGAATAAGAACAATAATAATAATAACAGCAATAAAGACACAGAAACCAAAAATGAGGAGTCAAGGACAGACTGGGGACACCTGGGGGGGAGGGGATGGGGAGGGTTGAGGGAAGATGGGAGCACGAGGGACTGAGGTGATGGTGCACTGGTGAGATGGTGATGGGGAATACATGGGGATTACAATTAATGGCAAGTATATGTAAATTTTAAAAAATTATATTAAAAAACAGAAATAATAAAAAAATAAATTTGTACTAAAAAAAAAAACAAAGTTGTATCATCCATTGACTAAATTAGTAGTTCTCATCATCAAATTTATTAATTCCAGGAATTAACAGGACATTGGAATAGAGGGAAAAAATTGATATAATCTTGTAGATAGTCTACATCTTCATATTCTGGATGTAGATAAAAACAGTTCTGGCTTTGGATATGGGTAGAGAAATATATTGATGTCCATGTCATTTTCAGATATATTTTTGAGTTAAGTTCCAGAACATTGTAGTTGACATAATTTATTCCTTGAAACAATCATTAGTGTCTTAGTCTCCTTTAATTCCTCTTCAGCATGTGTTCTACTTCTAAAGACAAGATAACTAGTATGGAAAAGCTCTATGGTAGGTGCTTCATTGTAGACATAATTTATGTCACTCATTTCCCCTATGTCCTCTTTGTATTAGTACCCAGCAAATCCTTTCATTTTTTTGTCAAAAGACAGAGATTTAGTCTTTATTCCCGTCCCTCACACACATTATTTCTGTGCTCTGGGTAACTTGTAGCTAGATGTTACAGGAATAGTACAAACAACACCAAGTTTCCATTTGCTTTGTATTTTGTGTTTGTGCATATATGACATGTATTAAATGTGACAATAAATGAAGTAATTAAAAATAGATATTTAAAATAAAATGTGAGAAATAAAGATCACAACTCACTCAAAAGCTTAAACAAATGATTCTGGGAAGATAAAACTAGTTTCAGATATGCTAATCTGTTTTTCTTCTTTCACTTATGCTTCAAATGCCTATTGTCCTTTTGAAATAACTTGTTTTTGAAAAGCTTCTATTCACAACATTGGTTGGTATCTATTAATGAGTAGCTATTGTTTAAATGAACCTAAATTCACCAGCTATATAACATTGATATAGAATCATCTTAAGTTTGAGAACTCAATAACTTTAAGTAACTTTTCATTTTCCTACTAATATAAAATAATCTTAAACAATGAAATCTGTTTTCTAAATACATTAGTGAAATTTTCTAAGGAAAATTCAGGAGTTGGCAGACTATCCTCAAATATTTTATTTTTCAAAATATTTGTTTTCTATATTTAAAGGAAAGTGTATGAATGTATTATTTCTTGACAGACTTTAAATTTTAACAAAGAAATCTTTAGTTTTCAAAAGTCATTTGTGAGCAATGAAAAACTAAACAAGCTCTGTCCAACAGAAATATAAAACAAACAACATAATTTTCAAATTTTTGGTATCTAAGCTTTAAAGACTAGAAAGAAAACAGGTGAAATATGTTGAATAATGATTTTACTTGACTCAATATATACAAAATATTATAATTTATGAGTTTAATCAACATAAAAGTTATTAATGAGATCTATTAATGATGTACACATTCACTACAACAATAATAATGTTGATGCAAAGGTCAACTTTATTGTTGCTATACCAAACATAGTATATATTTCTAAGTACTTTTACTGTACTTTTCCCCATATCTCTGTGTTCTCTGATTAACTCTTCTTTTGTTCCTTGGCCTTCCTAGTTTTCTCTTTGCTATATTTTACCTCAAATACTCTGACTATTCCTTTTCAGTCTTAATCCATTAGACCTTATTTAATTTCACATTAAGAAATTAATTTTTATAACAAACTTTTAAATAATATCCTCAATATTAAAATATTAAAAGTGAACATGATGATTTTCTTCAAAAAGACATTTAGCCTTGAGTTGGTGAAAAAGACAATTCACCAAACCAGGAAAATTTATTTGCTTTACATAGAAGCTTATACTCCTGGAAACAAAGTCTGTATTCTTTAAATGTGTCCTGAGAGAAACTTGCGTAAAAATCTTAATAGCGATAAAATCAGACTATTACCACACAATTGCACCATAAAGAATACGAGTCATGGATATAATAATAGAAAATTGCCAGACAATTGCAACATTAAAATGCATCAATCACAGATACAATCACACAAATGACTACAATCAGTAGTAAAACTTAAAGCAATTACAACTTTTTAAAGAATTATTATGGGAGAACATTGTTTAAATAGCAATAACATGTCTCTAACTTTTAAATAAATTTAAAAGAATTTCTCTAATATGAAGGCCTCAACAGTAAGAGGGCACTTTTACAATGACTTCTAAGTTCTTTCAGATGTCTTTTCCAATTAATTATCAATGCATCTGAATGTCAAAATCTCAATTTCCAAAAAAAGACAACTCCAAAATGTAAGAAATATAGTACATTTGTATTAGAATATTTTAAGAGTGTCCTATAGGAAAAAAAAGAAAAAAGGACTGAAATCTACAGAGATGGCATCAAAATTATAAGCTATTTAAATCATTAGCTTTTAAAAAGTGACTTTCCAACTCTGCAAACAGGTCTGAGAAATTAATAGCCCATGTACAAAAAAGCAAAAAAGTAACCTGAGGGAATGCTAAATGACTAAAAGCTTATAAAGGAAAAGAAAGCCCATAAATCACCTTACACATTTGAGAGGACATCATAGGTTTTTCTTTTTTTTGTTGTTTTATCCTCTTTATCCTTTTCATTCCTAAAAACAAAGGAAAGCTTAATTTACTTCAAATCTATTTTTGAAAAAAATGAAAATTCTGCTTTCTTGAAATTACCCATTGCATAATTAATTGCCAGTCACATACTAGCAAGATAGTATCTAGGTGTCAGAGCCCACTGACTAAAACTTACAATCACATTCTAGTGCTTTCCCCAGATATGCACTCCATCCTGCCATGCTTCTGTCCTTCCTCTGTATAGCACTGACATGAGGAGTGAGACTAAATACACTAATACTTAGATGCTTAAAACTAGAAAGAGTTAAGAAGATATGAGGAGCAGTATCTGTTCAGCAGCAACAGACCCAAAAAACACAACTTTATGATAAAAGGTGATCCAAACTTATTCTATTTATGAAACATAAAGCATGGGAAATATCCAATTTACTTTAAATTATCACAAAATGTTTATTGTTATCATGATATCTAACAAGCCAAAATGTCTTGCTGATAGAACTATTTTTCCTAAAATACATGACTTCTTCACCTAAGAGAGTTGTATGTGAACAGCTCTAACAACACTTTTACATGTTACAAACTTGAGGCAACCAGGGCAGAAGATCACCAGCAGAATAAATGACCAGGATAGGTCATGGAACATTGCCAGTCACAGAACCAGGGTCAAGATAATTCCTCACATTAATCCTACATCAAAATATAAGTTAAAATTGCATATTTTCTTCTTTCTTGTGCCTCTTGATCCAATTAAGCCCTTGTTTCTATAGGCCAAATCAAGCTATTACACTTATTGTTAATCAACTACACTGATTGTTAAACTGGCTTTCAGGATCTATTTTGAGAAAGTGCAATTATATAATTAAATAAGCATATAAGGACTGTATAGTATGTACTTGCTTACTATATATATACACACACATGCTCAGCATATATGCACACACATATATATATTCAATGACTATAAATTGCACTTTATCAGAAATTCCTTTAGCTATTGGTTTTATTTCAAAAGGAAATAGACACAGAGATATTTAGAGATAGTTTGCTTTTAAGAAAATTATAAATTACTATATACTGAAAAAATAACAATTGGAACTGGAAACCAATACTTCAAAGGCCTTTAAATGAAAAATGCAATTTCACCCACTTTTCCTCTACAAAATTTTGGTGTTATCAAATACATAATGCTACTAAACAAGTTTGTCATGTTTTTTATGTTATGTTACACTGGCAAACATAATAATGTGTTCAACATTTTATGGAGCTTTGTTTATGTGCCAGGCACTTTACCAAATACTTTGCATATATTATCTCATTCAGTCCTCTGGCAACAACCACTTTGAGAATTCATCATTTTCCCTATTTTAAAGATTAGTAGGTTGGAACTTAAAAAGGATGAGAGCAGCTAATTGTCAGAAATGGTGGAATGCAAATCTAAATCTGACTCCAAAATATGTACAATGAATGTCCTATATAAATGACTAAGCTAGATAAGCTTAGTTCTTAAGAAAAAATAATTTATTAATTAGTTAAATTAATTTAATGATTTTCAAGAACACACTGCCATATAATTAAAAACAGACATTTTTAGTAATCTGAGTTAATAAATTAAGGTAATTCAAATTGAGCAATATTTTATAAAGTTAACTAGCCAGTTCTCTTAAAAGTCAATAAAACAAAAGAAATTCTGAAGATACACTCCACATTAAAATTAAAGAAATATATGACAACTAAATAAAAGGAGTGATTCTGTATTGGAGAGAAAAAATAGTTTTACAGAGCATTATTAGTATGATGAAAGAAATTTAAATATGAACTGTGATTAGATAGTATTACATCAATGTTAACATTTTGATTATTACAATTGTACTATATTATATAGCAATTTTTGTACTATATTTACAACTCTGACTTGAAATTATTTTACATTATATAAAGGTAAAAAGCTGCTGTAATAAAAGGCAAGCACAAAAAAACTAAATGATAGAACTTCATAACACTAGGATGAATAAGGAAGAATGTTAATAACTATATTGCTATAAATATATTTTGAAGAAAGTACTTTATCATATCTTCAGAGGTATTATAGTTGATTAGTGCTATTTTTTTAATTGGAAAGAATCTCTTGAGTCTTAAATAAGATTTGGATAATACTTTAAGAGTATTCATTGTACTCAACTTATCTTGAATTACAATATAAATCCTTAAAAAGAATATTGAGAGTTACATAAATACTATATAAATTCATCGCCACTGTATTTTAAATATCCTACCTTGATATTTTAATCTCCATGTATTATAGACCAATGCTAATATAAAATGGACCAAGATTAATAAGTAGGCTGAATTCTGATAGCTATTAGTTTTGAATGATACCTAGCAAAGACTCAAGATGAGAAACAGCAAGAAAATTGTTCAAACTGTAGCTTATTTCCCAAAATTATAAATCTTCTACAAATATCAAAATATAGACATATACTATGTTAAAGTACATCCAAGACATTTAATGTAAAACATGATATATATTTATATATATATATCCCAAATTGATAATATGTTTTAAATATTTCTATTTAGGAAATTCAGAAAACAATCAGAATGTATAACTAGATCTGAGGTTATTAGAGACTCTGATTATAGATTATATATTAGAAAAATACATGTATTAGATTACTTGTTCTAAAATTATATTTCAAACAAAATTTTGGTTGGACTTTGACTATGTTATATCTTTAATAAAAAATATATGAAGCAAATATGTCACAATATCTTGTGTACCTGGGTGCAAGATAAAACATTTATGTTTCTGGTAGTCAGGAGTCCTAGGTTTCAGTCAGTTTTCAACTGTCTGTATGACACTTTTAATCTCTTTTGGCTTCCACTATTATAAAACTATGATATCTTAGAATTCTTTCAACTTTGAAATAGATTCTCAGATGTGCCACAGAAATAAAAATTAGTCATTAAAGTTAGATTGTAACAGAAATCTGCCAAAGAAAATTTATGTAATACTGAAACAGAGAAGAAAGGAATTTTCAACAATTCCAAGTTAATTGTAATCAGGGCCTAAGAAGCAAAAAACAAGTTAAGACTCATTCATATTCTCTTTCTCTCTCTCTCTCTCTCTCTCACACACACACACACACACACACAATACATATATATTTAATTTTCTTCTGCATCACATCCTCTTCCTTTGTCTTTCTCTGCAGATGGCCTATCCATCTTTTCACGCACCAAATAAGGTCACTACTATTTTATTTTAATATGATCTCATTGACTGAATAGTCAACTGGGGATTTTAGATGTCAAATCCAAATACCCAGGAGAAAAATCCTCGTCTGATCGTTGGTAACCAGGTAATTGCTGTCCTTTGGGTTATGTCACTGTCATCCAATATATAATGGTTAGTTTTTCCCAAAAAAGAGGACCAGAGATGGGAAAAAATAACACTTAATTACCTTGCCTCTTCAAGTACGATCCTTAATAAGGATACACATAAATGGTGTAACACATTCTTTGGCACTGTGTATTATAAGGGGAGAATTTAGCACAAGCTTTCTAAGTTTGTAGACCTATAAGGATCACCATTAGCCGGTAATTGATACTCTTCATCTACAGATTTAAAATTCCAAATTTTAGAAATTCAGTCTTTAGAAATAAGTAAATAGCTAAGTTTGCTGTGCTATGACTTTTTCACAAATACTCCTTGAAGTTACTCTAATCTAGAGAGAAAAACTGCTAAATATTCTTTGATTATGATCTTTTACTGGTACTTGTAAATTATTCTACATTCTTATCTTACTCTAAGATATTTTTAAGATTATTAACTTTCATATTTTATATGAAATTACTTTATATATAATTCAGTGCATTTATGTTTTGATGGATTTATTATTATGGTCTTTATTTCTGTTAGACAACACTGGTCATAAAGTGAAAAATCAGCTCATATCCTTTTTTCACTTTATAAAGGAACACAGAGTTGAAATACCTGGTGCCTGAGGGCATGAAAATATTGACTTACATAAACATAAATGTTAATTAATAACCTTACACAGATTTATGAAATTTGGGCAAAGAGGCATAAAGGAAAAACACAAGGTTTAGTGCAGGGAGAGTAAATTATAGGTTCTGAGAAAGTTTACCTAACTCCTCCCTAAAAGGAGAACACAAGAAAAAACTTTCGTCTGGTCTTTGTCATTTCCTCTATGAGAACTCTCTTCTCCAAGCAACAAAAACTAATGAGGAAAAATCTGAAAACAAAGTCTAGTAGGGCAAAGTCTAATAGAAGCATAAGTCTTATGCATCTCAGAATAAGTCACACAAGTATCCCAACTTGGACTTTCTAAAGTCTAACAAATCCAATTTATATTTAAACCAGTGTAAAATGTGTCTAAAATGTGTCATCTTTCATTTGACTTACTGTTATATCAATTTTATCTAAGTAGTATATTTTCTTAAGTATTTTTAGAAAATTTTCTTCTTGTTTAATTTCTCTCTTTTATTTTATGTCACCACTTTCCAGGTATAAAAATGCATATAGAAAAGAACGCACACAATGGTGACTTCAGTGCAAAGGCAAGGACATAAAAGAAAAAAAAATTCATTTTTATAAAGAAACAAAAAAGCCATGATGAAAGGGAAAACATCAAACTTCTTTCTTTGAAAAGAGCACTATCATTAAATTGGCTTCCTTTCAATAAATTGAAAGGAAAAAAAAAAACAAACTCTTGAACAGAGAAACCTAATTAACCATACAAAAAGTCTCACTCGCTCTGAGATTGTTATTACCAGTCTGAGTTTTTAAAAACACCAAATCAATAGGAAATCAAAGACCCCACTAAAAAAATATTAGAAACAATGAATCAGTACAATAAAGTGGCAGATTATAAAATCAATTTATGAAAATCAATTACATTCCTGTATATAAACAACAAACTAGGAAACAAAGAAATCAAGAAAGCAGTTCCATTTATCATTTAACTAAGAAATTTAAATATGTAGGAATAAACTTAATAAAATAGATGACCAACCTGTACAATGGAAACTATAAGATATTATTAGGGGAAATAGAAGGGGACACAAGGAAATGGAGATATACTCTCTGCTTATGAACTGGAAGAAATAAAATTGCTAAAATATCCACTTTACCCAAGTTAATATAAAATTCAATGCAACCCTTAGCAACATTTCAATATCATTCTTCAAAAAAAAAAAAAAAACAGCAGAGTACTAAAATTCATATGGAGTCACAAAAGACCCTGAGGAGCCAGAGTCATCCTGACAAAAATGAGAAAGAACAACTATATCATACAGTCACACAGACAATGGAATAGAATTGAGGTTCAGAAGTCAACCCATACTTACATGGACAGTTAGTTTATGACAAAGGGGTCAAAGTCTTTGCAAGACCGTGGAGAAAGTCTAGCAAATGGTGTTGGAAAAACTGGACAGCCATATACTAAAGTATAAAACTAAATCACTACCTACATCATATATAAATATTACCACAATAATGGATTAAAGACAGATGCAAGACTTGAAACCATAAAATATATTGAAGAAAACACAGGGAACAGATTCCATGTTAGCTTCATGGATGTCCATGGGGGAGGGGAGGGGGTTCTTGATAAAAATATATGTCACAAATATTGAGATTTTTAACTCCTTGAACCAAAATATTTTCAGCTTGTCATATGTTAAAATATTTATGAGAAATAGTCTTTGACCAAAATGCAAAAATATCACTTTTAAGCATCAGCATGTCTCTCTCTATTTTGCTTACCTTATATGACTCACTTAATGGATAAATTGCTCATGCCCTCTGTTTCCTGCTGATTAGAAGTTGCTACTAGCATGATGCACATGAGAAAAATTGCAAATGTTTCTCAGAAACCCACAGAGCAATGTTTTTCCAACTTTGCAGAACAGTGCCAAAAATATCTATCTGAACCACAGGCACCTGGAATGGATATCAGACTATATCACAAAGTTTTAAATTAACATCATTTTGTTTCTTTCATTTCATTAGAGAAACTGCCCATTTTCAAAGTAGTCAATCAAGGAGCAAAGTTCCCAGTATCATCTAAGCAAAAAGAATATCCAGTGAGACTTCTGAATTTTTGTGTTAAGGTTGTTGTATTAAAATATACAGTTGGTTTCTGTTTTGCACAGGCAGTGATTGGGGTAGTATGTGTACCAAAAAAAATGTAACTTTTATCAGTATGATAAAAGAAACAATTCACAGTTATTATTTGGTATACATGAAACTTGACCTAGGAAACTAAACTGAAAGAGAAAAAAAGCCAATAGAAACAACAGAGTTAAAATTAAAAAGTAGAGTATAAAAGAATAAGAAGTTCAGAGCTTACAAATTAAACAGAAGATGTGCTATTTCTTTTGAATATTTCAAAATTCATACTTTAGGAATGTCAGGACTTATTTAGATTAACCTAATGAAGGTTTCAATGGATGATGACATGTAGTTTGATAAAATTTCTACAAATTTAGTTTGGTCTCATGTCTGTGACTTCCACAAGTACTAGTCCTCTGCCTGGAAAACACTTTTCCAATTAACATTTCCTTTTTCTTCAACAACAAGCTTATTAATGATTTGATTAAAATCTCTCTAAAAAGTCTTGACCGACCATTCAAATAATCTTTGTCATGGTGCATAACTCTTTCACAGAACCCTGGCAGTATTTTCTGTTTAGCACACTACCTTGAAGGAATTGTTATTCAACTAAATCTTTATTGTACTGTATAAGACTCGAATAAATTGTTAATAAACATTTTAATGAATGGGTAGACAAACGTCTCTAACTGCCATACTTCTGTGCCAAAAGTACCTCCTTTTGCGGATGCCACCAACAAATACTCTAGAGTATGAAATGTGTAAAAGTTTCCTTCATTGTAGTCAGTGGTCTCTGCACAAGTTAGGGACATAATTCTTTTTCCTTTTTTACATTTCTCTTACACAGGTCCCAGAATATTGCAGACTTATGGTATTAATACTTACAGTCATGTTAATACAGTAACACTTTCTAACATATATTTTTAAAATTTGTACTCCCTTGTACTCTGTACAAGTACCTGGATAAAAAGAAGGGGGGAAATATACCACTAAGGACAAAGCTTAGTATCATCAACACAGGCCCTAAATCAATAATCTTCTTTAATTTTGGCCTAATCCTGGCTGTATTTTTCTTACTTTCTTTTTCTTAGAATGAATTTTTACTTAGAAACCACCTTATATCTCACGCAAATAGGCTCCATATGTTCTCTAACCATAGCTACACACAAATTACCTGTGTGGCGATTATTTATGTCCAAATTCTTTTATCACAAACGGTATTATTAAAAACGGTTATTACCTTCAAAGTTAACAAAGTACATCATTTTAAGATTTACATTTTTGTTTTTTTCTTTCACAATAGAAGACTTTCTAAGGAATAAAATAGAAAGGTAGAAAGATTTTAGCAATAAGAAATATGATATTTAAGTTTTCATTCATTCATTCAATATTTATCTAACCTGTGAGTATTGACCATTAACATTTATCAGTTATTATGTTTGACCCTGTTAGGTTTTTAGAAGCGACCCACATTTTTGACCAATGAAGTAGCTTAGAATAGTAGAGTCATGTGTTGACTAGAAAATAAGGTACTTTAGAGATAGTCACACAATATTAACAAGGGCTTACTGAAGTCTGAAATCACTAACATATCTTGCCAAGGACCCTCCTTGTTTCTTCTTGGTTAATTCTTTGAAATCAACAATTTCTTTGTGACTATGATCTACAAAGAACTCAAACAACTCAACAAAAAGAAAATACAATCAAAATGAGCAGAAGAGCTACATAGATGTCTCAAGACATACAAATGGCCAGAAGACACAGGAGAAAACCCTCAAAATTACGTACTATCAGGAAAATATAAATCAAAACCACATGAGATGGACCTGTGAGAATGGTCCATATTAAAAGGAAAAGAAACAAGTGCTGACCAGGGTGTGAAGAAAAAGGAACTCCTCAGACATTGCTGGTGGTAATGTAGTGTAATGATCCAGTTCCTGTACAAAATACTCTGAGTGTTTCTTAACATATTAAAAATAGGTCAAACATGATTCAGCAATCCCACTCATGAGTATCTACCCAAATACAAAAACACTAATTCAAAAGGATGTTATATTTCATTGCTGCACTATTTACAACAGTCAAGTTATGGAATAATCCAAATGCATAATGACAGAGGAATGGATTAGAAAAATGTGATACACACATATGCAACAGAATTCTACTCAGCTATAAAAAAATGTGAACTCTTGTCATTTGCACAACATGGATAGAACTGGGATAGACAATGTTAAGCAAAATAAATCAGTAGGAAAAGATAAATACTGTATGTTTTCAGTTACATATGGGTCAGAAAAAACCAAACCAGTAGCAAACTCTATAAACTGTAGTATAGAAATGAGGATACTAGCAGGGAAAAGTAGGTTGGAGAGCAAAGTGTGGTGTGTGCTCTAAGGACTATAGTAGAGAAGTATGGGTGCCTTAGTAATTTGTGTAATGTGATAACATAGATCAGAAGGGGTGTGATCCTATTTGCCTTTGAATCTTAGACAATCTTGTAAAATAATGTTACCTCAATTAAAAAAAAGGATAACATATATGTATATATATATATGCAGTAACAGTTGATTAAACAATGTACTATCTTTACTTTTTACACCTTCTCCCTCTATATTCTGCTATTTCACTTCTACTTGATTTTCTAAGACTCATTTTTTTTAAACTAATCCAGACTCTAATATTTCTTAAATCAGAGAATTCATGTCTTTTATCAACTAAAAAAATTTTTCAGGTATTAGCTTTTGAGCAGGCACTATTATTCTCTGTCTTCTGCTATAGAATTTCTATGAAATGATTATTGAATTTCCCAGTTGACAGAGGGCATAGGCTTTCAATATCTTTATTTCTATGTTTACTTTTCTGAGCAATATATTTCAACATATTATACCCATTAAGTAATTATCATTACATGTAATTTTAAATAGTAATTTTTAATTTTTCAGGATCTTTTTTTTTTTCAAAATCATACTCACTTTTTATATCTACTAATTCTTGTTAAACTAGAATATTTATTTGTGTCATTTTTTAAAACCTTGAAATGAACTAATTCTTCAGTAACATTTTTGGTATTTTTTTCAATAACTTTGGTTAAAAATAAATACTTATTAAGGTTTTTGCTTGTTGTAAAATTCTCCACATGGCTATTATGGAATTTGAAACTCTCTTATATTTATTCTTTATCTGAATATCCTCAGATCACATAGGAAGGGTAAGTCAAAATCCTAAACCTATATTTATGAATTACCACAAGAAAATATTTCTACCTAATGGAACAGGCCAAATAATTAATCAAGACATTTCTCTTTTAGGGGGCAGGTTTTTTAAGCCATATATATTAATATTGCAATGATCCTGACTGATGGAGAAGTTATATATATTGACATTCTAATAATGCAGACAAATGGAGAGATTGGGACAATTTAGATAGAGTAACTTATGTTATCAATTAATAAGTAATCACTTACTCTGAAGACACTGATAAACAGACAATTGAAAGGCAAGAACAGATAAAACCTGTCTATGTCAATTGCCCCCCCACTAAACTAAAATTTACACATAATCCTATTAATAAGCCTCTGAAAAGTGGTATCAGTATAGACACCAAATCAATCTAAGATGCTTATGGGTTCTACACTCAAAATCCTGGACTTAAAAAAGGTTTTGACAAGAGCAGCTAGGGACTCCCACTCTGAGAAGTGGTTCTTTCAAACCTGCAGAAAGATGGCTTCCAGGAACTCTATGGGCCAGACCCTGCCCACTGTGCATCATCAGAGTTCCAACCCTTACCAAGAGATTTGCATCTTTGTATCATTTTCCTGGATCCAATTTCCAATAGGTACTTAGCTGCTGGGGGTTTCTTGTACTAACAAGCAATTCTCCCATTACAGCAGGGTATCTAAGACTTCAACTCAATTCTGACATTGTCTACCTGGAGAGATTGTCAGATGCCATTAAGTTACAAGTTCCATCTCCCAAGACTCTTCAGCCATTGGCTGCAAGCTCCAGGCAGGTCTGTGCTTCTGATTAATCAGCAATGTATCAGAGATCCCCATGATTCCCTCTCCAGATTTCAGGTGTCGCAAGTCCCAGATTACCATCGATGCTTCTAACAGACTATCAAGCATAGGTTCTGAGGAGATCCACCTCAGTTTACTCACTAGGACACTGATTTATTACAAAGGATACTAAATGATATAAATCAATAGCCAAATGGAAGAGATGTAGCAGTCAAGTTGTAGGGGAAAGACAGGGTTTCCATACCCTCTACAACAGAACCAATCCCCCAAATTTTCACATGTTCACTAGCCTGAAAGTTGTTGTTTTTTTTAACTTTTTACTTTTATATATATTTTACATAATTCTTCCTTTTTGTACAATATATGCTTTCTTCTCTCAGGTGTAGTTCCCATAAAATTCCAACCAGCAAGTCACCTGTGCACCATCACCATAGTCCCTTGATCCCCATCTTCTTAGGCTTTTATAACAGTTTCATTACAGAGGCAGAAGTGATTATATCATTTTATATCTTTAACCATTAATTACTAAACTCCACCTCTAGTACTTCTACTCTCCCAGGAAATCAGGGAGCTGGACAGAAAGTCCCACTCTGTATTCATGTTGATTTCCCTGGCACCCATCCTTAGGCATTTTCCAAATGTTACCTTCATTAATATAGCAAAAGACACCTTTAATGCTCTCAGTTCTTAGATTCCAAGAGGAACAGTGAGCCAGGAACTGTGTTTGAAGTCCCAATATATATGAGAAATACATATTTGGTCATCTGAAAGACCAAATATGTTTATTTCCTACAAATAACAATTTAGCAGGAACTTTTCCCTTTTTGCTGCCAATTGAATTGTATGCTTATTATTGCTATAAAATGTGGAATCCCTGCCCTCCCTCTTCCCCCCAACCTGCCCTGGCAAAAAAATAAATTGTATTGTGATTACATGCATTTGCCTTCAGTAGTAAGTGAAACCTTTCCACTCTATGGAAGTTAGCACTCTAGACAGGAGTCTGACATAATACTACTCTACCATCTTACTACATGTAGCAAGTTGAGAGTTCTGCAATTAAGTAAATTCAGTTTCTTTTTTCTGTTCTTTATGGACATACGGATTCATCTTCTTAGTTACCCAAACTAGTAAAGAGACGCAGATACTGGTATGCCTCAGCATCAGCGCATATCAGCACTCCCCAAATAGTCTATTTTTTTTTTTCATTTTAATCCTTTATGTTTGTCATTTGCAGTAAATTGGTGGGTTAAATAAAACATGAATTTGATTTGAATGCTTGTGTACTATATGTTATCTTTACATGTATTATATATTATATTTTATTACTTTTTTCTGTTAAGGTTTTTAGTTAATCTAATTTGGCATTTAGTTGGAAATGGAAATATCTTCTAAATCTACTTTACACATTATCAATATTGAAATATTTACCTTTCAAAAACCATTATTTGTAATTTTAGACAAAACATGACTATTGTAGCTAACATTTATGGCTCATCTTTTTCTTTTTTAAAAAAAAATATTTTTTTATGAATACAAGAACTGGAGTACAGGCCAGAGGTCCGGGTGGGGTGAAAGGATTCACCAAAGACAGAGTGGGTACCAGAAGAGGCGGACTGACTGAAATATATTGCTAAGGGGAGCAGCGGGCGACACAAGAGAGGTCTGCTGCGCCTTGTGGGTCACCTCCCTGGTCAGGGATTGAAGCTGTGCTGCCGTGGTTGTGGATAGCTTCATAGTGCTATGCTTACCCACCGCACCAACAGGGAGGCCCCTCATCTTTTTCTTATAAGCATTAAGGAGTAACTCTTACAGTAAAGCTCAGAAAAAATGTTGAGCCTCTATTTACATTATTTTAAAAACTCTATCTCCCCAGGTATTCTAACGTGAATAGAAAACACGTTTAAAATAGCCATAGGAAACAACCTTATCCATGTCTATCTCTCCAAGAAAATATCCACTAAAAAAAGGTAGTCTAGTTAAGATCACTATTTCAACACACAAAGATACTGTCTTTGTTTTCAAACAGATTTATACTATCAAACTCAAAATATTTGTGAAATGATGAATGCAGTTGAGTATGTATAAATATGAGTAAGCAAAACTATGCTCATGAAGAAACAGAATCTCTAATAGATTTTCATTCTGAAGATTTCTGATGACTTACTATAACCAAATCCCACCTCTTAAAAATAATATGAGTCCTAATCACTTACACAATATTTACTGAATACATACTCTTTTCTAGTCACTGATGACACAAATATGAAAAATTAATATTCATAATCTCAGAAGAGGAGACATGTAGGCAGAAAAAAATATATTACATAATGAAATATTGGCGGGTAATCTTTGTCAAGCATCAGGTATTAATCAAAAGTAGATATGAAAGATGGGCTGGTTATTGGGAGGGAGGTGAGCAATAATAGGTTTTGTGAAGGAAATGGTGCATGGTTAGGAAGGGCACTTCAGAGAGAAGCAAAAGCATGTGAAGAGCTCTTTGACTATAGGTCTAAGATGTTCTTTGTAGTTTTGTCTTGAAAATCAAGATGAATTTTAAATTCCCCAGAATACCTACTATATTGACAGTTATAAATGTCCCTGGGTATTCTGGAAAGAGATTAAGGAATATATGTTAATGTCTATGATGATGTAAAGATACTCAAAAAGAAGATAGGACAGCTAATTTGAATTATAATATAAAGAATATGGTATTCTTTATACCTGCACAGAAGAAATAAAGAGCTCACAGAAAAATGAGTACATAGATGTTTATCATTATATGTGAGTCAATTCTTAGAGCAGTAACTATGTCTGTATGTAGTAATTGCTCAATAAATACTTGTTAAACATTGGACTACTTGGGAACTTTATCTCTTATGGAAAGGTGTGTCAACTGATTTCTTTTCTGGAGAGGTCTATGTCAGTAGATTTAAGATCAAATGTCATATTCATTTGATATAATGAATTTTTAAATCAAGCCCAAATGAGATTTATAACATGGCAATACCAATATTGACTTCATCATCATCATAAACAATTATATGGAAAATATTTATAGACTTCAACACATATCCTACCCATTTTTTTGGCCATTTTCAAAGATTTCCATTTTAGGCATGCAAAAGAATATCATATTTGTTTAATATAAGGAAAAATTATAACTTAGAGACATTAAGAAATTACCAAGGTCACTCAGGAGGCAAAAATAAAAGCAAGGAGTCATATTTAGATTCTATTTAATTAAAAAATTTTGCTTTCTTTTCCACCATATTCTTTCATACTTGCTATATTTATTACCAACATTTACATGATTGCATATTACAATAAAGATCATAATTATGCAATCCTAACACTGTTGAAGAGCTTTACTTTCACTAGTTTTTTAATTGCTACATAAAATTTTCTGAACATGCAAAAAATATAACAAAACCAACATCATTTCAACACCAACATTTTTCTATAATTGTTCATCTTTTCTCCCATTTTTTAAATACCTGTCTACTGTTATTTAAAAACAAATCCAAGACATCATTTCTCTGTCATCCAAATGTTTCACCTAATATCTAAAAAATAAATGAAGATACTGTTTTATAATCACAATAGTATTTATACAACTAAATATTAGAATAATCCATTACTATCATTCAATGCTTTAGCCTGTTTTCAAATACTCCTTCTGTCAAAAAAAAAAAGTTAGATAACACAAATCTTGCCTCAAAGTCCACTTACTTCATATGATTGTTATAGCTCTTGAAGCAGAACAGACTCACCTCCCCTTTAAAAAACAAAAACCAGTAAAATTGTTGAAGAAACTGGATCAGCAGTACTGGAAAACATCTTATACTTATGGCTCCAGAGATAAGGGCAACAAATTCCAAAGGGGACTGACCAAACACCCCCAGGACAAGGGGTAACAGGACAGTCCCGAACAAGGATAATAAAGAAAAGTATGCTAAAATAAGGGCTGGGACACAGAAACTTTGTTTTGAGCACAGAGTAATTAGGACAGTGAGTGAGACCACAGAAAACTGACCAATCACAGAGACTGATGCAGCTTTAGAATAATTAGGGAAAGAGCATATATATTCCCTGAAGCACAATTCCACTTGGCTCCCTTGCCCCTTCCTGGCTTGGTTCCACCGGCCTGGGAATCCCACTTTATTTCTGTCCCTTTTCTCTTCAATAAACTTTTTCTTCACTCTCACCCCCTTCCAAAATGAAAAATTTTCATCTTTAGATCTCCTATATTCTACTGATAAGAACTTTAATTGATACATTTGATTGAAGTTTCAATTCTGTTGGCAAGAGAAAGAAACAATTCTTTATGACTAGTGCTATGTAAGTTATTTCCCATAACATCATAGTCAAAAAGGCTGTTTCACTCTTAGGGACACTAATACTGACTAGTGGGTTAAAGAATAGAGAAATGAAACAAAATGTTTTCAATATTCTCTTTGGTTAAAATGGCAATAATTCACTTCTCAGAAAACTAAAAATTAGTTATTATACAGGAAAACATCAAACATTTCCTCTCCAATATAAAGTATATTTAACGTTACTCAAATATAAAAAATAGATGAGGAAGAGTTATTTTGCAAAACCACTGTGAATAGTTCATCACTAAGAAGTAGCAGGGTAGTAGTCAGGGTTTATATAGCCTGAGTCCTCTCGTAAATGCCTTTAATAGTTTATATGCATCAAGCTGATGAATTACCATGAATTTTTCCACATTCTACAAACTTTATAAAGAGTGGTTAAGTTAAAATTCAAGAAAATTTCAACACAAATATGTCAAAAATAAAATATGTAATCCTATTACAAATAAAATATGTAATATAACTTTTATATATAATAAGAAGTTTTATGACACTTCCAAAATTGCATCTTAGATATACATTTTTACATATTCTACTCCATATGCACATATACTCATATTTGAAAGGACAAATATATTAGCCTAGAAAGCTTTCAAATTTTTTTTTATTTTTTTAACCACTGTACAACAGATATTGAAAAGTTAAATATCTGAAGTAAAGTTTCATGTATGAAAATAACATTCAAAGTTAAAACAAAAAGTGTTAGAATGTGCTATTTCTATGTGGTAATTATTTCTTTATTACTGTTTTCCCATTGTCAGAACTTATTTTGGCATGTTTTCTACCCCACACTCAAGTATGTCACTTTATCACATGATACTCATATACAAAGTAATAGTAAAATCAAAGGCAAGACAGAGTCACCTCAGAATGAAACACTGATACATAGGTTGCCTAAATATGTCTTAAGATACTTATGTATATCTTAGTCTAACTCAATTTAAGATACAAATTATTCTTTTTAAAAATATATACCAGCAATGTACAAGACCTTAAAAAGTAGACCTTACTAATGTACTATCTTAATGTAATATCAATATTCTGTTGTTAATATACTATCTATAAATCATATTTAATATTTATCTAAAAAAGTGTTATCTATACTTTTATAAGCTATTTAGATTCATAAGAAAATCTTAAAAGTCTTCTTTTTATGATTAGTTTGTTAACTTTCTTTCTATGTAGAAATACAATGGTATCCCTGAGGCAGGAACATTGCTAATTCATTATGTATCTCTAGGGCCTGGCATAGACGAAGGACTTGATACATTCATTGAATGCATTTCCTAATATGAAGATTTTCTTATGTGTCTATAAATATTGAAATTATTCATTAAGCATGTTTGCCATTTAGAGACAAATATTTCATCCAGTCATTACCCAGGGCAAGACTATCCAATAAAGACAAAGCTTTAAATCCAGTGTACTTGACTAGTGTGTTCTTATAATTTAAAAGGTACTTAAATGGGAGTTATTCCTAAAATGCCTATATAATATGATTGGACACTTGATACTTTTAGTTTTTCTAAATGCAGGTTTTTAATTCATTTTAGTTATTTTAGTTTATGGTGTCATATGTTTATGGTGTCAACTTCACTCTTTCACATATGAATATCTAAGGTTCCCAACACTATTGTTGAAGGTTTCCATATATCTATTATAAACTCTTGGCTTGTGATAAATTAAGTATCTATATAAATGTGAACAGTTTCAGAGTTTTGTAGTGTAGTTTGATATCTGGGAGAGTGACACTTCCATTCTTTTTTGTCAACATTGCATTGGATAGTCAAGGTATTTTGTGGTTCCATATAATTTTCAGCAATATTTGGTCTATTTCTGTGAAGAATTTGAAAGGAATTTCATTGATTGTATATATTGTTTGAGATAAGATGGATATTTTGACACAATAATTCTTCCCATCTTAAGCAGGGAATATATATTTTCATTCCTTTTTGTCTTCTATTGCTTTAAATGGTATCTTAGAGTTTTCATTATGTTACAGGGCAGGGAGACGGGCAGCCCAGAACCCCAAACCTGTTTTTTTTGAATGGGTTTTGCCATCCGCCACATTAAGACAAACATAGAAGATTTTTAATGGAAAAGAACTTTAATATAATTAGCATATAATACAGAAAGGACAAAGAATATAGTTATTAAGTTAAGCATTTAAAGTTATACATCTCCTTAAGGGTAAAAGTTTAGTTAAATAGGATTGGTTTAAAGTAAGGTTTAAAAGTCTGTCACAAATTTAAAGGATTTTTTAGTAGAGACTTATAAAAAAGAGTTAAAAAGAGTTAGATAAATTTGGGAGGAAAAGAGCAAAATTAAAATCAAAATCAAAGCTGCCATTGTGAACCTTTTTACGGGTTTTTTACCCACATTTGTTTTAATTAGTTTAAGACCAAAAAGCAAGCGCAGTTTTTTCACATGTCCCTCTGCTCCACGTGCCTCTTCCATGTCTCCTTGCTGCTCTCCATCCTGCTTTTTTTTTTCCTTCCCTTCCTTCTGTCCTCTTATTTCTTTTTTCCAGCATTTTTTAATATCTGCTCAGCTTTACCCACTTAGCAGAACTGGGAATCTGGAACTTCCCCCTTTCCTGGGGACCACCCTGTTAACAACTGTACAGGTTTTTATCTTTTTTAAAGAGTTTATTTCTACATATTGAAATTTTGATGCAATACAAAATGGGACTGATTTCTTGATTTTTTTTTCTCTACTAGTTCATAGTCTGCATATAGAACAACAAAATATTTTTGTAGCCTATCCCTTCACTATACTGACTTACTGCTTCTAATAGTTTTTGTAATGGGGTCTTGAGGTTTTATGTGTATGTTAACCTATCTTTCTGCAAATGGTGACAGTTTTGCTTCTTCCCAATTTGTATTCCTTTAGAAGTTAATATTTATATACTGTCCATTCCTATCTCTTCTTACCTTCTCTTAGCAGAATTCTATTTTACCTGATACAAATATGTTGTCCATGACTTTTGGGAGTCCCATTTGCTTTTAGGATTTTTCCCCAATCATTTGCCTTGAGTCTGTTTACCATAGGAGTTCAAATGTTTTTCTTGGAGACAAAAGAAGGGATTTTTTTTTGTTTTGTTTTGTTTTCTGATCCAAATGACCAGCCTGTGCCTTTAGATAAGTAATCCTGGGTCAGTTACATTAACAGTGATAATATATCAATAATAGAATATATTAAATAGCTATTCTTTTAGCAATCTTCAAATATACAAAACAGTATTATTAATTATAGTCACCATACTACACATTAAATCACTATGACATTTATAACTAGAAGTTTGTATCTTTTGACTTCCTTCATCCATTATATCCACATCCATCCTGTCATCAAAATCTGAAATGTTTCATACTTTACTCACATAAGACAATTACAATCTCCCACTCATAAATAATATGTACTTATATATATTTGTTTGAAACCACATTGTTAGGATCATTATGAAAATATTCAAATTATGGAAATTTACTAATATATCAATAGTAAATCAATCATCTAAAGCTAGAGAAAAATATAAGTATCAGAAGTAAATACAAACTACAAAGAAAGATTGTAACAAACTTTCTTTTACTTCTCTCTATTGAACTTCATGTTAATGGAATAACTATAGGTATTAGATAAGTTTTCTCCTGCTCTGTAAGTATGCATTTTTAGAAAGAGGAGCATAGAAGATATTCCCCTTTCCATTTACCCTCCTTCTCTCTTTTTGTATCAATTCCCAGATTCTCTGCTATAAAGAATTCACTTGGTAACTATAGTCCTTGCAACTTATTGCTTTGAAAGTTGAATAATACACTGAGGGATTCTATATTTTCAGAAAATGTAGGATCTGCACACTCAGCAAGACCATGTAACATTTTTTAAAGAACCAGTGTCTTCAGTATATTTGTGATTACATTATATGATGTATTCACCGAATATGCTTGTTATATATTAGGTTTTATATTTTTATCTGAAGTTCTATTTACATTAATAGCGTTCTGGCATTTAAAGTAGAAAGCATAATTTAGACCAAGATCTTATTATGTGTTATTTAACTCTGCTACATTATCATATCAAGTATATTACAATAAATATCTCAAAATGTATTCTGTTTAGGAAATCTATTTTAATTAGTGGTATATATATACACACAGAGAGATAGATTATGTATACTATATTTTAAATCATTTACATAAATAGCTAAAACTGCATACCATTATATCCTCTCTCATAGATATGCTTATATTAACCAAATTTTAAAGCCCATTTGGGGTTATTTTAAACCACCAACTCTGACCAGGATAAAGAAGAATAAGAAAAACTTAGGTAAAAGTAGAATACATTCACTGAATTCTTTTTTTTATCTTTCAAAGTCATCAAATTTTCAAACTTGGACACCATTATTGTCTTTTAATACTTTCTTGACTGTGTTTATTTTACTAAACCCAAAACCATAGAGACTTCACATGAATTTTTCATATACAGGTTATTTGAGGATGAACTGTGAAGAGGATAAAGAATTTCCTTTTTTAAGGGACTATATTATACAGTCATTCTCTATATAATGACTCATTTCACTATATAAATCCTGTTGACACTGAAATTGTTTTTGAAAGAGAACTGCATTTGAGTCAGAGGATATACTGAAAAAGGAAATGAGGCTATAGAGACAAAGGAGTATGCCAATATGAACCTAAAGGAACTTCCAACTTTTTCTAATATAATTTTGTCCTTATTGTCCTTGCCAATTTCTTTTATCCTCTAATGAAATTACTCATTGCTTTGCATCTTTTAGACTTGCACTACATCTTCCATGAACATAATGAATACATCCTTCAAAATTCAGACCTGACTATGTCATTGCTCTTTTAGAATCTTTTAAAAGTTCCTTTCTACCATACGGACAAGATAAAATGTGTTAACATAGCTCTTCATTATATATGTGTTACTTGTCAACCTGCCACTTTTTCTTCATTTATTCATTCATTATATTCATTCAATAAATACATATTTCAAGTGTCTACACTGACAGGAAAAGCAACTGTGATTTAGAATACGGGCTCAGGAAGCTACCAGTAAAGATCTGCTAATCAGCTATGTAAATTTGGGCAAGGCAAATCTAACAAACCGTAGGGTTTTGTTGTTGCTGTTTGTTTATGAAATTAAATGGAAATATGCATTACTGTATAGGGTTATAAAGAGATTAAGTGATACAATACATGCTACATGTGTAGAGTATTGCCTCATATTTTATGAGAATGCATTAACTGCAGATTATTAGGGGTTAAAATGGGATTTCTAATGGGTCACTATGTAACATACTGAATATAACATACTGAAGATGAATGACAAGAGTTGAATTAAATGACAATTGTGAGAGCTCAATTAATAGATGATATTGGTTTGGAGTAGACTGGTACAGAGAAATGAACAAGTCAGGAAAAATTTAAACTTGGCATATGTAATATTGAGTGACAGATTAGTTTTGTGGTGTTAAGAAGAGGCAACATCAAGAATCATTTTAAATTGCTTGATTTATGTGACAGGATGAAGAAAGACTAGGATGAATGAACAAAGAGACCAGGGAAAGGGCCATGAAGTAGAGTAGAATATTTTGTACCCTTTGAACTTGATATATCTTTGGGTCATCAGAGGATAGCTGTCAAGTAGGTAACGGGATATATTTTATGTTGGAAAGTGTAATATGTATTTTATATATACATGTATATACTGTATATGTGTGTATACACATATATACATTCTCCACAGTCTCCAGCGGAGCTTCATTTCTCAATCATGACATACAATTTACATTTCAATAACACTGGTCTTTAACATGTCCCATAAGTTTTTTTAAAATGTAAAAAACTTTATTATGTCTCTTATCATTGCATTCCTTTCTTCAGAAATTTACTTGCCTAATCTTTTCACTTAGACTTGAGATTCATATGTTTAAGGATTAACAGATATGAAATCACCTCCAGTAATATATGTCATAGGCAGGCTACTCAGTCAACAAACTTATTTTCATTCCTCCTAGTTCACAATTTCCCTTTAGGTTAAATGTGGCTGTGCTGTTAAATGTGGCTGTGCTGGGACTACATCAAATTAAAGAGTTTCTGTACAGCAAAAGAGACATTACCTAAAACAAAGAGACACCCCACTGATTGGGAAAATTTTTTCACTCCATACATCTTGATAAGGGACTGATTACAAAGTTTTACAAAGAATGCACATGACAACAAAAACAAAATAAACAATCCAGAAAACAATGGGCAGAACTTAATAGACACTTCTCGAAAGAGGAAATGCAAATGGCGAGCAGGCGTATGAAAAAATGTCCAACATCCCTCATTATCAGGGAAATGCAAATTAAAACCACAAAGAGATACCACCTTATACTAGTAGAATGGCACATATTAAAAAAACTAGCAACTACAAATGTTGGCAAGGATGTGATGAAGAAGAAATCTTCCTACACTGCTGGTTGGATTGTAAACTGGTCCAACCTTTATGGAAAGCTGTATGGTGGTTCCTCAGTCCATTGATACTGAAGCTACCATACAACCCAGCAATCCCATTCCTAGCAATTTACCCAAAGGACATAAAAACATAAATTCAAAAGAATACATGCACCCCCATGTTTATCGCAGCATTGTTTATAATAGAAAAGACTTGGGATCAACCCAAATGCCCCCAAATAGATGACTAGATCAAGAAAATGTGGTATACACACAATGGAATACTATTCAGCAATCAAAAAAGATAAACTCATGCCATTCACAAAAAAAAAAAAACATGGATGGAGCTTGAAGGGACTATGCTCAGTGAAATAAGTCAGAAGGAAAAAGAAAAATACCAGATAGCCTCACTTACAGGAGGAATATAGCGGATCAAGGAAAAAAAAATATCAACAACAAAAAAAGCACAACAAAACAAAAGAAAAACAGACAACTACAAATCAGAGACTTTGTGCAGGAAAGAGGGATTGGGATCAATGCAGGGATGGGAAAAGTACAAGGGGCTATGGTGATGGCACACAGGTGAATTGGAGGTGGAAATTCTATGGGGACTATACCAAGAAGAAAACACTGCAAGAAAAATAAATAAAAATAAATTTAAAATTTATAAATAAATAAATGTGGCTGTGTAGCAAACTTGTGGTCAGTAGACTATGTCCCACTTCCTGGCTAAACTAAAAAAAAAAAAAAAAAAAAAGACCTCCAGTTCTTGTCCCTAGCTGCCTGCCTGATACATCTGACCCAACAATGGACTCCATGGTCCTAGGAAATGGAAAGGTTTATAAAACAAAAACCTTTGAAATACCAAGTGAAAGAGCCCCACCAAGTACATCAAATATATAGAAATGAATGAATAAAGACAAGTATCACTGTGTGAAACCACTGATATTTTAGAATTATTACAGTAATTAGCTTACCTTTCTAATTTTCATTGAATGTGTTAACAATTACTATGTTCACGAAGCCCTATGGCATATTTGTATTTTTATTTCCATATGGGATTCTATATAATTTTATATGCCTATGTTATAGAAACTATAGGTTCTAAGTAATGTATGTTTTTTTTCTTTTTATCCCTAGATTCTAACATGGTCCCTGAAGCAGTTGGTCTTGGTAAACATGTCTAAAATGAGAAGATGAATGAATTATTCATCTCATTCATCCAGAATGTTCATGATGCTCCCCCTAAGACTAACTTGATGTAATAACACAAATGAACTCCTATGCATTATCAGTTTCAATTCCTTGGTCATTTATTAATTTCCTATTTGTATTTGTCTTCCTTGACATCATCTCTAATATGCACATTGTTACTGAAAATATTTGATTATTATTCCAGTATTTACTCATTAAATAGATTTTTATATATTAAAATTTACTGTTAGGACTACAACTATTCTTTATGAAATGTCTTCATTTCATTGCTTTTTTCTTTCCACACTAACAAACATTCTAACTTCCTATTTCAGCTAAAGTAATGAATCTTTAATTTTATCCTTTAGATAAGACTTGTCTTCTGATTTTAGATTTTCAAAGCTATTCCAATTTGTTTAAAAAAATGAACAACAAATAATTTGGTCATACATATTGCAAACAAAAATTATGTTCTATTTTTCCTCAGTCTTGATACCTTACTGTTTTCTAAATTCAGCTTGGCATCTTAAAGTACCATGAAATAATTAGAGGGATCACAGAAGGCTACCCTTCTCCTTGGCTAGGGAACAAGACATGTCAGATCACCATATGCTACCCCTACACTTCAATGCAACCTTCTGAAAACTCATAAATTTCCAACTTAAGCGTTTCTAAGCAACCACTTTAATATTTTCAGCCACAAATTGGATGAAGGCCCCAGTGAAAGCACACATAAAAGAATTCATGGAAAGAACCCTAGGAAATGCTATGTGCACTCAGACAAAAAGGAGGGGAAAGTATGTTTCCTCCAAGGATGTCTGTAAGTGGCAGGTGAGTTTTGGTTTTCACAATTAGTGAAAGTTATCCTGTAATAGCAAATGCTTTAAACACAAATGATTTAAAAATGAACAGTAATGCCAAACTTTCCTCATATCCCATTGGTACATTTTTTTATTTTAGCACATTTATGCGTATAAATGACTTAAGTATGTGGATATAAAATTTGGCCTCTAGATCTGAATGCTTTTCAGATGCAATTTTAAAAGCATTTAATATTTTTCACTTGCTTACTTATATCATCAGTGTGATATAAAGATGCCTGAATTGTATGAATAGAAAACTTACAATATAGTAACACAAATAAAACATCCAACCTTTAATTTTATCACCAATAGTTATCAAAATATTGTCAAAAATATCTTGAAAATAGTAAGTAGTGAAAGTCTGAAATAAACACTGGCTCAAAGATTAGTGTTTGAGAATTAAATTTGTAGGCAAAGTATATGACATTTAGAATTTAATCACCTATTTCAGGAATTTTAATTTAACTACGTATAAACAGTATGACCATAGTCAAGCAGGATTATCCAAACTCTCTTTGTTCTAAAACAAGATTAGAATACCTATCTGGATTATTGTAATGAAAAAATACAAATATATATGAGGCCCTGTGCTAGTGTGAATTAATGATTATTATATATTGATGATTGACTTGTATCTCCCCCTTAATAACCTAACTTCTTTTTTGGGAAAAATAGTATGAAGATATTTAATTCCTCTAAACTTAACTCTGATTTATGAAAATGCCAGTGTGAATTCGTCGGGGCATGTGCTCTTGCACATCCCTCAGACAACACTTTACTTTCTGTTGTCATTTATTGTACTCTAATATATCAAAGGCCATTGGTTCATCTATTTTTTTTCTTCAGAGACTCTCAGGCTACAGCAGTAATCAAACATACCAAGTAGGTAAGTAACATAAGAACTGTCACATATCCAGAAGAAATCTTCACACAGAGCACTTTCCTTCTTATCCTTCACCAAAATTCTGCTTCATTGTGGCTGCATGTGTTCCCAGAGCAACACAATAATACCTCTGGCCCTTAGTGCTTTACTTCTGGCTCCTGTTCTCATGTCTGCTATTATTGGTATTTTATGAGAAGTGTCCTACAATAGATGTTAGCTTCACTCTCTATTTAATATTACATCCGGAAGTCAAGAGTTTACCCATTCAGAAATGAGGAAATGCTATGACTTTTGTAGTGCTTTTTGACTTTGCAATATCTTTTCATATGAATTTCCTTTAATTCTCAGAATCAGCCTCAAAATTATATTGGACAGGTGTGATAATACCCCAAGACAATATGACTGATATTTAAATGACTTACCGGGGGTCCTCCCAGGGAACTCAAAGGGTTGAGCTCTGCACTGTGGGGCTTCCACAGCCATTGCAGTGTGAGTCCAATCCCTGGCCAGGGAGGGGACCCACATGGTGCAGCAGACCTCTCCTGCCTCACCCGCTGCTCCCCTCAGCGGTGTATTTCAGTCAGTTTGCCTATTCTGTTCCCCCCCTCTCTCTCTGGGGAATCCTCTCATCTCATTCCCTCTAGCCCCCCATACACACCTCTGGCCTGTACCCCAGCTCTTGCATATATAAATAAAATTTTAATATAAAAATTTAAAAAAATAAATGACTTACTCAAACCACAAAGTGTGTTGAGGTCTGACTTATGTCTCCTCTCATGGGAATGTCTTTTCTAACACACACACACACACACACATTTATGAAATAGTATCTGATCAGTAACAAACTTATTTCATAACATGCCTAGAACATTTGGTATATTCTGAGTTTTACTTTGTACATAATTTTACTTCCTTTGCAATCTCAAATTATATGCAAAGGCAATAAATAAATTAACTGCAGCAGACAAATGTTAAATTTGACTGCTGCCATGAGAAATATATATCACTGAAAATAATTGTGATGTATCATATAACCTTTTATCTTGTGATATTGTGATGAATAATAAGATATATATTTGGTCTTGGCTCCACTTTTGGCACGGCACTCCTTAAAGCCTCAGAATTTTATCAGTGATAAGAACAGTAAAAATGTCTTGTTATTCATAATAGGCCCCTTTCAACCACTTCTGAGCTTACATTAATGAGGTGAGTTTTGAAAAACACTTAAGGACGGGGCTGGTTCCCAGGGGAGCAACAATATGATTACAGATTGAAACTTTCTCTCCTACTCTCAGATCTCCTGGGAAGGGTAAGGAGATGCATTGAATTCAATCAAGAAAATCCAACACCCTTTCATGACAAAAACACTCAGCATACTGACTAGAAAAGAATTTGTTAATATGACAAAGGGAATCTATTCAAAACTAACAGTTAACATCATATTTAATGGTGAAAGAATGAATACTTCTTCCAAGAACAAGATGAAGATGTCTACTCTCATCACTTCTATTTAATATTGTACTATAGGTTCTGGCAAAGGAGATTAGGCAAGAAAGACATAAAAGCTATCCATATTGAACAGGAAGAAACAAACCTAACACTATTTCCAATTATTTCTATTCATCTATCTTTAAAAATTTAAAAAGCTATTAGAACTAATAAATTAATTAAGATTGCAGTATACAAGATCACCATAGAAAATTTAACTGTAATTCTCTACGCTGGCAAAGAATATTCCTAACATGAAATTAAGCTAGCAATTCATTTAAAATAAAATCAAAAAGAACAAAATACTTAGGTGTAAATTAAACAAAACAGAATAAAACCTGATTCTGAAAACTACAAAACACTCTCTATAAAAGTGAATACTTAAATATGTAGAGAAACACCCCATATTTATGGATCAGAAAATTATCTCTTATTATTAAAGATATAATATCCCATAAATTAATCTATAGATTGAAAGCAGTATATTAAAATACCAGCTGATATATTTTTTCAATTTATGTGAAAATTAAAGGGACCTAGTATATACAGAATAATATAGAAAAATAAGAATTAGAAGGACTTAGACTTTCTAATTATAGAATTTACTAGAAAGCTACATTAATCCACATACTGTACAGGCATAAAGATAGATGCACAGATCAATGGAATAGAATTGAACCAGAAATAAACCTTTGAATTTATTGACTGATTTTTGAGAAGAGTAACAATGAGATAATACTCTTTTCAACAAATGGTACTGGGATAGCAAGTAGCTACATACAAATAGTAAAAATTGACCTATACCTCATACCATATATCAAAGCTACTCAAAATGAATCATCAACCTAAATGCTAAGTACAGCGAAAACAAAAAAATTCTCATAAGCAAATATTACAGTAAGTTTTCATTACCTTAAGATTAATTTTCTTAGATGTAAGAAATACACGTAAGGCAGAAGTGACAAGAGGAAAAATAAATACTACATCAAAATTAATATTTAAATTTTTGCGCTATAAAATGATGCTGCAAGAAATAGACAGCCATAGAGTGGGAGAAAATATTTGCAAATAATATATCTGATAATAGATTTACATATAAAATATAGTTTTAAATGTAATAAGTCAAATAGTCCAATCTAAAAACTGGTAAAAGATTTAAACTGATATTTTCCCAGTGAAGATATACAAATGATCAATACATATATGAAAAGATGTTAAATATCATTAATCAGACAAAAGGATATCAAAATCCCAGTGAGATGTTACTTCATAGACACTAGAATACCTATAATAAAAAAGACTGATGACAACAAATGTTGGTAAGTGGAGAAACTGGAACACTTACGTATTGCTAGGTGGCAATGATAAAACTGTGGTCATTGTAGAAAATAGTTTGGTAATTCTTTAAAAGTTAAACAAGGAGTTGCCATAGGATCCAGTTACTCTATACCTAGATATCTACCCATGAGAACTGAAAACGTGTATACACAAAAACTTGCACATGAATGTTTACAGCAGCATTATATAAAATAGCAAAGTTTAATTAACAATCCAAAGATCTACCACTTGATTAATAATATTAAAGGTATTATAGGCAGACATATATATTAATTCGACATTAGAAAGACTGATACATGATAAAACAGAAGAAGCTTAAAAGATTAGGTTATGTGAAAGAAATTAATCACAAGAAACAAACATCGTATGACTCCATTTATATGAAGCATCTAGAATATGAATATATAGGTATATATATATAAAATGGTTCTTTAGGGTTTAAGGCAGGGCAGCACTAAAAAAACTGAATGTTAAAAAGTTTTCTTTTAGGAGAGAAATAGCAATGGTATAGTATAAACAATGGTCACATAACCCTGTGACTATGAAACGTTGAACTGTACACTAATAATGGATGAAATGAATAGCATATAAATTACATTGCAAGTAAGCTATTTATGGACAACAAACTACTGCTTTGAGAAATAGTTAAGGGTTCTTTTACAGAGAGAAAGGAGGGGGGAAGGTGGGAGGGAAGGAAAGAGGAAGATAGAGCAGAGAAAGAGAGGGAGGGAGGGAGCGAGGGAGGGACAGAAAGATGTCAATTCTGGGGACTCCCTGGTGGCGCAGTGGGTTAAGCAACGCACTATGAAGCAAACAGCAGCCACTGCAGCAAGAGTTCGATCCCTGCTGCCGGCCAGGGAGGGGGCCCACATGGAGCAGCAGACCTCTCCTGTTGTGCCCGCAGCTCCCCTCAGCAGTGTACTTCTGTTGATCTGCCTGTTCTGCTCCCTGCTCTCTGTGGTGAATCCTCTCACCCCCCACACCTCTGGCCTGTACCCCAGTGCTTGTATGCATAAATAATAAATCTTTAAAAAAAAAAAAAAGAAAGATGTCAATTCTAAACCAAGCCTCCAAAAAGCTATTAGTAGGGGAAGGGGGGGAGGGGGTATGTTACTGAAATGAAGAATAGGATCTATAACCAAGGCTTAGGAAGGGAAAAGAATCTCTCTCTGAGAATTCAATGGATAAGTTTACAGACATTTTTCAGGTACTATCACAGCATGACTCAGAGCTCAGGTTTCCAGTTTATCTTCTGAGAAATGCTCTAGGTTCAGTTAAGTGATGAAGGAAATTTTCCCCTGGGAAAAATTTGTAGCTTTAATTTTGAAAAGTCTTTTCTAAAAAAATCCACTTTTTCTTGATGCTAAATTTTTCTAATAATCACTTTACCAAAACTTATCCAGAAGATAGTATCAATTGATCATTTCACCAGTTACTTGCCTGTGACTGATCACATTCTTTCTGCAACAATTTTTCTTTGCTTTGTATCCCTGACTTTTGGGGAATAAAGTCTTATGTATTTCAAAGTTTAGATATTTTATTTCTCTCAAGTGTAAAAGATTTTATTCAATAATAGGACAGGTTTCTCTCTTTCAGCACTAGTGCCTATTATTGTTTTTTATTAACAGGAATACCTGCAAAAAAGTAATAAACTAAAACAAACAAACAAAGCCCAAAGGGTATGAAATGTAAAGTCTTTTCATTCACACCATTTCAATGACCTAGAGGAAAGTAGTTTTTAATAACAATTTCAGGAGATTTTAAAAAATACAGCTTTACCTAAAGATACCCTAAAATGGCACATAATAGCATCACCTAGGTCTATTGTTATTATGAATACATTGTTATAAATATAAAAATTAATTCACCTGACCATAAAATGATAAAGTTAAAAACCTATTTTTTTACTTTCTTTCCAAAGAAGATTCCCAGTTCTATATCCAGTATTAATCACAACCTTTGACAGGTTTTTGTGTTTCATTCCCCAAAGCAGTTTGCATGGATATAAATATACAGGTATGTCATTTTTATTTACACAGTGTCCCAATTGTCTATTTGCTTCTGAAATTTAAAACATATACAATGTTTACAAATGTATTGCATTCATTTATCTTGTTCTTTTATTACAGTTTATTTATATTAAATAATAATAGTTATATACTCCCTTGTTATTGCCAGTGTCAATTTTATTTGGAAAGAGGAGCCAATGTTGTGAATGGACAAACCTTATGGTCTTTAGCATGATCAGATTTCCTTCAGTGGTATGTCCCAGAATACAGAATACCTAGAGCCATACAGTTAGGTCAAGAAGAGGAAGAAAGATGAGGAAACCTAGAGCTCTGACTTCACTGGTGCTGAGGGTAAGGTAGAGGGTTTCAAGGACTCTGTTTTCTTTTTTTATTATTATTATTTTCTGTTCTTTTATTTATTTATTTATTAATATAATTTTTTTAAATTTACATATATTTGACATCGACTATATCCCCATGTATTCCCCATCACCGTAACACCAGTGCACCATCACCTCAGTCCCCTGTACTCCCTTCTGCCCTCAACCCTTCCCCTCTTCCCTCTTCACCAAGGGAAGGGCTCTGTTTTCATTGGTGAATTCAAAACACAAGTGCAGTGTAAGAAGTCTGGGGAAGAAAATAACTGGCCCACAAGGTCAGTTATTGAAATAAACCAAAGTAATTAAAAATGGAGTCTTCTAAGGAAAAGGTAGCCAGGCCCTTTATGTAGTCATGAGGATGGCAATTTGTTTATTTGAGATGGAACTGTTCAAATAAATACTTCTTTAAAGCAACTGCCTCTGAGATCAACAGTTAAATCAGGCACTTGCATTACAAAAGAGACTACCTCAGGCTTATCTTACATCCTTCTTAGCTTTAAAATATTTAGAAATATTTACACCTAGAAGTTCCCTATGTAGCATATTAAGTGGCATAATCTATATTCACCCTTAAATAAATGTTATCTTGAAAATAGTATTTATCAATATATCATTCCTTGATACCATTATTCTATTTTGATAACTAATACTTATTTTTAATTAGAACTTCCTTTATTAAAATTGAATCATACTATATGCTTAATTTTAAAACTTGCTGTTTTCATTGTGTTTGTAAAATTTATCTGTCTGATTTTGTGACTTCCTAGCTTAGTCATTCTTACCACAGTATATCATATACTATCTGAAAGAATATACGAGAATTTATCTAATTTACTTTGGAAATTTTGGATGTTTATGGTATATCACTGCTATAAAAATGCTGCTATGAACATTTGTGTCCATGCACCACTCTTCATATGTTTATGAGATTCTTTAGGGCATATAATAAAAGAATTGCTGTTTAATGGTGATATTATTAAAACAGGTAATGCCAATATAAGTACAAGAGTTCATATTAGTCTGCCATCATCAACATTTGGAATTAGCAGACTTTTAAATTTTTGCCGAATTTATGGGTTTACATAATAATCTCATCGATTTAATGATTACATCTACACATTAACTTGAACATTTCATGTTTATCAAGCACTTATTTCTTCTTTAAAATAACTGCTTGTCAATGAATTAGAAGAGAGCAAAAATAATCCCCTTAATTATCACATAAAAATAATTAAATACACAGTTATAAACTTAACAATAGAGGTTAAAGATATGTACACTGAAAACTATAAAACATTGTTGAAAGAAAAGAAGACACAAATAAGTGGAAAGACATTTTCTGCTCTTTTTGGAAGAATTAACATTGTACAATGGACATTTTACATAATGTGATCTACAGATTCAATGCAATGTCTATCATTTTCAACAGAATTCTTCAAAGTTAGACATCTAAAATGATTGAAATGCTTATACAACCACAAAAGAACCCAAGTAGGCTAAGCAATCATAACCAAAAAAAAAAAAAAGAAAAAGAATGGATGTGTCACACTTCCAGATTTCAAGCTAGAATAGTGTAGTACAGGAACACAAAAGCTAATGGAATAGAATGAAAGCCTAGAATAAACCGATATTTACATGGACAGTTCATTTATGAGAATGTCAATGTCTTCTCCAAGACAATGGGAAAGCAAAGTCTCTTCAACAAAATAGTGTTGACAAATTAGACAGCCACATGCCAAAGAATGAATGTAGAATACTATCTCGCACCATTTACAAAAGCTACCTCAAAATGGATTAAAGATTTGAATGTAAACCTAGAGCCAAAAAATACATAGAAGAAAATAGGCTAACACTCCATAACACCGGCTTCATGGAGGTCTTCGTAGACTTAACTCTAAAGGTAACAAAAGGGAACATAAATATAATTACATCAAACTAAAAGCTTCTGCACAGCAAAAGACATTACCATTGAAACAAAAGAAAAAATTTCAAATCATACATTGGACAAGGGGTTAATAGCCAAAATCTGCAAAGAACTCATGGAGCTTGAGTTCTAAGAAAACAAATTACCCAATCAAAAAATGGACAGGAGTGTTAAATTGACATTTCTCAAAAGAGGACATGGAAATGGCCTACAGGCATATGAAAAAAAAAATTGCTTACCAACATTTATCATTAGGGGATGCAAAATCAAAACCATGGTGAGATATTGTCTCTCACCTGTGGGGATGGTCCTTATCCAAAATACTAAAAACAAGTGTTGTCAAGGATGTGGAACAAAAGAAACCCCAAATCCGCTAATGAGAATCTAGACTATTTCCACCCCTAGGGAGTGTTTTTAAAAATGTGAAAAATAGATCTACTAATGAGCCATCAATATCACCAGATATATACCAAAAGAATACAAATACATTAATTAAAAGGGATAGAAGTACTCTTAGGTTCACAGCAGCTATTTCTGATAGCCAAGTTATGGGAGCAATTAGGTGCCCAAGGACAAATGAAGATGTGGTATATATAAACGATGAAATATTACTTGGCAATATAAAATGATAAACTCTTGCCATTTGTGATAACATGGATGAAAATGGAGATGATTTTGCTAAGCAAATAAGCCAGAAGAAGGAAGACAAATACCAGATGGTTTTATTTATACATGGAAAACAGAGAAACAAAACTAGTAATCACTTATTAGAATCTTTAGATATCTGACTATAAAATTGAGGCTACTACATGGGTAGTGGGAAGAAAGCAAAGAGTGGAGGGTGCTAATGGACTGTGGTAGAGCAATATAAACCTTGGTAGTAGGTGATGTGGTGGCATACATATGAAGATGTATGATCCTATGCTTCTGAACCAAATATAATAGCATAGACCAATGTTACCTTGATAAAAAATATTTTTATACATTTATAAAAATTAATATAAAAAATTTTTAAATACACTTTTTGTTTTTCTTGCCAACTCTTCTGTGAGGTTATGGCATTTTATTATTGTGAATAAAAATAATTTAGAGAATTATAGAGAGGTCATATTTAAATGTGGTTCCCTTCTAGGTAAGCCTTGTCTTTTCATTTTGTATTATATGTGTGTGTATGCATAATCACATTCTTATATGTATTAGATAACATGATAAATATATGTCTTTAATTTTTAAAGCAGAGGAATTTATTGTATCTTCCATTGTTGTTATTTTTAAAATTTTTAAAAATGTATTTAATTTCAATATCATAAAGCATTTACCTATACTTCTTTCAAAAATACTGGTATATTTCACTTTCACATTTAATTTTTAATACACATTAAAATACAAGTAAACAGTATCTTAAATTGGATCATCTGTTTTTGTAGTATCACATATGAAAAAAACATTTATTTAAGTTGCCCAGAGTTAATAACTTATTTTGGACTAAGTTGGAAAAAATATGCTATGTTCTTGACTTGTTTATTTCTTCAGTAATACTTACTGATAACATTTATAAAATTTTCCATTAAAACATGCTTTTAATGTTATTCAACAGTTTTAAGAAATTTGTTCTTGCTCACTATCTGTTCATTCCCTAAACAATATAGTTACACTTGGTTTTGAACTTTATATAAACGGAATCACAGAATACTTATTCTTTCATATAAGACTTCTCTTGGCCAAAGTATAGCAATTCTGTTGTTCTGTGAAGGTATTAGAGCATCCATTTTCGTTAGTGTATAATATCTCATTGATGAACTTATCAAGTAATTAATATCATAAATCTAATATACAACAAGTAGAAAATCTAATAAAAAATTAACACAGGCTAAAAATAACCAACACAACACATGAAAAGAAATGCCAAATAACTTACAGTATATATGTGTGGGTATATATATATATATACATATATATATACTGAGATATACTTATATATGTAACTTCCTCTATCATATCCAACAAGATAATACCTTGTTAAATTTTGTTAAACATGCAAATTTATTAATTATAACTTAATATTCTCACAGCTGCAACTGTATAAGGTTAGTTGCCATAACAAACTCTACCCTTTCTAGATGTAACATTTATCCCTAGATCATATTATTTCCCTCCAAAACCACAAAATATATTTAATCCAACAGATGATTAACAACATAGTTTTCCAAGGCAACCTTATTATATACATTTTTGTTTCCAAGACTAAGATTAAATTAAATTATGAAATGCTTGAATTAAATCTGAACAGCCATCAAGCCAAGTTTCTCTGCTTCATTATCTGATCAATTATGATATGGAAATAAATTTGTGAAGAACTGACAAAAATGCCAACTATTTCCAGTGCCAAAACAGACATCAGGAATCCACTAACTAAAAGTAGGATATACATTCTAGCAGCTATTTGAAACTGTCTGAAAAAAAAAAAAAATATATATATATATATATAAAATAAAGCAAATCCTTAAAGAAAAACTTGATTATAAAAGGCATTAACAGGGCCCTCCCTGGTGGTGCAAGGAGTTAAGGCACAGCACCATGAGGCTATCTGCAGTCACTACAGCCGGACTTCCATCCCTGGCCAGGGAGTGGACCCACATGGTGCAGCAGACCTCTCCTGTCTTGCCTGCTGCTCCCCTCAGCAGTGTATTTCAGTAGATCCACCTGTTCTGCTCCCCACTCTGCCTCTAGTGACTTCCCTCACTCCACACACCTCTGGTCTGTACCCCAGTTCTATTCTGAATAAATAAATATTTAAAATAAATAAACAAAAGGCATTAACAGTAAGAAGCAACACATTCAGATGTGACTTTAGTTTTGTTTCAAAAGAGCATCTAAAAATTATGTAACTCGGGATAATTAGAGTTATAAGAAAAACCTGTATTGAAAACTGTGACAGATGTTATCACAAATGAATTTGTTAATTTTTTCTTTTTCTCATTCTCAAAAGAAATAATAGGAAGAATATCATGTTTCCTTACATCACCTGGGGATACCTATCTTAGTGGCATTTTTAGAAAAGGTTTTGGTACAATACTTAAAAGAGGAACATTATATCTAATGTAGCAACAGGGAATAGGGAAGTAAATTTTCCCACTGGGGATATTTTTAGCTCAACTCTTGATTACTCAAACAGACCTAATTATGCTCTCAGCTTTGAATTTCAGTGTATTAAAAAGTGAACAAATAAAAGATAAGTGATATTTAATGAAAGAAAAACATTTAAAAGTCTTAGAACAAAAATATATTTGGTCTGGCAACATCACAGTTTATAGAGAGGAAAAAGCACAATATTACATAAATGCCCTTTAACATTTCAGTGTTTAGTTCTCTGGTCGGATTGTTTTGTTTTCTTCCTTTCAATTCTGAGTTATCCCTTCTACTATCATCCAGAGCAGGAAAGCTGACTTTGTTCATGATAACCAAAACTATTCTGTGAAGACTCACAGGCATATATCCAGTAATTCCAAGAAAAGTGTTGTTTATTAATATTCAAATCATTTAATTTAGTTCAAAACTAATATCATTTAAGTATCTATATACCAGGCAATTTAATTATGGCTAGAAATATTAAAATTTATAAATATGATCATTGCTCAACAGGAAAATATTTTAAAAATCATCATGATAGTTAAAATTCTTCAGAAAATTTTGCAATATTCTGTTCAGTTTAATTCTGTAAAACTTTCCAGTTTGTGTGTGTACGGGTGTATGATGCCCAGAAATGTATGATCCCCAGCTTCATCACTTAGGATTTGAAACTCATTTCATTTTCACTAAAACAGCATAATCATGATCCTTCATGAGTTGTTGGGAATGCACATGGCGCAATGTATGTACACACTGCCTCAGTCATGAGAAATAACAGATACTGGTTATTATATTTGGATTATTACTAACTAAAAAATAAACTGGTTATTTTAGTCAATGAGTCATTGATAATTCCAAAAATATGACTCAGGATTCTTTGTAGTATGACTTGATTTTCATAAGTAATTTTTTCAATTAAGGTAACATTGGTTCACAACACTGTATATTATTCAAAAATACAGGATCCCACTTCTTCAGATGTGTTACTACATCACACCCACCAACATAACATGTATAGTCCCAAATTTCCATTTAACTTTTTCATTAAAATATTTACTCATTTCTTTCTTGTCAGGGTGTTTATATTTAAGTAGGTTATCTCCAATTGATGCTATATAGATAACTTGTTTTTGTAAATATTTATAACAGAAGCTAGGATAAGAACTTAGATTCGGATTCCTCCAAACTGCTCTGTTGTAGGTTATACAGGCTCTAAGTTATCTTAGTTATTCATGTTCGGTTCTATCTCTCTCTCTCTCTCTCTCTCTTTATATATATATATATACAAAGAGATAAAATATGATATATATGTGTATATGTACACATACATATAAAACATAATGGTATTAATATATTAAATGCTACATTGAATTAACATGTTATATATAGTATATAGTTTAAAATTATATATTTATGTAATTGTTGATTTTGTGCAATCAAGGCTACATTAGCAGCAGGAACTACACTAAAATATGAATAGACTTTATATTAAGATTTCTAGAACAATTGACATATTTTATAGTTATTGTGAGAAAAACAAGGGCATACAACATCATTGACAATTAGGTGACTTCTACTTAGTACATGAGAGTCATGAAGGAAAATTATCTTTCCCAGGGTGAATATTTAACTAACAATATAGGCAAAATTATCACACCATTGTCTAGTTATGACTATTCTTAGCGCCATACATTCTTGTAAGATAAGTTTTTTAAAAGAAAAAATGAGCAGTGCGCTAATAGGAAAAAAGACTGACCTCTGAGTATGAGCTCAAGAAAAGATCACCAGGGCCTGCCCTGGTTGCGCAGTGGGTTAAGCAATGCACTATGAAGTAAATCACAGGTACTGCTGCATGAGTTCGATCCCTGCCGCTGGCCAAGGAGGGGACCCAAATGGCACGCAGACCTCTCCTGTCTTGCCCACTGCTCCCCTCAGCAGTGTGTTTCAGTCAAATCTTCCTATTCTGTTCCCTACTCTGTTCTGGTGGATCCTCTCACCCCCTGCACTTCTGGCCTATACCCCAGTTCTTGTATGAATTAAAAAAAAAAAAAAATCATGATGCTTAAGTAACACAGAAGTCAACAATGGTGGAACATCCCTTAAGTTTTAGTAACCTTCAAAACACAAGAAATTCTTTTTCTCTTATCAAGCTTAACCTTTCCCTTGCCTCTGTCTGCCTATCAATGATAATTGATACTAGTTCAGATAATGCCAAAACTTATGAACTACGTTTCTCTTATTCTCACCTATGTTTCTCATCTTATTTACTGTAAATTTTTTGTTATAGGTTTTGTTATAGGTTTATGACTGTATCTCAAACAAACAGCCATCCATCTGAAACTAAATTCTAACCCCGGACCCTTTCAAAATAAACCTAATATAACCTGCACTAATTTGGCCATCTCTTTATATATGCCCCAGAACTACTGCTCCTGTGACACTGTCAAAATTTTAAAATGTCAAGAGAAATGTATCTCCACAAAAAATTATTTATGTTGGAAATAAGACCTCCTCATAATTGCATGGCTGATAGTTACTCCAGATCAATATTGCTCACACAATATTGTGCTCAAGGTTTATTCAGCAAAATAGATTTCTTTAAAAAAAAATATATATATACATAGTTCACTTCTCTTTGCCTGTCAGACTGACTGTTGACACACTAGTGAATTGTTTATAAGATGAGTGCTGTATCTTCCTTTCTGTTGACAGGTCTCTGTGGTTTGCTGTTTATTAGTTTTGTTTGTTGTGACTTAAAATTCAGAATCTATTTTTCCCCAGTGGTGTTGTAATTTTTTTCCTTAGTGAACTAGAAGATAAACAGAATGATCTCATTTTCAAGTAACTACTGAGATGTCCTTCAAAGCCACTTTGAATTTCCATTAAGCTTTCCTACCACACTTCAAATCTTAAAAATGTTAAAGAACTTAATGTATGACTTGAGAAGGTTTTTTTTAAGCTTTTGTAAGGGAGTTGTAAACTACAAGAATTCATTTCCAGGGTTAGAAAACTCACTTCACTGACATCTTTTTAAACTATTTTCACTAAAGTGAGAGCAAAACTAATGATATATGCCAAGCAATTATTTTTAGAAAGCAAAATTTGGTCATTCATCTCCACATCTATCCATCTATCCATTAATCAAACTTGTATTAAATACCTAATATTCTGGGCACTAAGTTAGGTTCCAGAAATAGCAGAAATGAGTATCTCAGTCACTGACTTAAATAAGCTCAATTGAGTTGAATAAATAAACATGTAAAAGATGACTTGATTTTAATATAACAGGTGCTATAAGAGGAATTTTCTAGAGGTCAAGAGAATGTGGGAACATTGAAAAGAATCTAATTCTCTCTGGAAAATTTCACTGAGGACGTTATCCTTGAGATGAGTCCTGAAAGATGGCAGGCAGACAAGAAGAAAAGGTGGTATTTCCAGTCATATACAAAGACAGCAATACATAATATACAATTTCAATTTTAATTTTGTTCAGTTTGCATTGGAGGATAAAATGATTCATCTTTAGTTACTTAGAAATGAGTAGAAAGCATTTCAATCCATGTTAGCAAAAAGGCAGAGGCCTTTACTTTGCATCATAGATAACTGGAGTTTTTCAATAAACTTTATCACATTAGCAATATTTGTGTTATGGATATGTAAGAAGGAAAAATGTTTTCACCAAAGAGCGGATCACTGGGACCTGAGGGTGGAGTTAAGCAGACAGGCTTGATATAAAACTAGACATATGCGCCTTGTGAATCCATAGTTTGGAGCCAGCTCTCAGCATGTTAGGTTCCATCTCAAAAAAACTACTAAAATACATTTACAAATTTATCTCTCTTCTCCCTTAGTTATTCATTTCTTTATTTCCCCTTCTTTTTTAAGTAAAACCTTTATTAACCTTTGTTGTGTGTGCCTGCAGTTGGGGCTTGTTATAAGTGCCTCACAAGCATGAAGGTGAGAACCCAGCCAAGTAAACCCATTTTTTTTTTTTTAATCAGGGTTGCCCTGTAACAGTTACTTTCCCCAACAAGGGTGTAAGTCAAAAGATGATCATACAACATAACAAATCTATAATACATATAATAGAAAACAGAAAAAGAACCAAATTTTCAAGCTCAAAAAAGAAGTTCTAAAGAAAATGTCAATCGCAAACAGATCAAAATAAGAAAATGTTAAGACTTCCAGTTTTGTAAATTCAAGCAATATTTTATTTATGACAATAGATAAAATATGTAAAAGCATTCTTTCAAGAGTAAAACTAAAATTTCTAAATCAGAAGCATTAAACAAAGAGTTTTCAATGCTACGGTATGTATGGTAATGTCAAGAAAGTGAGAGCTTCCATAGCTGAGCTAATAACCTAGCACATTTGGAATAGAATAAAAAGCAAAGGATGAATTTTGGCAACTGTTCACATACCACTTTTCCCTAAACAGAAAATATTTAATTTGTATTATTGGTCTTTTAGTTATGTACAAAGTCTCAGAATTGTTTCAAACACATAGTGATAAGTGACTTAAAATTTCAAAGTGAAGCAAGCTTCTTCTATTCTCAAAGCTAGCAATAATCTGGCAGTCTAAAAACTGGAATTGATTTTTCTCTAAGGAAACAGAGACATAATGACTAACAAGGACCTTTTTTCTAAGATATATATTATATAATTATATATACTAACTGATATGTATTATCTACTTTATTATTACATACTAAAAAATAATTCATACTATATTCAGGAGTGTTTCCTTTAAAAAGAACTATAAATAAGAAATTTATAGTTTACTCATAGAAAAGAAATACAGAATCAGAATATATGATTTAAATATTTTCTGTTTGTGAAACATTCTATTAGTCATTATAAAAAGTAGACTATTTCCTAAGAGGAAAAATTATGCCCACTATAACAAAAATAATACAGGTATTTTACATGCAATAATTATTTCAATGGTAAAATATTTTTACCATTTTCTTTGTATTCTTATTGCCCATGAAATTATAGACTTAAATATTTAACAATGCTAGTAATCACACCAACAATAAAAACCAAATAACATTACTTCTTAGTGTCTTGTTCTTGCTATTATCTAAGACAAATAGATTACTGTTCATTTAATACTTAAAATGAGAACTACTCTATATTAAATGTCAGTGATCTGCTGTCTCAATAATTTGAACCACTGCATACTTCAGGTATAGCTAGAAAGTCATACAGTTGGTTTTAAACTGAAGGCTTTTTAAATTTATGCTTTTAATTATTAAGTTGAAATTAGATAAAAAAGAAAAAAGTAATACTTTTATTTTTGATGACAAGTTAAACATGTGTTTATCTTTAAGCCACCCCTCCAACTACTGGAAAGATTATGAAGTACAAAACAAACAATTATATGCCAGAAAAAGGAATGAGAGACACATCAAAGAATAAAAGACATCTCAATAAGCTTTTCAAAGATGAAGGTATATGTGAGCAGACTGACATATGAAACAAAGGGAAGAAAAAATAGTCATAAAAATATATACATAAAATAAATTTTGCTAGTCAGTAACCTAAGTTCTATTTTAGCATTTTTACACAATCAGACTTTTCAAGAGGCATGACATATCTAAAATACAACATATTAAATAAAAATACCATTTTAAACAATGAACAGATATTTCATTAACTTAACAGAGCAAAAATACAGCTGAACATTATCTGAGATGATTATCTTATCTAGTTAAGATGAACAGCAGAAAAATTTTAGGTCATGAGAAAACCAGCAAGCGATTTTTATTTATGAATAGTGATCTATTTGATTGGTTACTGTGCATGCATACTATTTGAAAATATAATTAAATCTATAACAGCCTAAGCCATTCAATTGTTTGCCATTTGTTAGCTACAGTAATTTCATATTTCCTCACAGGAGCCCAAGGTCTATCTTTTAAAAAACACAGTCATTGATCTTCTTAATTTCTAAAAGTATAGATGTTTACTACTGTTAGGTACTTCTATTCAGGAAAATACCAGTTTTAAAAAATATTTTGGGACCTGATTTTTGCTAGAGGTGTGGCACAAAACCATCTCATGCAATAATAACCTTACACAATTCTCAGGAGTCTCTTTTTTAAACAATCATCATCCTATAAATATAAAAACACACCTCTCTATAATAAAAGTAAAAACAACCAATATTAGCCAATAGATGCCAGGTGCTAAAACCTGGGTCAAAACAGTCTGCATGAGCTATCGCACATATACTCTGTTTTTACAAAGAACTAAGCGGCAGCTGCAGGTGGAGGGCAGCAGTAAAGAGCCCACACTGCCCTTCAGCATCTCCTGAAGTGTAGAGAAGGATCTCTTCATTCACTCATATCACCTAGGAGCAATAAGATTCCCTTAGGAGAATCTATAAGATTATCAATAAGATTCACCTAGGAGCAATAAGGGCCGCAGTGAAACAAGAGCAGCAGCTGAGAAGGTGAGATGCACCAGGGGCTGGGAGGCCTGCCAGCCTCCTGGCCCCCCTGGCACCCATGCCCGCCATGTACCTGACCACCTCTGTAAATAAAACTTAAAAACCACCAAGGGCTCCAGGACTCTTCCTTTACCCCGTCTGCTAAAATCATCCAGAACCTGCCCAGTGTGCCCCTTCCTGGCACTACAAGTATATTTTTTCCTACTCTCATCCTAGATAGAGAACTCAGGGCAAGAGTCCTGTGTCATGGAACAAATTCCATAAAATGCCTTTCACTCTCTCAATTTACTTGCTATAACATGTATAAGACATAAAATCAGAGTTCTCATTTTGTAATCATATCAAAAAAAGGGTTGAACCAGCAATTTACACAAACCTGTGTTTTTCCTGTCTGCAAAACTGCTTATGAGAACATTTTTCCCTTGTCTAGACAGCCTTAGATGATATGATGATCACTATTGGACTATTTTAAGTTTGACTCCAATTTGGGAGACAGGATCCATGAAGAGTGAGATAAGATTCAACGCCAATTCCAACCAATTATATTACTTCTGAGTTTTGTAAAAATAGTGTAATGTGTGCTCTTAGAGCAAATAGGACAATACACAAAAGCTAAAGATATAACTCACATCTTTAAATTATCTTTACCATGAGAAAAGGCAGAAGACTGTATGTCTAAACTGAGGGATACAGAAGATAAGGGATATTCATCAATTTACTTCCATCCACTTGCCTCAAAACCTTCCTTTCTCAGATTGTATTGAATTTGATCTATAACATTTTGGTGTTTAAGTTTCTGGTATAAGGTGTTTCTATATCCTAAGAGCAATTGCAAATGAACTATAGGGTCCTCCTCAGTGGCACAAGGGGTTGAGTGCAGCACTGTGGGCATCCGTGGCCACTGCAGCATGAGCTCAATCCCTGGCCAGGGAAGTGACCCACATGGCACAGCAAATCTCTCCTGCCTCACTCACTGCTCCCCTCAGCAGTGTATTTCAATTGATCTACCTGTTCTACTCCCTACTCTGTCTCTGGTGAACCCTCTCACCCCCTTGCACCTCTGGCTATACCCCAGCTCTTGTATGCATAAATAAATAAAATCTTAAAAAAAAAAGGAAATGAACTACAGAATCTCTTTTTCTCAGGAAGAGGTGCTACAATTGATACATTAATATTGAATAGCAAAGAACTCAAAAGTAAGCACATTTACCTAAATTTGTAAAGAAAAAATGCTAAAACACTGGTTTTAACAGTTTTAAGTAATACTGAAGAAGTCACCATCTCTCAACAGCAGTATCTCTCCATCTCCAAAATCCAGTAAACATGGAACTGTGATTTTTCAATGGCTTTTTGATATAACAGGATGGCCCAAATTTAGAATTCTACTGTTCTCATAATGCCATACACCCTACACTACTCTACTCAGTAAAACATGGAAAAAGAAAACTATAATTCAGTGTAAAGTATAGATAATTGTTTAGATATTAGGTACTGGCAAAAAAAAAAAAAAAGAAAGAAAGATGCAAGCTAAGTGGAAAAAAAATGTCAGGTGATAAAAAATACCGACACCACTGAAAAAACTAGACTTTCTTCTTTTATATGTGTCATTGTTTATGTCAGACAATAAAATAATAATCATGGCAAATTTTAATGAATATGAGAAATAAAGAAAAAATCTTCAAAACATAACAGAATGGGGCCTCCCTAGTGGTGCAGTAGGTTAAGCAACGCACTATGAAGCAAACCGCAGCCACTGCCCCAGGAGTTCATCCCTGCCGCCGGCCAGGGATGAGACCCACATGGCGCAGCAGACCTCTCCTGCCGTGCCCCACTGCTGCCATCGGCAGTGTGTTTCGGTCAGTTTGCCTGTTCTGCTCCCCACTCTGTCTGGTGAATCCTCTCACCTCCCGCGACTCTGGCCTGTACCCCAGCTCTTGTGTGCATATCTTTAAAAAAAAATAACAGAATGATCTTATAAAATATAAAATTTTAAAGGATAAAGGCGTATATCATATGTATTTGTCTAAAATAATAGATGCAATGTGTTTTATCAAGGGTAAATCTAATTTTATTCTGGATTTATTCCATGTGCATTCACAATAGACCAGTTTTGAATATATGTATATTTCAGATAAAAGAAAAATAAAGAATGGGAAAAACAACTGACATAATTTATAAATGCATGTTTTTATTACAAATTTGTACTATGTATTTCTGATCTACATATTAGCCAAGAAAAAGAAAACTTAATTCCATCTACTTAAAATACAGACAACTACGCGCCATCTATAGAAAATATTAGACAGATTACCATCCTGGTTTTGAAAAGAATTGATTCATTCATGTTTCTTCTGGGAAGAAAACATCTTATAGCCACATATAAGAAATGTTAATTTATTAGCACATAACAGTACAAAGATATATGATTTGTTTGATTTTTAAATGCCATTTAAATGTGCCTTTGCATCAGAAATTTCTCTTAAAATTTAGCCTCAGTGTTTAGCATCAATGTTGAATAATAAACTGTTAAAGAAAAACTTACATCTCATGATTAAAAAATAATTTCTCCTAAATGAAATTTTGAAACATTTTAGTACATGGAAACTTTGGACATAATATTTTCTTGGAGAAAAAATAAAATTTTTAAAATGGGCAGTTAAAGGTTTAGAAGCCTCTTCACTGGGTCAACTGTTTTGTTTTTTAATATTGGATAAATAAGTCAGACAAATTGCACTCCTTTCCAAGAGAAGGATAATTAAGGGTTCTATATTTGGTATACTTTATTAATGTGTTTAGATATTAAGCATATCTATCAACATAACTGGTAGGACATAGTATGAAGTGAAGCAAGTCTGTCATTCTCTGTAAGTTTCTATCTTCCCCTTTTTTGGAAAATTTGTTACAGTAAAAGCTATGAGTATGAAATCATTGTTATTTCTTGTAGAGGAATGCCCTCTTTTATACTTAAGAAATAAGAATTGAACTTGTGTAATCAGAGATATCATGGTATAGTGCTTTGAAAAAATGCAATGTAAGTTTCTGCCTTAGTATGCAAACTTAAGCAAGGTATTTAACTTCACTGAACCATAATTCCCTAGTATGTATCAGGGATTATGATATCATTCTTTTAGATCATAGAAAAGATTAAATGAGGAAAAAGCACCTAGTATAGAACCAAGCACATTGTTGGTGACAGCTGCCTTGCTAGTGGTAGATGTACTGTACTACATGTAGATGTAGTAAGCAGTAAAAGGATCCTCATTTACATTCCTTTTGTTCTCTCCTTTCTTCCTCTAGCCTTCCCCCACTTTCCTCCTTTCAGCAAAAGATGAAGCTATCTGATCCATAAATAGGCATTGTGTAAAGGTAACTCCCTTTTTTCCCATAAACTACAGAAGAGATGGGTTTTTAAAAGCCATGGTCTCCTGCACTGTCTGCTCCAGGAAGGTAACCATGTTTTCTGTTGCTAACATCTGATCTTCCTTGACTGCTTCACTATAATGTATTTTGGGGGGAAACAAGAGAGAATAATTGGGTTTTGGCAAGGATGAAATTAAGAAGTGGAATTTCAAATGATACCAGGATTCAGTTCCTTGGAATGCCATTCCCAAAAGGAATTCTAGAGTATTGCATAATGATTAATTGGAATATTTTCCAGTAAAATATTTCAAAGAAGACTTTTTTGAGGGACATCATTAAAAAGCCTAGGCTGCATATTGGTTCCACAGAACTGATGCAGCTGAACATTTCATGAATCACTTAAGCGAGAACTTGGTAATCACACAGGAATGTTACTGCCAACTCAATCCATGAACAGGAATATTTCCTTGACTTTATGCAAACTATCTTCCATCATCTGCCCATTAACAATAAAATGAATATGAGACTTTTTATCTTATATCATTCAGTCACATAATGAAGGCATCTCCCAGCAACACTCAAAAGTTTTAAAAGTCCCAAATAAGTTGACAAAACTTCCAACTGTTTTCAGAGGAGAACATCTGATTTTATATATGGGCACAGGGTAGGGCACACTAGGACACTCTAGAATGGACACTATTTTAATATATATTTTTTAAATTGTTAACATCTATTCAGTTCTGAGTTAATTACTTTATGTACATTGATTTTTTTCTTCTTTTCCATAGGATTCCAACTTCCTTGCAATTTTTACGGATTGATTTATCACAGTAACTCTATAAGATAGGTACTATCCTCTTTCCTATTTTACAGATGACAGAATAGAAGACCAAGAAGTTCAGTAAAATGCAAATGTTTCCATCTGTCCATAATGTGGAGTCAAAACTCTATTCCAAGTGTGTGTGGCACCAATGGCCATGCTTTTAACCATTATAAATGGAATAAAAAAAGAACGCCACTCTAGAAAGCCAAGAGTGGGGGTGGAATTGAAGTATGCAGAGATGGGAAAATGAAACCTTCCTGTCCTGAATTCAAACCATTAGATCGCTGATGGGAAGTTCATGCTCCTATATTAAATGTGTATGTAAGTGCCTTGTTAAGATTTAAGACCAGGCATATACACCTTTGCCAATAGTTAGTTTGAGTGTAGTTACTTTCCCAAATGGATCCTTTTTACTTAGTTGCTATGCTAGTAGCTTCTGTCCCATCCCCTGTATTCTTCAAACCACTAATACAAATATTTGGATTTCCATGAGATTTTCATGCATTACTTCTTAATAGAGAGGAAATGAGTATAAACAATCCATCACTCCACTGCACCCCTACACACAAACATCTCCACACTGGGGAAGGGAAAGATCATAGAGTATACGAACTCTGAAGAAATCTATCTCCCACTGCCAAGTCTCTTCAGCTTTAATCCCTTTATCACTTTGAATAGGTGAGGGAAAGTTTTTCCAAAAATAATTTTCTAAATCATGTCTTGGTAATCTTTCTCACTCTGTTGTGTGTGAGGAAATACAATCTGTTTCCTTAAAGATTTGGTCAACCTGAGACCATAAGCATTCTACCTTAGCCTTAGATGCTCCATCACCCCCACACCCGCCTCAAGGAAAAGACACTTTGAACCCTCTCATTCAAAAATGTATTTTCTTAACTTTACCCTCTTCATAAACTTCACTTTTTCATTGCTGGTTATACAACAGTAGATCAATGATGAGGGTAATGACTTTCATTGTAAAACTATGCAAATGAATTCCAAGTGTGCTGTCAGATGATGAAAGGAAAAATGATGACAATTTTATTCTACTTGTTCTAGAGTAAACATTGGTAAACTAATTATACGATACACCTCTACTGAATATCTATGAATGGAGGAAGTGTCTCTGATTACTGGTTTTGTCTTTATTTCTATTTGATAAATTACTTTTAATTACACTGTAATTAGATAACACCTTTAGCATTAAAAAAATAAGCATGTAATAAGGTATAATTTCTGAGAACAGCATAAATTCTAATGATTGTAAATAAAGAAACCACATGATAACACTGTGAATTCATCAGAACAGTTTGGTTTATAATTTTTTAAAAGATTACTTTGCATAATATGGAACTTTACTCAAAGTGTCAATTTTAGAATTCTTCCTGAAAAAGCAATTGAAGAAATCAGTTTTACGTGCAAATGCATTTTATAATAGATAAAATTTATGTATTAAATGAAGTCTTAGAAATTTCAAAAATTACTTACCATAATTCTCTTCTAAGTGAAGTAACTACTAATTAAATCAAATGTTTAACTAGTTAATCACAATTTAATAGTAAATTTCTAAGTCTCTCTCAATTAACATTTAGCTAAGAATTTCCTAAGTCTCTTTCTTCAGCCCCTCATAGCACTTAAAGCTTTCCTGTATTTCACATCCAGGTGAGCACTGTCAAAAGGAAACTTCTTTCAACAAAATCCATTGATCCAAGGATACTTCAATATGACTTTTGGGTCAAAATAATAAATCATAACAATCACTTCTATTCATAACTCACTTCAATATTTGCTACATAAAATGCCCACAAAAAAGCAGGCATAGCTGTCACAGTGATGACTACAAATTTTACAAGACTAGAGGCAAAGAAGAGAGAAGGGAAGAGCAATTTGACACCTTTCACCTAACTGCTCATCTAGACTTCATGTACTGAAAAGTGATGAAATTTTTATTTATGCCATAATAATAGTAATCAGCGACAAAAGATTCCAGAATACAACAGAGATTATCTTTAGTAAATTGTGGCATGATAATTCTGACATGGTTCTATTTGATCACTTTCCGGTTTTAAATTATTTTTGCATTCTATTGCTAAAAGAAGCATCTATGTTATAAAAATAAGATAAATTTTGTCATTTGTGACCATAGTGATGGACTTGAGGGCACAGTGCTAAGAGGAATAAATCAGAAGGAAAAAGACAAATACAAGAACATTTTACTCATATGTGAAATATGGAGAAACAAAGCCAAATAACTGACAAAACTAAACTAACACAAACTATAAATCTGTCTCAAGAACTGAAGTTACAGAACGAGAAGGGGACGGTGGTGAGGAAAGTGGGGAGAGGGCCTAGTGGACTATGGTGTAGGAGAAGGACTATGGGTTCCTTTATGTTGGGTGTGGTAACATGCATATGAAGAGGTATAAATCTATACCTCTGAATCATATACAATTTTGTGTACCTAAGTTACCTCAATAAAATTTACCAACGTTCTTGTATATCTGTGTTACCTCAATAAAAAATAATATTAAAATATAACAAAAAATACCATATTTCATACTTATTTTAAAAGTAATTATAACACAATCATATTACTTTCAACAACTATCTAAGCCAATAACGGCATCCTGATTTTTTCCCCGATCATTTCTTTTTCTTCTGTTCTAGTCATACCTAAGTATTCCTGCTGTGAGAACTAGTTTATCTCAATATTTATAGGATTTACATCAGGATTCATAAATATTCCAAGTCAAATTTAGAAATCTGGAATTCTTTCCATATAAATGGGGCTGTTTGTTTTCCAATATAGATATGCTGTCAGCTTCTTGTAGGTTATATCCAATGGGTTATATCTTAAAAGGAATAAACTATTTTGGCTCTGCTAAAATGTGTTTTAGAAATAACTAAAATGATTATCATGCTTTTATTAACTTAATAAAAATTTACTATTTTGTTCTACCTCAATTCAGGACTAAAAGTCTATCATTTCTTAAACTGTTCATGCAATTCTGTACAGATGATCTATTAGAGAAGTGATTTGGAAAAAGAAAGAAATAAGGGAATATAACAATTTAATAGAAGTTGCAAGACAAGTATTTCTAATATTAATAAAACTTCATTATTAAAATGAAGATAACTATGTTTAGCAATTTAAGGAAGAATTTATATAGCTGATTCTCTCTGGTACATTTAATTTCACATGTCCTGGAAGTGGAATACATCTAAAAGAAATGAACAAAGATGAATAACCACAACAAATCTCAGAAAAGCATACTAAAGTGTCAAACATCTATATAAAATCTTTAATGTTGTTCTCATCTTTAAATATAACTCTTTCTATCCATACAACTCTGTTTCTGGATGTCAAAAAGAAAAAGAAAATTGAACATAATGGTTTTAAGAGACGTAACTTTGAAAGCAACATCACCTTTTGAGCAATCTAACTCTCAATTTGAAACAACCCTGATTTTTCTAAATGTGCTTATTTCATAACATGCTGAAACATTTCTAAAACCTGGTAACAATATTTATTCCAGTATATCCTTGATTTTAGAAAGTGTTAGGCAGATGGTTTGCTCTTGAACAAAGTCACATTATTTTAAAAGCTGCTGGACAGATAATAAACAAGAAGCATAACCATAGTTATTCTGGAAACTGTAACTATTATTTTTGTTGTATGTCACCACCAAAAATACCATATAAGTTATGATACCTTCCCTTTATACATGAAGATTGCAGAGTTACTTGGATGATTATCCAAAATGATAAAATAAACCTAGGTCTCATGTTTTGAAATCTACATTAACTGAGCAAGTGTGTGCTCTGTGAACTGGATTCAAAATTATGGTGTATATATATATAAATATAAAGTTTGGTTTAAATTAGAAAAAACATATGACATTATTTTCAGTTGACTTGATTAATCCTATCACTGAACACCTATTCCTGACTTGTCTAACTCACGCACTTTATCTCAATTTGGTTCTCCTGCTTTATTTTTAATATTAAAAATTGCAGAGAAGCACAGTTATAATCCCAGACTGAAATTTCACAGATTTCTCTTCTGTAAAAATTTGGATTTGAATATATCTTTTTTTTTTTTTTAGTTTTTTTTTATTTATGCATACCAGAGGAGGAGTACAGGCTAGATGCAAGGGAGGTGAGAAGATTCACCAGAGACACAGTGGAGAGCAGAACAGGCAGATGGACTGAAATACACTGCTGAGGAGAGCAGCCGGTGAGGCAGGAGAGGTCTGCTGTGCCATGTGGGTCCCCCTCCCCAGCCAAGGATCCAACTCGAGCTGCTGCATCATAGTGCGGCATGCTCAACCCACTGCGCCACCTGGAAGGCTCCTAGATTTGAATATATCCTTAGTGTTTTGCATCCAATCTTAAGTGAAAGTTCACTTTTAATATGTGAAAACTTACATTCAATTATACAAACATAAAATGTTGGCTTTGTTAAATTTTTAATTAAATTTTCCTGATTAAAACCTAACCTTTTCAGAAATAAAAGATTGTATGATTTTTAACTACAAATTTTCACGTGGAAAATAAAAATCACATTTCTAAAATTTCTGGTATTTAAAAGATGCTTGAAACTAGTAATAAAACAATATATTTTTATTTATTGGAAAACTAATGGGTAATTTTGTTGTTTCTCCTGGAGCCATCTTTAAACAAAATAAAATTCTCACTTTCTTCTGAAACCTCACTTAAAAAAAAATATGTAAAAGTAGTTAAGTGGACATGTATGCTAGCAAATGCATGGTAAAGCATGTCACCTTTTTAAAATTATGTGATAACCACAACACTACTGACAAAGAACTTAATCACAAAGATCTACAAAGAGCTGACCAGACTAAACAAAAACAAAGTAAACAGTCTAGTCAAAAACTGGCAGGAGAGCTAAAAAGACATTTCTCCAAAGAGGACATGCAAATGGCCAACAGGCATATGAAAAAATGTTCAACATCTCTTATAATCACAGAAATGAAAATCAAAACCAGTATGAGATACCACCTCACACCAGTGAGAATGGCACATATGAAAAAAACTAGCAACAACAAATGTTGACAAGGATGTAGAGAAAAAGGAACTCTACTACAGTGTCAGTGGGGACACAAACTGGTCCAACTACTATGGAAAGTGGTGTGGAAGTTCTTCAAACTACTAAAAATGAGGATCCCAGATGATCCAGAAATCCCACTCCTTGGAATTTACCCAAAGGACACAAAACACGAATTCAAAAGGACACCTGCACACCTATGTTTATCGTGGTACTTTTCACAATAGGCAAGTTATGCAAATGCCCAAATGTCCAAAAGTAGATGACTGGATCAAGAAGAGGTGGTATATACACACCATGAAATATTTTGCAGCAATCAAAAAAGATAAACTAATGTAATTCACTGCAACACGGATGGAGCTAGAAGGGATTATTCACAAAAATGAAAAATAATGTAAAGTATATATAAAATTAAAAATTTAAAAAATATGATACCAGTGTAAGAATAGTATAAATAACATATTTAAAAACCAAAGAACTTTCCCATCTCTGTAAACTTTGCATATAAGAAGTGTGTTTTCACCGACGCAAAAATCCTCAACAAAATTCTAGCCAACAGAATCCAACAATGCATCAACAAGATAATCCACCATGACCAAGTGGGATTTATCTCAGGAACACAAGGATGGTTCAATATTTGAAAGTCAATAAATGTAATCCACCACATCAACAGAAAGAAGAAAAAAAACCACATGATTATATCAATAGATGCTGAGAAAGCTTTCAACAAAGTCCAGCATCCATTTATGATGAAGGCCCTTGGAATTCTCGGGATAGAAGGACCATAT
>JAGFMF010011568.1:9613955-9681317 GCA_019455555.1 Galemys pyrenaicus | reverse complement strand
CCCCCCCTGGCCGGCAGCAGGGATCGAACTCATGCTGCAGTGGCTGCGATTTGCTTCGTAGTGCGTTGCTTAACCCACTGCGCCACCAGGGGAGGCCCGAGTTTAACATATTTTCTTTTCATTAAGTTATTGGGTTTATGAAATCCACTTTAAACGTAATTATATATGTATACTATGTATTATAATATATAGTATATATAATATATAGTATAATAAATATCATATATTCTATATATAAATATTTATATATTATCTATAAGTATATATTTGTACATATATAAATAACTTAAGAATGAACCATAGAGTGAGTGCTGACTTCAACTGGAAAACATGTGTAAGTAATTTATGTTTTAGGTATTCTGTCATCATTTTTCTCCTTTCTAGGGTTTAAAAGTTAAAATCACCTCCAGTTCTAAGATCTTGTTCTCAAGAAAAGACATTTCTATTGCACATATACTAAAGTTATCCTTTAAAATCTTATTCTCTCTTTACCACAATATTTTTAATTTTCTTTTGTTCAGAGATGTACATTTAATTGCTGAAATACACGGAATATATGTGAAACTAAAGCAAACTTAACTGATAATGTTATAAGCCCTGTGAAATAAAATCTTTATTATTATTTCCATACATCAAAAATAGAATTCATCAAAAATGTGTTAGACTGCAAGAAATATATAAACGAGAGACACTGAATATAGAAATAAGATGAAATAAAATACTGAATGAGTGTTCCCAAAATACAAGGACAAGTAAAGAACATTGTCCCAAACTAAGAGAAACTATGTTAACTTTGAATTTATCATTATAAGCCACAACTCGATAAGATGTGCTAGTTTTATATACTTCGGTAATGACAGATTTAGTGACTAAAAACAACACAAAATTATCTTACAGTTCTGTAGGTCAGAAGAGTGCCACAGATATTTCAGATGTGTGCACTACAGTGATGCCTGATGAGGACTCCTCATAATGTTACTGCAAAAAAAATTAAATACACAAAACTTTAAAAACCAAGAATGACTTGATTAGATTAGAATTTTATTTAAAGTTTATATTAAATTCTAAAAATAAAACAAATACAATGACGGAAATCAGCTTTACCTCTATTAAATAAAACACATCAGTATGAAAAAATGGACATTCCACATTTCAAAGGAAAGTTTCATATTTATGTCTGAGTAGTATTTCATTGTTAATACCACAACTTAATAAGCCTTACCACCACTGCTCTGGTGATAGGCATTTAGGTAGTTTCCATAGCTTCGCTATAATAAACAATGCTGCAATGAACAAGAGTACATTTATCCTGTCAAATTAGTGATTTTATATTCTGATTAGATACCTAGAAGTGGAATTGCTGGATCCTATACTAGTCTATTTTTAATATTTTGAGAAACCTCCATTCTGTTTTCCATAAAAGATGAACTTTGCCAATTGCGATAGCTTGAATGGAACTGCAGGATATTACACTAAGTAAAATAAGTCAGTAAAAGAAAGACAAATACTGGTTGATTTCATTCATATATGGAACACAGAGATAACAAACAAATAAAATAAAACCAAAGGAACTGAAAAATTAAACCAAAGTAAACTCTAGAAATCTGACTACAGAATTTGGGCTATGAGAGAGGGAAGAAAAGTGAAGTGGATACAAAGATGGGAAGGTGCACTGGCACTGGTCTGTAGTAAAGGATTAATGGGAACTGGATGACTGGAGTGGAGCATCAACATACAAGTGAAGAGATGAAAACTGCTCCCCTAAATCATATAAATCTCAATAAAGAAAAAAATTTAAAGGGACCTCCAGGGTGGCACAGTAGGTTGAGCACTGCAATATGAAGCATCCGCCACACAGCAGCGTGAGTTCCAGCCCACAAATTCGATCCCCAGCCAGGGAGTGACCCACATGGCATAGCAGACCTCTCCTGCCTTGCCCGCTGCTCCCCTCAGCAGTGTATTTCAGCCAGTCTGCCTGTTCTTCTCCCAGTTCTGTCTCTGGTGACTCCTCTCATCTCCCTTACCTCTGTCCTGTATCCTAGCTCCTGAATGCATAAATAAATACATCTTTAAAAAAAAAAAAAAGAAAAAATTTTAAATGAAAGGAAAGTTTCTAATATATTATTAAGTTTGCCATAGGATTAGGGATACAACCCACTCAATGCTTAAGCCTACCATAAAGAATTTTAGATCACTGTCTTCCTCTGAGTGTCTTTAGTATTTATTGTCTGTCTCATGAATGTAAAGACAATAATCTTTTGTATTCTAATATTGTTTAACCCTACAAAATTTTCAGAGTAAAGTAAAAATCCATAAGACTTGCCAGAGCTCGTTCACCTTTAAATGTCTACACCAGTCATTCAGCATGTAGCACTAAAAATATTTAAAACAAGATTTGAAATATATTTCATCTTTTATGACTGATCTAATTTCTCTGATTATGTTCACTGTAGTTAGGGACTTTATTTACTTATATTCCCATGAAGATTCAACATAAGTCCTCAAAAGGATATTGATCAAATGATGCAAGATAGTCTTCAAGAACTTACATTATCACTACTACACCAGTGTTTTTAAGTTGTCTCATCACTTCTCCCTTTTCTCTATGAGACATGTTATTTTCAAAGGTGAAGGGTTGTTAATAATTCATTAGATTAATCATTGAGTCTGGAATGAGAGACTCTGTTGGAATTACTAGTTAGTACAACTCCAAAGTTAGCAGCAAAATGGTTTTGGTACAGAATACCAGCCCCACTAGAAATGAAGTGCATCCTGTTTTCCTTTAATTTTGACCATCTTACTTTAATAGTCAACTCCTTTAGCTCCAATTTTGTGCAACCACACAATCAAAACAATTTGAAGAAACTATTCTTGAGGTAATTCAGACCTATACTCTCATTTTGAAGGTGAACAAAGAGAAGACCAAATCATCCACTCAGTTCTTATAGTGAATTGATATTAGTATTATAGTTAAACCTTCCCAATTATCTTCTTTTGTCTGGCAACTAGACAACAATGTGTTTGTTAGCACTGCTTTCCCTTTCTCACTCAAGAATTTTCACTTAATGAACTAATTCAGGAGATTTGAACTGTTGCCACTAGTTGGGTAGCTGAATTTAAAATATACAGTGAAATACTCTTATTGATTCCCATGGCTTCCTATCAAGTTTAGCAATACTAATCAGTGATTTGGATTGTAGGACACTTGTAAGAAAAGGAAAGCTACAAGTTTACATTTCAGATTAGGTTCTTTTTGACTTGATACTTGCAAGTGAAATAATTAAAAACGAATAATATATCACTAAAAAAAAGTCTTTATCAATAATACTTACAGAGTTAAAGATTTTCAAGTCTTCCAGTATCACCATAAAAGTATGAGTAGCATATTTAGATCAAATAGTACATAAAAGAAAGCTTAGCAATAAAAATTAATAGTGTATCCATTTACTGCCTCACGGTCTGCTGCTTATTGAATTAGTTCAGTTACTGAGGATAAAATCTTAAAGCTTACTAAAGAAAAATAACATAAACATGGATTTATTTATGATCTCTCAATACCAAGAGAGGAATCAAATCTGTGATTTGAAAAATATTTTCAAAAATATAACAGAATACAGAATAAAAAGCAATTTACCTTTACTCAGTAGGGTATGTTAAGACAGCAGGAACAAAGCTAAGAAACTCTCCACTATGTACAGTTTTTCAAGGTGAAAGAAAATCCTTGTCAAATCCCAGCAGTGAAAGAAAATGAGGAGGGATGATTAATAATGTTCTTGGCAGGACAATATAAAACTTGAAATCTAAACAATCTTCCATCACCCAGAAAGCACATGAATCTATATTATCTCTCTGCATTTTAATTATGGTTTGTTATTTTTAAAGTGCTATGGAACTTTTTTTTTTTTTGCCGGTAAAAAAGAATTTCTTATTTTATTTTTTTATTTAATTATATTTGACATCATTTGTATTCCCCAGGGAGTACCGACCACCATTCCACCCATGCACCATTACCTCAGTCCCTTGTGCTCTTTCTGCCCTCATCCGCGTTTTTGCCTTCCCCTACTTTCCCTCCCCCTGCATGGTCCCTTTGGTTTATCTTTGACTTTTTGGTCTTGTTGAGTTTTTTGTTTGCTTTTGGTTATAATTTCCCATTTCCTTGAACTTCTTCTTCTTTATTTTTATTTGTTGTTGTTGTTATTGTTCTTTCATATTCCTCCTAATAGTGAAACCATCCATTATTTTTCTCTTGCCTTCTGACTTGTTTCTAAAGTGCTATGGAACTTTAAAGGTGCACAAATATTTTTCAGCATTAAAGTAGAATTATGGAAATTGGTAGTGAGCCATATAAATACAAGGTAACTCCTATTGCTCTTAAGTACATACAAATCCTTTTGCTTCTCCAGTAGCTATTTAGTAATTCCTTAATCAACACTGTTCACACACTGTATCTCACACAGTTATAAATGTGAGTAGTTTCCAAAAATACAAACTAAATATCACTGATACTTGAAATGGCCTATTATGGTGCATTACTTGGATTGCTATGTCTGTTACTAAATGAGAGTCCAAAACATAACCACAACTATTCTTCCCTAGAATCTTTCACCTGAATAATAATTGTTTAAACTATTTTTCTTTTTTACTTTTGATTAGTAAGTCTTGTGCATGAAAAAAAAAAAAAAACAACTGTGTCCTTTCTGGAAAAGATAGTTCTCATGCATCTGGTATTATTCAAATTTAAATATTCATTTTTCCTAATATAAAAGTTATAGTAATCTTAGGAGAGAACATTCAATTTACCAAATTCTACAAATTAGAGTAACACTAGCTATTTATTAATATATGTATTCCCAGATATTCCAAACACATTAGACTATTTGTTTAACACACTTGTTCAGGCAAATGTGTTGGCAGGACAGCTCTCACCCATGCAATTTAATTCAGGGACCCAGGCAGCTCTGTAATTGCCAAGGTCACCATTGATTGTTTATTTCAGAGAACAACACAAGGACTTTAAATATGAGGTCCTACATACTTCGAGGATTTCAATATTATGCTGACCAAAATTCAGACACAGAGTCACAATTATCTGCACGGAGAATGAGTAATTAAGCCTTGATCTGTATTCAGAGAGTAGGAGTATGACATATTTGGATAAACAACTAGTTGCTTTGCTCATAGTTACATAAAGTAAATGCTTTATATCGTTTTTAATTTGATGAGTTAAATATCAGTGTTTATATTCTATGAAAATCTGACCAACTAGTCATTTATAAATTAGTCATAAATCAGAATTCTTTATCTGATGTAACACATTTTGTATTGTGTTATGTCCATTTTTAAAATTTAGGCTCAAAGATTGTACAACTCAATCTAAGGCCATAAGTTTACCTCATCTTTACCTAGCTTTTCTACCAGAAGTTTTCAGTGTCTTGAGTGAAATATCAAGACTATTAACAAAGTAGTACCTACTTTACATCAACTTCATCTTTCCTCCCATCTTCATGTTAACCTAAGCTGAATCTTGCAGAAGATATTATAGAAAATGAGAAACTGTCACCAACATTTCAGATATATAATAGGTACTCAATTACACCCTTAAACATTATTTGGACATAGCAACAAGACAAAACCAAGAGTAGAAGAAATAATTATACATGGCAGCTTCCACATAGTTAAGGTCATAAGAGAGAAATATTTCCACCTAATTGTGACATCAGCATTACATCAATACCAGAAGTAAAGACAGTACAAAAAAAAGATAACCACAAACTAGTATTCCTCATTGAACACAGATTCATAGGTTACAAACACAATCTAACTAATTCAATACAGCAATATATTTTTTTAAGTATGTTTGTTAGAACCAAGTGAATGTATCCTGAAAATACAAGGCTGATTCAACATTCAAAAATTGATAATATAATTCATCATGTAAGCATACTAAAGAAAAAGCACAAGATCTTTTCAAAGATGCAAAAGAAGATATTTTATAAAATTCCATATCCACTTATAGTACAAAAAAACTATCAGCAAACTTGAAATAGACAGGAACTTCCTGATAATAAGCATTTTAAAAATTTGAAGTAAACCTCCTACTTAATGGTAAAAGACTGTCTCTTTCCTCCAAAACCAATTAAAGAAAAGATGTACCTACACCATTTCTATTCAAAATATACCAATAGGAAAAGAAAAGGAATATGTAGATATATTAAGAGAATAAATAAAATTACCACCACCCCTAAACTACATGATTTCTACCTAAAAAATCATTATGGAAGCTAAAAAAAGAATGAAAAATAGAGTTACTCCTAGAAATATGTTTTCAAAGTCACATAATTAAAGTCAAAATACAAAATTTGATTATTTTTCTGTATACTAGTGAAAAAAATTGAAAATTGAAAAATTTAAGTTGAAATTATAATAGTACTAAACAATATATAGTTAGAAAACTTAAAAATTATGTGCAAGATGTGTATATTGAAAACAAAAAATACTAATGAAAGAAATCAAAGGAAAAACAAATATTATAAGCTATAGTAAAAAAAAAGCTATTGAAAGAGTTTAAATTTTAAAATATATCAATTTAATCCCAATAGACAAATAGATATCATGCAATCCCAACTAATAGACCAACAGGCACTTTTTTCCCCAAAAGTAATTCTAAAATTTATATGAATGACTAATTAGAACTGGAATAACAATTTTTAAAATTTGAACAAAGTTGGAAAATTCATAACACTTGATTTTGAAGCTTAATATAATGCTAACTAATCAAATAGTGTGTTGTTAGGGGAAAGTGGCATTCAGAACAATGGAACAGATTAAAATAAAAAATAGATCTGCACATACATGTTTAATTTATACTTAAAGCACGAGATCAATTCAAAAGAAAAATAAGAGTCTTTCAACAAATAGTTCTGAAAGAATTGACTATCTACACTTCAACTTATATCTCATATCCTTTACAAAAATTAATTCAAAAATAGATTATAGACCCTAGATGCAAAATGTTAAATTATGAAGTTTCTAGTAGAAAACATGAAAGAAAATTTTGTATTATGTTTTTAGACAAAGAGAATTTAAATCCAACATCAATAACATAACCAACAAAAGAAAAAACTAATAATTAGAATTCATCAAATTTAAAACATTTGCTGTCAAAGATCTTTTTAGAGAAAGAAAAGGAAAAACAACACACTGAGAATATACACTTACAGATCAAATATCTAATGGATTTATATCCAAAACATAAATATAATTCTTAAAACCTCATAATAAATTAACCCAAGTATCAATAAGTGAGCAAAACATTTAAACATAAAAGTCTTCACCAAAGACATAGGGATGGCAAGTAAGTAGTCATTACGGAAATATAAATTAGAACCACAATGAGATACACAATATGTCTATTAAAAAGGCCCAAATAAGAAAAGTTGACAAAATTAACTGCTATGAAAGACTGAGAAATTTGAATTCTCATGTATTGCTAGTGAGAATACAAAATGATACATGATATTGGAAAACAAGCCATTTTCTTATAGCAGTGCACATACACTTTCCATATGATCTGATCATACAACCAATCCTCATTATTCATAGATTCCATATTTTTGAATTTGCCTACTTGTTGAAGTTTGTCACTCCCAAAATGAACAAGATGATACTTATTAGGCTTCTTCATATGTCCTTATTAAAGTCTAGTTTGTGATGGGTTGGTCATTTTTGTACTTTTTATTGGTTATCTTGATGTTTAAAATGACACCCAAGTATACAGTGCTATGATACTGTCTAGTGTTTCCAGATACAAGAAGACAGTGATGAACTTTATGGAGAAAATAACATGTGTTAGACGCTTCATTAGGCCACAAGTTACAGCTGATAATGAGTTTGATGAGCATGAATCAATAGCATATATTAAATAAGGTAGCTTCCAAAATAATAATAGATTATATATTGACAAAAACATTGTCACCAGAAACTCACAGAAACTTACCTCAATATTTTCCCTAGGAGCAATATCTCAGAGCTTTCTGTTCAGTGAGGAAGGTGACTACAGAAGACAACTACCATAAATAAGGAGAAATGATTATGGCACTCCTAGTGTAACCACTGGCTAGAGCCAAAAGATTGTTACAGGTGGTACGCTTTGGAAGAGGTTGCTGGTGAGGATAGATAGCCCCAGGAAAAATGCTACAAAGTGGAGTGGAGTGACTAATAAGTGATATAAGGGACTGTAAAAGAGGGTACAGGGGTTTTGGCATTCAGGTTTTGGGATTCTGTCTTCAGGATTCAAGGGTTTTGAATCATCAGTATTTGGGGCTCCCACCACACTTATCTTCCAGAACTGTTGTGGGCCAAGGCAGGTGGAGACCTCCAGCAGCAAGGAAAAGTTCAGAGGCTTTGCAATTAGCAGAATGACGGAAACTGTTTCCGGTTTTGCTGCCATCACAACTGGCAGAGAAGGTGAAGGAGCAAGGTGCCTCCTGAGTTACACAGGTGGGGGGCCATTTGTCGGGTTGTCCAGCTACTGTAGCTGTCTTAAATGTTGCTTGTTTGACGCTGTGCTGGGACATCACAACAGCTTATGGAGCATTTCTGATGTATCTTCAACTGTCTTTGTATGTTAAAACCTGGCTTAGAGCCTGGCTGTCGCATGTCCGCAGTGACAAAAAGATGCCATCTTAGACATGTGGTCTATTGTTCAAGAGAGAATATCTGCGTCCTCAGTGGCAGAAAGATGCCATTTTTAGCTACATTTGTACAGATATAAAAAAGAATGGAACAGCTTTGGGTAAAATAAAGGCCATATTTTTCCTCAATACCTCTGTTTTTCCCTGGTTTGTTAAATAAAACCCTTTGTTGTTGTCTAAGCCTAAATAATCTTACTATTTGCACAGTATTTAGCCAGTTTTAGTGCCCCTTACTGCCCTGTATCACTAGGTATATATCCAAGATACATAAAAATTTATCTTCAAACAAAAACACCTATATTCAAGTTTCAAGATCTTTCATAATTATCTCAAACTAAAAATTGCTATATTACTTTTCTGTTGTTATATAAATTATAACATAACCAGTTTAAACAATATAAATGTATTATGCTACAGTTTCGATAGGTCAGATATGAATCCAATTCACTTATTTTCTGTTTAAAATTTCATAAGGCCATAATCAAAAGTATTGATAGGGCTGTTTCTTCCTGTAATTCTAGATAAGAATCTGTTTCCTTGATCATTTAAATTGTTGCAAGAATTCACTTCATTGTAGATGTAGGATTAAAATTCCTGTTTTCTTATTGCTTATAATCTAAGGACATTTATCATTTATCAGCTTCTCTAACTGTATCCTGGCCCACTTATCTAGAGAAATTAACATAAAAATACTGACTTCCCTGCCTTTTTGCTCCAAATTTCCAGAAATTCTGTATGAATTTATCTCTACTTAGATAATTACATTTAACCCACTCTCAAGAAAAGCAAATCAAACATTATAAAGTTATATATTTTCCTCTCTTGGTATATCCATTTTTCTTTAGGTAAGCTCAAGGGGCTTAGAATGAAGTATTCAATCTAAAATTAGGGATGGCACAAACTTTGCCTCCTAAATGGGCTCAAAGTTCACCTCACACCTGAAGTTGTATCACACTTGTCCAGGGATACAATATCAAAATAAAACAGAAAACTAGGGTGAATGGTTTATCATTGGTGCCCAAAATAATTTGATCATGTGTATATATATCTTTACATATGCATGAAGTACTAAACCTTAATCACTTCACTAAGTTCCCAGATATTTATATTTGATGAATTATAATAGTTTTTGAATATAGGATGTTTTATTCAAAATTCACTTGTGTCTGTCAATCTCAGCATTACAAAATCGAAGGAAAACTTCAATCGTCCTGCCTTATATCTTTCTCCATGATCCCTTAGCCATTACATAAGTTGCTCCCCCTCTGAAGAACCCCAAATACCAACTGATATCTTCAACTGAAAGTCTAAACCAGTATCCTCATGTATTCCTAAAATCAAAGTTTTCTGGATCTGTTATTTTTAGAAGTTCCACTATTGCTCATTAAATAACACAGAGTAAAATTTTTAATCTTTAATCTTTTAATCTCTTTCTTTAACCTATTCCACTACAAACATTTATTTATTTAACCATTTTTAAAAATGGTTTCTAATGCATTTCCTCATTTTTGTTCCCATTGCCACAAACTCTGTCTAGGTCTTCACTATTTGACTATTGAGTTATTTACAAATCAGCATCTCTAGAATCAGTTTTATTTCACATTCCCATCAATCATTCCAATTTATCACAGGCAGATTGGCCTTCCTGATATAAATGAAAGAGATTTAGTTTTTTACCCTACTGGAAAATTTCTGGTGATTCACAATAGAAAATAGTCACATTTATTAGTGAAATAAAAGAATAAATGTAACTCGGAATGTCTACCATTAGAATTGGAATAAATTTTCTAATTGATGTTAATTTTTAATGGATCTTAAAAGAACATGTTTGAGTGAATAAGTTTAATTATTTCCTCATAAAGAAGGTAACTAAATCAGCTCCTAAAATATATATATGAATAATCTTCCAGCAATGCGTCTACATATTTAAAATGATCCTTTTAGTAACTTAAGTTTCAACTTTATCATTTTCTTTTTTTTTAAAGATTTATTTATTTATGCATACAAGCACTGGGGTACAGGCCAGAGGTGTGGGGGGGTGAGAGGATTCACCACAGAGAGCAGGGAGCAGAACAGGCAGATCAACAGAAGCACACTGCTGAGGGGAGCAGCGGGCACAGCAGGAGAGGTCTGCTGCACCATATGGGTCCCCCCCCCCCAGCCCTCAGCAGAGATCGAACTCGTGCCACAGTGGCTGCTATTTGCTTCACGGTGCATTGCTTAACCCACTGTGCCACCAGGGAGGCCCTCAATTTTATCATTTTCAATGAGTTCCTGGTTTGTTTCATTTCCTCTCAGGTTTTCATGAAGTGAAATTTCTCATATATTCAAGTGTTTCCTCCAAAATCATGATTTTCTCTGTAATATTTCAGGTATGCCACTGTCATAGCTTTTGTTAAACATAAATATACATATGTTTAACAAATGAATTAATAAAATAAAAATAAAAATAATAAAAGTAAAATTTATGCTCTTTTCTTAAGTATTCCTTAAAATTCAAAGTTATAGTAGTTTTACTTATTTTCAGTAGTTTTTTTTACTTATTTTTCAGTAGTTTACTTATAGTAGTTTTACTTATTTAAATTAGAATTAATAGTCTTACCTTAGGATTCTAAGTACTCAAAAGTCAGAACATACAAAACAACATTAAATATTTAGTCTACTAGGCAGTTTAATAATTCCCAAAGGAAATTAGAAAGCCAATTACTTGGGTAACATAAATCTCAAAAAAGCTAGTTTCAGGCATAAAAATAAAGGGAACAATAACCCTACCCATCAAGAATAGAAAGTTATTTTTTTAAATCCTTTTTCTTCAATTTTCATGGCTCAGGTTATGCCAGTCATGTATGATAGTTATGTAATTTTATCTCTCTAACCGGCAATGACCATTTTTGCAGCAGAGAATGAGTTCTGTACAAGGTCAAAAACAGTGTGAATGGTTCTATAAGGAAAAGTTCTTTGAACAAAGTTCATTTAAGACCATTTACTACCACGGAGGCAGAAAACTGTTTCCATTATCCACATGAACCAGCATTACTGCTGTAAGTCCAAAGTACAGTTGCCAAGAGAGATGTGAGTCATTAAGCTTCAAGCAGATGGAAAGACTCAGAAGGTCCAAAGTGTTGCATGTCGTTCCAGTATACTGCAGCCCATAACATCTAAGCAATCAAAGGTCAAATGAAGAGAGCACAAGTCTACTATTATGGAAGATTATTTGGCACACACTCTCAATTTTTACTGCCTTCCCGGGTAGTCAACAGCATTAACCTGAAATGCTATACATTTTATATAGAACTTGCCATAGGAAGTATGATCCTTTAGATAACATTGGCAAGTGAATTGCATACAGTATGAATAACTCACTGTTACATGCCAATTACTTTTTCTTGGATGACCACTGGTACTCTATTTTTAATGTAAAGTGACCTAATAATTTCAAAGGTCACAATCATCCTATCATCACACTCTGTTCTCTGTACAATCAATACAAACACAGAGAATGTTCAGTTGTGAGAAGCATAGAACTTCATATTGCCTCTTCATGCACACAGTTAGAAGAAACTGGACACAAAGGGGAGAACCATATACTTCTCATTGCAAACATATACTAAATATGAATTAGATAAATATTTATTACAGTGACCTTTAAGAAGATATGTTTAAAATTTAAAATGCAATGACACAGATACAAAGCAGAAAACATACCAAAATCAATCAGATAATTTAATGGCTTTCCAGTGTCTCTGTCTCTTTCTCTACAACTTCATCCGTTATGTCTTCAAACAAGTTATTTACTAATTTATTAAAGAACAATTTTCAACTCACTACCAGTAGTACTACTATTGTCTCTGTTTCTAATACTCAAACTCTGCCTTTAGATGCCTCATCCCTCACTATTCTCAAAATTCTATGCTCTAGCTATACTACACTAGAGACAATTTCCCGGTGAGACCAACTTTTTTCTACTTGGTTTTTGCAAATGCTGTTCTCCATTTGAAAAGTTTTCCATGCTCACCTTCATCCGCTATTTTATAATCTAATCACTTCCTCTTCCAGATCACTTAGGAGTGCCTGATTAGGTTCAACTCCCCTATGTTTTTGTTATTTATCATCACTTTTCCTGCTTTATTTTACTTGTAATGTTATTTGCTTCAAGATTATATTCTCCTTGAGAATAGGAACTCTGTCTTTAGTCTAAGCATAACCTCAGCATTCATTAGATATTGTATACGTAACTGAATAAATACATATGGACAAAAAGTATTGAAACCAATTACTGTACTTGTTCTCACCTGGAAACTCAGTTTCTAAAAATTTATCTGAAATAGTCAAATAGACAACAGTGTAGAGGTGTCAGTATCTATAGGAGATCCAACTCTTTGTCATTGTCTTAACTCTTGACTTTGGTAGTGGGTATATGTATCCACCATGTTTTCCTTTATATAGTTTTGCATGTCTAAAGTATATCCTATTATTTTTTAAGTTTAATATAAAAAATATAAAGATATATGAAGTCATACATGAATAATGATTAAAAACCAAAGTACATTTCAATAGGTTATGAGTAGAATTAACTGAAGTATATAAATAAAAAATGAAAACGCAAGTAAGTTTTGGAAATGATGATGGTTTATATTTCTTTCATGGAAAAATGATCATGACATATTATTTAGTTGGAAAAAAAGTAGATTACAAAATAAAAATTATCTTATGATCATTTTAATTTTAAAATGTGTGTTAATTTAACAAAGGATACCTAAAATAAAAATTTCTACAAGGTCATTGTAATAACCCTGTGTGATAAGGCTTTAGGATATATATTCTTCTGTAAGAATGATTTAACTTTTTTTTAAACAATTATTTTAATATTCAGGAAAATATGTTTTCATTTCAAAAACAATGTTCTAATACATCAATTCACTTATATTTCTTTTCAAAATCAAAAGGAATCCAGATGGCATTTTGTTGTTGTTTTATTTTGCTTGTTTTCCCTTTAGTATCCTTAAGCTAATAATCTATAGTTAAATAATAAACCAAGAAACACATGACAAAACAACTTTATTTTTAAGCATGTTTTCTCATTCTTCTCTCTTTATATTATAATCCAAAAGCAATTATTTTTTCTGTGTGAGTGAAAAGGGAAAATGAAGAGCTGATGAGACAAAATAAAACTAGTATATAAAATGTAAAAAGAAAAGATTTTTAAAAAAATTTATCCAGCCTCATTCTTATTTGAAAAATCTCATGAAATTTTGGGTCTTCATCAAGAAAAAAAATACACATTTATACAGCATATTCGTAAGTTCAGTAGATTTATAAAATCCATGAAGCTCAGGCATACCTCAGAACAACAACAAAACAAACCCAGTGACCTAGAGAAGAAAAGCAGAGAACCATGCAGAGTTTGCATGAAAAAAAAATGCAAAATCTAGTTGCAGATGATCTGAATGACAAGCCTTTCCTATGTCCTTTAATTAGAGCTGCTACAAATTTTTGTCTTTTTTTTATATTAAGGTAACATTGTTTTACAACACTGTATGATTCAGATGTATAACATCACACCTCAACTGAAGGAGTCTTTACAACTTGAGACAAGTAAAATTTCTTACTTAAAAAGAAAATGTTATTTTAAAAATATGAATTTCAAATCCAGATACAGAAATGCAGATTTGAATACCTATACCCTTGCATAACAATTACAAAAATATAGGAGTATAGTAAGTTCACAGTAGGTGACATTCTTTGCATGGAATTTCATCAAACCAAACTTTGTGAATCATAAAAAGCCTTATTTCTCATAATTCAACACTAAAAACCTTGGAAGGAGAAGATGCATGGGTTAAGGGGGTGAGGGTAGGGTTTTGAGGTATAAGGAAAAGATGGAAAAACAAAGAAGACAGTTGTTTAATTTCTTGAACTGTCTCAGGTTTAACTGGAATTTAATATTTTTAAGTTGAAAGAGAAAGACTGCTTGCAGAATGACATCTGTGTGCTAAATTTAATCATTTAGATCTAAAAACAGTTGACAATTATTATTCATACTATAAACTAAATAAGTGTTTACATAATAAACTTATAGTTTGTTATTTATCCTACTGCATCTTCTATTGTTTACTAAATAGTCAGTCTAATTGAAAATTTAGTCTGATATAAAAGTAAATGAAGAAAAATAGCATTTTAGCATATGTTTAGTTTGTTAGATAAAAATGCTCAGTCTCACTTTACTCCAACTTCTTTTCTCCTTAAAATCAAAGTTTTACTATTCAAATGTTCTGAACTGGAGGCACAGGGTAACCATTTAGGATTCTTGAAAATAGATTCCTAACCAAACTCTTCAGATTGACCCAGATTCTGGTACAAAACCTAGTCCCTTGGAACTTTTGGCTCATTCTTTTCTGGATGAATCCATATTTCAATTTAGGATTCAGGCCCATAAGATCTCACTGGCTCTCCTGCTGGTATTAAAGATTATTCTAACTTTGATCATACTACTTTCTGGCATGGGTAGTTCATTCTACGGCCACTGCTAAGAACACTCTGCTTGCCCAGAAAATCTGTCAAGTTGTCCCCAGACATACTTCCAATGACTTATGTAGGTCAGTGTCCAAAGCACAAATGCAGCTTCCTTCCAGAGCACATACAGGGGCATGGAGAAGATCTAACCCCTCTGTACTTCATTATATTCATGTTTATCTGACTCTAGGTTGAGTTCTGAAGAACAAAATTTCAGACCCCTGTATTTGACCACTTTACATGTTATTACTTTGTCTCTTTGATCTTTCTCCTTCCTATGATCCTTTAAGACTGGAAAAAGGTGCTTTTCCTATTTCTTCTTCTTCTCCCTGTTAAAGTTTCCCATACCTAAAACTCAGTGATCTAGCCTGTCCGACAAGATTTCTCCGGTGCTTAAAAAGATAAATTTTTTAAACAGTATACCAAACATTAACCTGGTTTGCGAGGCAAATATAAATGCAAAAACCTTCACTCTGAGTTTCAGAACCTGAGTTTCTCTAGGAATTCATAGATGCCTAGATGAACAAGAACAAAGAAAGACTCGAGTCCAAAAAAAGAAAAAAAAAATTGAGCTATTAACAATTTTCTAAACAAACAAAACATTGGTGTATATCCTATATACATTGGCCTATATCCTATTTATTTGCCCTCTACAAATAAATTCAGTACCCCTTACCTGCAAAAATTACTTTATAGAAATGACACCAGAATCTGCCCCTTCTCTACTTTCCTACTCTGGCCTCAAGTGATGTTGGGATGGATGTAGTTCACAGCTAAAGCAAAGATCATTCTTCCTAAACCATAGTACCATAGTTCAGCTTCTAATACTCTCAATCCTGGGGAGGGGGGGGGGGGGACAGGGTGTAGATTTCAGTGAAAATGTGATAAGTCACAAGACATCACTTTGACTGAAAGCAAGAGAGCAATTAACACTATGAGAACTAGACTCAGTCAATGTACAAAATTATACAGTTCCTCTCCCAAAGAGGAACTGTATATCAGAGTGGAACTCATTTTTATAGTTGTCTCTCCAAGATTCTTATAGCAGAATTAGGAAACTTCTGAGACTCAGGAAGAAGTAGCTACGATTGTCTTTTAACTCAACTACTTTATCTTACTTAGAAAGACAAGTTTAATAACTCAGAACATTCTTCTATCTGATTCCTGTCTAGCAATACTATGGTATCTTTAATTCATGAGTGCATGTACCATCTGAACTTTTAACAGGGGCATGTTCTTCACTCTTTTTTTTTAATCTCTAAGGGAAAATTCACAGCCACAAATTAAAATCTTGTTTTACCTTTTTTATCCCAATTCCTAAGTTAACACATATAAATCCAGAATCTCTAGAAATGAAAAAAAAAAATATATAAAAGGTGGGAAGCAGAGGGAAAGAGGGAAGATTTTTCTATTTCTCTAAATGCCCTAATAAAACCAGATGTTCTGTGAATGATGACAGTGTGAGAATAAAATGATTGTCAGGTATAGGGATTGGAAGATTCATCTACACATAGTTAGTAATGAATGAGGAAAAGAAAAATGTGTTCCTAGGAAAATGTACTGGTAAACACCTTCAGATGCTTATTGTCTTAGTTCACATGAGCTGCTATAACAAAATACCAGATTTGGTGGATTATAAATCATATAAATTTATTTCTCACCACCTAGTGGCTGGCAAGTCCAAATCAAGGCACCAACAGATTTGGTGTCTGATGGGTATCTTCTTCCTCATAGGGAACCTCTTGCTGTCACCTTACATGGGGAAGGAGCAAGGGTTATCTTTAATGTCTCTTTTATAAGGGAAATAATTTGGATCCTTGTGGCTTAATCGTCTTCTAAAGCCACCCACTGAAGATTAGGTTTCAACCATAACCCCAGTGTTTATTAGGATACAGATTATCAATTTATAGTAGAATACTGAGAAAAAAGAAAGATCTAATTTTCTAGGATGAGGATTGCAAATTGGTGATCAAACCAAGAGTTTTTGCTTCATATCAACAGAGTTGTTCTATTATAAGGCAAGTTGTCTGACTTCTGTTGATAATCAATCAAAGCATTTAAGCATCTCACTCAATTTCTCCCTAAGTCCTTGAGAGAATTAACTCTTGCTAAGTATCACTTCATAAAACACCAAATAAAAAATACTACAATGACTATACATGCATCGTCCCTCCAAATAGCTCTCAATTCACTAAAGGCAAATAAAGAAATTTGATCACCTCTGGACAACATCAAGTATTGCACTTAGCTACAGCAGTACCTGAAAAGAAAAAGAAGGAAGAGGAATGGAAAGAAAAAATAAAGAACAAATGGAGAAAGAAAAGGAAGGAGAAACAAAAGAGGAAGGAGGATGAAAATGTATCTATGAGCCAGACAAACCTATATGTACTTCTTGACTTATATGAAACAGTATAAATCATATCAACCACTGATAGAGAACTTCCTAGGAAGTAACTAAAGAAAAAGTAAAAAAAAAAAAATCTGTTTTAAGTCAGTAGTATTATGAAGAAAATTCCTCAGATAGCAGATGACCCAAATCTCTCTTTACCGGTAGTTACAAGGGTCTTCAATGTTCAACGCCTTGTGTGATTAGAGAATCCCTGCTGAGAATTGTCCAAATATACCACATGTGCTACAGACACTACCACTCTGGAAACCTTTTTAACTAATTGTTAGTGCTAAAAAATAGTGTTATTTTAAGCCACTAAGTGGCTTTGGGAATGTTTGCTATGCAACATTTTTCTTTTGCTGAAACTTGGTTTTATTTAATGATTTTTTTCCTATTTAGCCTTGTTTCAGACAATTCTATTGCCTATGAAGATATTTGGGTACTGACAGATCAAATATGTCATCCCACCAAGAAAGAGGGATGGCTATAGTAAATTCAGATTGAAGTAGCTCTCTTTTTTCCTCTCTTGTTTTCTATGTTTGGTATCTTGGCATCATTTTATTATCATTTTGTTAGTGATCCAACAGAAACAAAGGGATTACTTATTAGATATCAATAGTATCAAAGTCTTTACATGTCATTTCCAAATCATTTCTCCCCTTGAAAATACAAGACGCCATGTATAACTTTTGACTAATGGTGATTAATTTGTTGAGTTATAGAACTCTTTAAATAAATGAGAAAAATATATAAATACTTTTACATATAATTTTGGCAGTTTCATGGATCATCTGAATCAAAATCATACACTCATTAAGGAAAATATGGAGTGAGTTTCAAACAAATGAGACCAAAAAAAGCTACCATAGTTAAAGATGGTGTGTGACTCTAGTCCTCCATGTACCAAGCCCATACCACATCACTCCACAGAGCATAGCTTATAAATTACTGTTTTTAAGTGACATGCTAAAATTAAATGTAAGAGAGAGAGATAAGCATGACACTGTTGGAGCCATAGAAGCTCTGGCTCAACCTAAGAGCAAGTTTAGAACAAGGAGAGACCAAATTTACTCTAGTAAATGTAAAAGAAATTGCGTCACACCAATCTTGTGGACAGAGGATCAACATAGGACAATAAATTATCCACAGCTTTGAATGAAGTTCAATGGCTACTGTGATGATTAACTTCTTGTGTTAATTTGACTTGGTCACACATTATTTAGGATTATTATTTGTTATTATTGTTATTTGTTATTATTATTATTATTCTGTGAGGATGCTTTTGAATGAAATTAACATTAAAATTGGCAGGCTATGTAACCAGAGCACCTCTCATAATATGTGTGGGACCCATGCAACCAGTTAGAGGGCTAAGTAGAACAAAAGATCTTCCTTGGGTAAGAAAGAATTCTCCTGCATGATCACTTTCACAACTGGTATATCAACTCTTCCTAATTGACAGCCAACTTCCAACTTTGGACTGGAACCAGGGCATAGGTTCTACAGATTTTGGATTTGTCACTCTTTATAATAACATCAATAGATTTCTTACAGTGTTCCTCTTATGTAAATAAGATTCTTAAAGACTGGATAACCCTGACTTTAAACAACCACATATCACAGTGTGTCGAGAACAGATCAAGTTGATGCCTGTGTTCTAACTGTAAATATTAATCATTTCCCTTTTCATTTATGTAGGTATTCACTATGGAAAATGACTTCGCTATTCATCCACTCACGACCTTGGTTTTCGTCAGATTTTCAATAGTGGACCCATCAGTATATGATTTCCTTTTTTTCCTAAGATCAATATGTTATATCCAAAGCAGTCCTGACAGCAACCCCAGAGAAGTCTCCAGTATGATAAAGCATGATAAATAACCAAAGGGGAAAAAAAAAGTATTAAACTGAGACAGTGCTAAATTGACAAAACTCTCAAAAATTATTATTCCTCAAAGTTTTTCTCATAATGACCACAGTGTAAAACAGTTACAATAACTTTATCTTAGATAGAAAGAAAAACGAATTATGCTTCACATTCACTTTCCTTTACACAAATGAAGTGAAAGTTCTAAAGCCTTAAAATATATCACCATTTTAAGTTCCATCCTATAGGATTAGAACTTCACACTTTGGTTATTTTTCCAATTAATGGTCCATTTATGGAATGCATATGTAGTTATTTCAGTGCTACATGGCTCATTAGAGAGCCTTCTCAGTGACGGTTTTCATTCCCCTTGGTCTGATATAAATGTATTCATTAAGGAAATACTATAAAATAACTAATAAAGTAAATTTTGAACATTTAAAAAGAAGTAATAAAGCACAACTTACCTTCCTTAAAAAATAATTTAATCTGTTGTGGCTGTTTTAAAGGTTTGAAAATGGGAAGAAATTCTTTATGTCATTTTTATTATAACTTGAAGCCTGATTCCTTATTCAAATGTGCATATTAATGTCTAATGCATATCAGAATAACTCTTGTGGGAAGGATAAATGTGTTAGACTGTGCAAGTATAAAGAAGTAAGAATAAACATGAAAACCGGCAGAGGGTCAGATGGGAGGGAACTCCATTCTGTTTAGCCTACTTTGAGTAATTTCCCATTTTGCAAGAAACTATTGTTCCATTTAAATAGTAGAGCTGATCGTGATTTAGTCTGACTTGTAGATAAAATGCTATGTAAATGTGCTATTCTTGCAATTCAATTCTTTTTTACTTCTACTTTTGTATAGCTTTAAGTTTTAGGTTGGGACTAGATTGCACTGTCTTGATTAAGGAGTTATTTCTCCAGCAGATTTCTTGGCCTCCTTCAAGACAAATAGATAGTTTTATATTGAGAAACAAAATCCTAGTTTTTTTTTTTTTCATTGGCATTTAAAATCAGATTTTTTCTCCATTACTGTCTTAAAAGGAAATTGTTTATAATTAACAGGAAACTATTAAATAAGAAGTAACTATCCAGTAATACCTATATATATATATAAATTGTATATGACATATTAAAAGCAAGACAAAAAGTGACAAATTGTGAGACTACCCATTTGGCCCTTAGCAATACCACTTACAAGTAAGAATTCAACTTTGTACCAAGAACTAGAGACCCAGACCCCTTCACTGCTTTAGACTATAACATGGTCCAAAGTGTCATTTTAGAAAAGCTGTCATGTATAAGGCAAGTTACCTCACATTTACATGTATGCTGTCAGTTCAAACTACATTCAATCTAGTCTCATAGCTACCTTTAACATTCAAGTTCAAACCATACAGGCAATAATAAACAAAACCAATGTTTTTATTAAGTATTATTAAGTTACCTTTAATGTGCACTGCTAGCAAACTTTTGAACTATCACTTTCAACAAATTTCTTACAGATTTACTATTATTGAGCTATGATTGATATTTATTTATATAATTTCAGTACTGATGATAAGTGATACCATGTCTCTTGTCATATATTTAGTGAACTCTTCATGAAATAAATATTAAAACAATAAAATTTAAAACCATTTTCCACCTAGTCCCATTCTCTAAGAATACAAATTTTTTCCCTTAAGTTATATAGATTGAAATAGGACTGTGAAGTTTGCAATAAGTTACCAATGTTAAATTCAGATTTCTATTGTTCACAAGTAAAAACATATTTCTATTTACATATGTATGTTTTATCCCCTTAGCTATCTTTGTTTTACTTATAACAACAAAGTGAATCAAACTTAAAACAAAACAGTACAATATGTGGGAACTAAAATGTCTTTGAGTTCTCCAAATGAATGAATAATAAAATAAGTTATAATCAAGGATTTTAAAACCTCCAAAAAGGAAATAACATTCAGGAGTGGGGAGAAAGGATGGGGAGTGTAGAGTACAGGGGATGGGGGCAGAGTGCAGTGAGGTGAGGTGGAGGACTGTGGGAACTATGAAAAATCCTTTACTGTGAAAAAATAAACACAGATGTTTAAAAAATATAAATAAATAAATGAATGAATAGATAAATAAATAGATAAATAAATAAAGAAGCAAATAAAGAAATAGAAGTGGAGATGAAACTTAGGAGACAGAAGTATGGACTGAAAGTCTCCTTCCAACATGTGCTAAGTTGACTTTTATCATAGACTTTGCCCCAACAAATGACAAGTTTTAGAACAATCTTTCTCTTTAACATTATGCCTCTTAGTTCCTAAAACTATTTGTATATCTTCCATAGGTAAAATAGGTCATGTACGTGATCCTTCATTTATATACTTTTTAGATAACCAAGGTTTCTCTATGTCCTTTGACACTCAGAGTCCTGATGCTCAAATGGTCTAATATCTCTGTGTCTCTAAAGCTTCTGAAGCCAATTTACTATCGCATTCCATTTTCCTCCCCAACATCATCTTAGATGAATTTTCCTAAATGTAAAGTTCTTTTATCTCACAAAATTATACCATTTCCCTGTTCTACCTAGTCTATGCTCTTTGAATCTCAATATCCACTAGAAAAGACTAGACTGGGAAAAAATTCTGATGGAAACTGGTCTTTGAAAATTATAGTCTTTTGAAAGTACTACTACACTCTCCCTCCCCTATACAATGTTTACTGTTTTCCATTAACTTCCCTTCTAACTTGGTTTACATTTGTTTACAGCATAAGAGCTAAAGCTGACATAAATATCTTCCTAGTAAAGAAGATATGACAGAAGCTGTCACTTTTTGGTTTGTATTTGTACAGTCAGTCTTCAAAAGCTTTAGTCATCTCTCAAAATATTTCCCCAAAATATGAAGTCAAATAGTTGAGTGCCTTGGACACCCAAACAAATATTAGAACTAAAATATATGAATCAAATAGATTAATCCTTAACTAATTTTGTATCAACTTATTATAGATATTTACTAATTTTAAGAACCTAATAAAAAAATGTTCTCTTCTTATCATCATGAATCCTAACTTGGCAACAAGCCCTCCCTTAAGTTTAAATACAGGTACCTTTTAGCTTCAAGATCCTGTGTCTTTATGTCCACTTGCTAGATCTTCAATACTACACAAATATATCCTGTGAGCTTACTCTAAGCTTGATGATGTTACAATCTAAGTGGAGAGCGCTAATTATGTAAAATAACAAAAATGATTATAGATAATGGCAGGTATTAGAAAGAAAATAAAGAAGGTTATTTAAGTAAGCTTGGATCAAGAATAATGGATCAAGCAAAGCAGAGCAGGGTGAGAATACTTTAATCTGGACAGTATGGGAAGGTCTCTCTTAGGTCTCAGCCGACATTTAGGGCCTAAATGTGGAGAACATAAACATGCACACATAAAAAACAGCTGCCAAGGAAGAAGGAAGACCTTCAGAAAGAAATGAATTTGTCTTGCTCTAGACAGCTTAAGCAGAGTAGAAGACAAGGAGAGTAGTAGACAGTGGGTTACAAAAGGCAGGAAGATCAATTAAGAGACAGCTAAAATGTATCATGAGAAATGATGATGTTTGGGACTCTGTTATAGTTGTAGAGGTAACAGGAAGTAACTTGATTCAGAGCCCCAACTAAAGGCAGAACTGAGAGCATTTCTCAGTGGATTAAATTTGGACAGTGACAGAAGGAAAAGTATAGTGAACAATACTATCCTGTATATTTGAAAGTTACTAAGAAAGTATGTAGATCTTAAAATTTCTCATTACAAGAATAAAAAATCTGTAATTATGTGTGATGACTCATTTAACTAGACTTACTGTGGTGATCATTTCACAAAATGTAAAAATATCAATCACTAGGTTATATTCTGAAATTGATTTAGTGTTATGTGATAATTATATCTCATTAAGAGCATTTTTGAAATTAATTTATTTTCTTACACCATTGTTAATTTCTGGACAGTATTTGATTTCTCCCCTCAAGGTGTAGTTCCCCATAGGTCTCCCACTATCACAGCACCTGTAATCCATCACCACAATTCCTTGTGCTCTTCCCTTCCATTTGACACCCCTCTCTTCCACTCTCCTTATATGATTCAGATCTATAAAAATTCATTAAGCTAAAGTCTTTTAAAGAAACTATGACCAGATTTTGGTCAAACAGGTGGATAATTGCAAAGATGAGAAAAAGCACATTTGGAGAAGATGGGGAAAATCAGTCATTCTGTTTTAAACATGCATATTTGAGATTTCTATTTTTTTAAAGATTTATTTATGCATATAACAGCTGGGGTACAGGCCAGAGGTGGGGGGGGGTGTAAGAGAATTCACCAGAGACAGAGTGGAGAGCAGAATAGGCAGATCGACTGAAATACACTGCTGAGGGGAGCAGCAGGGAGACAGGAAAGGTCTGTTGTGCCTATGGGTCCCCTCCCTGGCAGGGAATGGGATTTGCGCTGCAGTGGCTTTAGAAGCCACACAGTGTGGCACTCAACCCCTTGTGACACCAGGGTAGTCCCATATTTAAGATTTCTAAATGGAGCCTATTGGGAAACAAATTACAGCTAAGAAGAAAGCTAAGAATGAAGATGACATAGTTATTTACCTGTACTACCTACTCTATTTTTTCTTGTTCCATAATAGTATACAATAAAACTATTTATCATTTAGAACAAAAATTCTTTTTCCTCCTGCAAGAAAATTGCTGTATCAATTGATTTAAAATTTTGAGTGCAAAGTAAAAGAGTTAAGGCCAACTGAGAGAATTAAAGCATCTTAAATGATAAACCTTACCCACAAGGAAAATATAATATTTATATGTTTATGACTTTCAGAATTTCCAATATTTATCACTGGAAAATCAAATGAATGCAAAATCTAGGAGGAGATGATATTTGGCATATTTAAGCATCCTTCAAATTCCCTTTAGAAGGCTACAACAATCATCATTAATATGATATAAAATTTAGAAGCCATATAAATATGTAAGCACATGCCCAAAATATAAAGTGTAAATAATGAACAACCGAAATAGAATTACAAGTTTAAACTAGGTTTGGGGATCCTGTGATTAAAATAATCCTGAAGATGATTTTATTGGGGTTTTTTTAACTAATTTATACACACACATGCATAATCATATTGAAAAGGGAAAAGTCCTTGTATCGTACTTATTTTTTATTATTAACATTCCAGATCAAAAAGGATTAAGCTCAGATAGCTGTAAGGTAGTATCATGATATACTGAAGTTTTCAAAAATTATCACCATTCCTATTCTCTTTTAAGAAGAGATTGAGTAGAGATTTTGGCAAATTGAGAGTTACTACAATTAGGGTAGAAATACAGGTATTCCCAAACATTAGTACTGCAAAATAGTATCTTTTAATAGGATCACCTAGTAATATTGTTTTCTAGTAAGCAAACATTTGTTCAGTTAATCTCAATTTGAACCATACCTCTGTCAATATTCATAATGAAGGCGAGCAGTTTGGTTTTGGCCCCAGGACATGCAGTTAGAAATAAAATGTGCAACTTTCATTGTGCCTTGGGGAAGCATTTAGACATCTGTACATTTTACATAGTCTTTTCTACATTGCCATAGAGAATTTCATCTTGTCTTTTTCTTTGACAGCACTGGGTAATATAGAAAGCTGGTTCTGAGTTACAGAATGCCTATTGGAGACATCCTCAAAGTGTTCTCAAATATTCATTTCCTTTGAAAATAGGCATTATCTACTCTTCCAAAATATGATTTAATTGTGCACTTATATAAAATGTCATCATTTTTATACACTTGACATTTTTCATACATATTCTATTTTCATCATCTGTATCAATGACAAATGACAGAATAAAGGCCTAGTTAAAAATTGTATCATCTGAGTCATTTTATATAATTACAGGCAATTATAATTTATAAAAAATTTAAATGAATTTTGTTTTTCTTTTTAAGTCCGGGATACTGACAAGAAAGTTAAAACAAACACTGAATATTCAAGCACAGACCACTCAAACTATCTATCAAGTAGCATGGTAAGGAAAACAGGCACTAGAGTAAATCATGGCACCATCAGTACCTAATATTTGGCCTTTGACCTTGGATGAACACTGCATCCTCCCCACAATTGTTTCTTCATCAACAAAACTTGAGGGCTAAGTCAGAAGCTGTCTAAGCTTCCTTTAAGAAACAATTTCACAGTCTGTTAACAGTTACTGAATTTCCATATGTCCAAAAAGACACTTTGAACACAAAAGGCAATAATAAGCAAAAATTAAGGTATTTATTACAATGTGTAGTACGCAATCGTTATTATGGAAACTTAGAAAAGGTAGAGATAAGTAATGAAAATCTGTCTCTAAGTTTAAAAGAAAATCCAGACTCTCTTCAAGTAAACTACAGCAGATTTTTCTTAGAAAATCTACCACCAGGTGAAATTATATATATTTCAATATATATTTATTAGTTATTTACTATATAACCAATTAACAAATTACTTCAACACATGACTTTACATTTCCATTTCATAACTGTCAGTTCTACTAAACTTTGAATCCCCAGGGTATGTGGTGTTTATTTTTCAGTACAAGTTGTCATCTGACCCAGGACGTCACTCAATGATACCCAGCATAGTGTAGAAATAGTTAGAATGCAAGTTTCCTGACTATTAATCGAATTGACCCCTATGTCTAGTGTCTATTACGACAATCTCTTAGTAAGCTCCCCCTCAGTAGTGCTTCCCACAACACAGCCACATTAAGCTTCCTCCAATCACTCCTAGTCTACAGATCCCATCACACTATACCAAGAAACCCAGGCAGAAAGAAACCTTAGAAATCATCTCACCTTGCTTCTTTCCACCAACCACAGATATACTTAATAGCAGCTACAGAATGGCAAGATCCAGTGCTCAGTGATTTGTTATGGACAATGGTAGTTCATTCTAATTGAGATTTCCTCCACAACTAATCAACAAAAATTTCCTCATTTATAAAATCAAAATCCAATTCCTGCCTTAAGGGTTATCATTGAAATAAAATAAAATCTGTGTTTGATATATAGTAGGTGCTTAATACTGTGTTTTATTAACCATGTCTTATTATTTTCTGTAATATTCCACCACATCTCCAGTGCCTAAACAGTGTCCAGCTAAGAGTAAATCACTTTGACAGAAAATTTGTTGAATAAAGAATGAATAAACAGGTTATTCTCAATTTTCAGATGCTGAAAATGAAATTCAGAGAAGTCAAATACATTTCTAAGATCATGTAGGTCATATACCAGTAGCTGAATAACTCCAAACCAAAACTATTCGGTCTCAAATTTATTACTTTTCCAATATGCCATAGCATTCCACACCAGACTTGTAGACTCACTTCTCCCTGCTCCTCCCATTAACTGCAACTATAAATTCTGGAAATAACATAAAAGACACTCAAAGAAAAATTCTGAAAGGTGACAAATGGAAGGTGAACTGGTTTGGAACCTCAAGACTAGAAAAATAATACAAGTTGGGGAGGGATGGGATTTACATGCACTCTCTTCCCAACCAGCAATAGCAGACAGTCCAGGAATGCTCTCTCCAGCCCACAACTGAATGGAAGTCCTCTGATTACACTGGGGGAGACCAGCACCACCCTTAAAGTAGATAGACAGGGAACCCAACAAGCATAAGGCTACCAAGAGAAGGGTTTGATTTCCATATGGGATGAGACACTCCTCCTTCACCAAGAGATAGGGCACTGCTTGGGTGATACTGGAAAAGCAGATACAAAATCCCACCTAATTACGGAAGCCTCAAACGTAGTCCCTGAGAACTAAGGCTCCTCTTCCACAGCCAGACACCAGATCCTCAGTCTCAGGAAACTATTCCTCCCCCTTGTGAAGCACCACCAGGACCAAAAATAGTGATATCGATGCCTGGTAAAATTAAACTGCTGGTAAAATTAAACTGCTGGAAACTTCCTGAAACAATAAGCCAGGAATCAGAAGGAAGTTAGCATCAGAGGTTTTCTTTCACTAAGAGGACAATCTCAAAATAGTCTAGAAGGGCATTGGACACAAAGGATGACTTGAATGAAAATAGAGCACTTCTGGGACATCAGAAAGCAATGTGGACCATGTCAGAGATTCTGGACACTGAGGAGATTCAACTCCATACAACAAAAGATAGGTGGAAATAGCTCCATGCAAGTCAATGCTCAAATGTTCCACAAGAGACATCTCTTTGGAAAGTCTCCTGGGTTTGCTCTAAGTGAATTTCTTACTTGGTACATAGGCTACACATGGATTCCTAAAAAGACTTTCCAAATTTTACAAAATCCATCCAATGATTTTCACTTATACAGTGATCATAAGAGAGAAACTTAATTTTATTTATACAATATTGGCAGAATAGTAAATTCCTACTTGGTATCTCATGATTTTATAGATGAATGCTCAGTGATGTTCTAAAATCTTAAGCTTATTCTTACCATGCATCGCCTCTAAAAATAGACAGTCACACTGAAAATGTATATAGTATTTCTTTTCTCTGGGTATACAGCAAATATAATCTTCAGACTTCCTTATAAGATTAAAAACCTATTGAAAGATTACAAATACTCAGTATTTAAAAGGTAGGTAACCATTAAGAAAAAGTTAAGATTGCTGATAATAGCTTCTTTAAATGTTATTGCCATTATTTGACATTGGCTTTCATTTTATTTAAAATATGCTTGCTATATATGCAAAAATTCCTTTGAAATGATTACTAGGCAATTAATAAGTCTTTTGAAAACTAAATTCAGTCTGTTACGTGTGTATGGCATTCCAGCTTCGGTTCTGATGGTATATAACCTCAATGAAATGTAACTTGAAAATGGATTTTCTTATCATCCATGAAAATGTATAAACTGAATCTAGTTTCAATTTCTTTATCTCAATACCTTTTTAATTGACACTTTGCCTCACCTAATGAAAAAGCACCCTCTCTACAACCACAACTATTAGAATCTTATTTTGGCCTTGTCAAGACTAACCGACAGCAAGTTGAAGCTTAAACACTGATAGTTGAAAATCTTCTAATCCAAAAGCCAGTAAGAATAAATCTTCAGTATACTGACTGAATATATATCTATTATTCTTTATACCTAACTTCAAGAGGATTTAGAATGACAGATAACAAGATTCAAGAAAGCCTTAATGCACTTTAATTCTAGCTTTAAAAGTATTAGGTACTGTGATTTGATTTTTTTCCCTTTAAATTATATTTAAATATAGAAAAGGAGTTAAAGGTAAGTTATACTGAGTTCTTAAAACATACCATTTACAGCCTTTGAAAGAATAATCTAATGTGTTCACCTCCCATTTAAAAAGTAAGCCCAAAGGTATGACTTAGCATATTAAAATCCCACACCAAAAGCGTATATATTCAAAATATAGAGACTATCACTTGGATACAGCTGATCACCACTCTACAAAGACAAAAGCAAAGTGAATCCACTAATAAGTGAGTCTACACTTTCTAGAATGCCCAATCTCCCTTTGTTAAATCGATAAAACTTTGATATTAGTAGTGAAATCAGTAGTGTTCAGAGACCATACTAAATAATATATAACGCATTTATACAATGTAATACCACAAATATATTAAAGGTACAAAAGCAGGAAAATACTATGTATTGCCAAGGAAATAAACAATGATACTGGATTTCCAGCAGCATTCAGGTTTTCTGTATAACTCTTACTCTCATTTATTACTTTGCATTCTCACATGATTCAAATGTAAATATGCAAATGATGACAGTAAGTCACAGCTGGGTTCTCTGCAGTTTACTCCACTAACCAGTTCTCTCAAATTCAATTCATCCCTAGGTGGAATTTGTCTTTAAACAATTCAAATGGCACAAGTTGTTTATAAATGCCATCATCAGGATCTTCCTGGTGGCTCAGGGGATTAGTCTCAGCACTATCAAGCTATTGGCAGCCACTGTGGCACTGTTACAGGACAGGAGGGGCACCCCAGAACCCCCAAACCTGTCTACTCTAAACAGATTCTGCCATCGCCACATTAAGACAAAACATTTAAGACCTTTAATGGAAAAGAACTTCAATACAATTTGGGAACAATGCAGAAAAGATAAAGAATATAGTTATTAAATGAAGCATCCAAAGTTAACCATCCCCTCATGAATAGAAGTCCAGCCAAATAGGATTGGCCTAAAGCAAGGCCCAAAAGCCTATTACAAGTCTAAAGCACCTTTTGGTGGAGACCCATAGAAAAGGATCAGAAAGGGCCAGACAAGTCTGGGAAGAAAAACGCGAAATCAAAATTAAGATTAAAGCTGCCATTATTAACTTCCCCACGTGTCTCTCACCTGCATCTGATTCAACCAGTCCAGCAAGCACAGTTTCTTCACCCGTCCCTCTGCTCCATGTGCCTCCTCCAAGTGTCTTTGTTGCTCTCTATCCTGCTTACTTCCTTCTCCAGACTCCTCTCCAGCATCTTCCCCTCCTTCCTCAGCTTCACCTCCCTAGGGTAGAGCAGGGATCCTGGAACTTTCCCTTTTCCTGGGGACCACCCTGTTAAAACATCACCAAAATGGAGTAGGACACCCCAGTCTCTGTGCCCTCACAAAGATCAACAATTACACAGTTATCTACTGTATAAACAAAACAGCTCTGTGCATGTTCTACTGTCCACTGAAGAAATTTTAGCAGCTCAGTGGAACAAAAAAACAGTGTAAATCAATGCCTGAAGTTTCACAGGAAACATTTAGCACTTTGTGGGGTCTCCTGGTCTTCTCTAAGTGAATTTCTTATTTAAGACATAGCCTACATATTAAGTGTTAAGATGTTTTTATTTTGCTTGCACGATTCCCTGAGCCAGAACTGCTCAGCATCAAAAACTCCCAAGCTAAAAAGAGTCCAGTTGCTGGGAAAGGAAGAGAAGAGTGAGTGACCAGTCTCCCCAGTATTTTCAGGCACCACAGTAAGGTCCCTCCTGCAATTTTACCCTACCCAAAGGCAAGCAAAGCTACAACTAACAGATATCCCCAGAAATAAGCACAAAAGCAGGGGGACAAGGCAGTGGGACCAATCCTGGTTCCCAGTGACCTGCTAAGTGGACAAACCTAAAAGCTTTTACCACTGACAATGGCCATGAACCCTTGCAGACTGTACCACTTTTTACCCCACAAGTATTCACGTTCACTTAAGCCAGTTCTCCAAGTCCCTTACCGCCCATGACAGAGCCAGTACAGGAATTGTACTACCCTCAGGCTTCTGTGGCACTTGAAGTGCAAAACTCCAGCAGATCCCCAGAGCTGGTCCCCACAGCTGTGTGCTGTGTGCACATCTGGGGCAAGTTCCTCAAGCTGTGCACTGGCCTGACATGTCTCCACGTGCATCCCCAGCCACGTGCCCACAGCAAGTCCCAGCAGTCAGGTAGCCACATGAGCAACCAGGGTCCCCAGTGACCGGTGCACCATATCCTAAGTACATGATCCAGGTAGTGGAAATGAGGAAGGGAACTACTTATTATAGGATCTATACTCCTTGTAAAATGCTGATTACAGCTTTATGTATATTTAAATTAAGTTTATTACTTTTGAATAAATGTCCTTCTAAACATGTTCTAGTGGTCCCTGCAAAAATAAAGATACCATCTTAATTTCTAAAGTTGCTAAAAAAGAAATAAGGAAGTTCTTAGTAATGATTAATAAATCATAGTCAGTATAAAAATAGTCAAATGCTTTTTTCCAAAAAGTAGTACTTGCCATTTAATCTCTGCTGAAAGCAAATCATCAAATATTTTTCTATTTAACTTTTAATTTGACAAAGAAAAGAAACTGATATAAAAATACTTGAGAATCTGGCATCAATGCTCAGAAAAACAAGGTAAAAATGTTACATTAAAGTTATCACCTAAATTAATTTTATATTCTCTTTGATAATGTACAGAAGCTCCAAATTTAGTATATACAATTCAGTCTTTTTGCTCCCTAATTGAGTAACTCAAGGGAAAAAACAACAGTTAGGTTTGCATGCATTGATTTTTTTTTTCCATTAGAATCTCATGCACTTTACTGTTAGTGACTTAATTATCCATAGTTCTATAATTTTAATAAAACCTAACTCAATTAAGGAAGTTTAAATTTACTCCATATCTGTTTATAAAAGCCTTACCAAAAAAAAAAAAAAAATAGCAGAAAAATACTAAGGGCAAAAGTTATCCTGTAAGAAAATCTGTTGGTTGCTATTTTTTCTTTAAAGGTCACTTGCAAAATAAATTGTAATGCTTGTGAGAATGATCAAGTATTATAAACAACTAATCAACGCAATATTCCAATGGAAAGAATGTATTTGAGCTAACTCCATACTTTATACTCTAACTCCATTCTCAAAGAGAGGTCCTACTGGTTATACATTTGAAAGTATTATCATCCAGTCAGTCAGGCTACTGTAAACCTGAGTCAGATGCATAATTGGGGCTACAAGAAGGAACAGGAAAGTAGGAAACAAAGGAAGAAGGGAGTTTACCAGACCATGATGAAGGACTATGGGTCCTTTGCTGGTGGGTATGGTATGGTGACATGTCTGAAGGAGTACATGATTCCCCTAAATCATGTACAGTGTGTAAACTAATGTTATCTCAATGAAAAAGTTAAAGAAAAATAAAATTAAAAACCCAAGTCACAGTTCACTCTACAGAACACTGATTAGACTATGGACTAAGATGGTAACATAAAGAGGATACTGAAGCTCCCTCCTCCCATGTACACATCAAAAATACAGCTATACATGGCGAAATTCACTCAGAAAAATCTTTGAACTAGCTAGGGGACTTCTGTGTAGACAGCAAAAGAGGAAATATGCACATCAGAATAGGCAAGAATGACTGAAACTACCTTAACCCACAAAACCCACCCCTGGCATAGCCCCATGTAATGAGAATGGAGCCCCCATCTTCCAGTTTTATCTTGAGAAGAGTTGTACTCCATATTGAGTGACCCAGCTTTAGGCTCCCATCCAAGTGGTAGCTCCTCAAAATATGAAGCTCTGAAAATCAGTGAGCCTGTGTTCACAAGTCCCACAGGACCACAGCAGAGAAGCAGTTCCTTTCCTGTTTAACTTTTTGTTTTTATTGAGGTAACAATGGTTTACAGCACTGAATGATTCAGAGGCATAGAATCATACCTCCCAAAATGCATTTCACCACACCACACCCACAACCAAGGAACCCGCAGTCCACCACCATCCATTGTTCCCCCTTCCCATCCTGCTCTCCCCACTCTTCTTCCGCTTCTCATAACCCAAATTCTACAGTCATATTTCTAGGATTTGTTATTGGCTTGGAATTATCTGACTCATCATTTTGTTTCTCAATATCCTGCATGTGAAAGGGGCCATCTATATTTGTGTTTCTCCTTCTGACAGTACAGTTAGCACTATTCCCTCTAATAATTCTTAGTGGACCTTCAAGAACTCTCTGCAGCTATCCCCACAGGCTCTGGATAGAGTTTTGAAGGTTATAAGTCCAGGATCAAGATTTTGGCAAGGTTGGTTTTGTTCTAAATCCTCTCTCTTTGCTTTGTACATAGACATATTCTTCCAGTGTCCACACAAGTTCTTCTTTCTGTGTTTAAGTATTCTAATCTCCTCATTTTATAGAGACCTGGAGCATATTGGCATAGGTCAATCACAACAACCTCATTTAATCTTAAACACTCCATCTGCAAACACAACCCTGTTCCGAGATACTAGGGCTTGATTTCAACATGTGAATTTGGAAAGGTACACACTTCAGATCATAATATCTCTGAACACCTCTTCCATAATCCTATAAAGACACATTTCATTGAGATGTTGTACGGTAAAGGTTGACCAGGTATTTCCACCCTCCCACCACTGATGATGGACACCCGCGGTGCTGCGAGCATTCCAGGGTGGGCATGCGCAAGTGGGCGCACCTGTGTTGGGACACGGGCATAAATGGGTGACGTCATGAGGACGCCAGGTCAGACCACAGAACTGTGAGGACTGTGAGGACCAACAGACAGAACAGCAAGAGAACCAACAGCAGCAGCAGCAGCAGAGAGAGAAGAAGCAGCCGAGAGGGTGAGATGCGCCTGCCAGCCCCCCAGCACCCATGCCTGCCATGTACCTGGCCACCTATACTAAATAAAGCCTAAAAGCCACCGAGGGCTCCAAGACTCTCCTTCCTTGACCCATCTGCCCAGAACCATCCCGAACCCTGCTCCAGTGCCACCCTTTCCTGCCGCTACAGATGTTTACCCCAGAATTTCTACCGCAGGCTAACTACCTCCAGTATTAGTCTCCATTCTTGCTGTATCTCTACCAGGATTTTAAAATAGTTAAATTAGAGCTTTTAGAGTATATTGCCCAAAGGCCAGCTCTTGTCTGGAAAATAAGTTGATAAAATATGCTTTGAAAGCTTACAAAGTCTTAACTAGCCAAAACAAAATAATTAATACTAGGTGTTAGTTCAGGAAAAATAAATAAATTTACCTTCATTAAGTGCTAGTTGAGGCACTAGAAACTCTTCATATGCACCAAAAGACCAAAATGGAAAAGTCGTCAGGCTTTTCTGCCTTCCTGCCATTGGTGTGATGATGGGACACCTGAGGTACTGCACGTGTGCCTAAGTGGGCATGCGCAAGTGAGTGCACCTGGATTAAGACACGGGGCATATAAGGGTGGTGCCACGAGGATACCAGAAGACAAGCAAAGAAAGAGAGGGAGAGAAGAAGAGGCTAAAGAGCCCAGAAAGAGTGAGATGAGCAGGGGCTTTGTTCTCATTCCCTCTCCCACTTAGGACTCAAGATTTTAATCAGTTCTGCCTATTGTGAGGAGTAAGACCGTTCTTTCCACGTCTTTGGGTTCTCGGTTTTTTTGTTTTGTTTTTTACATTTTAAGATTTTGGACAGGTTTATTAGGGAAAGGAGGCACCTGCAAAATCACAGGTGGGCAGGAGAGCGCTGCTGCTTCTTTGCAAAGAGAAAAAGTTCCTGAAAAGAAACACTTTTACAGACTCAGGTAGGCTGGAGCCACCCTTTCCAGGTCTTTGAATGTAAAAGGACTTAGAAAAAAAGGAAACAGCTAAAAACAACAATGATTAACTGTATCATTGGTTCTTAAGTGTGCACTAAGAAATAATGGGAGTCCCTGAGATATTTTATGAGATATTTTTTTTCATAGCAAATATAAGACATTAATTGCTTTTGTTCCACTCATTCCTTTAGTGTACTGGCATTTTCCAGACACTACAGGATAGGTGCTAGCTCAACAGCCTTAATCTAGAAACAGATATAAGAATCCAACTGCCTTTCGTTAAACCAGACATTAATCAGATTTGCAAATAACGCTGAAGAAATGCCACCCTTCTCACTAATTTTTGCTGTGTTTTTTTTAGTTTCAGAAAATGTAGTACTTTTTGATGAAAATACTTTTATGTTAACATGTAAAGTTCTTTTAACACTATTTTAAAATTTCTTCCAAATATTTTTAAATATCTACTGCAATGTCTATACTTGTAATTCAAATAAATAAGAGCACTTTGGGGGTCCCCAGTCATTTTTAAAAGTAGAAAAGTGTCCTGAGACAAAATAGTTTGAGAATCACTAACATATCAATTTTCAGTAATTGTAAAGTCCTAATTTTGTGACTCCCAGACAGCAAAAAAACAAAAAACCCACAAAAATCATTTTGGAGAATGTAACATTTCCAGTAATCTCAATCTGTTCCACATACATGGACACCCACTGCAACTAGTTTGCTTCCAAGGTCCCATCACTTTTTTAAGATCTTTAAAAGAAGCAAACAGTGTAGCCTATTAAAATTGTAACCAGGGCCTCCCTGGTGGCGCAGTGGGTTAAGCAACGCACTATGAAGCAAACCGCAGCCACTGCAGCACGAGTTCGATCCCTGCTGCCGGCCAGAGAGGGGACCCACATGGCTCAGCAGACCTCTCCTGCTGGGCCCGCTGCTCCCCTCAGCAGTGTACTTCCGTTGATCTGCCTGTTTTGCTCCCCGCTCTCTGTGGTGAATCCTCTCACCTCCCCACCTCTGGCCTATACCCTAGTGCTTGTATGCATAAATAAATAAATCTTTAAAAAATAAAAATAAAAAAAAATTGTAACCAGCACCAATATTAAGGGACTAACCATTCATTTGTCTTTATATCTAATAAACATTTGTTAGGCACCTACATGAATTAAGTGTTTTAAAATAATCAGCATTTGGCAGTACTGATAACTTTTTTTTTTATTCCAAATCAATTGCTCTTTTCCCTACATTGTACTAAATGTTTCAAAGCAAGCACTTTGAATAGACCCAAGAAGAAACAGCATCACCACTGTACCAACATGCTCTCCCCACCCACACACACATTTTCAATCAACAGAAATGTGAACTGCAAGTATATGTAAATTAAAAAAAAATTTATATTAATATAAAACAACAGAAATGTGAACTGACAACATGAGACCCACATTTTCTGGAAGAAAAGGAGAAATCACTATTTTGACCTTTGCTCTTTTGTGGTAATATAGTTCCTTGATTATAACAACAAGCAATGGTCTTGCATGATTTTACTAATAGTGGCATTATTATGTTACTGAGCTGCTGCCCTGCACCAGTTACTTTTCTTGAAGCTTTTTATTCAGTTTCAATAACCTGTGAGATAAGTATTATTACCTCCATTTTACAAACAAGGAACTAATGCTTAGAAAGAGTAAATGACTTACCCCACGCCACAAAACTATTAGAGTATGGAGCTGGGATTCATATCCAAGTTTTTCCATGTGCAGTACCCTCAGATTCTTAATTAGTATGCTATAATCTTTATTTATAATTTTCATTATTAATAATTCTGTGGCACATGGAATGGAATTGTTACTTGGTGGCTACATGATTTGAGTGCTCTACGACAGAGAAAATCAAATGTTATTCCTATTATCTACTGGGTGACGTTTCCTTTACAATAGTTTTATGTCTTATTGTGTTATGGTTCCTCCAAAGTTTAGGTCATGAAGCAAATTAAATGGTTAGTAGTATTTATTCTCCCAGCTATTCTGAGTTCTGTTTTTAAAAAAAAAGTATAATAAATTGGCTCTCTTTTTTAATGTTAACTGAGACACCAGAGACCTCAAGCAATCTAGAGAATATGGAGAGAAATATGAACAGTGGCAAGTACAGTTAATTGAACATTTTATAGAACATCGAGAGTTCAGGGAAAGTGCATTTCCCATTTTTTATCTTCCCATGTTTAATGAAAATCCACCTATTATTACTGCATAGAAAAAGAAGAAATAAAAGAGAATTATCATTTTTATTTCTAGTTAGTAGCTCAATCATTTGAGTTTACTGGGTCTGGAGGCATAACGAGGAGAGCTGGTTGAAAGATACAGGAAAGAGCAAAGATAACTGCTTTCAATCTCCCTCTCCCAAGTGAAACCTTCCTTTCTCTGGCTGCACAATTTAGCCTTTAGAGTAAATTTTGAAGTAGGCAAAGATTTTCTTCAATTCCCAGGACCTCTGTTTTGTGCTTTATTTCTTCTATCTTTCCAGTGGGTTATTCTACTCCATTCTCCCACAGCTATCTAGTGCCCAAATACACATAAAAATGTACTTTGATCCACTCTGGTGGAATATAATGTCTGATATCACTTATTTTTCACTGATGAAAAAAATTTAAAAAGTCAATAGGTTAGAGGAAATACTTAAGGATAAAAACTAGGGAAATATTATTTTAATTAACAGCTTGATTTTTGAAAAGCAAGTACAGCCATAGTGGACATTTGTAATGTAACCATTATGCTTTTAAGTCAAATTTTCATTAGTAAATTGTGTATAAATCCTATCACTGATTTAATTTTCTGCACATCTTGTGATAATTATAGAGATCACACATTTTAGAGGCCATTTTATTTAAATTTGCTTAGAGTTTACATATATGATTCAAAATTACCAGGCAAAGAAGAAAGGAAAGGAGGAAGGAAAGAAGGAGGGAAGGGAGGAACAGGGTGGAAAGGAGGGAAGGAGGACATTGACTCTGAATTCTGGAATCTCCATTTCATCCCTAGTCCAGAATACTTTTCACAGCTCTACTAGGATTCGATCTGTTTCATGACTTGTATTTAAACCTACTACTCATTTACTGGGAATATTTTCTAGAGAAAGTTGGCAATCCACACATCCCCTTACTACATTTTTTTTCTTAACAAAACAAGGCATCTGCATATCTGTGATGTTTGTTTTCCAAGCAGAAATAAAAATATCACCACTACATGTTCTAATCATTCTTCTGCTCATTCCTAGATCTATTCGCTGCAGTACTATTGCTTTGTTTTATATATTGGGGGCATTTACCCAATAAATTTCACAGCTACTCCTGATTCCCACCTAGGTTTGACTAACAGAAAGAAAGGACAGAAGACCTAGATAAGAGGAGGGAAGAAAAGATATTGTTTCCACTGATGCCTTTATTCCCAAACCCTACAATCATAGTTTTAATTACTTCTCCCCATGGCTCCAGTCTAATCAGAATACTTCATCCCTTCTCAGACCAGACTTCACAGGAAGTCATTGACATGTCTCTAACTCTGCCTAGATCCACAGGTTCAGAAGCACTGGTAACATTTCACCTGCTGCCTCCCAAGCACAGTTGGTAATGATTTTCTCATATGGCAAAATCATCAGTGATTCAATTCTTTGCTTGACTCTGAAGTTCCTCATCATTTGTGTGACCATTGATATGAAAATGTCTGAGATGTTAATATAAAGTTAATAGTTAATATAAACTAAGTAGACAAAAATTATGGTTATGTCCTCCTGTGGTGCATTTGCTTCACAAATTTTCCTTTAAAATAATGGAGGTTTAAGAAGGAGGTGTTCTAGAACAGTCAAGATGTCCTAAAATCTGGAGAGCAGAGTAAGAACCTACTGATCAGATTTAGAAAGGTGTTTTACTTAGCATCAAAGAGGAAGTAATGGAAAGCTACAGCTCAAAGTATGTGCCTTTTCATTAAAATAAATATTTGGAAACCCTCATGTTACCTTTCAAAGGTTAATGACTTTGTAAATGAAATTTGTAAATTGTTTTCAAATAGAAAAATGCAAATTTAGAAAGATTAAAGTTGGAACTTACAATCATATAATCATGATAAAAACAGAAATATAATCATTCTCTGATTTTATCCCAATTGCAATATCAAATAAACTTAACAAGCAAAAGATGACAGTCCTAACCCAACCATAGTTCATAAATTGCTAGCAAGTAAATTTAAGCCCATTAACAGAACTACGTGCTTAATTTTTACTATTGATTTTACTATTGTAGGGAGTCAAGAAGCCTAAACTTTGCTATATCTTTTAGGAAAAAACTTGAACCATAATTGCAGGAAGCTATCTTACAACACCTATAATCCAATAATAAAGAAACTTTGAAATCAGATCACTGGAATGCTTTTGAATCAGATCACCAAGGACAAAAAGAGGAAAGGTTTCAGGTAACAATCTAAGTGAAGACCAAGTTAGTCAACTAAAGTTATTTAAATTTCCCTTCCATGTCAACTTCAAAATTATCTTGAAAAGTAGTTCTCACATAGTAGGAGAGAATAGATCAATCTGATGTATATTAATGGCATATTAATATGTTTAGTACATATATCAAAACAATCTGTTAGCAATAATACAGAATAATAAAATTATGTAGATCAAGGTACATTATTTCAAATGATGATGTCTATAAAAATACATAGAACTTTAGAGTGATTAATGGCAGAATAATTTTTATGTAAGTTTTCAACATTTATTTCAAAAAACATCTATATGATGATTTTTATAAGAAGGAACACTGTTGACTAAGAGCATCAGGCTGCATATGGATGGAAACAAATTTATAACAGTCACAAGCATGGGAAAGCTAGTTTGTATCAAATTCATTAGGCACCTAGCAGTTGTGGTGTCATATACCAAGAACTACAATCATAGTTTATTTTTGATCATCTCCGTGTATCCAATAAGGTGGTAGAGATGGTAAATTAGGGAGCAAAGAACTGATTCAAATACTCTGAATGTTCATCTATATACAAAATATGAAAGGTGAGTAAGAATTGTTCTATAATGCTTTCTTTTTTTGCAGCCTCCATGAAAGCAATGATCAGAATTTTTAATTAATTGCTGAAGTCATTATTTTTTCTATGGTAGAAAAAAATATGACAAAGTTGAATTTATTTATATGCTTAATATTAGAGTGATTCATAAAACATGTACATGAAGCAAATATTCTCCCAAGACTTATGCTTAAACATTGTGATGCTAACCTATGAATATTTTTTGCTAGATATCATATGATTATTAGAGTGAAGACGAAGTTCTAAGAATGGAAAAAAGGAGTCTTGTAGGCATTATGAATGTCTGTGCTGGTATTACTGACAAAATAATCTTATTTTCATTTAGAAAGTCCTTTGACAATCATTTCTTGACACAATAAAAGAGTCAGAGCTCAAATAAACTTAGCTCACTGCATAAAAAGTTGATTTGATATCTCAATGAAATAATAAGTATATTTGATACCTGAAAAAGATGATCACCTCCACCAAAAATGGCTTTAAACCTTTATGATGTATCACCTTTTTAGTAACATTTTTGTTAGTTCTATTCAATGACTAAAGAGATGAAACTGTTGTTACTTGTAGTTTTTTCTATGGGAGTCTGATTAATATTAAAAAAAAACAAAACCTATCTTCAAAGATGAATTTAAAATGTGACTTCACTATAGGTGATTTGGTAGTTGGTACACTATGGTGATAATACCTAACAAGGAGATCCTACTGTTACCGCAATTAAAAAATAAATTTATAATAAATAATTTATAATAAATTTATAATAAATAAAATAAAATGTGAGTTCACTTCTCTAATTCAGCCTAACAATCATAATGTGGTAGATATGTCATCTACAACGAATTCTCAAATATGAGTAAAAGATGATTATTTTTCATGACACAAAATACTATTGTTTGATGCTGATATATGATTATATTTTAGATAAAATTAAACTACTTATTATGAAAGAAAGTACTTCAAAGGAATATATGCTTGCACTGAGCGATATCAGGTGAAGCCTACAGTTGAACTATCCACCTTTACATGTCTTTGACCATGAGGAGATATTTTTGTCAAAGTTTGTGAAACACTAGTGCAATAAATATAAATTTGAATTAATTAATATCCTATCTATGTTACTATCACTTTGAGAATATTAATAAACTTAGATTCTCAAATTCATCTTTGAAAATAGGTTAACAATTGCTAAATGTTTAATGAGTATATGTAACAGAAATAGGAAAGTCAAGAAGAGTTGCTTCCTGTGTTTATCAATAGTCAACTTAGAGGAGAAAACATGGAGGCAAAAATGCCTATAGAATATTATGAATGTTGGATCAGAATGACTTCCACTCTGTAAGAGCTCTCAGGAGTGAGAGCTGAATTATTAAGGGAAATAAGGGAGAAATTACACAGAGTGCTGCAAATAACCAAGGATGTGACCAGAAAAGTCGAGTAAGAGTGTAAGTATCAAATAAAGAGAATTGTGCGATGCAAATTGGCAAGAGAATTTTCAGTAGTGATGGTGACAAAATGGCAGGTGAGGCTTACAGATGAAGATTAGTATTAAAGAGACACTTATCTTCTCAGGACAATGCCTTCACATCATATAGAGCAGAGAGTCAGTGGGGAAACAAAGCATATTGCTTTTATCTTTTTTGATTGATATTTAAATATAATTGACATAGAGCATTATATAAGTTTGTGTTAATTTTATACATTTATGTATTGCAACATTATTACTACTACAGCTTTAGCTAACACCTCTATCATGTTATATAATTACCAACTTTTATTTGTGGTGAGAATAATTAAGATCTAGTCTCTTAGCAACTGTAAAGTTAATAATACAATACTGTTGACTACAATGATTTTGTTGTACATTAGATTTCCAAGACTTTTTATCTACTAGTTACAGGATTGTATCCTCAAACCATGTCCATTGGGGAGAGTATATCGCTTTAAAAAGAAACTCTTAGAAGCAGTTAGATTATAGTGTAATAGGGAATCTAATAAATGAAGGAAACTCCCAAAATTGCCAAGAGCAAAGAGAGGAAAGATGGGAAATTTATAACACAATAATTTTATATAATATTACAGTTAATAAAATATTTTTCTAAAATTTGGGAACATATAAAATGAGATGTATATTATGCTTTTATGCATTTTATGCAGAAGAAAATAAATGTTTAGAAAATTAGTCAGTATCAAGTATTTATTCAATTTTGGAACCAGTAATTAATTCCAAATAATTAGATCTATATATTATGGCTCCCAATATCAGACTCAGATTTGCTAGTATATATAGTCTTGTAGTCCCAAAATGGTGAAAACTAGAGAGACTGGTTAAATATAATGACAGATACATATATGTTTGGGAATTGAAAAATGCTCAGACAACATTTTAAATGAAAAGAAAACTATATTAAAAAAATTTAATCACCATTGTAGTATTTTGTGTATGGGGCGGAGGTAGAAATATATACAACATGTTAACTATGCTTTGAAATAACATGTGTGGGGCCTCCCTGGTGGCGCAGTGGGTTGAGCAACGCACTATGAAGCAAACCGCAGCCACTGCAGCATGAGTTTAGATCCCTACTGCTGGCCAGGGAGGGGACCCACATGGCGCGGCAGACCTCTCCTGCTGTGCCCACTGCTCCCCTCAGCAGTGTACTTCTGTTGATCTGCCTGTTCTGCTCCCCACTCTGTCTGTGGTGAATCCTCTCACCCCCCGACACCTCTGGCCTGTACCCCAGTGCTTGTATGCATAAATAAATAAATCTTTAAAAAAAAAAAAAAGAAATAACATGTGTGATTTTTATATTTTAAAGCCCTTCAAAATGGCAGGTTTTATATTTTAAAGCCTTACAAATTTTCTGTATAAAAAAAAGGTATTACTTTCAAAAACAGTGAATCTGAATCTAAAAAGTAGGTATAATTTTTAAGTAATAATTTACTAAGTGAGACGGTCAAACACAGGAAGTTTTCCTCTAAAACCTTTCCAAAGTATAATGAATCAACTAAGAGTCAATCATGATACAGAGCTAAATACCCCTCATTTCCAGTCCAACTCCCATCATTTTCTTCTCTCCTGACCCAAAACGAACAAACATACATAATCAGATTAATCAGGCTAGTCAGAATTAAAGCTTAGTATAAAAAAATTTGGAATTTATAGGAAAATTCCAAAATTCACATTTAAATCAATCCAAAAGTATAAAAAGGTTTATTCTAGTCTTTCAGTAGTTAATTTGTACACAAAGATAAGCAAATTATATACCACTTTGTGCAATTAGAGGTTATACAATTTTATATAGGTTTTTTCCACTATAGGCTTTTTCTAGCACATTTCTCTGGTACAATAAATGAAAGAAAATAAAACATTAATTTTGTACCTAAATGTAAGTATTTCTTGTTCAAATACTCTTAATACTTGAATCCTTAATTTTTATTGTTGTAAGTACAATATAACAAAAATTTGTATCTAGTAAACCTTCCATTATGATGAGTATTGATATAAGCTCCCTTTCAGTCTCCTTCCTGACTCAAAATACACCCCCTGCAATAAAAATCATGGGCATTTAAACAACTGTCTATTTAGGTAGAGCTCCCAAGGTCCACTACTCCTGACTCACAGTTTTCCAGTTAAACCTGGAAACCACAAATTGTATTACAGTAACAGAACTCTGCCATAATGGAAGTGTCAGCATTGGCCTCTATCTGCAACCACAGTCACTTTCAGCTTTCAGTTTTTATTTAAAAGGCTTAATTGGAAGTTTTTATTACTCCCAATTAGGCTTTTTAATTAAAAGGAAAAGTTTAAAGAGGCTGCAGGCAAATACTGCTGAAACCCATATCAGCATAAAATCAAAGGAAATAAAAACAAAATTACACTACTGTAAAACAGCAGTAACAGGCACAGCTTTCACTAATGTTTACCTCTGGTCATATTTAATGCTATTGCAACATGTTGACAATGATGAAGTGGACATGACTGATTGGAAAAACCAGACTGTATCTAATGTAACAATAAAATTTATCAAAATACTTAAAATACCACATTAGCATTCAAGACAAAAAGCTACCAAAATGCACAGTTGACAATTCAAGTAGTTAGCAACTCTAATTCACCAACAACAGCACTAACTCTACACACTAACACAGATTCTTAAAAACTCTTTAACAAGCAGAATATTACATATAAACAATATGGATAAGTGTTTATTGTAAGATGATTAGCTTTTTAATTCCTTAAAGGATTTTTTAATTCTATATAAAGTCTTAGCTTGTCATCATTGTCAAGTTATGCACTAGTGATGGTTTTCTCAATTCAAAATGAAACCAGAAGTTGCATTCACTTATACTTTTGGCATCATTTAAGTTCCATGTAACATCTTCAGAGCAAAATGGAATTGTACATATAAAAGTGAACATATTATTAGAGGTAACAGGAAGATGTAGTGGTATTAGATCTATACCATGCACAATTTTATATCTAACAAACTTGGCTATCTATGCTGAGTGTCATAAATTAAAAGTCAAAAGAAGATGTTAAAATGCCTCTCACATAGTGCCTCTCTTTAGTAAAAATTTATTTCTCCATATGTTAACTTTCTTATTCACAGATAAGATTAATATTTGCCCTTTAAGTCTTGCTACCAAATTTTGGGTAAAAGTGTACTAATGTCTATGTAGAGAAGCAAATTTTAGTATGAAGTCAAGGCTGATAGATATTTTTATTATATATAGCAAATCATTAAGGAGTTTGAATTTTGAGGGTTGAAACTTTGATTTAAAGATAACATGGGTATGGGTCTCCCTGGTAGCGAAATGGTTTAATCAACGCACTATGAACCAAACCACAGTCACTACAGCACGAGTTCGATCCCTGCCTCCTGCCAGGGAGGGGACCCACAATGCATAACAGACCTCTCCTGCCTCGCCCGCTGCTCCCCTCAACAGTGTGTTTCAGTCAGTCTACCTGTTCTGTTCCCAGCTCTGTCTCTGGCAGATCCGCTCACCTCCCTGGACTCTGGCCTGTACCCCAGCTCTTGTATACATAAATAAATTTTAAAAATCTTAAAATAAAAAAGAGAGAAAGAAAAAAAATAAAGATAACAGATGAAATGCAACCCCTCTTTTTCTATAAATACCAATCATGCATGATTTCTCACAAGGAGACATTCACAAACCTGTGTACACTGGGGAGATGTACAGGTATCTTTTTTGTGTTACGGCTTATAATCGTGTTTCCCTGCTTCAAATTTAGTTCTCTACATCCCATCCTCATGGTTTTCCTTTATGAACTGATGGTTTGCCATAGTCTCATAGTTTAATTTTCATGATTCCCTCAATCTTTTGTATAACTACTATAGATTTTGCCTTGTTATTGGCATGAAAATTACAATATTGAGTAGTTACTTAATAATTTTTTCATGTAATAATATATATTAAGCATATCTCTACATATGAAATTTTCATAAAGCAAAATCAATTCATCTAATTCCCTTATTTTTTTAAAGATTTATTTATTGATGCATACAAACACTGGGGTACAGGCCAGAGGTGTGGGGGGGTGAGAGGATTCACCACAGAGAGCAGGGAGCAGAACAGGCAGATCAACTGAAGTACACTGCTGAGGGGAGCAGCGGGCACAGCAGGAGAGGTCTGCTGCTCCATGTGGGTCCCCTCCCTGGCCGGCAGCAGGGATTGAACTCGTGCTGCAGTGGCTGCTATTTGCTTCATAGTGCGTTGCTTAACACACTGTGCCACCACCGGGGAGGCCCCTAATTCCCTTATTTTATAAATATCTTTATGGTTTCTTACCATAACTCAAATAAAATCCAGCTTCTTATGCATGGCATATTAAATCTATGTGAGATATGACATAATATCAACCCGATACTGAATTCTCTCTACCTCAGCTATCAAGGCCTTTTTTAATTCCATAAACAACAAAGTCTTTCCTTGGAACACTACCACATGTCCTGTTCTATGATTAGCACTCTTTCTACTTTCCAGCTGCTAGCTTTTTCTATGCCTCTCAATTTAAACAGTGCCAAAGTTCCTCTTCAAAGAAGTCCTCCCTTTAAAGATTTCAAAGAAGGCTTTCTTAACAATCATAGTTACTATTATAATAGTATATAACATTATATACTATTACAGTTACTATTATAGTCTATCATAATTCATTCATTTGTATATCCTACTAAACTTATTGTTTCATAATGATGGTATTTAGTTGTCTATTTCCTTTTTTTCCCTGGCGCGGACCGAACTCATGCTGCAATGGCTGGCAATAGCTTCAGAGTGCTGAGACGTAACCCCTTGTGCCACATGGGAGACCCCAATTTTATTTTTTAATTGAATAATTTAATCTACATATATTTAGAGTAATTACTAATAGGTAAGGACTTACTAATCTTATTGTTTTCTATTTTATCGCATCCTTGTTCCTTTCTATCTCTTCAAAAAAACCTTTTTAGAACTGATGGTTTTCCATAGTGATATACTTTGATTTTCATGATTCCCTCAATCTTCTATATGTGTTCTAAAGGTTTTCCTTGTGATTGTCGTGGGAATTACAAAAAACATCTTGTGGTCATAATAGCCTTTTTTATGCTGATAACAACTTTACTTTGCTGGCAAAAATTACTATTTCTATCCCCTATTTCATACTTTTGATATCACAAATCGCCTTTCTTATTATAACTATAATTTTTTTAAATAAATATGTCCTAAACCTTCTTTACTAGAGTTAAGTAGTTAACATACTTACAGTATTAGAATACTCTGAATATATACTTGCCTTTACCAGTGTGTTGTATATTTTTATATCTTCACATGAAAGCATCATTTTCATTTCAAATTGAGGGACTCCTTTCAGAACTTCTTGCAAGACAATCTAATGGTGTTGAATGCCCTCAGATTTTGTCAGGCTGAGTCAGTCTCTTTTTCATCTTCACTTCTAAAGGACAACTTTACCAGATAAAGTATTCTTTGTTGACTGATTTATTTTTTTCCTATAACACTTTGAATATATCGCCCATGTTGAATATAACAATTTGAATATATTTGATGATATAGTTATGGGGATTTCCTTGTAAATGACAAACTTCTTTTTCTTTGTTGCTTTTATGATTCTCTTTGTCTTTGATTTTGGACAGCTTTATTAGAATATGACTTGGAGAAGATCTTTTTACGTTTGCTTGAGGACCTATAAATTTCATGAACTTGGATGACCACATATATCTCCAGATTTGTGAATGTCTCAAGAACTATTTCTTTAAATAAGCTTTCTATCCCTTTTTACTTCTTTCTCTTCCAGGACACCGATAATTTGCAGATTGCTTCTGGCAGTGTTATCCACAGTTCACATAGGCCTTCTTCACTCTTTTTTACCTTCTTTTTTTTTCTCCTGTGATTGGATAATTTCAGTGTTCCTGTCCTATAATAATTTACATAATCTTTCTTTTGTTTGATCCATTTTGTTGTTAATGCTCTCTGTTACTTTCTTTTTCATTTCATGTATGTATTCTTCAGTTCCCGAATTTGTATTGAGATCACTTTTATTATTTTTATCTCATTGTTAATTGTTCATTTGTTCATTTGTTTCCTAATTTTGTTAAATTATCTTTGTGCTTTCTGCAGTTCACTGAGCATCCTTAAAGCAAGTATTGTTATCTCTTTCTCAGATAAATAACACATATTCATGCCTTTGGGTTCAGTTACTTGACAATTACTGTGCTCCTTTGGTGGTGGTGTGTTTCCTTGATTTTTCACATTCCTTAAGTTTGACTTGCAGTCTCTGCATTGAAGTAACAGTCACCTCCTGTAGTCTTCACTGACTGAACTTGCGAGAAAAATATTTTCAATCACCCCCCCATTAGGAATTCTAACACATTTTCAGACCTTTTATAGATTAAAAATACCATTATTGCACTAATTTTTCAATTACTTTTATAATACTATATAGGTAGTCGTTTTAAAAGAATACAAATTTATTTTCTTAGAAGTGCTGGAGATCAGAAGTCAAACACAGACCTCACTGGGCCAAAACCTCACTGCAATACTTTGTTCCTCTCTGGTATGGTCAGGATATTGGCAACCCACCCAACCCCACCTCCCTCACCCCCCCCACCCCTGAGACACACACACACACACACACACATTCTAATACCCATTGTAATTTAAGTAGGTAGTGGGGCATTTAAAAGCTATTTAAATGATTAGGGTAGAACTCTAATGAATACAATTATTACCCTTATAAAAGAGTCTCAGATCTTCCTACACTTTCCTGCCATATGAAGATATAACAAGATATGACCTGGAGGAGGATTCTTCTTACCCGAGCACACTGGCCCCTGATGTTGGACTTCCAGTTTCCACAACTGTAAGGCATAAATGTCCTTCATTCAAATGTCTTCCAATATATGACATGTTGTGACAGCAACCTGAACAGATTAAGATATTTTCAGAATGTACTGAGGAGGAAACACATTCCTCCCCTTTTCTAGTATCCACAGGGTGCCTGCACCATATGTCCCTCTTCTTCATGTTCAAAGCTATAATGTCACATCTTTCTCACCCTTATTCTATCATCATATTTGTATCTTTGATTATAGCTAAGGAAAGATTCATGAAAGTAGACCCTCCCAGGATAATCCACTCTACCACAAACTCCTTAATTTTAATCACATCTGAAAAATTCCATCTGCCAAGTAAGATAATATTCACAGGTTCCAAATATAAAGACATGGACATATTTGTGGAAAGCTTCCACAATTATCTTTCTGAGTCTCAAGTCTCCCACCTGTGTAACTGGATATATAACAGTTTCCACTTCATAGGCTTAAGGATAAAAGGTATATATATGATGCCACTGGCCTAGATGTCATTCTAGCCTCATAAGTAATAATCTGTTCCTGCTGTTCCTCATTACTTCTAATAGTGTTTATTTGTATCACCATAAAATATATTAACGTATCTTTTTTTTTTAATTGAAGTAACATTGTTTTAAAACACTCTGATTTAGGAGGATAGGTTCCCAACTGTCCAGGTCACATCACATGTACCACCAAAACACCAGTAATCCTTCACCATAAAATGGATAATGTTTTAAACCCATGAACATTTCATCTTCTTGAAGTGCATCCCATCTGCACCAGACACAATCTCAGTAGGAATTTTATAGGAATTAATGTTTTATATGGAACACATTTTCTGGTTTTTCAGGGCTTATCTACATCCTATTATTATTTCATTTTATTATATTTTTATTAAAGGTAACACTGCTTTACAACACTGTATATGATTTAGAGGTATAGAATCATAACTTTCAGATATGTTACCACACCACACCATCACCAAGTTTTCCACCACCGTCCACTGCGCCGCTTCCCAATTCTGCTCTACCTCTCCAACTCACCCTCTGATAACTTCAACTTTACTCTCAGACAGCTAGGGTTTGTTATTTTTTTTTTGTTTTGTCTGACCCTTTGTTTTGTTTCTCTATATTCCACGTGAGAGAAATCATCTAGAATTTGTCTTTCTCCTTCTGACTTTTTTGCTTAGTATTATTGCCTCTAGAAAAATTTTAGGACTACTGACTTTGAAAGCTTCCCTATCACAGATTCTCTATTTCTCAGATAATATTTTTTTTGTTTGTTTGGAAGGGCCTCCCTGGTGACCTAAAGATTAAGTCTCAGCACTATCACCACTATTGCCTGAGTTCAATCCCCAGTCAGGGAATTGACCCACCTGGTACAGCAGACCTCTTCTGTCTCACCCACTGCTCCCCTTAGAGGTATATCTCAGTAGATCTGCCTGTTCTGCTTCCCACTCTGTCTCTGGTGAATCCTTTCAACCCCCACCCCCCACCTCTGTTTTACAGTCCAGTTCTTCTGTGTGCAAAATAAAGTAAAAATATTTTTTTATTTATATAGATTAACCTTAAGTCTTCCATATACGTCTATCTCCCCTTCAAATAAGCAGGCGGCATCTATGTACCAAGGGTTATACTGACATAAATGCAATATTCAAAGTTGCTGCTCAGTAATGGGTCCTAACTAAGCTCCATTAAAACATATGATCATTCATGGCTTCTGTTCAATCTAAATAAACCCCACATTAGAATTGTTATAAACACTGACATATGTACTTGTCCAAGGATCAGAGCTAAAAGTGGTGAGGCAGCTAGCCAATCATCTATTTTCAGAAGGCCTGGCATTACAGTATAACCAGATTGTCAAGGTTCACCTAGAGGATTACTTGCTAAATCACAAGTTTGAAGAAAACAATTTAGAGTTACCCAAGAGGAAACAACACTCTTACTTATCTTCAGACTCTCCACACAGACTATATTAAATTTTCCATAACCAAATTTACTGCAGGACTGAGAACAAGCACATGATATTTCTGCTGAACATTTTGATACCTGAACTGCCATTTATAAAAAAAAAAAAAAAGTCAAGCATAGGTGCAATTCCCTATTTCTCTGGAAAAAAAAGCTCACTTTTTCCATTTGAGAAAATTGCTTAGTCATCTAATTATTCCAGAACAAAGTAAAAATATGTTCTAAACACAGGAGTTAAATTAAACCAGTTAATGTTTTTCACTGTCAAGATTTTTTTAAACACTACATTTGATGTCATATAACTGTTCAAGAATTATTTTAACACCAGTTTCTACACTATTTTTAAACCAACAAAACACAAGTATTCAAACTAATGGAGTGAAAAAGAAATGAAAGATGGCATAAAAGTTAATTTCTTAATAATATCTAAGCTAATAATATATTTGTACATAATAATCGTTGACCCAATCATTGAGGACCTTTTTTCCTAGCACTTGGTATTAGGCTTTAGGCGTATACCACTGGAATTTAGAAAACAAGTAGCATTCAACCAAATAGATTTGTTGTAGTCAACATTTGCAGACACTAAAGAAAACAAATTTTGTTTGAAAAGGGCACCTCAATACTCATCCCTGCCCATCAAGTGAAAGAGACACTATATGAGCATATCAACTGTGAAATGTCAGCATACTAAGTAGGGTATATAGCTCATGTTTCTTGATATGAAAAGAAAAACATCTCTGTGAATGTTATTTGAAAGTCCATCTGCCACAGAGCTATACCGTGCTTTCCCGTGTTCTATAAAGCTGCTCAGGGGGGATGCAGAGTGCAGAAGCACTATCTCAATACATCGCCCATCTCCACCCACAGCTGTTCATAGGAATACCAGAGAGAATTGGATGTACTAAAGAAAATGAATTTGGAAATAAAGAAGAAGAGCTTCAGAATTTAAACAAGAAAAAGGAAAAGAACTGAAGCAAATGATATGGCTACCTTATCCCATGAGATGAGCATGTGTGAATGAATATCAAAAGATTTTTTTCCTAAGCCTAAACATAGCCATGAAATATTTAAAAGGGTATAGATCTTTTGTTGTTGCTATCAAAGAGGGGGAAATGAGCTAGTCCAAAGTGACAGTGCTAGACGCAGATAATGAAAGCTTGAAATTGAAATAATGATAAAACTTTGTGTGCAAATCCTGTAGATTAGAAGGATATTTATTACAGTTACATTTCAGATTTTACTGAATAACATATACCACCTTAAAAAATAATTTTACAAGCCCTCATCTCTTCCTTTCAAAAAAAAAAAAAAAAGAGGCAATCTACATGGGTGAATTTGAATTCATGAATAATAATAGTTACAATATTTAACATGTTACTGAAACCAAACAAACTCCTAAGCACTTTTCTTTCAGATTTAACAAACTGACAACATCATTTCACACGTAACAACATCACAGGCACCTCTGAGGAGAAAGCACATACATTAAACAGTTTAAACGTGCATATAAAAAGGAAAAGTGCCTCCAAACTGAAAGTATGAATGAACATCACAAGACTGATAATGTGTGAAATTTAGTCGAAACCTGCAGCCCATAGCAGGTTTTTCAGCTTTTCTTAGAATGTTAAGATGACTAGAAACTTTTAAATATTGTCGTTTGACATGGATTTTGCTTTAAAATGATGGTTTTGATACATCACTACAGAGCTCCAAAAGTAAACGGGCACCCAAGTGCAACAAGGGCTCTCAAGAAGACACATTTTCAATACTGGCCTGACCAAGTGTATGACTGTGGAAAATATGTTCAGGTTTGATTTGATAGTTGTCTCAAACAAAATAAAAAAGGAAGAAAGAAAAAGCTACAAAACAAAGCCATGCTTTTATCAATGACAACATAGTGGCCTTTGTTCCTGTGTAATCAATACTCAGATTACCTATATGTATAGCCCATATCTCATTAATCTGCCTTATTAAACCAATGATAATTTGAACTAAAATTTAGTCTACAAGCTATAGTGGCTTGAGAGAGTATTAAAAACATATAACTAATGGTACATTAGTGTGCCTATGGGAAAACAAAAGATTTGGTAGAAGTTGTCTATAACTCTGTGTGTGTGTGCATAATAGAACCCCAACTTCTATTTTTGTTTTAATCCTCTGGATTATTTATCTAAACAGATCTTTTTAAATAAATATGGTGAAATGAGTTCAAATGTGTTTCTCCTCCTTCCATTTCATGTTAATATGCCATCCTATTTTTCAGAACAGAGATATCAAAAACACGCTCCATATTTTAATAATATAAAATGATGGCAGAAAAACTTCAGAAGGCAAGGTATTATTTTTTTTCCCTTTCCTTCCTCTTAACCAATTTAGGGAAAAAAACCAATGTCTGTCTTGCTTGAGCTTTTAATTAGTTAATCTCCCAAACAGGTAAGTCAGTGTTGTTAAGTGCTGTTCTGGTTTCACATAATTACCTGAAAATGAGTGCCTGGGGTTGGATTAACTATTGCCTCATCTGCATTCATCACTATTACTAAAGCATGAAGTAAAAGAAAAATAATATGAAATGAAAAGAGGTAATAAAACTCTGAAATAAAATGTATACTTCCAAAAAATTTTTGGCATTAACCTTCTTCTCCTCAAATACTACTTCATTGCACACATTGTAATGGTCACATGAAAGCCACATTCTGGAAACATACTTAGTAGGTACGGATTTTTGTGTGTGTGTGCTTTCTATGCAGAGACTCTCACATTTTAGAGGGCATCAGAACCACCTGGGGAGCTTATTAAAAGTTAAGATTCCCAGGACTCAAAATATTCTGAGACAGCATGTATAGTTTGAGGCACAGAAATTTCCAAACATTCAGGTTTATTTTCATTCAGGGGATCTATGAATCATACATGGAAAAATGCTCTCCTAGAGGCTGTGTTCTCTTTTACATATCAAAAAGAGAAAAAAAAAAGAACTCCTGCATAACCCTCCACCCTACTAAGGCAGAAATTCAGCCACAATTTTGTGTGATCTCGTTCTATATGAATGATGACAATGCAAGCTACCATAAGCTGAACCTTCCAAAGATACTTCTCAGGCATCTCCAGAAGTAATTAAATCCATCTTTGAACAGTCCAACTGGTCCCTTCTTCCACATCTGCCCATAGATCTTTGTTCTAACCTTTGGAACATATTCTACAACAATTTTGCTCCAATAATCCCTCAAACTGACAGTAAGGATGGTCCCACCCAGAGAACTGGCAGGAGCACAAAACCAGTGAAAATCTTTTGGAGGCCATATGAGATGGCTCATTCTTAAAATAGATGAGGGGATTTAAAAATTGGGTACAGCTGTATATGATTATAAAATGTGTAGACAATGGACATAGAGAAGAGAAATACCAAAGAAGATATTATTTTTTCTAAAGGTACAGGATACACGTGAAAAAATAAACTCAAACGCTGGATGGAAATTAAGAGTGAAAAGGTAAAGTCTCTTTTCCTAGAGATGACCTTCTAGTCCTAGTCCCCTAAAACAAATATTTCAACATTTCGTTTTAATTATTTTACCGGTTACCAACCACCACAGATATTCACCTGACAGTTTCCATTGTTTCCTAATCATAAGAAATGAGGCATTAGGCACCCACCTCATTTTCTTCTTCCTCTCTCTCCTCTACCTTACATTAATTCAAATTCCAGTGACTGCCTCTATAACTTTAAATTATGAAGTTAAATTTCTAGCTCTGAATTAATCTTACCTTGGGCCACATCTAAAAGTGCTAAGAAACATGAGGAAATTAGCACACGTCTTTCCAAAAAATAAGATATTAAAAATGTTTTCTTAATCACTAACTTATGTGTTAGGTGATTAACCTGAGGCAAAGCTATTGAAATCATTCCCTTCTATTCACAGGCAGTAATGCTGCTGACATGTATACTATGGAGAATTATTATAAAGTTTCTAAAACTTTGTATTTGACATAAATATCAATTTGTAAAATATATACTCAATAAACTGTCCCCAGTAATAAAACACTTATTGCAAAAACAGTCACTCACTCTTAGAACAAAGCCAAGCTATCAGTTCTGAAAAAATGATTGTATCCAAACAACCTCATTGGTTGACTCTTGGCTGCAGAATGATAACATTTACTCAAAAGTGAACATGTAATGAAAGATAAGGCAGAGTTATAAGTAGGTGTTTAACTAATCACAGCATTAAAAGAAAAGCATCAAAGTACATGTATTAAAAAGCCATAATGGGGCCTCCGTGGTGGCGCAGTGGCTTAAGCAATGCACTATGAAGCAAACCGCAGGCACTACAGCACGAGTTCGATCCCTGCCGCCGACCAGGGCCAGGGAGGGGACCCACATGGTGTGGCAGGCCTCTCCTGCTTCGCCTGCTGCTCCCCTCAGCAGTGTGTTTCAGTCAGTCTGCCTGTTCTGCTCCCCACTCTGTCTGGTGAATCCTCTCACCTCCCGCTACTCTGTCCTGTTCCCCAGCTCTTGTATACATAAATAAATAAATCTTTAAAAAAAAAAAATAAAAAGCCATAATGGCAGATTGGCTTGCCAATCACAAACTATTATGCCCAACAGAAATGTGGTCACTTACAGCAATGACAGAAACAGTGACTCAAAAAGACATAAACAATGCAACAATTACAAACCAAAGAACTTTTACTAGAATTCCATGTCATATACAACTAGAGATACAATTATTTTTCTTTATCACACTTGCACTCCACAGAGCCATCATATTCAGTATCATCACATATGTTAACTTATGTAGGCCAAACTTTGATTTTTCTGAAATTGATTCTTTAATTTCCCAGGAAGACTTTATTATCTATTAGAAAACATACAGTATTAACTAATTTAGAGGACCCTTAAAGAATTTATGGTAAGAGTCTTGAAAAATATAAACCTTTATATATCATTATAAAAGCATGCATTATGATATTGTACATAATGATATCATAAATACAACATAAAAGAGCACGGAATATTCAATGCTGAAGTGGCTATTAAGAAATTAATAAGTTGTAGTATAATTTGTAGTACATCATATCACATAAGTTGCCTTAAAAGTTATTTAGATGTTGTTAGTGACCAAAGGAAAATTAGCAGAACGATCATAATAAAAGGTAAAAAGAAAAATCCAGATTGAATTCAAATATTTTGTGTTTATGTGGATGTGGTGAGAGAGGAAAAGTTACAATCACAGACACATAGAAGGGTAAAAAAACTAAGGTTAAACATATGATTAATTATAAAAGAATCACAACCAGACCCAAAATACTGTACAAGGTAAAAGAAAACATGTTTTATATATATATATTTAACAGTATATGCTACATATATCATTTGATGGTAAATCCAGCAGAAATGAGGAAAGAGTATAAAGGGTTTTTATTCATTGTTGGCTGGATAGCAGAAGATAGGATACTGGTATTGCATTTTTTAAAGTTAAATAATAGTGACTGTAAAAGTGAAAACCCGTTTTCTATAAAAAGCATAATCCCCAACATTGGGGATTATTACTATGTAAAAAGGAATGTCCCCGATGATGTGACAGAAGTTGTTAACTTCTAGCTTTGTCTTGGGCTTTTGATTTTCCTAAGAAAAAATAATGACTAGCATAATTCAAACCACTAATCCTAACTGAATTTTTTCACTTCCCTAACTGTTCATGAATCAGAAATTTACTCTAAGAACTTCTAGTAGAAACACTGAACCCTGCTCCAGAGACGATTTAATAAAACAGTTTTTCATTATTCTCAGCACAAAGAGATACCAAATGGCAAAGAATATAAGCATTTCATGTGTATTATTAAACATACTAAGAAGTCACAATTTGTAAATAAAATTAATTTGGCTAACTCAACATCTCTTCACAAAAATTAATATAAATGTGAAAGTGTAATTGATCCTCTTGTTTATCATGGAATTTATACTGACCCCTAGTAAACAACATTTTTAGATATAAACTTCTGAATCTCTAATATTCTTGGTATCAGCACTTTTTATTGCCTCCTCTACCAATTTTTCAGTGGCATGAAATACCTGATAACCGTAACTACTAATGACCATGTAAAATAACCTTCAAAATTAGGCCAGTGTTATCTTGTGGTGAGTCCCACAAATATGTTCAAGTAAATATTAAAATTTATTCATAATTTTTGCATGAGATTTGAAGTTAAGGTCCCACAGAAGTAACTTTTCTAATTGCTAGTACGATACAGATTCAGTTTTCTAATTCTGACCATTTTTAATATTTTTAAAGTGTTATTAGTTCATTTATGTTTTTTTTTTAGATTTTATTTATTTATGCAAACAAGAACTTGGGTACAAGCCAGAGGTGTAGGGAGTAGAGGATTCACCAGAGACAGAGTGGGGAGCGGAACAGGCGGATAGACTGAAATACACTGCTGAGGGGAGCAGTGGGTAAGCGAGGTAGGAAAGGTTGTTGGGTCATGTGGGTCTTCTCTGGGCCAGGTTGAATTCGCATTGTTGTGCTGCAGATGCTGCACAGTGTGGTGCTCAACCCCTTGTGCCACCAGAGAGACCCCATTTTTAATATTTTGTCTCAAAAATCAGTAAATCATAAGAGGTTCAAAGAACAGAAAGACACAATAATTATAATGATGGAGGTATTGAACTGGATTCTCTCATTATGGCTCTGAAGGTTCAATATATACTTTCCAGAGTCAGTTTAAGTAGAAAGCCTTTTGTGACTTGATATTGATATTATGATTTGATTTTATATTCTATTGATATTGCCTTTCACAAACAGAAGTTTTTAATTTTAATGAAGTCCAACTTACCAACTTTCTTTCATGGATTATGCACTTGTTCTATCTGAAGAACTCACTGGCAAATTGAAGGTCATCTACATTTTCTATGTTATATTCTAAGTACTTTATAGTTTTACATTTTACATTTAAGTCTGATACCCATTTGAGTTAAATTTTGTGAAGGGTGCAAGATCCATGTCTAAATTCATCGCTTTGCATCAGAATGTAAAACAAGCTGCTTCTAATTGTGTAATCCATTCAAGAACTCATTAAAATACTGTGAAATGCTGAAAGTTTCACTAACAAGAACTGTTAATTCTTGTTTTTATGGATGAATAATATTTCATTGTATAAAATCTATAGAACAGAGTGTTGGGGTCTCCTTGATGTTATACAATACTTCTATCCTTTCCCCAAATCACTTCATTTAAATGTAAATACAGTAAGTTCATGAAGAATCCAGAACTTTCTGGCATGCAGGGAGGGTTGGGGTGGGGGGTTAGGTATTAGGAAAGGAGTAGGGAGAAAAGCAAAATAACAAATTATCAGGTATTTTGTGATCCTGTTGTACATATTCTATGTGTGCTGTGTTCTTCCAGTCAAGAGAAATTAATTTGTATAATGCAGAATTCTTTTTTTTTAAGATTTATTTATTTATGCATACAAGAGTTGGGGTACAGGCCAGAGTAGCGGGAGGTGAGAGGATTCACCAGACAGAGTGGGGAGCAGAACAGGCAGACTGACTGAAACACACTGCTGAGGAGAGCAGCAGGAGAGGCAGGAGAGGTCTGCTATGCCATGTGGGTCCCCTCCCTGGCCAGAGGCAGGGATTGAACTCTTGCTGCAGTGGCTGTTTGCTTCATAGTGCATTGCTTAACCCACTGCACCCAAGGGAGGCCCATATAATGCAGAATTATTTTGGTCCTGTGAGTTAAGTAGTCAATAAATGTAATAAGCATGTAGAAAATAAATGTAGAAAGCATGACTGGGTATGCTCTGCTTAGCTCCACTCAATTACTCTTCAAAGAATACATATTTTTTCCTCTTCCATACTGTAAGAGTAGGTTTCTTGCAGGGGTAAGCTTCACTTTCCATCAACTGGGATAGGACAGGTAAATCTGCATAAACCTGTCATTTCCTCCCAGCAAGCCTATTTGGCTAACAGACAATAAGCAACTTGTTCTAACCTCTATTGTAATAAATATTATTTGGGGGCTTTTTTCCCTCCAACTTTTCATGAGGAAAAATATACTATTTAAGGTACTATTTATTGCTGTTTCCTCAGAGACCCACAAACTGGGTTTTATACTTACTTTAAAATCAGGAAAATAATGAAAACAAAATGATAGAATTATAAACAATTTGGTTTTCTATCTTTGTAAACTCTATACTTTTACTTCATGAACACCTATTTTATCTAGGTAAAAAGGTTAAGTATATATACATATATGCACATTCACATACATATATGTAATGCTTCTCAGAAAAAGATAACTGGTAACCCATAGTTCTTACATTAGGCACTATATGAAAATGCTTAATATTCTTATTTTAGGCATTTAACAGTGTTTTAATAATGAGTTCCCAAATGGATTACACAGTTAGAAGCCTGCAAGAAGTCTCTCGCCTCCTATATTATTAAGAACTCTTTCTAATCAGTTAACAGACTTTTGGAGTAATCAAAGAAAATTGCCATCTTTTAGAAATACAGCTCCACACCACTTTTCAAAATCACATCACTGCATTGCATTCTGATGGTAGACACAGAATTCCTTTGGTCCAGTAGAAGCTATAGTATGCTTTAATGGTGACATTTTCCTCCAAATATCACTAACTTTCATAAGAAGCCAGCAGCTTCAAAGTGCTAGAGGCAGCTGGCTTGGAATCAGGAAACATTTATTCTCTCCTCTGTCACTATATTTCTGCTCACTTAGCCTCGCTTCATTTTGCCCATCCACAAAATGAGAAAAATAACTCTTGCTTGTTTCTTAACAGTAATAGGAAGAAAATATATGGGATTATATACATGAATGTTACCCTTCGAGATTCTTACGGATAAAGACAAATATATGCACATAAACATTTCAAATTGCAATTACTATAATTAACTTTAGCAGCCTGTAAAGTAAGGTTACATAATTTTTCTTTTGTTTCTTTAACACATGATGAGCTTAAATATGTGACATTTTTCTCCAAATACCACTAACTTTCATAAAAGTCAATGGACTCAAGGTGCTCAAAGCTGGATAGGTATCAAAATGGCAGAAGAGCAAGCTTTCTTTAAGAGGAAAGCTGGTATTCTCCAGTTCAACAAGAAAAGCATCACCCTTGAGAGCTTATTTCCCCAATCAAGAAATGAAAAATCACTTGTATGTGGCAACTTAACCAAATAATAGTGGAAGAATGCCAGCTCTAGGAAAGACATGTTGATGGATGTGAAAGGAATGAAATGAGATGCCTGCTTTATTAAACAGCAGCTGATCTATGTTCTACCCACAAGAGGAAGTTTACAAAGGAGTGAGACAGTTGTGTCAGAGAACCAAAACCCACAATCATCTGCAGTAGTTTAAAAGGACAAAAGCACAAAGTACATAAATTATAAAGTGCATAAAAACATGACAATCTGATAAAACACAAGAGACTCTGTAGAAGGGCATCACAGTTTGAAGATAGAAAGTAGCAAGTTAGGGTCAAGGGGAAAAAATGTTGTTAATGTGCATTTGAAAAAATTAACAGAACAGAGAAACAGAAAGAAAAAAAAAAACCTTCCAATTTAGCAGAGCTAGGGATAACATCAAATAGCTGGAAAGAGTTCTTAAAGAGTTCATTTGTAAGAGTTTTGCTTTGTTGGTTTTTTAAATTATTTTAGTGAACGGGATTTTGGTGGCCTTTTAAATTTGAATTAATAAGCTGGATTTTGGAGGCCTTTTAAAAAGAAGGCAAAGGAAATAAGCCACTGTTGACAAACATGGCATTAATGGCCAGCAACAAAACACAACTGCTGACTTAGAGTGACAGCTTCAGGAAATGCTAAGGGTTAAAAGCACCTTCTGAAATTAGGGGGATAGGTTCTGAGGTTTGTGTTCTCTTTTTGAAGTAATCATTTTGCCCGATTACATCAGAGGCTTAAAGGAGATCAAAAGCTCCAGATGCTATAACTTGCTTTGTTGGAAAGACTTCTAATTGAATCAGACATGCACAGAATATAATTACGTAAAAAGTAATAAAGTCTCTGATCAAGATTTGAAGCTGCCATGTTTGGACTGCTATAATTCCTTCACTGTCTCTTTTACAAAACACATTGGTAATTGAAAGTCACGCATTATTTCCAAATAGTCAGTAATCCTGCTTAGAATACAGAATAAGAGAAAATAATCTTAAGGATTTTTTCCATATTTATATTTTTGCCTTAAAATTATATTCACATAAGAAGAACATGATTATAGCATTGATAAATGGTTAAAATAAAAAGACATAAACATAGCTACAAATCTGAATTATAGACAAAGTATTTGGGCAGGCCTGGCAAAACCTAATCCCCAGCAAAACTAGATGGAACAGGATATCACAGAAAGAAATTTATGTGAGTTTTTCTCTAGAATTCCAAACAAATACCTACTTCTGAATAATTTTTAGACAGCATGTCTATAAATTTGTTCTTCATATCTTGGCAACACTCTGAATAACTTCTGTGTTCCATTTTGAAAAACATAAAATGACAAAGCATTTGAGATATTCCAGCTTAGTCAGTCAAAAGATACTCCCACAGGGCTCATAACACTTGGTGGGTCATTTAGAGATGCATATTGAAGAACAGTTTTGTTCTGAAACCCAACCCCCTCAAAAAAAATGCATGGTAGTGATTTCAGTGATACAAGGCATGTATGTTCAGAGATTCAAACCAGAGACTAGAAAAAGAAACATTAGAAAAAGAAACAAAATTGAGGAGATGTAATAAAACATTTCTGATTTAAGAATTGATTGATTTTTTTTTCTTTTTACATTTGTTGTTAGAGAGCCAATGCATTACTGTTAACGATCACAGCCAGCCTCTCATTGCTACACACTGCCACCTACAGGACAACTGTAGGTGCTTGATAATAACTTGTTTTCTTTCTCCTGGCTAAGAACAGTTAATGCCCTAATTAATTTCACGATGTCCCTATTTTTCATGCAGCATTAAAACTAAGCATGCAAATATACACTATATATTATGTCTATATTCATAAAATAAAAGTGCTTCCAAAAGTTCAAGATTGGTTTGGGGAAACTGAAAATGTCTCTCCCTGCACATAACATTTCATTGCAAGGGCCATTTTTATTCCATTCCATTTCATTTCAGAAAGCAGATTATCAGGACTAGGTGGTCAAAAGATTCTGAATCAGGATTCCACTTCTTATCATTGTAATAAATCTAACATTCAAATGCAGCCTTTAATAAATGCTTTTAATGGGCTGATGATTGTCAGTAAGAGTACTTTTACCTAAATGTTTCATTCACGATGATATCATTAGTCACAATTTCACAAGAAAAATATCACCATTCTTTATATTTAAAAGATTTGGATTTATCAGATAATATTTTCTTAGTATAGAAAAAAGAAATTAAAAGTCACTTTAATTAACACTGAAAAATATGTAAATTCAAGTCTTTGTATCTGCTGAATGTAAATAAAATGACAAAAATATCATAGTTATTAGTAAGAGACTTATATATTAAAAGAAACAGTATGGGTCTTTAAATTTTATAACAGGAATATTATGACATTTTCCTTTAGAAAGAATTATCAAATTACTAGCTTGAAAAAAAATTGATCAAATCAAGCCAGAAGAGCAGCTTCCATGGCAACCGATGCATTAGAAGATCATAGATGTTCTATATCCTCATTTAGAATTTCGATTGATATAATTCAGGGAGATTAAGTAGACCCTAGATGAACTGAAGCTAAATTTGATCACACTGATTAGTAAAAGCTACAATAAGATTACTAGTTTAAAAAAAATCAACAAATCTGAAAGAGGGATTGAGATTTTTGTTAAGTGGTTTAAACTCATCCTGAACACAAATTAATCATAAACGGTCTTATATTGAAAAAAATCAGTTCCAAAGCCAATATGACACTGGAAAGTTCTGCATATATCACATATCTGTTCCTCTGTTCACATGCTTAAATGTACAGGAGTTGTTCCCTATTTATAGAAATCATGCAATGTATCATTTTGCAAAACACAATCTTTTTATAGTACAAATAGTAACAATTTTCTCTCCTCTATGTATTTGGTAAATAATGATTCTTCAGATATTGAATTTTCTTAAACCAAAACAGCCATAATTTGCAAAGAACAAAATGCCAGGAGACACTTTCAGAAATTACTCATTGAGAGCTCCAAATTCAAAGAATACGTATAGCACTGCAAGAAAGAATGTACAAACTGATTATCTTATTTTCCCTTTTTTAAAATAATAATTATTTTTAATTAATCGTGTCTACTGTCAAACAAAAAAAGATGCTGTAATTCAGGTTTCCGGTTGAGTGTTAGCATAGCAAAAAGCTAATGGCCAAGTTATCCTATGTACACCAATTCAGCATCCCATCAGGAGGGAGGAACTAATATAACAGTTTTTTCTTAGTTAATAGGCTTTATTAAAGCTAAATTAAAACTTTTCATTTAATGATATTTCTAACCTCAATTTGTTGTGTAGGTGTGCTTATTCTTGTGTGACTTGCTGTTTGCATCTAACCATAGGTCTTGTAAAAGATACCCACAAAATATCTCATTTTAAAAACTACAGATGAGAGTCCATTTGGGGGTGAAAATTCCCCTCCATGGAATTTCAAAATTTGGTTAAAATCAGACATTTTAGTAGGGATACAATGTTGAACAAAAATGACAATCTCGATTATTTATCCCTTCACATTAATACTGTGCAATTTTTTTTTCTAGTCAAGTTTTAATTTCTCTGCTCTACTCAAAAGAGTAATGGTATTTTATTCTAAATTACTTTTAAATAATTTTAAATGTATGAAAGGCTCTGCAAGTTAAAAACCACTTTTACCTGACGTGCAAAGTGAAATCCCCAACAGCAACCTAGAATGGTTCCATTTGCCAAATAACTGGGGGAAAGTGTTTGACTCTATTGTGTGAGAAAATTAATAAATTAAAAATTAACAATTAACAAATTGTTTCTACCTTGCCTTTCAGGTTTATATTTGTAAGAAAAGTCTCACAGTACTTATGATTACATTAGAAGTTTTTGTTACAGGGGGAAACGGGGATATTTTGTGCAATGACAGCTGATAATTGTGATTCCTATAACATTATTTTTATATTTTAATAATGGCATTTACAAAACTTTGTTTTATGGGCTTCCCTAGTGATGCAGGGGTTAAAGACACAGTGCTATCAAGCCATCACCAGGTACAGCAACATGAGTTTGATCCCCAGCCAGGGAACTAACCCACATGGCACAGCAGACCTCTCCTGTCTCACCCGCTGCTCCCCTCACCAGCATATTTTGGTGGATCTGCCTGTTCTGCTCCCACTCTGCATCTAGTCACACACCACACCTTTGGACTACACCCCAGTTTTTGTATCATAAATAAATAAATCTTTAAAAAGAAAAAAGGGGAAAATATTTGTTTTTATTAGAACAGCACTACAAGGATCATCTCAACCATAACTGACAGGCAGGCTACCCATGCTGAACCTAAGAGGTAAAGGAAAACCGAATGATGGCTAAAATTCAGGTCTGTTCAAAAAATAATAATTACTGTAAGCTTCTTCAGGGTAAGCATAATCTTACCATCTCATCTCCCCTGTTGTGCACATTACTTTGCACAACTAAAATGAATTCATGGCCTCTGTACCTCCACATCCCCTTTATCTTCACATATTACCTCTACAATATAAACCATTATTACCTATTTGCATAGAGTTTAATTTCTAAAATAGAATTAAATGTGATGAAGACCAGATGTATGAGTCCATGTTGCAGATGGCTCTTCCCTATATTTAATAAGCACAATCATTCTCCGTGGAATCATTTTCATTGGAAAATTGTGAAGTTAAATAATTTACATTACTAGCTGAAATACATGATGAAGCTAATCAGAGTATTTATTCAGTAATAATTTTATCTAATCAGAAGCCCTATAAAGGTTCATATGCTCAGTCCACTACCATTAATGAATTAATTTCTATGGAAATTACTAATTCCTCAGAAGAAACCTACAACGCTTCCATTTGAAGACCTGGATGGTAGAGAAAGATACTGTAGCAGCTAGTCTTTAAAATGGCACCAAATGACCTACACTTTATACTCCTCACACTCTCCTACAGGCCTCTTTCAGCTTGTACCAGATGGTCTCTATGACCAACAGCATATGGTATGGCACTTCTGAGATTCAGTTATAAATGACTGTTGCTTCCATCTTGGGGAATCTCCCTTGAGTGTTGCTTCCATGTTGGGGAATCTCATCTCCCTTGAGTTCTCGCTCTCTCTCTCTCTCTGTCTCTCGGTCTCTCTGTCTCTGTCTCTGTCTCTCTCTCTCTTTCTCTCTCTCTCCCAACTAAAAGTCTGCAAGGAACCAAAGCTTCACAACAACCATGTTAAGTGAGTTTCACAGTGACTATGCAACCCTATTAGAACTTTGAGATAACTTCAGCCCAGTCTACAGTTTGGCTGCACCCTCTCAAGAGCTCTGATGCAAAACCACCCAAGTAAGTTCCTCCAGATTCTCAGAAACGGTGAAATAATAAATGTTTGTTCCCTTAAGCTGCTATATTTTGGGTTACTTTGTTAAATGGAGGGTAATATTACAGATGTTGGAGGCATACTCTTCAAACAAAAACTTCTAAGTTTTTGTCTAATTTGTTCCAGACACTATAGTAGTACATTAGAAAGATAAAAATGACTCTGTCCTTGTCCGCAATGAACAAATCACCCAATATGGGTGAAAAGCAGGTATACAAGACAGTGAGAATCTGAAAACTCTGTAATATAAGAAGTATTGAAGATAACTGGCATGTTCTGCCTGGAAGAACTCAAGGAAAAATAAAAGATGTCTTCAAACATTTAAACAAATGGTTAGGTGCATGTCTAGACTTTTTGGGTCAGACCAAAGGGTAAGGAGGAAAATTACAGGAACTGAAGTCTGACCTAACAATTTTTCAAAAATTATAAATGTATAGCAAGGTTGATTTAGTCATAAAGTATTGAAAACTTATGATCAAAAGTTATATATAACTAGAAAAAAATATAAGAAGGATTCCTGTGTTGAAGCATGGTCGGGGTGGTGGTAATGTGTATTTAAGGACGTTTAACAGGGAACAGAGAAGTGGTATAAAAACATTTGTTTTATCTCTAAGGTTCTTTGATTTGACGTGTAAAAATGTCCATCTTTATTATGATAAAGTAAGATTTTCATTCTGGATACCATGTCAAGAATGGGTGATGTTTCAAGATTCACAATTTAGGCAGCACATTTATGTAAGGAAACAATGCCCCATGTTGGGAGATTATTTCTATTTATTATTTGCTATGGTCTAATGTGTTTCATAAACTAAAGAAGCTTGAAGAAAAGGTATAGCTAATAAATTCACATGTAGGAGTCTTTAAAATTAACTTGGCTTTAGGATTAATTTCATATTTATATATAAATTTGAAAGAAATTACATTATCTAGGAAAATTATTCTTTTTCGCATATGACTTTTCAGAATTTCCTTCAAAAGATTTTCTTTCACACAATACATACTCTTTTCATCTTATTCTATGATTCTTAATGCTACCTGAGTTGTAACAGGGTGACTGATATTTCCTTTTGAGGTTAGATCAAACATCATCTCAGGACTCAATAATACCGATTCTAAGAAATTTAACAGCTACCACCTGCCATATACTGCTGACTAAAGGTCTTAAAATCTTCAAAACACATGAATTATTGTTCTATTATCAAACACATTACTTTGAAATACAGTTAAAAAATGACCCTAGTCCATTTACTTCTCACACTATCTAACCATGTCACAGAAAAAAATAAATGATAACAAGATTCTTTTTTTTAATCGAAGAATCATTGTCTTATATCGTGTTACTGTTTTTATAGTATTGGGTTTCCCCCCTCATGTGTAGTCACCATAGCACTCTCACCCATAGTCCTCCACTATAGTCCATTGTGACCTCTCCCACTTCATTCCTACCCCTACCCCTCCTACTTCACTTCTAGATGCCTCAGGTTTTAAGATTTGTCTTGTCTGACTCTTTGCTTGATTTCTCTATATTCCACATATAAATGACACTATCTGGCATTTACTTTTCTCCTTCTGACTTATTTTGCTTAGTATACCTTCTACCTCCACATTGCCACAAATGACATGTTTATCTTTTTTGATCACTTAGTAATATTTCATTGTGTATATATACCACTACTTCTTGATCTACTCATATGTTTTGGGGCACTTTGGTTGTTTCCATATCTTGGCTACTGAAAACAGTGCTGTTTTAAACATGGGAGTGCAGGTTTCCTTTCAAATTAGTGTTCTTTTATTCTTTGGGTTGGTATCTAGGAGTGGAATTGCTGGGTTCATATTTAGATTCATTTTTATTCTTTTGAGAAACCTCTGCACTACTTTTCATAAGGGCTGAACCAATCTACATTCCCACCAACTTGTAAAAGGTGTGAAGTAAAACTGAACATTAAAAATCATTGAAAACAAAACTTAAAACTTATTTTTGTGTAATTATATTTAAATGGCTAATTAGTAAATATTATTCCATTTGATTTTTAAGATCATACTTTAAATTCTTCAATTAGCCATAAAACCTCTCAGCTAACCCTTCATAAGTGTTTTCCATGAGAATTATTCTGTTAAGACTCATTTGCTTTCATAAGACTACTATAAAGTATTTACTGATTGAAGAGAGCTAAGAGGGATATATCAGATGGCAGCAATGACGTTTTTATTTTAGGTACATTTAATAGGAAGTGTTTAGGGTCAAATTCGACAAGGTTGCCTCTTTAACTAGAAAGATTTAATTTCTATAATACCGATGCTTGCCAAATAACAGAATAACAAAATCAACCATTCTCATATAAGACTCAGTTGTGATAAACCATCTATGTGGACTTAAAATATCCCTCTATATCATTGTTTCTCAAGTTGTAACCTACACTATGAGCATCAAAACCACTGAAGTACTTTTTTTTTTTTGGTGTAGACCAACTAGAAGTTTATACTTTAGTCATTTGTACTTACAGTATAGTTACTTTGTAAAACAGTGCCAGTTTTTCACATTTTTTTTCATTATTCTGTATTTTACCCCATTTTATTTTATTTATTAATTATATTTGACATCATTTGTATTCCCCAAGGAGTACCCACCACCATTCCACCCATGCACCATCACCTCAGTCCCTTGTGCTCTTTCTGCCCTCATCCCCGTGTTTGCCTTCCCCTTCTTCCCCCCACACCCCCATGGTCTCTTTGGTTTATTTTTGACTTTTTGTTCTTGTTGAGTTTTTTGTTTGCTTTTGGTTATAATTGCCCAATTCCTTGAGCTTATTCTTTGTTGTTGCTGTTGTTCTTTCATATTCCTCCTAATAGTG